>CM025850.1:31977753-32395346 GCA_003952965.2 Morella rubra | reverse complement strand
TTGTTAGTCTCCGGCTTGTACTAGACTTTATGATTATGTTTTTCGTTTGGTATTTCTATATTTTATATTTTATATTATGTACTTAATTTTGATTATGTATTTTATTTACTATTATGTCGGCTAGATATTTGTAGACCATTATTAATTTTATCGTACATTTAATATATTGTCTTCATATTCATGTCTAATTTAATTTTAGGGGTAAAGTCATAGTTAGCCCCTATGTTGGGCAAAAATCAAGTTGCTACCCTTATTTTTCAATCTAACAATTTGAGACCCTTATCTTTCAAAATCTGTCAATCTTCGCCCCCGTCTAAATTCTTCGTCAAATGAGACGGTTTTTCATCCACGTGCGTCACACGTGCCTCTATTCCACTTGAAATGACCAGAATGCCCTTAGTGAGTGTGAGATAAATCTTCCAAGTCTCTCCTCCTCTCTCGTATGAATTCGGCCCTCTCTCTCTCCACTCAACCTTCGGCTCTCTCTCCTTAAATCAGCTCTGATAGCTCCTGCCACCCATTTTCGTCGGAGATCAAGGTAGCACTCGACTTTCTTCTCGTTTGTTTTCTTGTTTCCCTTTTCTCTTGGTTTTGGTCTTTCCTTTTCTCTTGGGTTTTTGGGGGTGTTGATTGATTGGGTTTGGGGTTTTGATCTATTCGTTCCTCCTTTAGAGACCTTGACAAAGATGACTACAAAAAAACCAGTAAGAGACCTTTACGCTGATCCCATTCAAGTTTGGGTTTTGATTTAGGTAGGATTTGAAAATCAGAGGTCAACGGTCTTGGAGTCGACCTTGTGCTATTAAAAAAACACGTGCTATCGTACAATGATTTTTCTAGTGTGAAAACCACTTGCAACTGCTTAGTTTCAACTAATCACAACCACATCATATTTCATTGACGAAATTACTATTTTCAATCAACGTACAACATCTTTATTTATATTATATATATAAATTTCCACTATTCCATAATCTTGGCACTAGATAACTTGCTTTGTCCCAAAGAGAAATAAACCATTCCCTTTCATTAATAGTAGGGTTCAACCTCACAGTATAAAGTTCCCATTTAACAGAAGATAAACATTTTGACCTTCAAGATCTTGTACCTTACATTAACAGGGATTTTGCTCATTTTTCTTTTTTTTTTCTTTTTTTTTGAATAACTACTAATTTAAAAAATACTACTATCTTTGTGCTTCCCATTTTTTCCCGAGCTATTGATTCTGTTGTGCCTTTATATAATGCAATTCTTTTATTATGCTGAATTAAGTAAGGTACTGCATGGTTTTTTCAGCCATTGAAATGTCTGAATCACACATAACTGGTAGCTTAGGAAGTGGTGAAAGTGAAGCTTCTACAGAGGGCCCAAAATGTTATTGCGATCTGAGAGCAAAATCGACTATTGCCTTTACGGATGACAGATTTTTGGGGTTGCGTGAAATTCAAGGTTAGTGTTTTCTTTTTCAATTGGTTGGTAATGTTTATTAAATTTGGTATGTTTGTAATGTTTATTAATGTTCTGGTAATGTACATTAATTCGTTTTGCATGTTTATTAATTCTGGAAAGTGTTTTATTTATTGCATTAACTAATTGGTTGCGAATGTTAATTAAATTTGGTATGTTCTGTGGTAGTGTTTATTAATTAGATGAAATTTATTTTAATAACAGGATGGAGGTCATTGCAATTATTTTGCATGGAGAGATCCTAAGATGTGTTCGTTTGGACGAAGGGTTATTCGGCAACTTCAGCAATGCATGCGCAGTCGCTTGGCGAACAGTCTGCTTGGGAATCAAATGAGAGAGAGCTCCGACATCAAACTGAAGTCATTGTTGCCATGACTGAGCAACATCAAGCAGAGATCATAAATATGTCGAGCAGCATCGCATAGAAATTGAGAATTTGAATGTCCAAAATCAGCCAAAATTGATTCTATGATCACGCAACATCGGCATGAGATTGAGGTGGAGAGAAGGGTTTCAGATATTAAGATCAGTGGTTATAGGGCTGCTTTAGCGTTTTGCTTGTTTCTTATTTTTGAAATTTTGGCCTCTCATATATTTAGTACCGGGTTGTGTACTCCTTCGAAGCTCATGTTAGCCGCATGAGGGCACATATTTGAATGTTAAAATTCGTGACAAAATCGATGCTACCAGTGGGTCTTGTTTGTTGATTTTGTTGGTCAGTAGCTACCTGAATTTGTAGTCCTGCTAGTGAACATTGTCTGGTCATGTATAGCTCTTATTGTAAACGCGCCATCAGTTTCTGTAATGGGTACCTGATTAACTATCTACCAATCTCTTAACTATATACAAAATAGCTACCTGATTAACAATCTGATAATTCATTGCCAAATCACTTTTGACAGTTTGATCTGATATTCACAATAAGTTTCACACATTGAAAGTATCATGATCATTTAATAAATAACCAAGTGCCAACATACATCTATTACAAAAAATGGCACACATAGCTACCATATACATCCAACAGAACAAAATCTGTGACGCAAACATACTTCTATCCAAAAATGCCACACATAGCTACCCTGTACATGCAACATAAGAAAATCCAGTGCAAATTCAACAACCAACATCCAAAATAAATGTCATTTACATCCAAATTCTATCATTCCCAACAAAATATAACATCCAACAGTCTATCATGTACTCAATAAGGTCCTATATCTGCCAACGAGCTTTTTTCCCTTTGTCTTTTGCTCCCTTGCTCGGTAACTGGAGCTTTACCCCTGTCTGATGGTCCAATGCCCGAAGAGGCTGTGAAACTCAAACTGAACACCTCCTCACCTGGGGCCCCCCAAGAGCACCTTACACCTTCCCTTGTTTTTGGAGCTGTTAGGTCGATTACCACTTTGTGCTTGTAGAGGCGCCTTGAGACCCGAATCTTTGCAATCTACTTGAGCTCCGCATCCGTATGCGAGAAGCAATCCCCGTTGCAGCTAGAGTGCTTCTGGTAGATGGTCCTTTTGTATTCTTCTTGGCGGGATGCGTCTCCATTGACTCCGTAGCTGGGGCCTCCTTGTATGGAGTTTGAGCTCTAGGCGTTTTCTTTCTTGATGCCTGGAAAAACCAACTTAGTTAATAGTCCCTCTATGAAACAACACTATTTTATACAATATGTTGTCGGCCACAAAATAATAGGTTGCAATATACTATACATAATTGTCCAATCACTTTTGGACCACCTAAAACGCCTATAAATACCAATCCAACATCACATTCCACAACATCAAACATCTAAAATGCCTACTAAATGAAACTTCAAACAGTTACTGTGAAATCGTAATCCTAATCCCCAAAATCCCAACAGTTGTATCAACCACCATTACATATACATCCGAACACATCAGATGAGGGTCGAAAGCTATATGGGCTTACCGTTGAGTCTTCTTCTCCTTCAGATTAGATTCGATCGTCGTCTAGGGCACAACAGAACATTTTTGGGATTTTGCCTTCCAAATGGGGTTCTACAGAGGGCATGACAGAATAGGTTTTGTCGAATTGAATTCTCTTTTGGGTTACTACAGAGGGCACAACAGCACTTATTTGGGGATTTTTTCTTCCCTTCTTCGTCTAAGGCACGATAAAGTAGGTTTCTTCATTAGTTTGGTCTTCGTCTTGGCACGAACAGAGCAAGGGCATTGAGGTCATCCACCAATCACTTAACAAGGGCAATTTTGTCATTTCGCGTGGAATAGAGGCACGTGTGATGCACGTGGACAAAAAACTATCTCATTTGACAGAGAATTTAGACAGGGGACGAAGATTGACAGGTTTTGAAAGATAAGGGTCTCAAATTGTTGGATTGAAAAATAAGGGTAGCAACTTGATTTTTGCTCAAACATAAAGGGCTAACTATAACTTTACCCCTTAATTTTAAATGTATAATTAAATAAATTAAATTTGAAGATTTCGTGTTATAATTTAGAATGTCCAGACGCATTAATAAAGCCCGGATGTCTACCTGATATGTTATTCACCCGCACGTAATAAATAAATGTCCGCACAGTTACCATTGCATAACGTCCGAACGAAATTCCTTTGTCCTCATGTCCATATTTAAGCAATGTCTGTACGTTCTAGAGCCGTTCGCAAATTATATTCGTGGCAATTTCTTTTTCTTAAGATAAAAACAATAAGCATCTGCATGTAGTTTATTAGCATGCGAACGATATATCTGCTAACAAAATTTTCATTTTGACATAGAAATTCACTATGTGCGAACCTGTATTAGAGATGTTCGCACGGGTTTCAATGAAGAAATTTATTTTTTCATATAATACATTGGACTTCGCACGGGTCATGTAGCGTTATTTGAAAAGAAAAATTTGCCCACATCAATTCTAAGCGAATCATATATTTCTTTTTTTAATAAAGAAAAATCAGCTAACTGCATATTGTTATTAGATCTATAGATTGCGAGAAGTACCATATATAAAAGGTAGGGAAGGGTTTCAACACGGACAAATTTATCTTTTCATGTAAGGAGAAGGTCACGTGCGTGTCACACAAATCGTAAACCATTTGACCAAATTTGTTTTTTTGGTCAATGCCTATTTATATATGTAAATTAAAATTTAAAAAAGGGCCTAATTGGATATCAGGAAAAAAAAATGAAGGATGATCATAGTTAATACGTTTCCCTTTTACAAGCCCTACAGGCTACAGATACTCTACCATCCAGTCACAATTGCATTCTCTACTTGTTAAAACTTTCTTCCTATTAAAATGATGGACAACCTACTCATTTTTTAACTATATCCGATACAGATATTCTCTTACAATTTTGGGCCCTGCAATTAGGGATGACAGATACGAGTACAACCTTCATTTAATACACGAATATTATAGAATTAATTACTTTGCTTGAAATTTTACGGCGACAGTATTAAGTACCACTGTGGAGTACATTTATTGTTTATCTCTTTCGAAAATTGTACCTTATCATTTTAGCAAAAAAAAAATTGCCCATCCAAACAAGGGCTTACTATTGTATAAAAAAACTACAATAATCTATATACATATATTATCCATCATCAATACTTGGTGTTACTTTCTCACATTGGTCTCGAAAGAAAAACGAAAACAATTTCTTTTGTTTGCAATTAACTAATAATACCGAATTTGCTTAAAATGAGTTCAAAACAGAGATGTTCCATTTATATAAGCAGAAACGGAGAAGTAAAATTAAGCATGCATTAATAATTATTTACAACCAATTAGTTAAGAACCAGGGCCGAAATAAATGTACGGATATAATCAGTACTTCACCAATAAACAATAACGGTTTCATTTTTGGGTAATTAGCACAATAGCAGTTTTGTCGTCAAATAAGCCTATGAAAATGCACATTAATGGTATCTCTGAAGTTCTTGATGCATGCAGAGTTGGAAAAAGTTTTGATGCACGCAGAGTTGGATGCACCCGACGATGAAGATAGATTATTTTTTTATTGCATATTATATTTAATTGTTTCGAATATTGTGATTAATTATTTAATTGTACATTTTGTTAATTATTTTTTTTATTAAGAATATCTTTTTTAATAATTTTCTAGCAATTTTTTAATTTTTTAAAAAAAAAAAAATAAATTGTTCTAACGTTTGTTTTAGCATTTGAAATACAACATGCCTCCCCTACGTTCAAACAGTATTCGAACTTTCGCGTTTCCGTTTATAACATATTCGAACATCAACTTTTTTATTCCCCGATCAGTATATCAAACGGATTTAATGATATCCATTGGAACGTTATAAAATGTTCGAACATGTTTCCCCTTTCCATCAGAAATCTTCTGAACGTTTTTTACGTGAACCGTTGTAACCCATTAAGAACTGTTACAGACGTTCCATTTTAAAGCGTTGGAACGATATCTTAAATATCGAATGTAAAAAAAAATTTTATAGTGGTTCGAACGTTTATTTGCCTTATCAAATGAATTTATATTTTCCATCGAAAGACGTTCGAACATAATCCTGAACTGTCCGTTCGGAAGTGTTCAAACGATATATATATATATATATATATTGGGGGTGGAAGCCTTCCAGTCCCAGAAGGGTAGTTTTTGGGATGAAACATCATTTTCATCCCAAAAAACCTTTTGTTGTACTGTCTATCGAATAAAATATTCACATACAACATTAATTTGCATTTATGGTTTAGATATATAGCAAATGAAGATCTTCCTTGTCGGGTTGCGGTGAAGGTCTCCCTTCTCATGTGTGATAGCTATGACTTAATTCTGACATTCTGAAGTACGGCTGAATGTTACTATGGTCACTCTGCATTTCACTTCAATTTCAATTAAATATTCCACGTGTTCAATTGCGAAATATTACCAAATTGGTAATATGGCGTATAAAGTGCTAGTATCCCAATCGTTAGAGGGCAAAAAGTGTATTTTTTTTTCAATGGGCATAAAATATCACCATGAGTTACGTGCGTGTCACATGTACGTTTATCCGTCTAAAATGACATAACTCCTAATGTCGAAGGTGCAATTTGTAAGTAGGTAGTAGTTAGAGGTGAAATGTCACCTAATTAATAATATGAGGTGCAAAATGTCAGTTTGGGAGCAAAAAAATGTATTTTTTCCACGAATGTAATTTATGTAACAATAAAATATATCTCTTTATAACTTTTTGGGAAAAAGTCACTTTGAGCCTTCTAACTACCAATATAATTTCAAATAAAGGTTTAACTACTATTCTTGACACATTGAGCCCTCAAACTTCCACTTTTAATCAAATTGCGCCCTAAAATAAAATTTGAGATTCAAAATCGTGCCACATGTCTCATTCAAAATCCACGTGGCACGAGTTTAATAATTGGATCTTTTTTAGGGGTGTAAATTGAAGAAATTTGAAAGTTTGGGCTCAATGTGTCAAGAATAGTAGTTTAAACCTTTATTTGAAATTATATTGGTAGTTAGAAAGCTCAAAATGACTTTTTCCCAAAAAGTTATAAAGAGATATATTTTATTGTTACTTAAATTACATTCGTGGAAAAAATACATTTTTTTGCTCCCAAACTAACATTTTGCACCTCATATTATTAATTAGGTGATATTTCACCTCTAACTACTACCTACTTCTACTATTAATCAAATTGCCCCCTAAAATAAAATTTGAGGGTCAAAATCGTGCCACGTGTCTCATTCACAATACACGTGGCAGGAGTTTAATCATTGAATCTTTTTTATGAGTATAAATTGAAGAAATTTGATAGTTTGTGGACTCAATGTGTCAAAAATGATTGTTTAGACCCCTCTTTGAAATTGTATTTGTAATTAGAGGGCTAAAGTGACGTTACTCTTAACTTTTTAAACTTTTAAAATAAGTTATAGTTTCACACATAGTTTTATATTTTCTTTATCATTGAGGTTTATTTACTATATTGTATCTTGTTTACCAGTCCGACACGAAAAATTCAGGAACAATAAACAACGTTGGACAGCTACCATAAGCGACCTAGGTGTTTGGGTATAGCCTTCACAGCTGGCAAGATAAAAAAACGTATTAACAATATAAAAAAAAATACCAACTAGGCTTTTAGTTTTGGTTTACTTTTCCCGAAGCCGGGATATCCGAGTCGATCCGACGGTCAATGAACACTGAAATTCTCAGCTCACAGACTCTGAAGTATTTTTAGCATTAGAATCCAGACTTTCTTGGATGTCACCGCTGGATTTCAATTTTCACACTATCGATCTCCGAAGTCCAGACAGAGAAAAAGAGAAGAATTCATCACTGGTCTGGGATTAGATTCCTTTTGAGTATTATATAAGTGTAGAAATTAAGTTTTGAATGGTCTAGTCTCATTAGAGTTTTTTATGGCTCTAAGCTAACCAAGTGGGACAAAATTAACATACATCAGTCCGAGTTTGGTGTACAAGAGTATAATAGATTTTCCTCGTTTCTATTAATAAAAAAAACTGTAATTAGATCAAAATAAAGGGTAAATTACAATTTACTCTCTTAAATTATCACTCAATTTTGTAATTCTCCTGCAAACTTTAATTCTTTACAACTCACCTTCAAACTATATTTTTCGTTGTGATTATATTATCACCCAACCTGCTGTAACTGTATGCCGAATGGTTTTTGTCCCACGTAAACGGAACATGACCTTCTTACATGAAAAGAAAAATTTGCCACATTGATTCTAAGCGAGTCATATTTTTTTATTTTAATAAAAAAAATCAGCTAACTATATATTTTTTCTTACATCTATAGATTACGAGAAGTACCATAGAAGGTTGGGAAGGGTTCAAAAGAAGGCAAATTTGTCTTTCCATATAAGGAGAAGGTCACGTGCGTATCACATGGGACGTAAACCATTTGACATAATAGCTCCAGCGAGTTGGGAGATGCAATCGCGACAAAAAACATAATTTGGGAGTGAGTTATAACGAGTTAAAGTTTTTAGGGATATTTGATAATTGGGTGGTAGTTTTGAGGGAAAAAATTGTAATTTACCCTTGTTCAAATATCTTATACCTAACATAGCATTGTACAATACATAGATGATTATGCCCTGATTGATCATCTTCCATTACAGTATATATCAAGGCTTTTGAGCTAAAAGAAAGAGCAATGGACAAAATGGATGTCTGCTTATTCCTATTCTGACGGACCAATATCGTGAATGCATACGTTTATAGTGCAAATAAATCTCAAAGAATATGGGTTAAGCAAGGAAAGTTAAAAGCAAGGAAAAGAAGACAAAATATGTACCGAGAACAGAACCGAGGGGTTCAGTTCTTCTAAACTTCCAACCAACAGCCAAACCGCCAGTTGGGAGAACCGGCCGGGCCGACTAGGTTCGGTGGTCAGTCCGATTCGGTCGACAAACTGAGACTTCAAGAATAGCCTTCTCCAAGGCTTCAAAGGGAGAAATTGATTAAAAAAAAATCACAAATACAGAATCCCAACCTTGTCCTTGTGACCTCGCCAACGGAACATGAAAAACAGCTCAAAAAGTACATAAAGAACTTGGACAAGATCTTATTACCGATGATAGGAAAATCAAAAACCACAATCAACTACCAACAACCACCAAAAATAGCCACCAACAACCACCAAAAACAGCCACAATCAACCACCAACAACCATCCACAATCAACCACCAAGAGAGAGAGAGAGAGAGAGGAAAATTGTAAATCTAGAAACAAAGGAGCAACAATCAACTACTAGAAGTCTAGATCTGTGCTGCAGCGTTGCTAGTGCGCTGTAGATCTGCCTCTTCTTCAAGTGCTCTGAAGCTGTTCTGGAGGGGTTGAAGGCAAAGAAAACGGCATCGCACGACTGCGGTGGGGCGTGAGAGAGAGAGAGAGAGAGGCCGAGGGGGCGTGAGAGAGAGATAGAGAGAAAAAGGGGAGGACGTGAGATATAGAGAGAGAGAGAGAGAAGAGAGAAGATAGAGAGAGAGACTGAGAGAGGGGAGATAGACGCCGGCGGGGGTGTGGAGCGGTGGGAGGTGGCTAGTTTCAATTTTGAG
The DNA here is from genome assembly GCA_003952965.2 of Morella rubra. Classification (NCBI taxonomy): domain Eukaryota; kingdom Viridiplantae; phylum Streptophyta; class Magnoliopsida; order Fagales; family Myricaceae; genus Morella; species Morella rubra. Next base: position 32,385,827 of record CM025850.1, on the reverse strand, counting down.
AAGAAAGGGTGAAATGAGTGGGGGGCATCGGGGGGAAATAAAAAACATGAAGGGGGATTGGGGGAGAGATGACGTCGTCTCTCCACTTAATAATTAATATGTAAAAAAATAAATAAATAACATGAATTTCCTAAATTACCCTCGGTTCGGTTCGGCCCACGATTTTGGGTACCCAGAACCGTGGGCCGAACCGACCCAGTCGGTTATAAAATTTTTTGGGCCGACCGCCGAACCAGGCTGGCCCAAAACTGGCCGGCTCAATCGGTTTCAAGCCAGTTTGGGCCGCCCGGTCGGTTTCGGCCCAATTGTGTTCAGCCCTAGCTGGCACTATTGCGACGAAATTAGACATCACTCACTCCGGCATACCCGGATCATGACCGACGTTTCTGACAAAGTCATCTGCAGTAACTTTTTAATTTATAATGTTTTCCGAAGCCAAAGGTATAACATCATAGTTAAGAAGTTTCCGTTTTACGAGCCGTGTGCGCTGCATATACTCTACCATCCCGTCACAATTGCACTCTCTAGTACTTGTTCAAACTTTCTTCCTATTAAAATGATGGATAACCTAATCATTTTTTTTTATTATATCCGATATAGATATTCTCTTACAATTTTCTCTTCCACTTAAAAATGCAATTAGGGAAGACAGATACAACCTTCATTAATTTAATACACGAATATTATAGCATTTACTTTGCTTGAAATTTTACGTTTGTGGAGTACATTTATTGGTTATCTCTATTGAAATTCTACCTTATCACTTTAGCAAGAAAAAATTTCCCATCCAAACAAGGGCATGCATTAATAATTATTTTTCATTTTTGGGTAATTAGCACAATAACAATTTTTTCATCAAATAAGCCTGTGAAAATGCACATTAAAGGTTTTCTTCCTGTATCTCTGTAGTTCTTGATCCCTTTGAATTTGTCTGGTGAGTTAACTCAATAGTTGCTGCTACTTGAGAAGTTTCAATATTTACACTGGGATCCGCATCTTCTAACAGAGGTGTTCCAGGATTTCTCAAGGAGGATTCCATCTGCATCGAAACATTTGAAGGTCTTGGGGGACTTCCAGTGCGTTGTGGGAGTTCACTTGCACCTTGATCAGAAGTGTTTTTTTTTTGTCTTGGAGTAACTTTTTCCCAATGGGATGTGAGGCGTCTACACTGACAAAAATTTCTAATATACGATGGATTCTTTGTATTACTGAGACATGGTTACCAAACGATCTAAAGATTTGTTGCCTCTCACTATGGAGGAACTTGAACACATAGAAGATCAGAGCTGCGACGGAAGCAACCCCAGCGATGAGGAATAGCCCTGAGAAGCTAGAAAGGCTGAGACTACCAGAAGAAACCTGGGGATTGGAGTCTGGACAATTTTTTTTTGGTCCTAGCCAGAAATCTTCTATCCCTTTCGTTTGGTTTCCTTCAATGAAATTCAAGATGGCCCTTGAAAAATCAGCTACAAGAGGGGAACCTTTTGGGAACGCCTGCAAGCCATATAACAAAAGAAATCTCTTGAGAAACCATACGCCTAAATAACGAAACATGGATGAGAGAAGAGAGATCGATCTTACGAAACCAAACCCATCAGTTTTGTACATGGGTTGAACCATGGTGTACTTGGAGCAATATTTGTCGTAGAAAAAGCTTCATATAAGGGATTTCATCAAAAGCAGCATCTATACCACCATTTGCGCTTCCTTTTGACAAGAGTTCATCACATTCTTCCGTATTAGTATAATTCTTAAGCTGAGATTTTTAAAATTCATCTGTTGTAAGATTCCCAAAACCAAAAAGCCTTCTTGGTAGCCAACATTTGCCCCATCCTTAATAAGCTGATTGACATCAGTAAAAGTTGGCTGCAACTGTTGAATTGTTAGGAGGGAGGTCAAACTTGCAGTGTAGCTTTGAGTAAGTATGAGCACCACAAAAACCCATATGATTACCACAGACAGTCCTAGCACAATTGCTTATCACTGGCTCCCCTGTAAAGTGTTTGAGGAACAAATATAATAGCATCAGTTCTTCAAAACCTATAGAGCGTTTAAGACCTCATAACTTGGGAATAAGAATTCTTCAAGAAGAATACTTCACTAAGCAGAGTCATTACACACTTAATGCACTGTAACCATTAATAGATCCATAATTCCGGGCCCAAGTTTCAGCGATACTAACGCTATTAGTCAGAATAGAAAGCAGAGAATAGAAAGAATTAGCTGGATGGCCACAATAAGTTAGTCTAATTAGTGCTTAACACATTTTCAAACATATATAGTTAATATAAGGTAGGCTTGTAACCAAATCCTACCTATTTATGACACTGCAATAGTTATCAAAACATAAAAATATGTTTCTATCTGGTATTGGCCTTAATTACCTGGCTGTGGACGTTGGACCTATGATGGAAATTCACAACCAATATTATGGGGCCGTCGACCCTAAGTAAACCTACCCTTTTAGATTCAATAGAACCCAAAAACAATAGATTATAGATATATAAAACTAGCCTTCTACACATGATGCGGGTATCACTATTCCGTTCAAAACTTAACTATATATCCATATCATAACTAATCTGGAATTTTCAGGTTTGGTTTCCAGTAATTTCTTAATGTACAAGTGGTGTGTGTAGTTGTCCATTATGCAAGGAAATTATAAATTATGAAAGGGAACTTACTTTGTGCAAAGACCAAGGTTGAGAAGGCAAACCACAAGCTTGTCCCCAATTGATGTGACCAATCCCCAGCTCGAAAATCACTGTTTATCCGGTGTTCAAGAACCCAAACTACAAAGCCAATGAAGACAAAGAAACAGCCACTTGCAATCCAGAGATCTTTAGTTAAAGGATTCAAGAACACCCAAGCATTTTTGGGACTGCCGTCTCTTAATGGCACTACCATTGATACTCCAGATTACGTATATGGCAATATGAAATCCACATAGTTAGACCTATTTGCTATGACCGTTATATCTCCTACCACAGCATCGAAGTTCTGTCAAATAAAATATTCACATCCAGCATTAATTTCCATTTATGGTTTGGATAGCAATTGAAATTAGACATACAACATCATGAAGTTATGCACATAAAGCAAGGTGTAAATGTATGCTGGTCCCACACCATAAAAGGAAATAAATTTTCTGTCCATATGTTTCTGTTGGTTCTGCAGCTATATATTGAACATTGAAGACGAAGAATTTTACCGACCCCAAGAAACACTTGATAGGCCATATCGTTATAGTTAGCAGTGCTTTCACCATCAGGATTTGTAAAGTGAATGAACTCGTTGGGGACAGCGGAAGGCAACAAACCCAATACAGCTTGGAAGACAGCTATGCAGTAGCCACTTGCGTCCGTTGTGTTGGTGCTATTGTCATGCGTCACGTCAACAAATTCATTAAAACCATACTTCACTGGAACCTCAATTTTAAGCTTCTTCCCATTGGTTGGAATCTCCCAACCTTTGGGGACATCGCGTGGCTCACCTGGCCAAGTAATAGGTCCAAGATTGTCCTTGGAAGTGGAATATGAGTGTGTACTCGCCGAATTCAATTTCCTTCTGAGTCCATCTTCTAGTGTCCAGAATGCAACTCCTCTTTCTCCGTTTCCATTAACGTTAATTATCTGAAAAGTTGATGACTGTAGCTGCCCCTTGACTAGACTAAACTGCCCACCAAGACCTCTAAATCTGGTAGCCTGTAAGGCTTCTCCGAATTTAGGACCAATTTGGGAGATCCCGATAGTTTCAAGATCCGTTAAGGCGCTTGAACTATTTGCCTTTTCGAAGGTCAAATTAGCAGTCCCAACCTTCTCAACTGCCCTGGCCAGTGCTGAAGCAGAGTCATAAGCCCAAAGTCCAAAATATTTAATGCAGCATCGGTAATGGTCGGATTCTCTTGTTGGAATTTCCATTTCCATAGAACTGTAAAATTTCCAAGCTCTTTTGATTGTGGAACATAGGTCTTTACACCTAACACCCCTTGCATTGATTCAAGGACTGAAGGTTCTGTCGAATTTAAAGAATTGGCTACCCCATCGGTAATTATCCAAACACAACCTTCACCCATCATTCCAATCTCTTTTACCTTGGTGACAAGTAGAGAACTGAGATTGGGAGACGTGCGCAATGAAGTCTCTAGTTTGCATTGTCATCAACTTGTACAGTTCTTGCCCAATTTCGTCATCAGTGGCTGATGGAGGAATGGCACTCCGATAAGGGACACCTACATCAATATCTTGCAAGGCATCAACCAAAGCAGGTACTATAACTTCCCCGACGTCATTGTCTACATAGATTGGGACAGCTTCTCTCCATCCAAAGGCTTCAATAATTGCATTTATAGCCTTGACTTGAGATGAGCCATTTTGGGCAACTCGAAAAAAGTATGAACTCCGAAGGGAGGTAAGAGAAGGGCTTGTTGCTGAGAACGATATAATGTGCACCTGAGCTTTCTCCCCGAGATCAATGACAAACTTGGCCTGCATCGAGTTTTGCGGCCTAATGATGGCTTGCACTTGTACACTTTTCATTTGGTATAGAGTTGAGTTTCGAGAACAGAAAGGAATTAGATGCATTGCCCAAGCAATCTACTCATCATTTAAATAATTGCACAATAACCGACCCGTGATATGATATCTATGTGCATCATGTGCTTGTGATGATGAAGCTTTATGAAAAGATGAACACACGCGGGGAGAGAGAGAGAGAGAGAACCTGCAGCTGCAGCTCCATCGACTTCGCTTTTGGAGTCCCTTACGTGGAGAACCAGCCTGGTTTTGTAATGGCTACGAGAGGCATAGAAGTCTGAGAGAGCCATATTGATGCAACTCAATCCCATCTTGGCAAACCACGTATCCATGTCAAGAAGGACGCCGACGTTGACTGTTTTGTGCCTCTGATAAGTATATGATCCTTGGAGAAAGAGAATTTTATGTAGTTATTTATTGGGTCCAAAATATTGGGGTCCAAAATTTTTGCTCTCAAAGATTGGGGCGTATTGATATTTGGGTTGCTGCAACATTATTTTTTTTTTTTTTAGTCAAAACAACAAGCTTTTATTAAAGTTAAGGAGGTTTGAAAACCTCAAGTACATGCTCTAAGGGGCGTGTCTGACCCTCCGGAGAGGCGACGGGCCAACGAGCAAAGGGCCAAACGGCCTTACAAACCCAAGCCCAAAAGGACAGGTAAAGACCCATAAAGGGTGAAAAGCCCACGAAGGGTAGCAAGCTGAGCTGACCAGCAGAAAAGGAAAGGCGATGGTGGAATATGGTGGCAGGACCAGCTGCTAGAGGCGACAAACCGGCCAGATCGGAAAAGGTGGAGGCGCGTGAGATCCATGCGCGAGTGGGCCCCCACGCACCGCCCGGCCGGTCATCGGAGATGACCACGAGGAGCGCCTGAACGTCCAGATGCCAGCCATCTAGCGTGTGTATACCGGAGAGGACTACTGACCGCTGAAAAATGAAGAAAAAGGGACGGGAGTGTGCTTTAACAGCTTTGTACATAATTAGTCGTTAGAAGTCTGACATGTACAACTCTTGTAATATTTTATATACTGAAATTCTGTACAGCACGTGAATTCAATTGAATGCAATAGGAACAGAAGGCTTAATCTTCCACTTCTTTGTTCTGTCCGTTAGTCGAGATTCTTCCGCCATTTCTCTTAAGTCTTCTTTCACGGTTTGAAAACTCATCAGATTATGAGGGTGTGAATTGGTCAATGCCGAGCCTATATATGCATAGCAATTTTCTTTTTTTTAAAAAAAAAAAGGCCCTAATTGGATATTAGAGAATAAAATAAAGGATGATCATAGACGTTAATACTTTTCCATTTACAAGCCGTGCAGGCTACATATACTCTCCCATCCGGTCAAAAATTGCACTCTCCACTTAATACTTATATTCAAACTTTCTTCCTTTTAAAATGATGGATCACCTAATCATTTTTTTATTTTATTCAACAAGGATATTCTCCTACAATTTTCTCACCGACTAGCATCATCCAATTAAGAAAGATCGATACAACATTCGCTTACTGCACATAGAATTTTATAGAATCTACTTTGCCTGAAATTTTATGTGGGCATGCAGTATATACTATTAAACACGGTAGAGTTCATTTACGGTCTGGGCTGACTCTAACACTGCTACGAGTCAAATTTTTTTTTTCTGTGGTTTCAGCAATTCAACTGAAACTCAGATCTGCTCTTCTTTAGAATTCTCTGTGGGGGAGCTCCCACTTCGGTATTTGGGCCTCCCTTTGTGAGTCTAAACAACAACTCAAGACAGGGGTGAATTGAATTTTAATAAAAATTAAAACTTTTTTTAAGATAATTTAAGAAATAGAACAATAAAGCATAAAACACTACATATATGGATATGGAACGAATAATAAAAGAGATAGAGTTAGGGAGACGATACCGCAATTTAGATGGTTTGGCCAACACTTGTCTATGTGCACCCCTAAGGTATTAACTTCCTTGGGCTTCTTTCACTACTCTCCAAATAGTAAATACACCTTAGCTTCCCGGTGCTAAGGAACTTTTACAAAGCGTTTTTTGAGTTCACGCTTTTACTCTCTTCACAAATCCCAAAATCCGAAGGAATTTCTTCTTCCCTCATGAGTAGGACTAAGTGTTTACCCAATACTCAAATGATTTACAAAAGATGGGTACAAAAGAATAATAAAGAAAGGCTCTCTAAGCCAAATCAGCAAGTGAAAAGCTCAATAGTGTGCAAGAAGACAAGATTCTCTAAGGAAAGTTAAAGTTTGGCAGGTGGGAGCACAAGCTTTCTTAGTAGCTGCAGTCTTCTCTCTTCTTCAAAGCACTTTCTCTCTCTAGAAGTTAGGCAAAAATAATTGTAATTGTGTTGTCTTTATCTCTTTATTTTCTTCTATTTAAGCCCATCTAACTTTAAAAGGTCTTAAAAACCCTCAAAAGTACCGTTGGAAGTATACCCATGTCTTTTTAAAGCATGTTTAAATGATCTGGCGTCGTTCCAGATTTTCTGCAAAATCGCAGCATGTGTCGACACATAGTCTGCATGTGTTGATACTTCAAAAATTGGTCTAGAATTATGGTCTCGGTGACAGTGCAATGTGTCGACACCATGAATTCAGCTCTCGGGTGTCAGTGCAATGTGTCGACACTATAAGTGCTATAGAGAAAAATCAGCATCTTGAAAGTGTCCATTCCATTTCAACACCTCTTTAAACATCTACAATATGAAAAATTGACCTATTAACTTTGTTTAAGTACACTTAAAAAATTTTAATGAGATAACCTCAATCCTTTGAAACACTTTTTAGAAAAAGTGGATTGACAAGGTAAAATCTATAAGTCTTCGAAGCACTTAAAATTTTTGTTATCATCAAAATAAATTACGGATTGTTTGCAAAACAATCTTGGACTAACACCCTTTAATTTCTAATAGGTTAAGGCCTATTGATTGCCAGATTCTTGGGACAGGATTGTAGCTCGAGCTAAGAGTGGGACGAATAAATTCCTCTCTTATGCTAGCAGATTGCAGTTGGTTAAGTCAATCTTGTTTGCAACGTCTCAAGCGTATTGGGCATATCACTTTATCCTCCCTAAAGCGAGCTTGAGTCGAATTATGCAAATACTTTGATCATTTTTATGAAAAGGCATTGAACTCAATATGGGAGCAGCCAAGGTGTCATGGGTTGAGATATGTAAACCACTACATCAAGGTGGATTGGGAGTCCCGAAAATTAATGCCGGGAATAAGGCATGTAACCTAAGGCATATTTGGCATTTTCTAACGGATGGGGATGAGTCCATTTAGGCAAATTGGGTCCGCAAGAATCTAGTCTTTGATCAGCAGTTTTGGAACGGGAGAGGATCAAGGTTGTTATTGGGGATGGGTGTTCCACTTCTCTTTGGTTTGATAATTGGCATCCTTGTGGACCGCTCTATTTGATACGTTCAGAATGGCTGGTAATGCGTAATGCATTTCTTATGAACTGTGTCTGACGACAAGAAGCTGCAAAGGTCAAAGCTCTTGACCGTTTTCATGGCGCTGAAAGATGAGCAATGACAACCTTTTGACGAAGTGTAAAGGATCGTGCGAAGAAGAAGATGACGCGTTGGAGGAGGTACACAAGAGTTTCATTGGGCTTGATGACATGGATTAATGAAAAACTGAGCTGGAGAAAGTGAGGACGTGTTGGTGCATTCCGTTCGAAAGGCAAACCGAGTGACGGAAGGAGTAAAAAGTCACAAGCATATGGACTCAGTGACCAAAAAAAAAAGGTAAACTTAGTGACTATTTTGTTAAAAGTACTAAAACCTAGTGACCAAATTGCTAATTTTTCAAAAAATTAAGCTACATTAGTCTGAGTTTGGTGTACAAGAGTATAATAGATTTTTCTCATTGCTATTAAAAAAACTGTAATTGGATCAAAATACATTGTTAAAAGGGTAAATTACAATTTACTCCCTCAAATTATCATTCAATTCTTAAATACTTCCGCAAACTTTAATTTGTTCCAAATCACCCTCAAACTATATTTGTTGTTGCGATTCTAATATCCCTCAACCCACTGAAGTTGTTATGCCGAACGATTTTTGTCCCACGTAAACGGAACATGATGTTCTTCTTACACTACAGGAAAAATGACATTATGTGTCAAAATTTCTAGTGTCAAAACAAATTTTATCACAAAATCATACCCTTCTCTATCAAAATATAAATTTTGTTACGCAAGGTGTGCCCGAATATACAAACACATCCGGACGACCTTAAAACCAGTCTGCATGAAATCTATGGGCGCAAAAGGCAAAACGTCACACATTTGTGACTAGACACATTCGTCATGAATCTCCGAACCCGTCCGAATGGTCTGCGAAGATGTGCGCACATAATTTGGGTGACAAAACACAGTTGTTACCCATAAGTAACGCAGGTCAAATCGTCACAAAAGCTGCAATACCATCCGTACGGTCTGATCATAATGTCCAAACGACTGTGACAGTTCGCGCATGATTGACACGCGTCTATTTCAGATGACCGTAGAGAACAGATGTTCGCGTCTACATGGTTCTCTTCCGTCCAGACGCGTATGGCTATATTTTCAACAAATGGTGGTACTCCACATTGCATGTTCTAGACGTCTGCCCTCGCATAGCTGTCCACACTGACTCATACCGTCTAAACGCTATCATTTCCAGAAGATTTTCCTAACGGTTCACGATTTACAATTTAATGCGTGGGAATTTGATTGGTTCATTAAATTCTAAATCGTATTAACCACTGTGAAATTCTATACGATTTACAATTCTGATATAGATATTCTCTTACAATTTTGGGCCATGCAATTAGGGAAGACAGATACAAGTGAGTACAACCTTCATTTAAGACACCAATATTATAGAATTAATTATTTTGCTTGAAATTTTATGATGACAGTATTAACCACTGCGGAGTACATTTATTGGTTATCTCTTTTGAAATTGTACCTTATCATTTTAGCAAAAAAAAATTTGCCCATCCAAACAAGGGCTTAGTATGTTGGAAGATGAGTTTACAACACAAAGGGAGTAAGGCTTTAATGTAGAGCAATTTTGTATGGAAGAGGTAATGAGGAGAGATATGGAAGAACACACTTCAATTTCTCAAACTTGGCTTGTATTTGTCTTAACTTGACTTTACTTGACTTGTACAAAGTGGTGGGGGTACATCCCTTTATATAGGCTTACACATTTAACCTTAGCCACACATTTTATCTAAAATATCTAGATATTTCTACGACACTTTTAGATATTTTGTAGCACTTTCTAGACAAGGCATATCAGCTTATCTCTAAGATATTTTCTTAGAACTTTCTAGAAAGTTATTTGATCACTCCAACTATAGAGATTTATAGAACTCTCTAGAGAACTTCTTGCTCTTTCTCATCTAGAGCACTATAGAACTTTCTAGAAAATATTATTTCTCCTCCTTTCCTCTAGAGATTTGTGGAACTTTCTAGAAGAGCTTCATGCTCCATTGGGCCAAGATTAAGTTTGGAGCACATCTTGGGCCCAAATCAATTTTAACTTTCAACATAGTATTGTATAAAAAAATTTCAATAATCTATATACATATATTATCCATCATCAATACTTGGTGTTACTTTCTCACGTTGGTCTCGAAGAAAAATGAAAACAATTTCTTTTGTTTGCAATAAACTAATAATACCGAATTTGCTTAAAATGAGTTCAAAACAGAGATGTTCCATTTATATAAGCAGAAACAGAGAAGTAAAATTAAGCATGCATTAATAATTATTTACAACCAATTAGTTAAGAACCAGGGCCGAAATAAATGTATGGATTTGATCAGTACTTCACCAATAAACAATAACTGTTTCATTTTTGGGTAATTAGCACAATAGCAGTTTTGTCATCAAATAAGCCTGTGAAAATGCACATTTATGGTTTTCTTCCTGTATCTCTGTAGTTCTTGATCCCTTTGGATTTGACTGGTGAGTTAACTCAATAGTTGCTGCTACTTGAGAAGTTTGAACATTCACACCGGGATCCGCATCTTTTAACAGAGGTGTTCCAGGATTTCTCAAGGAGGATTCCATCTGCATCGAAACATTTGAAGGTCTTGGGGGGCTTCCAGTATTTTGTAGGAGTTCACTTGCACCTTGATTACTTGAAGTGTTATTTTTGTCTTGGAGTAACTTTTTCCCAATAGGATGTGAAGCGTCTACACTAACAAAAATTTCTAATATATGACGGATTCTTTGTATTACCGAGACTTGGTTACCAAATGATCTAAAGATTTGTTGCCTCTCACTATGGAGAAACTTGAACACATAGAAGATCAGAGCTACGAAGGAAGCAGCCCCAGCGACAAGGAATAGCCCTGAGAAGCTATAGAGGCTAAGACTGCCAGAAGACATGGCAGAGATTCCAAAGCGTCATGAGTCTGAGCTTTTGTAAAAATATCAGAGATTTGGCAACAGGTAGAGACATGGCGTGTAACCAGCAAGACAAGAGCAACTCTTTCATGAACGTAATGGTAATCTAACTCGATGTGTTTACTGCGAGCGTGGAATACCGGATTTACCGTCATGAAAAGAGAACTCAGATTATCACAGAATAGAGTCGGCGCAGAAGACAAGGGAACATGCAAATCACGTAGAATAAATGTTAACCAAGTCAATTCGGTTGTAGTTTGTGCCATAGCACGGTATTAGGCCTCTGAGCTGGACCGAGAGATAGTGGGCTGCTTCTTAGCACTCCATGAGATAATATTGCTCCCTAGAAAGGTGCAGTACCCCGTCGTTGAGCGTCGAGTAAAAGGGCAGCCAGCCCAATCAGTGTCTGAAAAGGCATATAAATCTAAAGAACTCGAATTTTGAATGTGAAGACCGAGATGTATTGTCCCCTTGACGTACCGTAAAATACGTCAAACCATGGTAAAGTGAGCATCTGTTGGAGCCTGCATGTATTGAGAGACTTGGTTAACAGAAAAAAGATAAATCTGGATGTGTCAAGGTGAGATACTGAAGAGCCCCAACCAAAGATCGATAACGTTTGGGATCTTTGTAGAGTGGTGAATTCAACTCGGGCTTATTTTTTTGACACATAGGGGTATGAATCGGTTTTGATTCATGCATTGCATCACGTTCCAGTACGTCTATTGCATATTTGGTTTGATGAAGAATTAGGCCACCAGATACAGTTGCCACTTGAATGCCCAAAAAATAATGAAGAGGACCAAGGTCTTTCATAGCAAATTCACTATGCAAAGAATCCATGAAGGAATGAATAAGCGAGTCACAAGAGCCGGTGAGGATTATGTCGTCGACATAAAGCAAGAGAACCAAGATACCACGATTGGAGTGATTAATAAAAAGGCTAGGATCGGCTGAGCTGCAAATAAAATTATTTTGAAGAAGAAAGGAACTAAACCTGTTAAACCAAGCTCGTGGAGCTTGTTTCAGGCCATAGATCGCTTTGTTCAACAAACAAACATAATCTGGAAACCTTGAATCTTGAAAGCCAGGAGGTTACTCCATATATACCTGCTCAGTAAGAAAGCCATGAAGAAATGCATTCTTCACGTCTAACTGGCGAATGCTCCAGCATTTAACAACTGCAATTGAGAGAACCAATCTTATAGTCCAGGCTTGACAGCAGGAGAATAAGTTTCAGAGAAGTCAATACCATCGACTTGATGATAACCTTTCGCAACAAATCGTGCTTTGAGGCGTTCAAGTAATCCATCTGCCTTGAGCTTGGATTTAAAGACCCAACGAGAACCAACAACATTCATGGATGGTCGTCGAGGTACAAGAGTCCATGTCTCATTTTGAGAGAGAGCAACAAGCTCCTCCTCCATTGCTTTCCTCCAACCCGGATGAGAGAGTGTCGAACGAATATTGCCAGGTTCTTTAGGAATAGAATCATAAATATGAAGAAAAGCATACTTGGGATTCGGTTTATGAATGCCAACACGTGCCCTTGTCACCATGGAATGAGAAGGTAGGAGTGGAACATTGAAGTCTTGCATTGGAGTGGGAAGTATTTCCTCATCAATTGAAGATAAATCTGTGGGAATTAATTCAGCATGTGAGTCAACATGTGAGTCACCAGCGTGTAATAAAATCAAAGGAACATCGGTTACAGGTGGTTCCATGATAATGGTAGAGGATGTAGGCGCACAAAATGGCTCAATTGGTGGAGATGGAGAATCTATCCATTCTTTGAATACTTGGACGGAGGGTTCTGGTGAGCCTATCTTGCAACGGTCTGAGGCTTGGAACAGAAGAATAGTCTCATCGAAAACTACATGTCTTGAGATAAACACACGTCGAGATGGAGGATAATAGCATCGGTAGCCCTTATGCCGATCACTGTAACCCATAAAAACACAAGGTAATGATTTGTGATCAAATTTATTTCCTTTGTTATACCATAAATATGGAAAACATCTAGAGCCAAAGACACTTAAATAACCATAGTCTGGAGAGTGACCATGTAACCGAAAGAAAGGATTGTCCCATTGAAGTACTGAAGAGGGAAGTCTATTGATTAAAAACACAACCATGGTGAATGCTTCCACCCAAAAATATTTGGGGACATTAGCTTGAATCATCATAGTGATTCCTAATTCCCGAATAACTCTATGGCGCCTCTCAACCACACCATTTTGCTCAGGCGTGTACGGACAAGAAAGTTGATGAATAATCCCAGATGCTTGCAGATGCGTTTGAAAAAGGTGATTGACAAATTCACCTCCTCCATCAGTCTGGACTATTTTAATAGCCCCACAAATTGTCGAGCCACATATTTTTCAAATAACAGGAATTGTTGAATGAAGTCAGATTTCTTCTTCAAAGGAATCAACCAAATAAACTTTGTGAAATCATCAACAATAGCAGCATAATATTTAAATCCATTCACAGAGTTTACAGGAGCAGGTCCCCATAAATCAATATGAATTTTTTCAAAAGCAACAGTAGTCTTAGAAGAAGATGATAAGAAAGGAAGCTTAGAAAGTTTTCCTAGTTGACAACTCTCGCATAGAGACATTGCTTTATTGGTAGTAACTTGAATCGAACCAGACTGGCGTAGATGTGAAATAACAGCAGCTTGAGGATGTCCTAAACGTCGGTGCCATGTGTCCTCAGACACAGCCCGAAACCGAGTGGAGAACAACGCTACTGGTGGAGCACGAATAGTGTAGAGATTATCCTGCTTGAGCCCCCTCATCAGCACCTGGTTTGTATTCTGATCCTTGATCACAAAACCACAATCAAAGAACTCACAAATCATAGGATAATTAGAGGTAAGTTGTCCAATGGATAATAAGTTCCTTTCTGACTCAGGAACTAATAGGACATCATGTAAAACGATCTGAGAGGAACCAGTGCCAAGAGTAGCATCCCCAACATGAGTTATATGTAAAGAATCACCATTGCCAATCATAACATGGTCAGAACCTGTGTAAGGTCAAAGATTTTGTAGAGTACCTTCCTGTGAGGTCATATGAGCTGATGCGCCTGTGTCTGAAGTCCATTCCTCGTTGTTGGCATTAGTATCAAACTGAAGGGTAGAAAAAGCATGAGGAATATTATCTGGCTGAATAGAGTGATTGAAGCGATGCCAATAGCAAATAGCTGCATGGCCAGGCTTACCACATATTTGACAGGTGATGTCCCGAGTATTGGAACATGAGAATGAGTTTCTAGAATTATTTTGCCCACTAGGCTTGGGCACAGAATGATTGGCAGGAGCAAAGCCTCGTCCTTTTGAAGAGAATTGGCCAGAGTTTTTGTAACTTTTGTTTGGTGGCTTAAGGAGCATTGGTTTGACCAACAAAGGCAGTGTAGGGTGCTGATTCGGGTGAATGAAAATTAATTCAAGTTTCATAACTTTGAAGGAATGGAACGATTTCAGCATGGGTGGGCATGGGTGGCTTAAGCATTGAAGTGGTAAAAGGTTCATAACGTACTCCAAGTCCTGTGAGCAAAGAGAATACCTTTGTTTTGTCATTCACACTATGTCCAATAGCCGCTAGACTGTCACAAATGGATTTGAACTTTCGGATATAATCATTGAGAGACATCTCCGAGGCCTTCTTCAGGTAGGTAAGTTATTGAGTAAGTTGAAATTGTCGTTCCTGAGATTCCTGTGCATAGGCCTCCTTGAGAGTTGACCAAACTTTAGCAGACGTATCTAGACCAATCACAAGGCCCAGCGCCTCCTCAGTTAAAGTCCCGATGATCCATCCATGAAGGAGACGATCAGCGGTCTTCCAAGTTTGATAGCTTGGATTTGGAGTAGGTTCAGTTGAACCTTCGGTTGCTGGAAGTACAGCAGAGGGTTGAAGAGTGGTTCCCGTAAGGTAGCCCACAATGTTTTGACTTTCAGCTAAGGCGAGGACTTGTTCACGCCAAAGAGGGTAATTTTCAGATTTAAGACGAAGTGTGACAAAGTTGCCAACAGTAAAAGATGCGGAAGACATGTTTGGCTCTGATACCAAGAAGAAATTGAAGATACGATGGTTGGTAGAAATCTCACCACACAATTGTTGTGGGTGGATTTAATATTTATAGAAAACACATTTACATGTAACGGGCAGTACAGCTGCACAATGAAAGAAAAAAGGAAACAGAGTAACAAAATAGAATTAAGTGATATTGTCCTATTTTGTAGTTGAGAGAATCGTGGGATCCTTATAGCCGGAGCTTTCTTTTGAATTTTGAATTGTCCCGTGATTCTTGTGATCTAGAAGTAATTCGCTAACACTGAGAAGCTAGAGAGGCTGAGACTGCCAAAAGAAACGGGGGGATTGGAGTCTGGACAATTTGTTTGTGTTCCTAGCCAGCCATCTTCTATCACTTTCATTTGGTCTCCTTCGGTGACATTCAAGATGGCCCTTGAAACATCAGCTACAAGAAGGGAACCTTTTCGGAACGCCTGAAAGCCATATAACAAAAGAAATATCTGGAGAAACCATACGCCTACAAAACAAAACATAGTTGAGAGAAGAAAGATCTTACGAAACCAAACCCATCAGTTTTGGATATGGATTGAACCATGGTGTACTTGGGCAATATCATCGTAGAAAAAGCTTCATATAAGGGATTTCATCAAAAGCAGCGTCTATACCACCATTTGCGCTTCCATTTGACAAGAGTGCATCACATTCTTCCGTATTGTTATATTGCTTAAGCCAATATTTTGTAAAATTCATCTGTTGTAAGATTCCCAAAACCAAAGAGCCTTCTTGGTAGCCAACGACACTCACCCGATCCTTAATAAGTTGATTGACATCAGTAAAAGTTGGCTGCAACTGTTGAACTGTTAGGAGGGTGCTCAAACTTGCAGTGTAGCTTTGAGTAAGTATGAGCACCACAAAAACCTATCATTGGCTCCCCTGTAAAGGAAGTACTCAAGTGGTTTAGAAACAAATATAATAGCATCATTACTTCAAAACCTATAGAGCGTTTTAGACGTCATAGCTTGGCAATAGAAACTATTCAAAAACATGTAAGATCTAAGTTATGAGACACTATAACTATTCAAAACCTAAAGAGCGTTTAAGACCTCATTGCTTATCATTGGGAATTACAATTCTTCAAGAAGAATACTTCACTAAGCAGAGTCATTAATTACACACTTAATGCACTGAAACCATTAATAGATCATCCTAATACTTGGCCCAAGTTTCAGCGATACTAAAGCTATTAGTCATAATAGAAAGCAGAGAATAGAAAGAATTAGCTGGATGGCCACAACAAAGTAGTCTAATTACTGCTTAACACAATTTCAAACATAGTTAATCTAAGGTAGGCTTGTAACCAAATCCTACCTATTTATGACACTGCAATAGTTATCAAAACATAAAAATATGTTTCTATCTGGTATTGGCCTTACCTCGCTGTGGACTTTGGACCTATGATGGAAATTCACAACCAATGGGGCCGTCGACCCTAAGTAAACCTACCCTTTTAGATTCAATAGAACCCAAAAACATTAGATTATAGATGATGCGGTTATCACTATTCCGTTCAAAAGCTAACTATATATCCATATCATAACTAATCAATAATCTGAAATTTTCAGGTTTGGTTTCTAGTAATTTCTTAATGTACAAGTTATGTGTGTAGTTGTCCATTATAGCTATATGACCCTGTCTGTATTTGAATCGCTCTCCTTTGGTATTATGCAATGAAATTATAAATAAGGAAAGGGAACTTACTTTGTGCAAAGACCAAGGTTGAGAAGGCAAACCACAAGCTTGTCCCCAATTGATGTGACCAATCCCCAGCACTAAAATCACTGTTTATCCGGTGTTCAAGAACCCAAACTACAAAGCCGATGAAGACAAAGAAACAGCCACTTGCAATCCAGAGATCATTAGTTAAAGGCTTCAAGAACACCCAAGCATTTTTGGGCCTGCTGTCTCTTAATGGCACTACCATTGATACTCCAGATTCCGTAAATGGCAGTGTGAAATCCACATATTTAGACCTATTTGCTGTGATCGTTGTATCTCCTACCACAGCATCAAAGTGCTGTCGAATAAAATATTCACATCCAATTATGATATGCCTTTTTTTTTCTAAGCAAACATCCATACCATTCAAAAAAAAAAAAAAAGGTAGGAGTCAAGGAGGGGGAGGGGGGTCATCAGAACTAAGAATATCGGGGGGAATACAATGCACAGGGATATTACCCTCCAAATTAATCAAGACAGCCCATTTGGCAATATTATGGGCTAAAAGATTAGCACCACGTCAAACATGAGAAACTTTCCAACTGATGTGATCCTCCAGCAAAGCTTTGATGTCACAAATCAGAGAACCAATAGACCAATCCGGAGAAAAAAGTAGTAGAGTGAGGGCATTGTAGACCTGCAAATTGTCGCCTTCAAAGTCAATCAAAGGGTAACCAAGGAAACTAGCCTCCTGAACAGCAAAAAGAGCTGCTTGGGCCTCTCCCACAAGAGGAGTACCGGGAGGACTTCTCTTTGGCCACGCAAAGAGTATAGAACCAACATGATTCCTACAAACCGCAGCAATCATAGAACAGTGACTCCAAATGGCAACATCAAAATTAATTTTCCAACCATTGCCACAAGGTGGAGACCACCTAATGGACCAAATTGGAACAAAAGCAGACCAAGCCTTAGAATGCTCCACATACAGCCGGTGAATACGCCGAATAATAGTACCAAAGTCATCCCGTCTTCCACCACGCATCACTTGATTACGCGAGAACCAAATAACATCCATCAAAATAGCAGCATATAAAATAATGAGCTCAGACTGATCAGTTGGAAGAGACAGGGAAGGAACTGGATCTAAAAGAGAAGCAATCCACTGCTGAATAGTCCAATCCCTTATCCGATTAGTGAGCAAACCCCACGGAGATTCCAGCTAAGAGAGAAGAGCCTGCAGACAATAGAAAAAGAGGTGCACAAGAGATCATCTTCCAGATCACAAAAAACACACGGGAGATATTAAATGTCAAACGGTCATATGATTCTAACTATGTAAATATTGTATAGCTTTATTCTACCCTTTATTCTAGCTTATTCTTTCCTTCTCTATTAGCACTAATATGGAACAATCTCCCGATTATGTAATATATATTTGTTGTAATCCTTTCTGGAAAATTAATGAGAATAGTTTTTGCACAATTCAAATTCTACGTTTCTGCAAAACCTAATATGGTATCAGAGCCATAACGAAATTCTGTTTTTTTTTCCCTCACCATGGCCAATACCGAGCCTCCTTCTTCTCCCGTTCTTGTTCCCACCTCCAATCCAGAGGTTCCTGCTCCCTCCAAAACTCAGCTGGATGTTAGTTCTCCCTATTTTCTCCATTCCTCTGACTATCCCGGAGCTATTTTAGTCTCTTCTCTCCTCAATGGAGATAACTATCTCAAATGGCACCGAGCTATGAAAATGGCTTTGAACGCCAAGCACAAACTTGGTTTTGTTGATGGATCTCTCACAAAACCAAGTTCTCCAGCCGATGTCCCCTTGTAGGAGCGTTGTAACGACATGGTTTTGTCTTGGATTCTCAATTCCATTGACAAAACCATCGTTGACAATCTCATCTATCATGATAGCCCCATATCCGTTTGGCTTGATCTTCATGAGCGTTTTTCTCAATCTAACACTCCCCGCATTTTCCAACTGCAACGTGATATCTCCAATCTTATCCAAGATCACTCCGACTCAGATTGGGCCAGCTATCCTACTACATGCCATTCCACCACCGGCTTCTTCATACAACTTGGCACCAGCCCCATCTCTTGGCGCACCAAGAAACAACCCACTATCTCTCGTTCCTCCGCTGAAGCCGAATACCGCGCCATGGCATCTACCACTTGTGAACTCACATGGCTTCGCTCTCTCCTCCAAGATCTCCAAGTTCCACCAACTCAACCAATGCACCTCTACTGTGACAATCAAACCGCCCTACACATCGCCAAAAATCCAGTTTTTCACGAGCACACCAAACACATCGAAATCAATTGCCACATCGTTTGTGATAAACTTTGCAGCGGCCTTCTCACTACCGCTCACATTCCTGCTTCTGATCAAATTGCCGACATTTTCACCAAAGCACTGGGTCGTGAGTTATTTCACCACTTATCTCGCAAGTTGGGCATTACGGATCTTCATGCTCCAACTTGAGGGGGAGTATTAAATGTCAAACGGTCATATGATTCTAACTATGTAAATATCGTATAGCTTTATTCTACCCTTTATTCTAGCTTATTCTTTCCTTCTCTATTAGCACTAATATGGGAACAATCTCCCGATTATGTAATATATATTTTGTTGTAATCCTTCCTGGAAATTAATAAGAATAGTTTTTGCACAATTCAAATTCTACGTTTCTGCAAAACCTAATAGGAGAGCAGCATGTCCCAAGTCAAGAGTCCGATGGAGATTGACTCTACACGGCAGAATATCCCAGGCCACTTTCCAAATAAAAAGCTTCAATCTATCTTGCAACTTTAACTTCCAAAGTTTCGGCCACAAATCCAACGAAAAAGAAGGAAGATAAGGTGGGGCAGAAAAAGTGAAGAGGTTGTAGGCAAATTTAAGAGAAAGGGAACCTTTGGGATCCAAAATCCAAAGAAGCCGATCAGGAGTAGAGGTAGCAAGGAGATGAATATTGAGAATAAGAGTGGCATCCTCCTCTTGAAACGTATGCTGAATCTTCAACTCATCCCACTCACAGGTGCCAGGAATAAAAAAATCCTCCACTTTGGAGGCGTCATGAATAAGAACATTCGAATTCCTTGGTTTAGGTAGAAAAAATTCAGCTTGTGGGACCCAAGGATCCAGCCAAGTATGCACCTCAGAGCCGGAAGAGATATGATAACAGCAGCCCACTCGAAGAAAAGAACTAACCTTGGCAACACCCTTCCAAACCCAAGAAGGAGAACTAACAGGAGTCGAATCCCAAATGTAAGAAGAATTCAGATACTTAGCTCTAAGAGCAACTATCCACGGCTTTGAAGAATTGGAATGAACAAGCCAAGCCAGTTTCAAAATAAAGGCACGATTGACAGACCACATCTGCGAATGCCAAGACCACCAACAGATTTAGGGAGGCAAATAGAGCTCCAAGATTTGGGAGTCCAGTTGTGCCGTTTACCATCCTTAAAGCCCCACCAAAAACACATGAACAAAGTATCCAGATGCAAACACAGGGATTTAGGCAACAAAAAATGTGACATAGTAAAAGCGGGAAGAGCAGAAGCAACTGCTTTAATCAAAACTGTGCGTCCAGCTTGCGAAAGAAGTTTCGCTTTCCAACCCTCAATCCGATGCTTAACCTTGTCAACCAAGTCAGAAAACATGCCTTGGTTGAGATACCAAGTGAAATTAGACGTACAACATCACGAAGTTGTGCAAATAAAGCAAGGTGTAATTGTATGCTGGTCCCATACCATAAAGGGAACTAAATTTTCTGTCCTATCGATGACTCGGAAACTTTCATGTTGATTACTTTTTTGTTATGTTTCTCTTGGTTATGCAACTATTGAACGTGTAAGAGGAAGAATTTTACCGACCCCAAGAAACACTTGATGGACCATATCTTCATAGCTACCTGCGCTTTCACCATCAGGCTTTGCAAAGGGAATGAACTCGTAGCGAACAGCGCAAGGCAATGAGTCCATTACAGCTTTGAAGACAGCTATGCAGTACCCACTTACCACCGTTGTGTTGGTGCTATTATCATGTGTCACCTTAATAAATTCATTAAAACCATCCTTCACTGGAACCCCTATTCGAAGCTTCTTCCCATTGGTTGGAATCTCCCAACCTTTGGGGACATAGCGTGGCTCACCTGGCCAAATAATATGTCCAAGATTGTTCTTGGAAGTGGAATATGCCTGTTTATTCTCCGAATTCAATTTCCTTCTGAGTCCATTTTCTGGTGTCCAGAATGCAACTCCTCTTTCTCCGTTTCATTCACATTAATTATCTGAAAAGTTGATGATTGTAGCTGCCCCTTGACTACACTAAACTGCCCACCAAGACCTATAAATCTGGTAGTCTGTAAGGCTTCACAGAGTTTAGGACCAATTTGGGAGACTCTGATAGTTTCAAGATCCGTTAAGGCGCTTGAAGCATTTGCCTTTTCGAAGCTCAAATTAGCAGTCCCAACCTTCTCAACTGCCCTGGCCAGTGCTGAAGCAGAGTCATAAGCCCAAAGTCCAAAATATTAATGCAGCATCGGTAATGGTTGGATTCTCTTGTTGGAATTTCCTTTTCCATAGAACTGTAAAATTTCTAATCTCTTTTGATTGGGGAACATAAGTCTTTACACCTAATACCCCTTGCATTGACTCAAGGACTGAAGGTTCCATCATATTTAAAGTATTGGCTACCCCATCGGTAATGATCCAAACATAACCTTCACCCATCATTCCAATCTCGTTTGCCTTGGTGAAAAGTGGAGAACTGAGATTGGGAGACATGTGCACAATGAAGACTCTAGTTTGCATTGTCATCAACTTGTACAGTTCTTGCCCAATTTCGTCATCAGTGGCTGATGGAGGAATGACACTCCGATAAGGAACACGGAGATTAATATATTGCAAGGCATCAACCAAAGAAGGTACTATACCTTCCCCGAAGTCATTGTCTTCATAGATTGGGACAGCTTCTCTCCATCCAAAGGCTTTAATAATTGCACTTATAGCCTTCACTTGAGATGAGTCATTTTGGGCAACTCGAAAAAAGTATGGACTCCAAGGGAAGTAAGAGAAGGGCTTGTTGCTGTGAACGATATAATGGGCACCTGAGCTTTCTCCCCGAGTTCAATGACAAAGTAGGCCTGCATCGAGTTTTGCGGCCCAATGATGGCTTGCACTTGTACACATTTCATTAGGTATAGAGCTGTGTTTCGAGAACAGAAAGGAATTAAATGCAATATCCAAGCTATCTACTTATCATTTAACACGAGCAGGTGTTTAGAAATGTAGAGGTACAATCAAAAAATCTTCCAACGCTGAATGCAGGATTACAGATGTACATTGGTCTTAGTAACTAATTGAAAGCTTCAGCGAAGATTATGGCAATGTGATATCTAACATATTGTTGAAAGTACTTTTAAATATTTAATACAGGTTATATTTTTTTTTTATAATATGATTAGTAAATTTGATTCTTGATAACTGTATGAGATAAATTAAAAATAACATAGTAACAATAGAATAACATATTTCCCATAAAAAATATTTTTTCAAAAAAATTAAATTATCTATAAAAAAAAAAAAACTTCAAATTATGAATATATATTAGATACATGATATCAAGATTATAAGTTGGGGGGAGAAAAAAAGAGAGAGAACTGCCTGTTCAGGTGTGGTGGGAGAATGTGAAATTAGGAAAGTAGCTAACCTTCTTCTTTCAAAAGAGAAACCACTTTATGTAAATTAATTGTTCATTTTATAGTTGATCCATACTATCTTCAGTTGACTAAATTTTATCAACCGCTCTAAATATCCATACATTTCGAATTCTTTTTTGCGATGAAACAACAGAGCCTCATGGAGATTGAAGGTAATTCTTATTCATCAATTTTTTTTTTTTGAGCCTTTTATCTCCAACAAAGAAAATCAAAGTATTATAATATTGATAATGATGACCGCAAGTGATGCATATACTAATAAACCTACTAGTTTTGAGGAGGAAGAAGAAAAAGAACCACTGAAAATGTTCTAGCTACCTTAGATGATGTTTGGATATGAAATTTTTTTAAAAACTCAAAATTTTTATAACTACATATCAAAATCTCAAATTTTTTACACAAATATTCTCTCTTTATTTTTTAACAAAGTTATTATTTTTTTATTACAAATCTCCTCCTTATTTTTTAACAAACTCCAATAAAAATTATTATATAATCAAACATTCTTCAACTTTTTCATGAACTTTTTTATAAACCTCAAAGTCAAATTCAAAAATTTCTTTTACAAATTTAAAATTCTTAAAATTTTTGCTCCTGAGATGGAACGAATTTTTCTCTTTGACTAATAACGTCTCCTACTCGACTTTTTTTTTTCTTTTTTTTCCTAAGCATCTCCTACTTGGACTTGCGCGGTCTTATTATGCTCTTTCGGGAACCCCTAGGGGTGGCAGGAGGAGCTTCGGCTTCCTTCCCCCACTTTTTGGCAATTTGCCGCTGGAGTTTTTGGACTTTCATGTCCTTCTTTCTTTCTTTGGTGTTCTCTCCCTTTTTCTCTTAGATCGTTTGTTTTACTGCCTTATGATCACCAAAAGTAGTGAGATATCTGTAGTAATTAGCATTTATAGGACTCCTGTGATATGTCAAGCGGCCTAAGCATGGCGTAAGCTCTTACACCTGTAATATAGTATAACTATCTGCTCAAGTTTCTGTGTTATTCTCTGGTATGTGCATCATGTGCTTGTGATGATGAAGCTTTATGAAAAGATGAACACACGCGCGGGGAGAGAGAGAGAGAGAACCTGCAGCTGCAGCTCCAAAACTTCGCTTTTGGAGTCCCTTACATGGAGAACCAGCCTGGTTTTTAATGGCTACGAGAGGCATAGAAGTATGAGAGAGCCATATTGATGCAACTCAATCCCATCTTGGCAAACCACGTATCCATGTCAAGAACGACGCGACGTTGACTTGGATGTTCGTGTTTGTGCCTCTGAAAGGCATATGATCCTTCGAGAAAGGAGAATGAGGAAAAAGATAGCAAAAGCAAGTGTGGCCGTGATAAAGTACAACCTTCCTTGCTTACCTCATCTACTGTCACGTGAGATATCCACCTCAACATCTCTGTTATATAGGATCTTCTAGAAATAGTTTGTTAGTCCTCTGTACGCAATTTATTCTTTGTTGGTTGTAACCGAATGGTGCACACCTGTAATATGCGCACAGCCACAAATGATTGGCTGTGGGGCACACCACTTGCTTGTATAAATTCTCAAGCTACTGAATGAAATGTGAAGGAAATTCATTCATTCTATTATGGTATCAGAGCTCCACAAAGAAGACCATCGTCTTTAATGGCCGATTCTGAGTCTCCTGTTTCCTCAACTCCTCCTCCACTTTCCTCCTCTCTCACTCATCTGGTTACTGTCAAGTTAACCACCGAAAATTACCTTCTATGGTGTGCCCAAATGCTCCCTTATCTCCATGGTCAGGATCTGTTTGGTTATGTTGATGGGTCTGTACCTGCTCCCTCTCAGCTTTCTCCAGATAAATCTCCCAACCCAGCCTACAAAAAATGGTTCAAGCAGGATCAACAACTCCTCAGTGCCCTCATCTCCTCTCTCTCTGACTCTCTAACTGCTCAAGTTGTCAACTATAATACCTCTCACACTCTATGGACTGCTCTTGACACTCTCTTTGCCTCTCAATCTCAAGCTCGCCAGATGCAGCTGTTTTATCAGCTTGCTACCCTTAAAAAGGGTTCTATTCGATCTCTGATTATTTTCGTCGAGCCCGAACTCTGGTTGATACTCTTGCTGCTTCAGGCAAGATTGTCTCTCAACCAGAATTCGTTATGTTTTTCCTTGCTGGTCTTGGATCGAGTTTGACGCCTTTGTCTCCTCCGCTACTACTCGGGCTGATCCTCTCAGCTCCGAACAACTATTTACTCTGCTGCTCGCTTACGAAGCTCGTCTTCAGCTGCAACAATCCTCTACGCACTCTTTTATTGAGCTCACTGCCAACATCACGACCAAAAATCAGTCGTCTCCTCGTGGTGGTCGTGGTGGCCGTTATCCTCCTCGGGGCTCTCGTGGCAGAGGCCGTGGTGGTCGCAACAACACTTTCTCCCCTTCTCAAGGTGGTTACTCTGGTGACCAGAAGCCCACTTGTCAAGTCTGTGGACGCTTTGGTCATGCTGCACTGGCTTGTTATCATCGTTTCAACCTCTTCTTTTAGCAGCCCCAACAGCCTCACCAACCACCACTTCTTCCCTCTCCCGTCTCTTACTATACTTCTCCTGGCAATACTGGTTCTAACTCAGCATGGTATCCCGACACTGCCTCAACAAACACGTTACCTCTGACCTTGCCCAGCGAATCTTCATGCATCTGAGTACTCTGGTGATGATCAGCTCAGAGTTGGTGATGGTAAGCCTCTGTCTATCTCTCACGTTGGCTCTTCCTCCTTTCCCACCTCCACCTCTCCATTTCGTCTTCACCATCTTCTCCATGTTCCTGAGATAACCAAAAATTTACTCTCAGTTCGTCAATTCTGTGCATATAATAATGTCTATTTTCATTTTCACTCACATAGTTTTTCTGTCAATGATTGCGCTACGGGGACAACTCTTCTCCAAGGCCACACCCATAATGGCCTTTACATTTTTCCCTCCAGTTCGTCACCTCCTCAGGCTCTGTCCACTTCCACCAGCTCTGTTGCTGCCTCTCCCAACTGGCATGCGCGTCTTGGTCATCCGGCCTTCCATGTCATCCGCCAATTTTTATCCTCCACTTAACTCTCTAGTGTCTCCACTACTTCTCAGCTCTGTCCAGCTTGTTGCAGAGCAAAGAGTCATCGCTTCCTCACCCTCCTTCTCCAAATCGGTCACAGGCTCCTCTTCAATTAATTTTTCTTGATGTATGGGGTCCATCCCCTGTTACTTCAGTTTCTGGTTTTCATTTTTTACTTGTCTATTGTTGATGATTTCAGCCGCTTCACTTGGTTGTTTCCACTTCAATACAAATCAGATGTTCTTCCTACTTTTATTGCTTTTCAACGGTTTATTGAGAATCTGTGTTCCACAAAAATATTGCTATTCAGACTGATGGGGGTGGTGAGTTTCGTTCTCTCCGACCTCATCTTGTCTCTGTTGGCATCACTCACAGACTCTCCTGCCCTCACTCTCATGCTCAAAATGGCACCGTTGAACGCAAACACAGGCATATCGTTGAAACGGCCTTGCTCTATTAGCCCACTCCACTATGCCCTTCAAATATTGGCCCGAGGCTTTTACTACGTCTGTCTATCTTATTAATAGACTTCCAGTCCTATTTTGGGTCAACGTTCTCCTCATTTTCTTCCTTTTCAACGTGAGCCTGATTATCAATTTCTTTGGGTATTTGTTGTAAGTGTTGGCCCTATCTCCGGCCTTTCAATCGCCATAAAATGGACTACCGCTCTAATCGTGCTGTTTTTATGGGTTACAGTCCAGACCATAAAGGCTACAAATGCCTTGTCCTCTCCACAAACAAACTTGTATTTCACGTGATGTTCGTTTTGCTGAGCAGATTTTTCCTTTTCATGGGCTCTCCTCTATAAAACCCTCTCAGCCCGTATCTCCTACTCACACGTTCTTACCTCTACTGCTTCCCGTATCCAGCCCAACACCCACTTCTCCAGCTCAGCTGTCTATCTCTACTTTCCCAATAGAATATTCTCCCTCACACTCTCTCCCTGAGTCTGTTACCTCTCCTACTACAACTCCTCCTCCTCCACCCCCTCCTCCTCCTTCAAGCATTCATACTCGGTCCCATAGCCACATCTCATGTCCCAAACATCTCACTGATGGCACCGTAAGGTGGCCTTTACCCAAGTCCTCTTGTCTTGCTGCTGTTGTTTTTTCTGCAGCTCCTATACTTCTCGCTCCCCTGAGTGGCACTGCTATGAGTCAAGAGTTTCAAGCCCTCCTAAGCAACAACACCTGGGATTTGGTTCCTCCTTCTCCCTCTCAGAATTTGGTCGGCTGTAAATGGGTTTTTCGCACAAAGCGCAATGCTGATGGATTTCTTCAGCGTAGAAAAGCGAGGCTTGTTGCCAAGGGATATCATCAACAAGAGGGTCTGGATTATGGAGAGACGTTCAGCCCTGTTGTCAAGCCCTCCACCATCCGATGGTTCTAGCTCTATCTATTTCTACTGGTTGGCCTATCAAACAACTTGATGTGCAAAACGCCTTTTTGCATGGTGACTTGGACGAGGCTGTTTTCATGCAACAGCCCCTGGGCTTTGTTCATCCGGATCATCCTGATTATGTGTGTCACCTACGCAAGGCCCTATATGGCCTCAAACAAGCACCCCACGCTTGGTTTCATCGTCTTCGTCATCGCCTTCTGCAACTTGGTTTTGTGGCTTCCAGATCAGATGCTCCTCTCTTTATATATCGTCAATCTACTACTCTTGCCTATGTGCTAGTCTATGTTGACGATATTTTGCTCACTGGTTCAGACTCCTCTTTTCTCAACCAGGTTGATCATCAGCTCCACTTGTCTTTTCTAGTTAAAGACCTTGGTTCTCTCCACTACTTTCTAGGTCTGGAAATGCTCCCTCATTCGAATGGTATTCTCCTTACACAGCAGAAGTACATTCAGGACTTACTCTCAAGACTAACATGGTTGAGGCGAAACCAGTTTCTTCCCCTATGGCTATTGCCCCTGCTCTTTCTAAGAGTGATACTCCTCTCTTTGAAGACCCTACTTTGTTTCGCAGCACAGTTGGAAGTTTACATTATCTCTCCCTCACCCGTCCTGATGTTGCTTTCGCTGTTAACCGTGTCTGCCAATTTATGCAATCTCCGCGTCTGTCTCATTAGCAGGCAGTGAAACGCATTCTGCGTTATCTCAAGAGCACTTTACATTTTAGGCTATACTTGTAACGTTCTTCTTCTCGAACTCTCGCTGCCTACTCTGATGCTGACTGGGTAGGATGTCCTGATGACCGACTATCTACGAGTGCTTTTTGTGTGTATTTTGGTCCGAACCTCATCTCGTGGTGCTCTAAGAAGCAAGCTACAGTCACACGTTCAAATACAGAGGCAAAGTACAAAGCTCTTGCTAATGCCACAGCTGAGGTGTTGTGGCTTCGATCTCTTCTCACTGAGCTTGGTGTTACTCTTCTTCACTCCCCCACTCTTTGGTGTGATAATCTCGGCACTACTTATCTATCAGCAAATCCTGTTTTCCACTCACACACGAAACATGTTGCTATTGACTTTCATTTCGTGCGTGACCGTGTGGCTGATAAATCACTGCATGTTGCCTTCATCTCCAGTAAAGATCAGTTAGCTGACGTTCTTACCAAGCCTCTTGTGGCCTCTCGATTTCAGCAGCTTCGTATGAGTCCAACGGTTCTTCCATCCACGCTGGACTCGCGGGGGGATGATAAAGCACAACCTTCCTTGCTTACCTTCTCTGCTGTCACGTGAGATATCCACCTCAGCACCTCTGCTGTATAGGATCTTCTAGATAATAGTTTGTTAGTCCTCTGTACACAATTTATTCTTTGTTGGTTGTAACCGAATGGTGCACACCTGTAATATGCGCACAGCCACAAATGATTGGCTGTGGGGCACACCACTTGCTTGTATAAATTCTCAAGCCACTGAATGAAATGTGAAGGAAATTCATTCATTCTATTAGGCCGCGGGGATCTTCATGGTTAATTAGGCTCCAATATGTTGGAAAGCTTTAAGAAGGAGGAGTTGTTTATGATCCAATCAAACTGGGTTAGTATTATATTCAAAATTCATTAGGGACTACCGTGACCCGTCCCTGAAGCTTCCCTTCCACTAGAATATTATTATTTTATGCATTCTAGATAGATTAATTTTGAATTTCACTAGAAGATCCAAGCATCTTAATTTGTTAACTAATTAAATAAAAATATTATGAATGACATTGAGCATGATAAGTTCAAGAAAGATTATACTACATCTCTTCTATGATTAATTAGGAAATAAATACATTTTGCAACGAAGTCTTAAAACTTTGCACTACTATTTATTAGCTTTGTCATATTACACCTATTGATGATTTTAGAAACTTTGCACCCTCGTTAAATTTTTCTGAAAAATAATTTTTTAAGTAGTACAATGATAATTTTGTCTCATAAGTCGTTTAGCAATCACAATTTTTAGATGTAAAATCGTAATTTGGAGGTCAAAAAATCATTTCCGGTGAAATTGGCGGAAATTTTTGACAAAGAGTGCAACTTTGATAGGTCCAATGTGACAAAATAATATATGGCGTACAAATTAATGTTATTATCTTATAATTAAGTGGTGAAAAGCGTATTTATAGTTTAATTTAGTGGTTATATGTTGGCTCAATTATCTGCAACATGAGCCAACGTCGACATTATTTTTTGTTGACAATCTCGCGGTGGCGTGCATGCATGCTTCCTGACTTACTCTATTTTGAACAGATTCACAAAACTCACATCGCTAGAATCAAAAGAGTCGTATCCTAAAGACAAGGTTAATGTCAACGTTTTGAGTTGAAAACAAGATCGTAACAACCTAAAATTGACGCAATGACTTTATAAATTAAGAGAAAACATAAAAATACACCTCATAGCAAAAATTAAATTTGACTTCATATTTTATAATTTATCTGATTGCCCCCATAAATTTTGAAAAACATCAATTCTGGCACTCCATTCAATTAGTGCTTAAATCAAATAGAAAATAACCGAAACTGTTCCTCCATCAAAAAATTGACTAAAATATACCTCCATTCTCACACTCTATTAAAATTTTCTAAATAAAAGTACAAAAATTATATACTTTCTCACATTATCTTCTCCTTAGGTTTTCTTAAGAACCATTTCAAGTAGCCCAGTGGAGGAGAACGCATGGGCCGAAAAAGAGTGCCTAGGCTCCACCTTTGCTAGATTAGGATCCAAATCCAAAACAATCGTGGACAAATAGGCCCAGTTCGTTTTTCAGGGAATGGAGCAAAGTTTGGGAGTAGTGCTCTTGTTTGTTTGTTTTTTTTTTTTTCTTTTTCTCAGTCTAGCTAGGGTTATATATATTTCCTTTAACCATCAAAGTCTAAGGATTATCTTAACCCAAGAAGTTGGTCTAGTGGTTAAGGCTTGGGCCTTAGTTGTATGCTCTTTTCAAAGTCTCATGTTTTATGTCATAGTAATTTCGTTAAAAAATAATAATTTTCGTCTAATTTGACAAAAAATAGACGGATGCTACAATGTGTTAGGGATGGGTACTTTGTAGTTCAATGTCTTAAACGTGGCAATTCAAAGTGCAACTATAGAGCCTATGGTAATTATTGGGTAAAAAGAGTATTTTTGCCATAAAAAATTCAAATAGAAGAATGAAACATTAAATAACTTAAAAGTAATTTTATAAACTAACCTAAAAAAAATTGGTAACTACTATAATTCAAAAAATTCAAAAAAAAAAAATATTTTTTTTAAAAAAAAAAAAAGAGAAAAGGGAAGAAAATAATGAACCTCAAAACCGAAAAAAAAGGACCCCACCCACTACGTTACTGTTTTCTTTTTAGTTTTTTTTTAATTTTCTGTTTAATTTATTTACTTTTTTTTTTTTTTTTGAGGTTGTTTTACATTTTCCGCATGTTTAGGATTTTGTTTCTTCCTTTACATTATATTTTTGGATTTTTTTCTGCTTTAAGTTATTAATTAGTTTTCTGTGTTTGATGTTTTTTTTTTTCATTTTAGTGTCTTCTTTTTTATTATTTTGTTTTAGTTTTATTTTTTTCTTTACTTTTCTGGTGCTCATATTTTTTTTCATGATTATCATTTTGTGTAGTCTTGAGGTTTGATTCTATTGTCTAATTGGTCGTTTCTATGCTTTTCCTAGCTTAATTAGCACATTCTAGTTATATATACATCATGGATATATTTTTGGTTTCCTTATTGATCTTATTTTTTCTTTGATTTCAATTTAGAAGAGTTAATATTTTTTTTTCTCTTTCTTTTCCTAATTCGCATTCTTTCTTTAAAGACTGATTTTATGTTTTTTTTTAATGCATTTCTTTATTTTAAATCTTTTATATATTTTAATATGAAATTATTATTTAGTACACGCGCCGCGCCTGCTTTTGTTGGTGATTTTATGACTATAAAATTGTCATAGAATTATTTCTGGTTAGTGAGATAGCTAGAAATGTACTGAGAGATGAATTTTTTTACCAGTAATTAATTAGTGACTACAGCATCCATTAATGGCTGGAAAGCAAAACCATTTTATCCAGTAAAAAAAAAAAACTACAAGAAAATATACGACAATATTGAAGTCAAAAGAATAAATATAAACAATATCTGATATAGAATACTCATTGCTGTATTTTATACATAATATAAACATATGACATAATATAGTACAGTCATCGATGTAGCTTGTGTATATATATATATACCAAACTCAGGAATTTGGACGGTCACCGAATAACATTGTTGATTTATATATATCATAAGATGATCTAACTATATGCTATTTATAAATTTGATTTTTGTTTCCTACTTGTCTGTTCGAATTAATTAGGGATTAAGAATAATGAAAGAATATTCATCATTCATTTTCAGATCAACGTCCATGTCATCCACGTCTAAAATAAGGCTCTAAAGAAGATTTTTCTAAGAGAGTAGTTACGACTTACGTCTCTGCAGTTTTCTGGTAGCTTCGTCTCATATATTGATTTCCTAAACAAAAGTAGAAGAGCAATTGTAAAGGAAGTTCAATCAATACGAGCTCCGATAGATAAGGTCTCCTCCTCGTGCACTTGCCCCACAAGTAGATTAAACAAATTTTAATGAAAATGATATGCAAATTATTCCTCTCTTTGTCCTTTTTATATTTATCCTCGAGAGCATCTTTGCTGACCACTTTTTATGCATATTTGCCCTCCACTTCAATTGGTTGAATTTGTATCAGACAAGATAATTGACGAGTAATTTTCGTAGGTATAGGCCGTGATAATAGTTAGAGAGGAGTTCATCTTATAATCTCCAAGGATTTTTTCGTGCTTAATTCTTGATCCATGTTAGAGGAGCAGAGTGCGTCGCAAATGTTTTAGTATTTTGAGTAATGAGAAAAATCTCTTGACTTTTCTATTCATTGACTCGAACTGACTTGATCTAATTTGAACACACTGCAAAGCCTGTAAATTCTATGAAATACTGAAAAATTTATAGTCAAGATTCTCCTTTAAGTCATTAATTTAATCCTCGTGAAAAATTGAATCTAGAACTATGTATCTAACCACACTATTTCAAATTCTCCTTAACCACTAACTCGGGAGTAAGATTAGCAACAAAATTTGAGTTAGCATGAGGATTGTGAGAATGAGAATCTGTGCCAATCATTCGCGAGCCAATGATATTTTGCCATTTCTTACGAAGAGAAGTGGTCACTAAAGAACAAATTTCGTGTTTTGATCACAGGTTGTTGTATTTCTGCTTGGAAGGTAGTCTTTGGTTATAGTAAATGTCTACCCAGTCATGAGCTTAGAAGGAAAAAAAAAAAAAAACAAATGTCTACCCAGTGGGCTGTTAATATATATGTAATCTGACTTGTGTTTGCTCCGTTGGAAATGTAAATATCTAATTGAAGCTATTTGTACCAATTAGATGTTTAATAGTCGTGACCAATATGATACAAAAGTTTTGAACAAAGAGTCAACAACCATTTTGTTGTAATTATGATAAACGGTAACTTAGAAGGTTGTCGTTTTTACCTGATCGTTCTATTTTGTCGACCACCTTGACTCGTTAGAACATTTAAACTCATTGCCGAAAAGAAAATACAAGACTGCCGCCCTCGTTTGATATGGGGGAAGTTGAACGAATTTTCTTCGACATGTTGAAAAGTGTGAACATCTGGTTGGTTATCATTCATCATAATTGTCTGCGAAATGCGAGTTTCCTTGCTAAATGTTCCATATTGCACCAACAAAAAATTACTTGGTGGCTGTTATTTTCATAGTTAAGAAGTCACTTTTATTATGGGTATCACAATCGCATTATCTTTTTCTTTAGATTTATTAAGAAAAATACTATTTTCATTAAAAAAAAAAAAAAGAATAATCAAAGAAGTTATACTGTTAACTTAAATTTATCTAGGATAGATCTCTAAAGATAATGTGCACAGAATCAGTCTTACAGTGTCATGCACTGTAAGTCTAAGATTTATTTTATAATAAAAACATCAACCTCATGTCTTCAAATTACTCGAATTTAATAGTCGAGTACATAAAAGGTGATCTCTCAACTATTAAACTAGTATCCTATAAATCATTTAAGCATTGAATGTTCAATATTGTATAACTTAGTGCTACTCGACGTCCCCAGTCTCAAGAGCACCGGGAGAAACATCCCCGGGTGTTTGCTGCCCCCAAACAAGTCTAAAGCTTGCATCAGCCCAAGTTTTACTCCTCGTATGGGCATTTAAAAAGTCAACCCAAAATCATTCTCTAAGGTACATTATCCTACGTAAAGCTCAATTTGGCCCAGAAACGGCATGCGGCTTTGGCAGAAACGGCATGCGTCACCAACAAATTCCCACCCACTTTTGCAGTTTCCTGGTAGCTTCGCCTTACAAAAGCGCCCAGCATTGGCTTGATAAACACGTAAGAAATTAAGATAAGAGCAGTCTGTGAAAAGGGCACTTGAATATCATTACAGCTCTGGTCGATAATGCTCTGCCCTCGTGCCAGTTGCCCCACAAGTAAAAATTTTTTAATAGAATACTTTAATTGGAGTGATGAAAATTCCCTTATTTCCTTTCATTTATCGTTGAACGAGATCAGATTCTCTGCTGTTTTTTTAATCCGAATTACAACAATTAGAAAGATCTTTAATGCAATTAGAATCGGATCTTGAACAACTGGTTAGATTTCAAGAATTGATAAATCAATGTTACGGTTTCAGTCACACTTGCAAAATTACTCTTCGCGTCAAATATTTAATTCAAATTTCTAACGGTATTAACGATTCCACTCGCCAAATCTCAATAAATGGTCATATAGTATAATACATGATTTAAAATACTTAAAAATATAATTTTTTTTTTATGATTTTTTTATCTTTTATTTAATTTAAGACTTTTGTAAATTTCAACTTTTATTTAGTTTATTATTGTAAATTTTTATTTTTATTTCTTTTTAAAACAAATGATATGTCATTACTACATATATATATATATATATATTGACATATGAGATATCATGTCATCAATTCTGTAAGAATCTAGACGAAAATGTAAAGAGAGAGTGATATAATAATGATAGCTTAAATCCTAAACATTGATTTGTCAATTTTAGAAATCAAATTTATATTTTTAAAATTTCATAAAAACTTTGATTTTTAAATTTCTGTTAAAATAAATGTCTATTTCAAAAAGCAACAATGTGTAATATACGATGCGGGGATCTAGTCCCACGTTTGCTGCCCTCGGCAAGGGGAATACTTGCGAGCAATATCATTAATGAAAGTTAAGAGCAAAATTAGGACTATTCAAACCTTCAAGGTAACCAAAAAATTTCAGAATTTATATTTGCTCGCTTCCGATATTGCCTTATGGTGGTGACAATAACGATGGCTCAAAATATGTGTTTGTAGGAATTTTGGGTAGCGAGAGAAATCATTAACTTCTCTATTCATTGGCTCAGATTGACCTGATTTAGTTTGGACACATTGCAAAACCTATAAAATCTAGTTGGTTACCATTCATCATTGTCTGCGAAATGTGACTTTGCTAGCTAAAAGTGACATATTGTACCAACAAAAAATTACTTGGTCTTGAGAAAAAAAATTTACTTGGTGGGTGTTATTTTCATCGTTAAGAAGTCACATTCATCACGGAGATCACAATCACATTGTCTTTCTCATAGGTTTATTATGAAAATAACCTATTTTATGAAGAAAAAAAAAGTCATTTGGAGAGTTACTCTATTGACCTAAGCCTATCTCGCAAGGAAGATTTTTAAGGATGGTGCACATAGAATCGGCCTTACAATCATGTACACTGTAAAGTTTGAGACTTACCTAATGATATAAGTATCAATTTCACACACATATTACTCGAATTTGGTACATCGAGTTTATGGATGGTGATCTCTCAACCATTAAACTAGCACCTTAGACTCCTAAGGTGCTAATTTAGCAGTCATTTAAGCATTGGATGTTCAATATTATATAGCTTATACTACTCAATTTTTTACACGAAAAATATTGAATGATGTTGAATTTTTAAAAATGTCTATTTTTCTCTAAATTAAATTATTTAATTTCGAACATTAATTTAGGATGTTCGTTTTATAAAAGATTGTAGATTTTTAGGATTTTTTTTTATTGAATTGTGAATATTTATGTAAATAGGAGTTTTATAGATTTTTATGTAAAAATTGGTAAAAGTTTTTAAAATATTTAAATTTTATTAGAGTATGGAAAAAGATGTAGAAAGAGATGATTTGATATATAATTTAATAAATTGAATTGAAGTTTAGTAAAAATATATAGAGAAAAAAGATTTATTGTAATTTTTTTAAAAAAAGTTATTAAAGTTTATATAAAAAATTATTAGAGCATGTGTTAAAATTATTGATATTTGTGTAGGGTTTTTAATGTTTTGAATGTTGTTTCGTGAATTTATTATATTTTAGAATACGTTTACGTAGACGAAATCGAGGGGAAATTATTATCGATCATTTTTATGTCCCCAAGTCTCAATAGCACCGGAAAAAACATCCCCAGGTGTTTGCGGCCCCAGATAAGCCTTTTACCCCTTGCCGTCTGCCCAAGTTTTGCCCCTCAAACGACATTTAAAGTCAACCCAAAATCATTCTCTAAAGTATATTATCCTACCTAAAGGCCCGTCAGTGGCGCGAGGCTTTGCGTCACTAGCAAATTCCCTCCGACTTCTGCAGTTTCCTGGTAGCTTCGTCTGACGAAATAGTAATTGAAAAGCCCAGCATTGTTTTGATAAAACACGTAAGAAATTAATATTAGAGCAGGATGTCAAAGGTAGATTCAATATTATTAGAGATCTGGTCGATAATGTCTCTGGTCTCGCGCCAGTTGCCCCCACATGAGAAATTTTTTTAATAGAATATTTTAATGGAGTGATGAAAATCCCCTTATTTCGTTTCATTTATTGTTGAAGGAGATCAGATCTCTAATGCAATTAGACTCGGATATTGGATTGAAATCATTCCAGAGCCTCAACACTTATTACAAGATTATATGGGACTTCCGAGTTAAACTTAGGTCAGTGCATTAGCATCGACTCTCAAGTACTCATTTCCTCGTACTTTCCCAAAACAAAAAAGTTACTTCCTAATAAATAAGGTTTTTGACTGTCCCATAACCGACACCGTTACCCAACTTGAATTACCCTGAGCGGAGTGGGGTTATTGATTTAACACACGAATCTTACTGACCTGTCTGTTCGTGCACAACAGTTCTGTCCCCCGGATCAGGGCTTAGAATGAACGTACAGCCATCTTGGAACTTCTTACCCCATTACACCCCCAGACCCCAGTCCTTTCAAATGCAACGAGGCGTCGAGGCCTACTATTGCTATTCTGTGGTAAATCTGCTCCCACTTTACCAGTCTGTTCGCTCTCTGGACATTTCAAAAGCCGTTCTGCATTCTCCTATTCCAGTGAGAACCAAACCAAACGGGGGTCCCACGATTCAAGTGCGCTGGGATTTATCCTCGTTGAGTGGACTTCATTTTCCATCAAACACTACTTTGATACTTGATAGAGTGGACTTTATTTTTTATATATATATATATATATATATATGTGTGTGTGTGTGTGTGGACTTTCATTCAAGCACAGGCTCATCTTAATATGAAACAAATTTTTTTTTTTTTAAAAAAAGGAGTGGCATCTTTGTTTGTTTGTATGCTTTATTAGTAATTTTAATTTTATAACAAATGAATACCTTTCTTCCTAGTATAGTTCTCAAGGAATGAAGAAAATTTTGTGTTTAAAATTAATCTAAAATTAATGTTACATTATATTACTAATTTACTATCGAGAAAATTTTGGAACATACGTAGAATTGTCTCGCACCATCAAGTTAGGGAGAAAATAATGGGTGCATTCTGCTCTTTTGATCTACCGTCTCTCTCAGCGGTCGGAGATTTTGACATCCCCGAGAGCCCAGAGAAATAAGCCAAGGAAAAATAGAAAAATAAAAGTATACAAGAAAATAAAATGTGAAAGAAAAACCTCAATCCAAGGAACTACCTCACTACACGACGTCTAGATATATGAAACGAGGAATACATGGACGCTCCTATTAGGGCCAAATCAGGATGCCTTTGTAGACCTTAATCATTTCAAATATTTAAGGGATCTAAAATTGAGTAGATTAGAGTGTTTTTAGATTAGATTAAAGTTTTTTTAGAATTTTGTGAGAGAATAGTGAAAAAGTAAATAAAATTTTATAGAAATTAGTGAAAAAATGAAGAGAGATAATTTGAATAAATTTGTTATATTTATTATAATAAAAAATAATGATTCGAAAGAAGAGAGAAAGAATATTTTATTTAATAGATTTTTTTGAATATTTACAAACTAAAATTTTAAAATTGAAAAAAAAAATTCTGGGAGGAGTTAGTGGTTTGCAAACCCACCCTTTGTCATTGCCAGATATAATTCTTTTATACGCCAGCTGTCGCATCTAGCTACGTCGTTTCTCCAGTATTTTAATCACGCGGGGGTTGCCGCGAAGTTTCCTTAAACGCATCTTAATTATCCTAATTATTCAATTAGTTAATAGTTTCCTTTTTAAGCCGAACCAATCGAGGGAGGAGGGACATATCAGACAAAGAGAGAGTTGGGGAGAAAAACAAAAAACAAAAAAAGGCCTGGAAAGAAATTGAGAGAGATCAGAGCAGTGCGCTGGTGGAGGCTCTGTGGGGGAGAGTACACAATCCCCATTTTCCACCTTTTTCTCCCTCGCTGTTTTCCTCTAGAGAAATGGCT
The DNA here is from genome assembly GCA_003952965.2 of Morella rubra. Taxonomy (NCBI): domain Eukaryota; kingdom Viridiplantae; phylum Streptophyta; class Magnoliopsida; order Fagales; family Myricaceae; genus Morella; species Morella rubra. The sequence continues at coordinate 32,348,100 of CM025850.1, read as the reverse complement.
GCTGAGGATTTCTCTTGAAGAAGCCTGTCGGAGGACTTGTTGATTTTTGAATCAAAGCTCTCAACAGCTCGCCCCGTAAGATTCGTTTGGCGAGTTTGTAATTTTCCCAACACTTCTGTTTTCGTGAGATTGTAACTTCCAGAATCCTCGGAAGTTTTCGTTCTCTTCGAGTTCCATTCTTAGGGTTTCGTACGGATCGATCTAGAAGGTTCGATTTCCTCGGCGTCGAATTCGGTGATTCTCCATGGGGAAGGGAGGCCAAGACTACAGAAAACCAGACATCGTTGCCATCAAACCCTCCGATAGAGAGGTATTCCCGGCGTGGGCTAGAGAAATTCCGGAGTGCGAGGAACATTATAAGGTGAATAAGAAATCTGGATTGGGGTCCGACGAAGTGGAGAGACGGCAAAAGATCTACGGCTACAACGAACTGGACCATCATGAGGGCCCGTCGATTTGGTCTCTTGTACTCGACCAGTTCAATGACACACTGGTCCGTATCCTTCTCGCCGCGGCGGTCGTTTCCTTTGTGCTCGCCTTGTACGATGGCGATGAGGGAGAAGAGAAGGAGATCAAGGCCTTCGTGGAGCCTCTGGTGATTTTCCTGATCCTGATTGTGAACGCAATCGTTGGAGTTTGGCAGGAAAGTAATGCTGAGAAGGCACTCGAAGCCCTTAAGGAGATTCAATCCGAGCACGCCGCGGTTCTTCGAGATGGCCAGAAGCTGCCCAATTTGCCAGCAAAGGAGCTTGTGCCCGGCGACATCGTTGAGCTTAGGGTTGGGGATAAGGTGCCGGCCGATATGCGTGTCTTGGAATTGATTAGCTCGACATTGAGGCTTGAGCAGGGGTCACTCACTGGAGAGAGTGTAGCTGTGAATAAAACCAATAAGGCAGTTCCTGAGGACTCTGATATTCAAGGGAAACGGTGTTTCGTTTTCGCGGGGACAACGGTAGTGAATGGGCATTGCATTTGCATGGTTACGCAGACAGGTATGGGGACAGAGATTGGGCAGGTGCACGAGCAAATTCAGGTCGCCGCTCTTTGCGAGGAAGATACGCCATTGAAGAAGAAGCTGAATGAGTTTGGTGAGATGCTGACGATGATAATTGGAGTGATATGCGCCGTGGTGTGGTTGATCAATTTGAAGTACTTTCTTACTTGGGAGTATGTGGATGGCTGGCCTAGGAATTTCAAGTTTTCGTTTGAGAAGTGCACATATTATTTTGAGATTGCAGTGGCACTGGCCGTGGCTGCTATTCCCGAAGGTTTACCGGCGGTTATTACCACATGCTTGGCGCTTGGTACACGTGAGATGGCCAAGAAGAATGCCCTGGTGCGAAAGCTGCCAAGCGTTGAGACTCTTGGTTGTACGACTGTGATTTGTTCCGATAAAACGGGAACCTTGACTACGAACCAGATGGCAGTATCCAAGCTTGTAGCGATGGGGAGTAAGGTGGATAATCTACGAACCTTCAAGGTTGATGGAACAACATACAATCCATCTGATGGTAAAATACATGACTGGCCAAGAGGTGGTATGGATGCTAATCTTCAAATGATTGCAAAGATCGCAGCTGTCTGCAATGATGCCAGCATTGCTCACGCAGAGCATAAGTACGTAGCCAACGGAATACCTACTGAGGCCGCTCTAAAGGTAACGCCTTATGTTTTCACTTCCTCTATTCGTTTTTGAGAGCTATCTTGTGTCTGAGTTCCCCCTGTACGATGATCTATTGACATCCACTGCCCTGCAAAAGCAAATAACATTGTCGTTGAGATTCCCACTTAAATCTGCTCTTTTCCTTTCAGGTTTTAGTTGAGAAGATGGGCCCTCCTGAAGGAATTAAATATGAAGAATCGACTAGTGAGAGTGATTTGCTACGTAAGTTGAAACTGGCAAACTTTCTATTTCTTTACCAGCCTTCACTCACCAAGAAAGTGAAGAAGTATGAACATCAATAATTCACTTTGTCTTCTGCCCTTTTTTTTCTTTGATATTACTTTTATTTAGGTTCATGTGGTCTGTGGAACGAATACGAACGTCGGATTGCAACTCTTGAGTTTGATCGTGATAGGAAGTCCATGGGTGTTATTGTGAAATCAAGTTCAGGGAAAAATTCATTACTAGTGAAGGTACTATCTCTCTGAATCTCTCTCTCTCAATGGTGGTTGAGTAAATGAATCATGCAGATCTTTGATACGCAAGAAGTCGTTGTACTCTTATTGGTTTCTTATCCTTCTATCATTCTACAAAGACCGATAAGTGTTTGGTGTTGGTATCTATACTTTTTTGGTTCATAAATGAACTACAGAATTTTGAGTGGTGTTAATATGTAGTCATATAGAAGTGGGTATGTGGAACTAATAATCATTTTAGAGGAGGATTTAAAGGAAATAGAGAGGTTGGGTATTGAAGAGACTTAACAGCAACAATAGTATTTTGGAACAACAGAAGTTATCTTTGATAAAGGAGCAACGTTCCTTCTAAATTGGAGGTGGCTAAGTGCTAGATTCCATTGAAAGCTTCTTACAAATTAATGGTTCAGTTAAAGCTGTCTGTGAATGCACTGCCATGCTTCTTTATTATCAAGCTTTTTTTTATTAGTTTCTTGGTATATTCAAAATTGTGAAAGTGTGCAATATCCTGTGTGTCGGAGTGATGTCATGTTAGAACTGATAAATGGATAGAAAGGTAAGATACAAGTAGTAGGATGTTTCACAAGAGTATTACGAAACACTCTTGAATTGCATCAGTTCTTTCTTAAACAAAAGAAGCTGTGTTATCCTTTGGTTATGAGGAGTTGATTTAATGATCAAAAATACGTAAAGTGTTAGGTTTTCATGAACCAGTTATAGATATTGTGGCTCAATTAAACTTGTCTATACGGTTGCAATTGCATGTCTACTTTTCTAATCAAATTATATGATCATTTTCTAGGTTGGTTGAAAAAGAAAAGTTTGAGCAGAGAAGCTTCTGTGTATGTATATGCATATGTTTGTGTGTTTGTATGTGTCCGCGCACTAATTTGATCAATGATGTTTTAACCTGGCAATTAATTTACAGTTGTGCTTACCTTACCACATTGTTGTTATTTTTCTGTTTGTTGTCTGTTTAATGTTGTAGGATTCTAATATCGGTTGATAAATTGTGTCAGGGTGCTGTGGAAACTGTTTTAGAGAGGAGCACTAAGATTCAGTCGCTTGATGGTTCTGTTTTACGACTGGATCAGAATACAAGGAAAGTAATCTTAGATGCTCTTTATGATATGTCAACTGGTGCACTGCGCTGTCTCGGTTTTGCATACAAAGATGAGCTCCGTGAGTTTGAAGCCTACGACGGTAATGATGATCATCCAGCTCATGCACTTTTGCTTGATCCTGCCAATTATTCGTCAATTGAGAGTGACCTCATTTTTGTTGGCTTGGTTGGACTGAGGGTAAGTCATGACATAGCTATATATGGCATCTTTCACTTATCCTATCTCTTAAATTTTATTTGATGACCGCACTTTGCATGATCACTTTTCCAAACCTTCATAGGACCCTCCTAGGAAAGAAGTTTACCAAGCAATTAAGGACTGCAGAGCAGCTGGGATACGTGTTATGGTTATTACGGGAGATAATAAGAATACAGCAGAAGCAATATGTCGTGAAATAGGTGTATTTGGACCTAATGAGGACTTGAGGTCAAAAAGTTTAATAGGAAAAGAGTTTATGGAGCTGCGTGATCAGAAAGCCCACCTACAACAAAGTGGTGGGCTGCTGTTTTCAAGGGCTGAACCAAGGCACAAGCAAGAAATTGTGAGGTTGCTTAAAGAGGACGGTGAGGTGGTTGCCATGACTGGTGATGGAGTGAATGATGCACCTGCCTTGAAACTTGCTGATATTGGGATTGCAATGGGCATTGCTGGAACAGAGGTACTGTTTCTTTTAGTCTTGCGAAAATATTTCTGATATCTCTTTTTTGAGGCACATTCATATCAAGTACTAGGCCTAAATAACAGGCATAATCAGTTGGGGAGGTGAGTCATTAAAAGAAATCTATCAGAGAGAAGTGCATAAATGGTAACTCTAGAATTAGAGTGATGTGATAAAAGGTGTGCTTTTGTTTGGAAACAGTGTGAGATGCATCTGACAGAAATGAAATGGGGTCCAGTGGAATGGAATTTGTGTCTCACAAGGCACTGGCAGTTGGAATGGGCAAGTATGAGACAGTGTTATTGATGATTGCAATTGTAACACTAATACGTTGGTTCTTGGTTAAAATTTTTGTTGTCTTTTCTTCCCTTATGCCGTCTAATTTGCTATTGAACAAGTGTTTCAATTTGCCTTCTTTCAGGTAGCAAAAGAAGCTTCAGACATGGTGTTGGCGGATGATAATTTCAGTTCGATTGTTGCTGCTATTGGTGAAGGCAGATCTATCTACAACAACATGAAGGCATTTATCAGGTTGGATCATATATTTGTTTGTTTCACTTTCATTTTTGTCAAATGATCTTATTGAAATTTTGAGAAAATTGAAGTGTATTAGAGTTTTATTGGATTTTGAGAGAAAGTAGTGAAAAAGTAAATTTTATAGAGTTGGTGAAAAGTGAAGATAATGATTTGAGTGAGTTTTTTATATTTATTGTAATGGAAAAAAGATAATTTGATGGTGGGAGGGAGATTATTTTGAAGTAATTTTATTATTATTATTTTGACCAAAATTTTGAATTAGTTATGTTTGCGAACCAAAATTTTGGAATGGAAAAAAAATTTGGCCAAAATTTTGGTTTGCAAACATCACTTTAAGGTGTACTTGTAAACCAAAAAACAAGCTCTTAAAGGGTGTCCCTCGAAAGAAAAGGTTTTTCGTTTAAAGATAGTTGAAGTTTAGTCTCGTTGGTGGCCTATGTACTTATGCTCTTAAATTACATAAGTACATTTGATTGATTGTTATCGAGGTCTAAGGGCATTGGTTATGAACTAGTTATACTTACATGACTTGAGCATCACAAGGGATCATTTAGACCAAACATGGTTCCCGGCCTAGGCAGGTCTGGACTTGTGCCTTGCATTGTAGACTGAGGCCCTGCCTATGCCTTCTTGGCTTGGCTAGGCCCGCCAAGTGATTTTTCTTTTATTTGGTGTTTTAGCTAATATTTTTATATTATTTTTATGAGGGAGAATTTATTATAAGAAAAAGTAATTGTTCAATGTGTATACAGAAAGCCCATTCTTATTTTTTGTTTTTTTTCCATGGACTACAAGGACGCATATAAGGTCTTTGGTTCAAACCTTTCAAGTAAAGTAAATGCTTTACTTTTAAAAAAGAAATTCTGGTCGTGTTTGAGTGCCAAAATTTTGGCCCTAAGGATACTAAAAGTTTTAAAACTCAAACACCACCTTAACACTAAAAAAATGACACTCGGTCTGAGCTTGGCTTTATTTTATCAAACCGAAGTCCTAACTTTGAATTTTATTGAAGCTTATCCAGTCTAGGCTTATTTTCTTGGTTCTAGCCGTATCTCCTTCAGGTTAGGATGGCTGGGTCTGCCAGTTAATGGCCACCTCAACGTAGCACAGTTAGTTTTTTGGAGGGCCATGGAAAAACTTGTATACTCCTTCACAATGACATGAAGAAAATCGTGTTTTCCATGTTATGTATGGCATGATCTTTCGTGCCTTCTCTTTCTTTCCTTATTTTTGTTTTTGTTCTTTTCGTTATTAGTTCAGGCTCAAATGCCACTTCCGATTGGGATAGAGGGGTGAGTTTGTGGATTCATTTCCACTAAAAGCTTGCCTAACTAATAATGAGAAACAAAGATATTTTTTTGATCAGGAACAGTTAATGCATAGTACGTATTGTGCCTGGATTTTTCAAATATCCTCTACCATACTCTTTTTTGAGTATTTTTGGTAAGGAGTAGGGCTCTCATGTATGCATTCTGTGTATGTTGTTCTTGGGCTCCCCTTCTTTGATACTATATAAAAGGAACAATTACGTGATGCACCCTAAACTATCAACCTTGGCACATTGCACTCCGTACTATCTTTTTAAGGGTTTCTAGTTTACACCTAAGGGTAAAAGTCGACCTTTAAGATTGTGCTATATGGCCGAATTTCATACATTTTAGTTGTGAGATCTTAATATAGGTGCAAACTACAAACCTATTGTTCCTTTGGGATGGAAGATGCAAGTTTGGTAATTCGAGGTGCACATTATGAATGGTGCAGAATGTATTTTAAGGGCCTAAATAAAATGGACATTATCTTTCTACTAGTAAGTCTATTGCTGTTGATCTTGTTCATTTTGCTTTGCCATTAATGTAGTCTAATCGTGTCCGTAATGATTGAATATTGTAGGCTAACTTTGAATGGACATAGGGAACTTTAATTTCCAACCCAGAGTGTGCCTGCATCTTTAGGATGTGGGAGAGAAACTTGGGCATATGCTACCAAATCATGTTCCAAAAGGTTGTCATGACAAAAACAATATTATGACTCAGCTTAACTGTGGAACTGCAAGTATATATTTGAGCACAAGCAAGTTAAGCTGTATAATTATCTAAACCTTGCACAGCCAAGATCAACAGGACTTTGATGTAACCATTAGTTGGACATAGTATAGACCTCCTTTCACTAAATTGAGTACTGTTCTGCCCTTTTTGTTTAGACACTTGTTGTGTACTAAAACATGCCAATGCATATTGTTGTGGTTTCAACCCAGGTACATGATTTCCTCCAATATAGGTGAGGTTGCCTCTATCTTTCTCACAGCAGCATTAGGTATTCCGGAAGGCCTGATACCTGTCCAACTTCTGTGGGTCAATCTTGTTACCGATGGACCACCTGCAACTGCTTTGGGATTCAATCCTCCAGATAAAGACATAATGAAGAAGCCACCTCGTAAAAGCAATGACTCACTAATCAATGCTTGGATTTTGTTCCGCTATATGGTATTTCTCCTTTCTCTTATGCTCTAAAAGTCTTTGACATTTGATCTATGGAATTTTTTGCACAATTTCCACTGATTACAACGTCAGGATTTGACTTTTAATGTGTGAATTATCTTTTGATTAACTCCACGCAGGTCATTGGGCTGTATGTTGGAATAGCTACCGTTGGTATATTTATCATTTGGTACACTCACGGTTCCTTCCTGGGCATCAACCTCAGTGGAGATGGTCACACCCTGGTGACATATTCCCAGCTTTCAAACTGGGGCCAGTGCTCAACCTGGACAAACTTTACTGCTTCACCCTTCACAGCTGGCAATCGGATCTTATCTTTCGATGACCCTTGTGATTATTTCCATGCTGGTAAAGTGAAAGCCACAACACTCTCGCTCTCCGTGTTGGTTGCCATTGAAATGTTCAACTCTCTGAATGCCCTTTCTGAAGATGGAAGCCTGTTGACGATGCCCCCGTGGGTCAACCCTTGGCTCCTTTTGGCGATGTCTGTCTCATTTGGGCTGCACTTCCTGATCCTCTACGTGCCATTCCTAGCACAAATATTTGGGATCGTGCCCCTCAGCTTCAATGAATGCCTCTTGGTTTTTCTGGTTGCGTTCCCCACGATTCTGATTGATGAGATTCTCAAGTTAGTCGGGAGGTGTACAAGTGGGTCTCAAGCATCCAGCGGAAGAATGCTAAAACCCAAGTTAGAGTGAGACAACATGTGGGGATGTTCTGAAAAAACTCTACCTCTTGGGTTGTACTCTGGACAAGTTGTCTCGTAGCAGTGCGTTTTGCAATATATGTGTTATTCTAGGTTAGTCCAACTGCCTCTATACCGTTCCTCTGTTGCCAATAGAGAACCTTTCTCCAAATAGGAAGCGTGTGAGAGCTCCCTCTAATAAGTGAAAGCTGTATAGTGCCAGCTCTTTTGTATGATTCCTTACCGTTTTAATAAACTTTATATATTGCCTTAAAAAAGAAAGAAAAGTTGTAACCCTCGAGCCATTTCAGAATGAGAAATGGTCTGGGCGGTGAAGAACTGGGTATCCTCTTCTCTCGTACTTGATCCTTTTTTGATTCTGGAAAGAAAGATGTACGTTTTCTCCATACATGTAGTTTTGGATTTGGATGCATTATTATATATTGGGTTGTAACTTCGTGGATATTGATATATAGACCCTACTACATTTTTACAGCTTTAATTACTTTTGCTTTTCAAGCATAAAACTTATTCTTTGAACATTCTATTTGTAGCAGATGACTTTCAAATGTGCTGCAAAGAAAGGCAAACGTGTTATGATGCCGATTTATTTATTGATGCTGAAGCAGAGACAAACTACAAAGAAAGATTTTCTACCTCGACACCTTTAGTGGAAAGGGAAGTGACTCTTGAAGATTTGTCTCAGACTCCTATTTCCTCATCTCTATATGAATAGAAATTGGGAATCACTACTTTTGAAATTGGCATCCCCTGCAGCTCAACTGGTCAGAGAGTTCTATTCTAATATACATGACATTTCTGATCCTAATCATTTTTCAGTGTTCATTAGAGGTTAAATATTTAGAATTACTCCTGATCTCTTATCCAACCTGTTATTATTTCCTAGAGTAGAGAACCCTCTTTATCCATATTCTGAAGAAACGTGTCCTAACTTGGACACTTTGACTAGTTTCTTGGCCAACAAACCTCTACCATTTGATGGTAAAGGTTTCTCAGCAGTTGACTTTACTTCTGAAGTCATGCTAATCAATAGGATTTTTGGAACTAAGCATGTTCACATATGGGCCGAAATTGACCGAGCCCGGCCAGTTTTTGGGCATTTTGAGTCGACTGTCAGCATGTTTTCCTTCAGAACTGTGCCCTTGGTTCGACCCACAGTTCTGGGGGCCCAAAGGGTTGAACCGAGGGATATGTAGTAATTTCGCATACTTCTTTTTTCTTTTTTAGTATGTGGGGAGTGAAACGACTTCGTCCCCCCCCCCCAAATGACCTTTTTTTCCCTTGACTCACCCCCCCTCCTTCGCTTCACAATTTGACCCTAGTCGTTGCACCCCCCTTGTGAAAGTCTGAAAACCCTAGCCGCCGCACCACCCCTGCCGACGTCGTCTCCCTCTCTCTCTCTTTCACGCCCCCTCTCTTTCTCTCTCACGCTGCATTGGCCCCTCTCTCTTTCTCAAATTCTCAATGTAATTTCCTCTCTCTCTCTCTCTCTCTCTAATTGATTTCGAGCTCGATTCATGATTTTAATCCTTAATTTGTTTAGGTTGATTTTAATTCGTGATTTTAATCCATCAGTGTAATCCATTTCTGGTAAAGATTTGATTTTCTATTGCTGGTAAAAATTGCAAATAATCATCGACATTTACACTTTACGGATTATGTAGGAAGCCAAAATTTTGCAAATATGCAAGAACATTAACAGATTGTCATTTTCTTAGTTGTTGTTGATGTATGCTGATTTTAGTGTTATTGTAAATTTCCTCAGGTTGCTTTTTGTATTGTTGTTGAAGAGAATCAAATCAGGTTAGTATTTCATATTTCCATTTTACTATGTTACTATTATTTTATGTTAGAGATTGGAAGTTAGGATTATGTTGATTCTGTGGAGATCGGAGGTCAGGCTGATTTGATGTTGGATTTGGATGAATTTAGGGTTAGGTTTGTTGGATGATTTGCTTATTTAATGTTGTTAGATTGTTTGATGATTTTATGTTGTTGGATTGTTTGTTAATTTGTGATTTTCATTTTTAATGGGGTCTAGTTGGAAGAGACTCCAACAAGTAAACTTAATAATGACACTCCAAAAATGTGATTGATATTAAAGATGAGTTGGATGGGGCCATTGGGGTGCATATTGATGTTGATGACGATACCCTTAGTATTAATACTGTCTCTACTAGTCGACTTTTTGCTAAAAGGAAAAAGTTTAGAGATGCTTCATTAATATGAGAACATTTTAAAAAGATTGAGGGTTTGCCTGCTCATTCACCTAAAGTTGCATGTAACTATTGTGAAAACAATATTATTGTCATTCTAAGAGGGTCATCGATGATAACCCACTTGGAGACGCCAAAACACCCACCGTGATGGAGAATTAGGGTAAAAACACCCTTATCGGTTTGGGGTGGCTAATAAGAATCAGCCCGCATTGAGCTTTGATAATAAACCTGAGGGGGAGGAGAATAGTTCTAGTTCTATGATCATGCATAGGTACAATTCTGAGGAGCTTCGACAAGCAATTGTTGAGTTTGTTATTGGTGATGAACAACCATTTAAAGTTGTTGAGGGGCGTTGGTTTAGTAGGCTTTTGAAGAAGTTTTTAACTTAAGACTTCAAATGTCATTTTGTGTAACGGTTGTTAAGGATTATTTCAAGATCTACAATGTAGAGAAAGCAAAGTTGAAAAAATCTTTGAAGTCACTTTCTAATAGAGTTTGTCTCACTACCGACACTTGGACTTTTAATCAGAACTTGAATTATATGTCTCGCTGCACACTTCATTGATAATGATTGGAAATTGCACAAAAGAATTGTCAACTTTTGTTTGGTTGCTAATCACGGAGGAGATACATTTGGGATGAATATTGAGACGTGTCTTCTTGAGTGGGGTTTTGCTATAAAAAATTTTACTATCACGGTTGATAATGTCTCTTCAAATGTTGTTGCACTTGAATTTTTGAATAGGCACTTGAAATCCAACGTCGACCTTGATGGACAATTTCTCCATATGAGATGTTGTGCCCATATTTTGAACCTTGTAGTGAATGAGGGATTGAAAGAATATGATGAGTCATTATAGGGATGCGCAATGCAATGAGGTATGTAAGATCTTCTTCAACTAGGATGGATAGTTTAAGAGATGTGCTGAAAAAGATAACACAGAATGTAAGGCTATGTTGTATCTTGATGTTGCCACAAGATGGAATTTTACTTATCTCATGTTGGAGAAAGCAAGGAAATTCCAAAAGGTCTTTGATCGGCTCCATGATGAGGATCCTCTATACAGGAACTACTTTGCTAAAGGTGTCAATGAGTCACTGCATTTAGGACCTCCTCAGTTTTTGGATTGAGAGCAAGTTAGGATATTTGTTCATTTTTTAGAATTGTTTTATGAGGCTACTATACAGTTTCTGGATCTTCGTATGTGACTGCGAATGTCTACTTTCAAGAGATTTGTATTATCCAAGAGAATATTTGTGACTTATGTGAAAGTGGTAATCATATTTTGAAAAATATGGCAACAAGTATAAAGAGAAAATATGAAAAGTATTAGGGGATCTCTTCCAAAATGAATATGATGTTTATTGCTGTGGTGCTTGATCCAAGATATAAGTTGACTACTTTAGAGCATTGGTTCAAGCAAAACTATTCAACCGAGGAGGGGATGTCATGTTCGCCTTTATGAAAAATGGGTTTGATCGGTTGTATGCGAATTATTCTGATAAGATTGGTACTGTTGAACCAACACCTCAAGATTCTCATCTTACACATAATGTTGGGGTGGGTAATCAAACTCGCCTCAAAAAGTTGGCTCGCATCCTTGAAAAGCTTGAAGAGTCTACATCTACGGGTGATGGCAAATCAGAGGTGGAACAGTATTTGACTGATGGTCGTGATGCAAGAACTGAGGAATTCAATATTTTACAGTGGTGGAAGCATCTAAGTATCCTATTTTTGCTCGCATGGCTCGGGATGTTATGGTTATCTCAATTTCTACAATATTTCCTGAGTCTGCTTTTGGCACTGGAGGACGTGTTCTCGATCCTTATCAGAGTTCATTGGCTCCTCGAACAAAGGCTCTCATATGTGCATAAAATTGGATAGGGGAAGACTCTATTGCTGATTATGAGTTAGTGGAAAATGTAGAGAAATATGAATTTAATTTATATGGTCAATTATTTTAATCACAATTTATAGTTATGTATACTTAACTTGCCTTGATTTGCTATTTGTTTTCAATAGTGGAGATCCTTGGGCCGTCCAAGAAGCACCCACTTGACGATTAAATGTAATGGAAGTTGGAATATTAGAAGCTTGTTGTAATTTTAATTTGTTTGGTTGTTAATTGTTAACTTGTAACTTGTTAAGGCTGGATGTTAAACGGCCCATTTATTTTTCTTCCTTTTTTTTTTTTTTTTGTTGATTGTTATTTTTTAGGCCCATTTGTTTTTCTTATGTTTTTTAGTATGTTGTTAATTGTTATTTATAAGGACACAAAAAATCAACAAAAAAACATAAAAATTGAATTCTAAGTCTTAAATAGTTTAATATATAAAAAAAAAGGGGATAAATTTGGGCCACCGAATGGGTCCAAATTACCAAACTGGGCTGACCCCCCAACCTGGTTGGCCCGGCTGGTTCTCTCATCCGTCGGTTCGGTCATCGGTTGAGAATTTATGAGAATTGAACCAGTCGGTTTGGCCCATGGTTTGGGTTCAAAACTAAATCGACTGGTTGGTTTTCAGCCGTAGCAAGAAGTGTTATGTAGAAGAAGGGAATGGCTTAAACAAAGGTAAATTTATCTTTTCAGGTAAGGAGAGAGTCGTGCTTGTCATGTGGTAAGAAAATCATTCGATATAATGGCTCCAACGTGTTGGGAATGAAATCGCAATAAGAAGCATAATTTAAGATGTGAGTTATAACAAATTAAAGTTTGTGAAGTATTTGAGAATAAAGTGGTAATTTGGAAGGAAAAATTGTAATTGACCTTTGTTCATTGGCGGGAGGGGGGCGAACATGGGCTACCTATTAGGATCCTCGATTAAGGACTCCAAAATAATCACCAACTCCTCCACGCGATCCGCTCCAACACCACAATCGATCCTCCCGAACCGTTTCCAATAACACACGAGCGTGGTAAATAGGATCTAACACACAAGAAATGAAGAATTCCTCACTGTTATTACGAAGAACGTGGTCTAAGGATTATTAGTCCTTCGAACCACAAGAACAAGAACACTCGTACTAGGGTTATTAGCCCAAGCACGCCCAACTTAAGAGGTTATTAGCCCCCAAGTCTATTGGCATAAACGTGCCTATGCCTGGCCAACACTCTCAAGCTCTCTAAGCTTACAACACAACTCTCTGAATGAATGATACTAATGCTCCTGAGGGTTGCTTATATAGGCATCCTCAGGAGCTTACAAAATCCTACCAACCCAATCAAATCAAATCTAAATCAAATCTTCAAGATTCTAAGGAAACAATTCCTAGAATCAAGGAGATTTGACGATACATGCCTAAAACAACTTAACTGAAAAGGAAAACTAATCTTCTAGAGTTTAGGAGAAATATCTTAAATCTAGAAGATATGATTTATTCAATCACTCACCACAAGGAAATCAATCTCTGAAGATATCTCCATAATGCACTTGATCTCGCCGCTGTCCGCCGCCCTACACGGTGGCGCCGCCGCCATTCTCCTCCATAGGTGGTGATGCTCCTTCGACTCCCCAGGCCATGCTCGTTACATCCCGCTCGGTCACCGCTAAGAGTGGTGGTGCTCCGCCGCCGGAGGTGGCTGCTGTGGGTAGCCACTCTTGATCATCTACTACTGGTTGGCTTGGCTGGTGGCCAAAGTCTTGCTGTGGCACTATGTCAAGGCAAGTCTTGGTGCTGGCCATGGGCTTGCCATGGCATGTCTGCAGCTGGCTGGCCGGTCTGCCAAGCATGGGCATTGCTGGGCTGTCATGGTTGTCAAGGGTGCTGGTGCGCCTCGCTTGCGCGCGCGCGCTGATGCCATGGCATGGCTGTGGTGCTTCGGCGCGCGCTATGGGCGTGTCATGTGCTTCTGCCGCGCGCGCTGTGGGCATGTCAGGGGCGCCCATGGGTGTCACTGGGGCCGCATCTCGCAACTTATCCTCCCACTCGTGGCCGTGTAGGCCATGGTTTTCACTTAGGATCCTTTCACTATTGCCCTGGTTGGCTACCCCTAAGTGTTTTTTTTACACTCAAGTTTTTTTTATATGCATTTTACCCCATGCCCACCGAAAACTGAGCCTGCCCCTCTTGCCTGTCCAGATGCCTCAGCCCACCCCTTAGGCACAAGCAGCCCAGCTTAGCCCTCTTTTTTAAAAAAAATAAAAATAAATAAATAACATAGGGTGAAACGACTGCTTAAAAAAAAAAATTTATTCTGCTCTCATCCGTCTCCTCTCCCACGACCCTCCCTTCTCCGCCTCTTTCTCTTAGCTCCTTTCCCTCTTAGCTCCTCCACGCCAGTCTCCCCCCCCCTCTCTCTCTCTCTCTCTCTCTCTCTCTCTCTCTCTCTCTCAAGTCTTAACTCCTAGTGCAGCATGCCCATCGACCATCGCTAAGCGACGCCTGACAGCCCCACCGTCGATTGCTGCGTCCTCCATTGCTCCATGCTCGTCCAGCCTCCAAGTATTCCTCTCTCCAGCCTCTCTCTCAGCTCAGCCTTCATGAATAATGAATATGTGATGAAGACTTTGGGATTTCTGTATTTGGTTTTTATCTCCCATTTTATGATATTCTAGACCCTCTGCCCATTGGATCTCATCAGCGATCGAGAAATTCCTTAATTCTTCAGAAAACATTTTGAGGCCACAACCAAACTTCCTCGGAAGTTCAAACGCATGAATTTGGGAAAAGTTTGTGGAACAAAACAAACGCAGCAATGCAAAAGTCTGTGGGGTCGAATTTTTCCCGTTGGAGGACCACGGGGTTAGATCTAGAATAAAAAAAAAAGGGATATAATTATTTGTTACATCAAAATTGCTCACCTGAGATTTTTATGTATGTGTCTTCACTTGAGATTTTTATCAGATTTTTGTAAATATTTATTTACATCAAAATTATTTCATGCCGTTCAAATCTCGGCCAATTGATGATGTGGATGCTATTCTGAATAGCTTGCTGCTCCATTAGTTATTTTTTCTCTGTAGAAATTCCTTCAAGCCGCCTTTGCTAATGCAAAACCTCATTGCCTTACTAAACTTGGAGTTCAGAGAATCACAGCATTAAGTGTTTGACACCAGAGAAGAATCTTATGAGCTTTGCCAGACTTGGACGGTTGTTTACTGTTTTTTTTCGAAGGAACTTGAAGAGAGTTTACAATTTTAGTTAGTGTTGATCTTCAGCATATTAATTTTGGTAGAAAGTTCTTGAAATGGGGGGTGTTGAATTGAAACTAGATTTTAAGTTGGGAGATAAATCAATTTATACAGGCATAAGTACTTCATTTATGAAACTGATGAGTTATAGTGCTAAAAATACTTGTGAAATACTCTGTTTTATTTATGTGTTTGTTTTACTAAGAATATATATGTATAAAAATACTTTGTGTTGATTAGTTGGTACTCCATTGGTGTCTTGAACAACAAAAATTTAATATTTAATGCTAATAGTGTTCACAATCATGTAATATGAAGGTTTTTAGTGAGTATGTTGGTGCATGTAATAGTGTTCAAATGATGTAATATTGAATTGATATTGGTCTACCAGTTGCGACTACAACCGTTGAGAGTTTATCTGCAATGAAGATTACCAAAATTGACTTACGTAGTAAGATAAGAGATGACTGGATGAATGATAGTATGGTAGTATACATCGAGAGAGAAATTTTTGAAATATTGAGAACAAGCATTTTGCAACATTTTAAGAAGATGCAGACTCATAGGATACCAATTGTCAGCTTCCAGTATACTTACATAATAATCGTTGTTTTTAATATATACATTGTTTAATTTTTAGTCCTTAATTTTCAATATTTTATTTTTAATTTAAACACTTTTTTGCATTACTAGTAATATAAATTTTTCTTTATTTTCTTTTCATTAAAGTTTGCCCCCTTCAAATCATTCTAGTCCCGCCACTACTTCTTAAAGCTATATACCCAAAGTGCATGGTCCAATACAAAAAAGATTATGCCCTCCCTTTTCGCACTAGTGGGAGGAAAATAGACATGACTCTGGCATATCCAGATGATTGACGATCTAGCAGAGTCATCTACAATAACTCTAAATTATATTATTGTCGAAGCCGTTGAAAGTTATTACCTAATCAATTTGAGGATGTGAAAACTCTTTTTGGTCAATTTCTCGCCTATGCAAAGCGCAAAAAAAAAAAGAAAAAAAAAACCATACTTTATCATGAATAAAATAAAATAGGATATGCATCATTTAATACGTTTCCCTTCTACAAGCCGTGCAGGCTACATATACTTTTATCATCCCCTCAAAAGTTTCACTCTCCACTGATTCAAACTTTCTTCCGTTTTAAAATGATAATAACGTAATCATTTTTTTATTATAGAATAGGCTTAATTATCACTACAATTCTTATAATATTGACTTTTAACAAATTAGTCACTAGGTACAATTTTGAACGGGTATAGAATAGGCTTAATTACCACTACAATTCATATTGTAATGACTTTTAACAAATCAATTATTGAGTTACAACTTTGAATAAGATGTTGAGGTAAAACTTTGAATGGGATGGTTCGTGTGGTCCATTTTTCTATACAAGTTCTTTTGTACACCAAAAATTAACCAACTAACGAAAGACTGATATGGGCTAAATTTTAGTGGATGAAAGGATCTGTATGTCTAAAAAAAGACCACTACCAAAGTTATACTTTAGGGATTGATTTGTTAAAAATCAATCTAACAAAGATTGTATCAGAAATTAAGCCTATAGAATATTATAGGATTTACTTTGCTTGAAATTTTATGTGGAAAATATTAAACAAAGTAGAATTCATTTGATTGATTGTCCCTTTCAATTGTACCATACAATTTTAAAAAAAAAAAAAAATTGCTCATCCAAACAAGGGCTTTGTATTATATAAAAAAATTACAATACTCTATGTACATATATTATCCTTCATAAATACTTGGTGTTACTTTCTGACATTGATCTTGAAGAAAAAGAAAACAGTTTCTTTTGTTTGCAATAAACTAATAACTGAATCCGCTTAAAACGATTTCTCGCCGATCGAAAACTCACTTTCTCACATTATCTTCTCCTTTGGGTTTTCTTAAGAATCATTTCAAGTGGCCAAGGGGAGGAGAACGCATGGGCCGAAAAAGAGTGCCTAGATTTCACCTTCTGGTAAATTAGGAACCAAATCCAAAACAATCGAGTGCTTTAGAGGCCCATGGACAAGTAGGCCCGGTTCATTTTTCAGAGAATGGAGCAAAGTTTGGGAGTATGTCTTGTTTGTTTGTTTGTTTGTCTTTTTTTTCTTTTTTCTCAGTCTGGCTAGGGTTATATTTCCTTTACCCATCAAAGTCTAATGACTATTTTAATCCAAGAAGTTGGTCTAGTGGTTAAGGCTTGCGCCTTAGTGATATGCTCCCTCTAAAGTCTCATATTCTATGTCATAGTATTTTTGTATTAAAAAATAATAATTTTCTTCTAATTTGATGGAAAAAAAATAGACGGATGCTATAATGTGCTAGGGATGGATACTTTATGGTTGCAAGTGTCTTAACGTGGTTTTAGGGTGTAATTACAGAGCATATAGTAATTAGTGGGTGAAAATAGATATTTTTTTTTTTTTCCATAAAATTAACGGGTAAAAAGAGTATTTTTCCCATAAAAAATTCAAATACAAGAATGAATCATTAAATGACTTAAAATTAATTTTAAAAAACTAACCTAAAAAAATTGATAACTACTATAATTCAAAAAAATTCAAAAACAGTAAATATATATATAAATGAGAAAAGGGAAGAAAATGGAGAAAGTAATGAAAATGAGAAACCCTCAAAACCAAAAAAAAAAAAAAAAAAAAAGGACCCACTCATTACGTTCCTCTTTTTTAAAAAAAAAAAAAAATTTGCTGTTTAATTTGTTTACTTTTTTTTTTTTTGAGGTTTTTACATTTTCTGCATGTTTAGGATTTTGTTTCTTCCTTTTCTTTTTATTTGTAATTTTATTGTCCTTCCTTTTACATTATATTTTAGGATTTTTTCTGTTTTAAGTTATTTACTTTTCTGGTGCTCATGATTTTTTAAAATTTTTTTGTTTTCATGATTATCATTTTGTGTAGTCTTTCATGACGTTTGATTCTATTGTCTATGTGGTCGTTCCTATGCTTTTCCTAGCTTAGCACATTCTAGTTATTTTGTTTCTGTATTGATCTTATTTTTACTTTGATTTCAATTTATAAGAGTTAATATATTTTTTTCTCTTTCTTTTCCTAATTCGCATTCTTTCTTTAAAGACTGATTTTATGTATTTCTTTATGTATATCTTTATTTAAAATCTTTTATATTGTTATTCCTACAATTTCCTTTAATTTTTGACTTAATGCACCTCCAGTCCCTGAGATTTGAACTTTTTCCAAATTGGTCCTTGGGCTTTCATTCGTTCTACAGGGGTCCCTGGACTCTATCTTCATTTTTTAAGGCCTACTGTCAACTCAGGCCAACTCCGTTATAGAGAACACCGACGTGGTTTATTAATCTAGGTCACCATCCCTTTAGATCGCGACATGTGTCAAAATGCCATATCAGCACGCCACAAGACATCACGGTCTGCCACGTCTGCGAGCTCTTATTTCCCTTTGCCCCCCTAACAAACCTAAATTCCCAAATTTATTCTCGTCGACCTATGATGAACCCTAACTTCCCAAATTTCTCAGATTCCACTGAATAGCATGATTCGTCTTCAGCGGCGTCATCAACGTCTTCAAGCTTCCTCTATCCTTAATCCAGAATATCCTAGAACTTGTAGGATCTTTCTTTCCTTCCGTGTGATTTTGTCTGGCCATGTCTTTGACGAATGTGGAGTCAATCTTATTTCCAATTCTGTCATACTCTATAAATTTATGTTCATGTCAAAAAATAGATTTAGAAATGAGCATAATTGTCGAACTTTTAGTATATGTGTTATTTTCCTAGCAATTCAATCTTACTCTCAGATTCTTGCTAGAAGAATCTCTTCTTCCAATGATGTAAGTGCAACGCAGCTGGTGATGCTATTTTCATCTCTATACTCTTTGGTTTAGATTTGTGGCACTGTGCGGAGAAAGGAAATAATTTTCTGCAATTAAATGAGCTCTCCCTCTGCTCTAAAAAAAAAAAAAAAAAAGGTTTGAAAATGAAAACGAACTGGAGCTAAGTTACAGACCTTCAACGGAGAGACTGTTTTGAAAATGCCTTCGACGGAGATTGTTAAAGACACTGTTGGCAACGAATCTTGGATTTCGGTAGAGAAAAGGGTGACGAGAGGTTAAGGTTCGAGTAAAAAGTTCTCTTGAACACTAAAATACAACGGTTAATTTGAAGGAAATTGGACGACCTGGCGTGTCTTCAACAAACATGGCGTGTTGATATGGCATTTTAACATGTGTCGTGATCTAAAGGGATGATGACCTGAATTAATAAGCCACATCTGCATTCTCCGTCACGGAGCTGGAGTTTCCGAAAGACCTTAAAAAAAATAAGACAGAAGCCCAAGGACCTCTGTGGAACGAATAAATCCCAGGACAGTTTGAAAAAGTTCAAACCTCAGGGACTGGCAGCTGTAGGTACATTAGCCTTAATTTTTTTAGATAATCATATTTTATTGTGAAATTTAATTATTTAGTACACACGCCGCGCGTGCTTTGATTGGTGATTTATGACTATAAAATTGTCATAGAATTATTTCTGGTTAGTGAGATAGCTAGATATATACTGAGAGATGAATTTTTTACCAGTAATTAATTAGTGACTACGGCGTCCATTGGCTGGAAATTAAAACCACTTAGACTAAATTATCAAAAGAATAAATATAAACAATATCTGATATTATAGAGTAGTCATTGCTGTATTTTATATATATAATTAAAAAATAAATATGAACATATGATATACCTTACAGTCATTGATGTAGCTTAATTCTTGTATATATATATATACCAAAATCAGGAATTTGGACGGTCACCGAATAACATTGTTGATTTATATATCTCATGAGATGATCTAACTATATGCTATTAAATATTCTAAAGAAGGCCTGCTTAAACGCTAATCGATGTCATGTTTTGTTGTAAAAATTTGATTTTTTTAAAAATTTTTCTTAAAAGTTAAAATGTTTTCTAACCAGAGATGGGAAAGTAGTAATGCTAAAATATTATGTAAACCGAAAAGTAAAAAACGGTTTTTGCTTCCCAGGCTACAACTGGATATTATATAAAAGCAATCGAGGGTGAACCTTGGCCGTAAACTAACATGACCTAAACCATAAATTATATATATTATATATATATATATATATAGTACTTCAGATGTATGGAGGCACGGTTGCAACCCGTTTTCCACAGAGACTTCAATGGAGTCTATAACCACGTGCTCGAGTATACAGTTAGCTGCTAGTCACGGTTTCTTTTTTGTATACAGTTAACTACAATGACGAATGGAAATAAAGGCAACTTCTCCCTTGACTAATAGTAATCTCATAGGGTAGCGTACAAGACCAACAACCAAAGCGTACACGACAACGTATGTATATATACCTTTTAAATTACAAAATAACAACTAATTGTCAAGAGCGTTGTTCTATGGGGTTTTAGTTTCTATCCATTCCTGAGAATAATAGATTCCAAAATTAATCAAAGTATGCGTAAATTGATTTGGACACTCCGATTAGAAGATGTCAAGTCTGTCGCAACTCATGCATCATTTGTTCTTTGCCTGGGCTCAGGCCCCTTTTAATTTTTTTCAACGCCTCTCGATTGATAGTGCTCTATCAACAGAAGAGTTGATAACGATGCAGGGGAATCAAGCATACATACTATATATGGAGTTATTAGAGATATATATATATATATATATATATATATATATATATCATGGTTTTCAAAAGATGTAGTTTCATATTAATTAGGAATCCTTGCAATACATGAAGTACTGAATAGAGTAAATTTGATTTTTGTTTCCTACTTGTCTGTTCTAATTAATTAGGGATTAAGAATAATGAAACAATATTCATCCTTCATTTTGAGATCAACGTACTTGTCATCCACATCTAAATAAGGCTCTATTCATACACCTTAATTCCCAAATACGTCCTGGCTAGCTAGCTATGTTTTATAATCAAAACTCAAGTAATAAATTAGTGAAGGAAATTCCTATCGGTGAATCTAGCCCCGAGTTTGAGCATGCAATACCAGAGGCCAGCCATTTAAAACTCAATAATAAAGGAACACTTGAACATTTAGTATTGTACCCATTGCCATCAGCCCAAGTTTTGCTCCTCGCATGTCATTTAAGTCAACTCAAATTATTCTCTAACGTATATGGGGAACATTATCGTATATATACTCTATATTTATAGGTAAAATTCAATCAACCTCCCTCAAGTTTCAATATCTTTTATTAAGCTTCTTATATTTCAAAAAAAAAAGTAATTATTGCCTTCATTTGACCATTGAACTACATGAAAAATGATCAAAATGCCCATCTAAGATAAAATTATTAAAAATGGAAGACAATGAATAATCCCAAAGGGTTGGTATGGTAGTTAAGACTTGGACTTTGGTGGTTTGCTCCCTCTAAGGTCTGAAGTTCAAAATATCATAAGTGATACCAATCCTTTGGGACCATAACTTTAAGGACTTTTGGCATGGTTCGAAGCTTTTTCTAAGATTAGTTATGTATGTTCAGTTTCCTGGTACCTTCGTCTTACAAAGTAGTAATTGAAAAACCAACATTGATTTCCTAAACAAAAGTAGAAGAGCAGTTGTAAATTAAGATAAGGTTTCCTCGTGCCCACTTGCCCGACAAGAAACAAATTTTAATGAAATATTTAGTGAAGTGATATGCAAATTCCTCTTTCTTTCTTTTTTTTCCATTTATTTATCCTTGAGAGCATCTTGGCTGACAGCTGCGAGCGAAGTGCGTTCCTAATGTTATAGTTATTGGATAACGAGAGAAATCCCTTAACGCCCTTGTTTATTGGCTCGAACTGATCTAATCTAACTTTTACACACTGCAAAGCCTTTACAGGTAAA
Source organism: Morella rubra (assembly GCA_003952965.2). Taxonomy (NCBI): domain Eukaryota; kingdom Viridiplantae; phylum Streptophyta; class Magnoliopsida; order Fagales; family Myricaceae; genus Morella; species Morella rubra. The sequence goes on along the minus strand of CM025850.1, from coordinate 32,326,193 downwards.
TTCTAAGAAGGTTGAAAAACTCATTCTGCTTTTAAGTCATTAATGTTATCCCAAGTTGTTGTATATCTGCTTGGAAGGTACCCTTTGGTTATAGTGAATGTCTACCCAATCATGAGTTTAGAAGGAAAAATTAAAATATCTAGCTACCCAGTGGGCCGTTAATATGTAATATTCTGACCTGTGTTTGCTCCGTCGGAAATGTAAGCATCTATTTGAAGCCATTTGTACCAATTAGATGTTTAATAATGTTTAATAGTTGTGACCAATATGAAACAAAAGTATTAAACAAAAAGTCAACAACCATTTTGTTGTAATTATGATAAACGGTAACTTATAATTAAGGTTGTCGTTTTTACCTGTACTCTATCTATTTTGTCGACCACCTTGTCTCATCACTACATTTAAACTCATTGCCAAAAAGAAAATACAAGATTGCCGCCCTTGTTTGATTTGGAGGAAGTCGAACGAATTTTCTTCGACATGTATTGAAAAGTGTGAAAATCTGGTTGGCTATCATTCACCATAATTGTCTGCGAAATGCGAGTTTCCTTGATAAATATGACATATTGTACCAAAAAAAAATTACTTGGTGGCTGTTATTTTCGTCCTTACAAAGTCACTTTCATTTTGGGGATCACAAGCGCATTATCTTTCTCGATCTGTAGGTTTATTAAGAAAATTTCCTATTTTATGAAAAGAAATATAAAAGTTTAAGTCACCAGCGGAGTTACTATGTTGATTTAAACTGTCTCGCAGGATAGATCTCCAAGAATGGTGTGCACAAAATCAGTTCTATAATCTTATACGTAATAAATCTGAGACTTACATAATACCTAATGATAAGAGTATTAATCTCATACTCATATTACTCGAATTACTTTGAGTCCATAGAAGATGATCTCTCAACTATTAAACTAGCGTCTTAAGAGGCATTTAAGCATTGGATGTTTAATATTATATAGCTTATATTACTCGATTTTTAACACCAACAATATTAAATGATGTAGAATTTATAAATATATCTATTTTTCTCTAAATTAGATTATTCAGTTCCAACGTTAACGTAGAAAAAAAATTCTTATCTATCATTTTTAAGTCCCCCGTCTCAATAGCTCCGGGAGAAACATCCCCAGGTGTTTGCTGCCCCAAATAAGTCTCTTAGCCCTTGCCATCATGAGCCCAAGTTTTGCTCCTCCTATGGACATTTAAAAAGTCAACCCAAAACCATTCTCTAAAGTATATTATCCTATGCAAAGCTCAATTTGGCCCATCAATGGCGCGAGGCTTTGCCAGAAACGGCATGCATCACCAACAAATTCCCACCCACTTTTGCAGTTTCCTGGTAGCTTCATCTTACAAAAGAGTAGTTGAAAAGCCCAGCATTGGTTTGATAAACACATAAGAAATTAAGATAAGAGCAGTCTGTGAAAAGGTAGGTTCAATGACTCACGCCCTCAAATTATTTGAATTTGATACGTTGTGTCAACAGAGGTGATCTCTCGACCATTAAACTAACATCTTACGAGGCATTTAAGTATTAGATAGTTAATATTATATAGCTTATACTACTCAATTTTTAAAATTGACAATATTAAATATATAGAATTTATAAATATTTTTCTAAATTAGCTTATTCAATTTCAACGTTAACGTAGAAAAAAATTATTATCTATCATTTTTAGGTCCCCAAGTATCAATCGCACCGGGAGAAACATCCCCGAGTGGCCAAGTGTTTGCGGCCCCAAATAAGTTTGTTAGCCCTTGCCATCAGCCCAAGTTTTGCTTCTCGAATGGGCATTTAAAAAGTCAACCCAAAATCATTCTCTAAAGTATATTGTCCTATGCAAAGCTCAATTTGGTCCATCAATGGCACAAGGCTTTGCCAGAAACGGCATGCGTGACCAACAAATTCCCGGGCACTTCTGCAGTTTCCTGGTAGCTTCGTCTTACAAAATAGGAGTTGAAAAGCCCAGCATTGGTTTGATAAAAACATAAGAAATTAATATAAGAGTAGTCTTTGAAAAGGAAGGTTCAATCTCATTACAGCTCTGGTCGATAATATGTCTCTGGTCTCATGCCAGTTGCCCAACATGAGAGCTTTTTTCAATAGAATACTTTAATGGAGTGATGGAAATTCCCTTATTTCCTTTCATTTATTGTTGAAGGAGATCAGATTCTCTACTGTTTTCTGTTTGAATTATAATAATTATTAAGGTCTTTAATACAATTAGAATCAATGTTGGATTGAAATCATTCTTGACAGTTATTACAAGATTTTGAACAACTGATTAGGTTTCAAGAATTGATAAATCAATGTTTGAATTTTAGCACGCTTGCAAAATTATTCTTTTCTCCTTTTGCCAAATCTCAATAAATGGTCATGTAGCATGACATGTGTTTTAAAATAATTAAAAATTATAATACTTTTTATGATTTTTTTATTTTTATTTGATTTAAGACTTTTGTTAATTTCAACTTTTTATTTAGTTTCTTATTATAATTTTTATTTTTATTTCTTTTTAAGACAAATATATGTCATATGACTAGATATGGACACATGATATATCATGTTATCAATCCGTAAGAATCTAAATGAAAATGTGGAGAGAGAATGATATAGTAACAATAGTCTAATCTCCAAACATTAATTTGTCAACTTTAGAAATCAAATTATATTTTTAAAATTCTATGGAAACTCTGATTTTTAAAATTCCCGTAAAATAATGTCTATTTCAAGAAGTAACAGTGTTTAAAATACTGCGCAGGTATCTAGTCCCACGTTTGCTGCGCTAGGCACGGGAATGCTTGCGAGCAATACCATTAATGAAACTTAATGGTGAAGTTTGGGCTATTCAAGGACATGTCCGTTTTGGTAAAATTTTAAGAATTTTAAATATGCTGTGAATATTTAGGTGATGTTGGAGTTTTATTAGTATTTGTGTAAAAGTTGTTAGTAGTATTGATGTTTGTAAAAAAATAATGTTGAGTTGTATTGGTATTTGTGTAGAAGTAATGTTGGAATTGTAATTTTAGAGAATTTAATTCAAATTCTAAAAATTTCACCAAAACGAACATGTCTTAAGAAAATTGAAATATTTCGGTTTTCTTGCTACTGTTATGGCCTTATGGCGGCAACGGTAACCATAGCTCAAAATAAGTGTTTGTAGTAATTTTCTTGGTTATCGGGGATATCAGCACCACTTTGACAATTACGGCGGCTCAACCTTTTTTAGGGCCTTAAGCAAGTCATAAAAATTGAGGCTTTTAATGTAAAAAAAAAAACAATTAAATTTTTAAAATTTTTTAAAAAAATAAAAAATTAAATTTAAACAAATTTACTTCTTTGTCTTTTTAATGCAAAATTATTAATTAAACTTTTATATTCAAGTTTACCCAATAAATCCATAGATAAAAATCTATCTTGAGACATAGTTGTTCGTAAATAATTTTTTATAATCATTTAGTTTTGAAAAACTATAACACAAGTATGGTAAATAGTATTTTATATGCAATAAAAATAATTTGGAAAACTATTTAGTTCTTTTACTAGATTAAGTATTTCCAATGGAGTTTTTTTTTCACAATTCATTTATATTGGTTATTTTATTGGAGCTTTTTTTTTTTATAACTAATGTAAATAAGTGTAAAGGTGGTAATATGATATTTCATCATATGATTGTACAAAGGGTGTACATTATAGAAAAGAAAGACCGGAAAAGAATGATAAAGAAAATAAATTATTGATTGGATCAGAAATCCAAATTTGAATTTGATATGGATAAAAGATCTTCCTATCTAATTTTTCTTTTTGTAACTTCTTTTAATTACGAAAAAAAAATCCAAACCACAATATCAGAGCGCATGTCGTGCTTAAGAAAATTTTTCAAGATTGAGATAATTTTTTTTATAAAGCCCACTCATCAAAAGATCTTAATCTTTCAAAACCAAACAAAAAACCAAATATGTCATCATACTTTGAAAATAATTAAAATCTATCATGCATGGAATATATTGATCTACAATATAATAAAAAATAATTAATTTTGAAAATTCATTTGCTAACTTCATAATCTCGTCATCATTTTCATCAAATTGTTTCTTCCTATGAATGACATGCTTTTTAGGGAATACAAATTCGATATCCATCTCAACTGCAACTTGAACTTACACCAAACAATATCTCATCGCTGAGTCTTTTCCATATGGTCCTGAGATGGAATATATATCTAAAAAAAGTAGGTAATATGGTCATTTCGCGCTGAGTATTGTGAGAAGCTTTTAGGCCTAATAGAATAGTTTATTAGTTATTGGTGAGGGTGCTATGGAAAAGTGACTTTGGTTGATGTAGTCGATAGTCGTTTTTTATGGTTATTGGTTTATTCTTTATCCTTTTGATTTTTTTTTAAATTTATTCCTATTAGAGGCATTTGAATCTGAAAAGTAGTTTTTCTTGGGATCTTATTGTATTATAAGAATGTATTATGGGGGTTTGCTTTTTCGCATTCGGCTGCTTAATGTTCATATATTGGGCGTATAATATTAGTGTCTTTTCATATATGTTTATATGAAAAGTGTTCTTAATTTTAATTTTACTATGATATGTGCTTTATAATAGGGTTGTTTTTCCTCTTCGTTTCTGGGGACCGTTTGTTCCTTAAATTTACGGAGTTGTTGCTGAGTACGGCGTCTGCTACCTTGTCCTAACGCTGTTTGAAGCCTCGTGCTCTTCTATTGTTCGTGGTACAGGATCTTTTTTAATTAGATTATTGATTTTGAAATTTATTGGATTATATTTATCATACTATCTTTTAAGATATCCTTTAATTGATCTTTTTTTGTAGTTTATGGTATAGATTTTATTTGGCTCGAAATGTTTATTAATTTGATAATAAATAAATTCAAAACACTGAAATAACTTACTAAATTTTCTATGGATTTATCATTTTTTGAAATTACTAAGTGGCATATAAGTCCACTATAACTAATTTGCCAGCTGAAAAAGAATTGGGTCCAGTCGTATGGTTGGATTTGGATTCGAATGGAAAGTGGCAAAAAAAAAAGAGAGAGAAAAGGCTCTGTTTAATAATAGGTCTGTAACTATCTTTAGAGTTTAAAATGGTCGTTTGCCAAAAGTTGGGAGTGGATCGGCTAGTAACCTCTAATAACTTTAGGAGTGTATGCCGCGTGCCATTTGTCTGGAAATTTTGTGTGGGGATGCTCAAAAATTTATGTGAGCATCAAAACACACATCTAAAGAACCTCTTTTCGAGAGTGCACTTCACAGCGAGCATTTCACAAGAGTTTTGTACATATTATCCTTCCAATAACCAGTCTCTATGATTTTCATATTAAGATTGCCTACCATATAGATTTGGTGGTATAATATTTGTCCTTCAATAATCAGTTTTTTCGATAAATTTATTAATTCTCACCGGCTTGTATCTAAAACTACGAGTCCGCCAATGAGCAATATTGGTACATATATCTATTATTGTCGGATGTCAGCTCCGTTCATCTGGTATCAGGGAATTACCTTTGGATTACTTGACTTTTTCTGCACAAATCTTTCTTTTTGCTATGATTATGAATATCTGACCTTTGGTGGGAGACCATTCTCCTTGATATTTCTCAAACTTCTCCAGGTCCTAATATCGGCCGAACCATAAATAAACTAAATCATGACCAAACGATCGGACGTTTGCGCGGTGGTCCGAAATTGTCATTTTGGTATTAATCGAATAGTGCGATGCATCTGATATTACTTCAGATAACGGTAAGAATTCTCTCGAAAACTCTGTACATCATTTGCTTCATATTAATAGGCAAAATCAGCAGCGCACACTGAAAAGATGAGTAGGATCTTAACTAGTGCATAATGAAGGGAATCGATCGTCAGAGATAATTTCTGCGTATTATTAATGAAGATCACGCAGAAGGATATTTCTTTTGCAGGATATTAGTGTTATGTGGTGTTAATTAGACCCCAACGAACTCACTAAACAAACTAATTAACAAAGTCACTCAATCAAAGGGTTAGCTAGCCACAAGAACGGTACCGTGTGCCTGCAATGCTTTGCATACTACTACAATGATGTATGTTCATAGGTTACATGATTCATCCTCAGAATATGAATGCCAAATGAAAAGTGTTATTTATCCTTGACATCCGTGAACTGTGTAGTGGTGGTTAGTATATACATGCCTATGCTTGGCCAAAACTTTCTCCCTATATATATGGCGGACTGCGCTCTTTAGGCCTCTCTCGACGCCATGAACGTCTACTTATGGGTTTGGGGGGCAGATAGGCGAGAGTAAATTCTCTATCAATGTAGCCCAACCTGAAGCGTGTTTTATATAAACAGATCCTCTGGTGAGGTGCTGCATTAGAGACCCTTAATCGTTATATCGGGAGTAACATATCACACCAAGTGGATTGCTAGAGATGTGTCTAAATCGATGAGTATTATTTTAGGTCCAGCTCATAGGAGTAGCCCTTCTCACGGAACTCATTACCGTTATCATCAAGGTATGATGTGAGACTCATAGTATACAAGGATTGCCATAAAATCAAAACATAGTATGCTCATATAGTAAAGTCTGGAATCTTTGAGAGTGTGGATAAGTGAGTAATATCGCTTTAATCTAGAATGATATGTTATTATTGGTTTTATTTTCAGATCTATAGAAAGAGAGGAAGGGGTAAACTAATTTCCGGCATAGATTGAGTTCCTATCCCCTGTGAGTCGAAGATATAACTGTCGGGGTTGTTAGCGTGAGGTCATCTGGTCTGCCTGAGGATTACCGGAAGCCACAACGTGCTGCTTTTCGCACCAATCCATGGTGGTAGGTGCTCCGTTTTATGATAGAGAGCTTTCCCTGGCCCTTCGCTCTTACATTCCCGGCAGTTTGAACTGCCCTTGTACTCTTCCTGATTCCATCTTCCATTCCCCATCTAGGGCATCCTGTGTTAGGGCTTGTGGGCGGGTCTTTATCTACTGCCTATCTGAGGGTGAGTGGGTGGGTGGTGGCTGCTACTGGTGGTCATCCTGTGTCATGGCACTCCTTTGTCCTCTTGGTGGTGTTTTGTGTGGGGGTTTGGGGTTGTGCGGTCCGCTGCTGTTGTGGGGGTTGAGTGATGAATGGGCCGTATTTGGCTTGGCTGGTTGGCCCGCAAGGACTTTTTTGTGGGCACTGTGTTATGGCAAGGATCCATTGGTCTGTCATGGAGCCATGTCTAAGTGGCTGGCTAGCTGCATGCTTAGGGCATGGATGAGCATGGATGAGTTTGTGCGGCGCACTGCCTGTCAGGGGCGCCGAGCTTCGCGCTGCGCTGGGCTGATCCGTCTGTAGTGCATATGGGTTGGTGTTGTTCTACTTGCGTCACGCGAGCTGTGTGGGGTTCGTCTGTCAGGGCGCATATGGTGGGGCTGGGTGTGGGGTGTTGTTGGTGTCTTTTTGTTGCTACTGGGGATGGCCTGGGAGTTTGTGGTTCATCTTTGGCGCTGTGGTACCATTCTTGGTTGTTTATCCTCTTTCTTAGTGGCATTTGGCTCTCACGGCCTATGTCATTGGCACTATAGTTGACCTAGTCTTTTTCAATCCCCCTTCCTTGAAAAGCACCTTTGACCCTAAGGATAACCTTTGAAACTCTAGAGGTCACGCCATCGTAGTTCTCTCGAGCCATCTCCTCTCGATATAACCCACTCATACTCCAAGTAGCCAATCTACCGCCTAGGGTGAACTCCATACTCCTCCTACCATAGTCAAACATGATCTTGCCAATGCTTTTTAACTAAGCATCACCCAAGACCACATCTAACTCATCTAAGGAAAGTACATATAGGTCAGCAACAACTTGCATACCTTGGACATCATTCAGTGTGTAACCCGGCTCTTCATTATCTTCCCGTTGGCATCTTCATCTGTTTGTTGGATGTTACCCACTCGTTGTGGCCGAAGCTCTTTCGAAATGTCTATATCAGTTGTACTCTCCCATGCAAGGTCTCTCGCCTTTAATAACAAGGTGTGTTGAATGAAGTTGTATGGTAGTTTCTTTCACGTTAATCCACTCGTATTAGTCTAATGTTGACATTAATGGTCCACAGTTCCCTAGTCCCGAGCGCTGGAATGTCATTGTTGTTGAAGATTTCACCGCAAGCGGTCATGCTGGTCATTAAGCAAGACTCAACCACTACACGTTAGTGTGCATGCGGCGATTGTTTGACCTCCTCTTTGCACCAAGTCATCAAGATGATGCTAGGGTGGGGGGGGGGACGTCGGGGCTGGCTTGCATTGAGGGTTGTCAGCGGGGATCATTTCGCATACCTTTCTTCATCTTACTTTTGTAAAGTCAATTCTTTTTTTGCGGTGTTTGAGGTAATTCGACTATAGGCTCTTTACCTGTGTCATTAGGCGTCATTGAGGACTCAGTTTTCTTGTACTTTCTCACTGTGATTCTTCACTACTGGTTTTCTTTTCCCCTTGAAGGGTTCTCTTCGGATTGTCTGAAGAGGTTTCATGCTTTCCTTAAGTGCTATTCTGACTTTTGTTCCACTTCCTTTCCTTTGTACATGTCGAGTATTTTTCTTCAAAATACCGGGTCAGGTTATCTCAAGGATCTCGGTACGATCGTCATGTGCTTTTGTTCTTGCAATCTAGTGGGTGGCTTCATTGAGTCTCCTTAGCTATCCAGGTCTCTTTCTAGATTGCTCCATGGGCACAACAAGGATGGGTGCCGAATTGATGGTGCCTTCCGAGTCTAGGACCAATACGGTCATTCCTAAGATATGTTTGAATTGTTTCGATTTGATGTTCTCATATATTGTTGTGCGAACCTTGCACTCCCTTTTGCTTGAGTTTGGCCAATTGTGCCGAGTATGGGCTTTGGCAATAGGCTCTGAAGGTGCCGCATATATTGCTTATGACGATTGCTCATGTGTTGCAGCCATCGAGTTGATTTTTGCACGTCTTCCCGTGCATGTTGGGTTGTGTCGCGTTAATCCTAGCTTTATCTCAGTGCAGGCAGTTCCTGCGGCTAGGTACGGTTTCCATTCTTGTTTGCTGTCTCTGTGCCGAGGGCCCTTATTTCTATTCTTTCTTTAATATTATTGGTGATCTCTTGTTTAGTTTGAATTCTCACGGCTTTCTCGAGTGGCGCTAGTGTGTCAGTTGTTTTGTGGTTTTTGAGTTGTGTGCATTGTGTTTGGGGCCTTAGTCGAAGGTTACGATAAATTTCATGCGGTTTGCAGAGTTCTTTATTACCCTTTTTCGAGCTATCGGTCATAGACATGGAGGGGTAGGAATGTATGGTGTGGTCGGCAGGGGCGAGGAGGACCCGCCTTGTCAAAGCCAATTTCATGTAATACTCACTAACTTGGTAAGATACTCTATGTTTCAGTCTCCCTTCAAGTCTTCGGGTCATTTTTTGCTTCAGGGTGGTTGGAATCGATTTCCATCAGTCCATCTGCATTCTCTCCATCATATGAACGCCTTTTTGTCATCTCATTTCCTTCTAGCATCTCATAGGTGTCTCTCCTCCTTATATCTGGTTTCTTCTCTCTACCTCCACTCTATTTCCCGATTGCGCATTGGCTAGTGATCATTGACTACTATAGTTGGACTCCTCTCGTTGTATAGCCACTCTTCTTCTGCACTATCCTCTATTCTGCTCATTTCCTCCACTCTTGTTCTACCCATTATAAAAGCGTGTTGTCTGTGGTCTTAGGACCCTTAGTTGCTGGGACTCGATATAAGAGTGATGTTTCTTCCTTTCTTCATCTTCGATGCGTTTACATCTCCTCGCCTATTTCCTCCCACTTTGCGGCTTGTACACCTGATTGTGCTTCCCTGTGCTTCTCCGTCTCTTAGTTCTGCAGCCACACCTGCTTGTACAGTGTCTGACTCATTTACCTTTCCAACCTACTGCTCCTATGTTCCGTTTTCTCCGGCTTTCTTCGGTTCATCGTAACACGTGTTTATGGTTTCTTTGCATGCTGAGCCATGGTTAGTGGAGTAGGTGGCTACCTGCTCCATCTTGTTTCGTTCTCACCATAAGTATGATCTACGTCCCAGGCTACGATATCGAATCTTTTCAGTTGGAAGTAAGTTTTGGGTCTGTTTTTTTTGGTATACGAACTTGATACTTCGTCTTTTGTGAGCCGCGGGGGGTAGGGGTTGTCCAGTTGCATATTCTATTTTGGCTGTGTCTAGACAGATAAGTACCAACTGGCATTCTCATCAAAATGAGAGGATCGAGGAGCGCCCTCCTGTACAAGAATCTGGCGAGATGAGCGCAACAACTTCCAAACCCTTGGGTTCTTTCCAAAAGAAGATCGAACCCCTTCTCCACTCAAAAACTTGGTAAGAACAAACAAGTTCCAACAAAGACAAACAACTTCTCAATCCAATCAATCCAATGTAAATGAATCAAAGTAGTGTAGGCTCGTGTTTACCTCACTTGAAATGAAGACTTCTCCAAGAACTCCCTGATGAAATCTCCACACTACTCGTGAGTTGTGGTTCTGATGCAAAGCAGCAATTTGTGTGTGTTGAGTCTTTAGGGCAGGGCGATCCGTCTATCGAGTCGTGTCTGATGGTTCTATGCCCCACCTTAACATGACCAGCCCAACTCCCGTCTGGAGATGATATTCGGATGGTTGGGCTGTTGTACTGGCAATGAACCGCAAAGGAGTGATCCAGTTGCCTGGAACCATATGGCCGTTCGCGTTTGGATGACACACGGAGGCTGAAATGTTAGTGTGGATCAATAGTCACATCCGAACAGTAGATTGAAGCCAACTCCGCTAAGATACGGGTTGTACTTATTGGAGTAGACGTATGAGAAGGGTGGTTAAGGGTTATGTTGTAGCCCGATAAGAACCACAAGACAGCATGAGGTTTCTATATTTCGAATTGCAATGGGTTAATTAGCCGTATTAGTAACGGGGGACACGGGGCATGAGGTTTTATGTAACCTAGAATGGCAATCCCTAGGATGACTTAGAGGTTATTATGTCCCTTTGGAGCATTGTGCTGGTACTGGTAGCGCGTGCTAGACTATATGAGCAGGTTGGCCCTATTTTGTTGGACGCAAATCTGTCTGCTCGATTAGAAAGACATCCTCAGGCTCTCCAAGCTACTCCTGACATTGCTGAATTGTATTATTATGAGGATTTGGCACTCCTTAGGGAGTTGGTGTGCTTGTAATTGTGTACATGGGAGTCCTTCATGTTCGTACTAAACGGTTAGATGTGGTAGCAATGATGAGCATATCATTCAGAGTGTTGTAATCAACGAAGTCCTATAATCTAAATCATCTGCGATCTTAGGAATCTCCTGCATACAGTGATGCATGGATATTACATGTGGCCTATATTCAGACATTAAATTTCATAAGGAAAGGAATATTCCCGGTTTAGGGAAAAGAGTCCATAAATATAGAAGATATATAGATATTATCAAATCTTCAACAATTGAACATGATGAAATCTAGCCTGTAAGCTTTATAATCCTGCTACTGTAGCTTTGCTCTGTCGCTTCCACCGCTCCCATCCAGTCATGGTGATTCAGGCACGTTTGTGATTGATCCGAGGTTTGCTTTTGCTTCATGGTTTTTACTGATGCTTGTTTTACCTCTATAGCTGGTGGTGCTTTTTAGACTTTCATGGCCCTGGTCCCTCAGTCCATTCCCCATCTAGCCTCTCTTTCTGTTATGAGGTTGGGTGGGGGGTTTATTTGATTTTTCCCTATGCCGCCAACTGGTAGGTCGGCCATGCCTGTGTATACAATGGCACTCCTGTTCGATCTCTTGTTGGCGGTGCCACATGCTCTGCTGTTTGACGTTTGTTGAGTGGCGCGCATTATGTCGTTGCTTGTAGGCACTTTTGGTCGTCGATCCTCGTCGAGTGCCATGCTGATCTTCATACGCGGGCCTATTGGCGTTTTCATGGTCACTAGTGTTGTGTGGGCCGCTGGCTGAGATCTGCCAAGCAGGGGTGTTTTGGGCTGGGTTGTTTTGTTGTTAATCGCGGACATGCTATTGCAGTCGCTCAATGGAGTTTGTCTTCGGTGTTTGTGTTGGCTTCTGTTGTTGTTCTTTTTTGGTCTGATATTTGCATATGAATCATAGGGCGATCAGTGTCGTCGCGCGGTTTGTGCGAAGCGAGTAAGATAGGGTCGTGTTTCATGGGTTGTATGGGGTTGCCCATGGGTGGCGACGATCTGGTGGCCTGCTATAGGTCTCATTCTCATGTCGTGGGTCATGTCTATTCTCGGGACTCGGTTGTCTTGTCGGCGGTTTGCCTCCTTTTTTGGTTCTTATTGTTGCTTATCTTGAGTTGTTTTCTTTACTTTCTTTGCATTTGTTTGTCTCATCTATAGTTTGAACTCGCCTTTCAGAACAGCCCTAAGCGGAGTGGGTTATTAGTTTTTTTAGTTTTTGTTTTCTAAATGGGTTATTAGTTTAAAACACAAAATCTTGCTGGCCTGTCTGTTCGTGCACGGCAGCTCTGGTCCCTGATCCAGAGCTTAGAATGAACGTACAGCCAATCTTGGAACTTCTTAACCCTTTGAACTCCAAGTCCTTTCAAATTCAGCGAGGCCTACTTTTCCTACTCAGTGGTCAATCTGCTCGCACTTTACCAGTCTCTTCGCTCTCTGGACACTTCAAAAGGCGTCCTGCATTCTCCTATTCCAGTGAGAACCAAACGAAACGTTGGTCCCACGATTCAAGTGCGCTGAACTTTATCCACGTTAAGTGGACTTCATTTTCCATCAAACACTACTTTGATACTTGATAGAGTGGACTTTACATATATAGCATTAGCATAGTGTTGGAAAACACACAGCGATGTTGGAAAACTGACTTGTGGAAGCATTATATATGGGTCCGTTTTGAAAGTACAGAAAGTTCTGGCAAACCTACAAAGAACGAGATCAATCCCAGGTGTCCCTTAAGGGTTCTGTCCGGCTGCTCATCTTGTTAATTTCTGCGTCGTCCTTTGACACTTCTCATTCAGCACATAGTTTATGTGTCTTTTGGCTGTTCTTGAGACACAATAGTCAATCCGTAGACAGAACAAACGCATCGATGGCTGTGAACTGTCGAATGACATATTAGAAAACAACATAGGAAAAAAAAGCAACCCGCCTGCTTGGGATTATGTCACGGTAAAAACTTCTTATAGTCTACGTTGTAAATTCTAGCACCTTCCTTGAAGCTTCAGCCTACCGAATCCTGCACAAAGATGCCTTCCCGTTGGCTTAAGTTTCCATCTTTCAAGTAGTGGCGTGTCAGAAGCAGCCAATAAGTTTTAAAGGAAAGAAAAGATCGTCCGGTCTTGTTCTTAGTCAAAAGAATCTAGAGGGCCACAAAGGAAATTTGTATGTTTGGTGTTCAGAGTAGTAAAGTAGCAGAAGTGTTTACTTTTCTTTCTCATGCCGGCATTATAGAGGGATAGTTATTGTGCCTTTTTTTTTTTTTTTTTAATAATTTTCTTTTTCACTTTCATTCAAGCACGTACAGGATCATCTTAATACGAAACAAATTTTTTAAAAAAAGGAGTGGCATCTTTGTTTGTTTTGGATGCTCTATTAGTAATTTTAATTTTATAACAAATGAATACCTTTCTTCCTAGTATAGTTCTCAAGGAATGAAGAAAAATTTTGAGTTAAAAAAATTAATTTTACATTATATTATTACCGAGAAAATTTTGAAACATATAATATAGAACTTTCTCGCACGACGTATCATCACTGCGCGAAGAAAAGAGAGAATATTTATTTGTCAAAATTTTAAAAAATATTTTTAAAATTTAGAATTTTATTTTTATTAAATTTATAAAAAATAAAATATAAATAATAATATAAATTATTAAAATTAAATAATTTTAGAATATATTTATTTTATTTAAAAATTTTTTACGCTGCTACAAATATTATTTGTTAATAAAAACTTAATCGGTAGCCCGAAGTTGTTCCTCATCCGGAGCCTCGTTTTGGATTAATAATCCAGAGCTTCGCTGCTGGGCAGCGTTCACAGATTCGTGTGTATTTCACGAGTCCGTGGTTGCGGCTGTATCTTTGTCGGCTAGAATGATGTTTTTTTCTCGTACAGATAAAATAGATCGAGTAATAAAATTGAATACCAAGAGGTTATAAAAGAGCGAAAAGGAATGTCACTAGTAAATGGATTAAGTAGTAGAACGGTGGAAGAGAAACCCCAACTTGGAATGCCGACTAACCTACATTCTTTACGACACGAGACGGATAGCCAATGAGGAATACGAGAAGACATGGTGTGGTGGCACGGCTCCGATATGGGCGAGTATTCTTCTGTCAATCGAAGATTATTAGTTTTTTCTTTATAGAATCGCGTTTATACGCTAGCTGTCGCATCTAGCTACGTCACGCCTACTCCCGGTTTCTCCACTCTCCAGTATTTTAATCACGCGGGGGGTTGCCAGGAAGTTTCCTTAAACAGTATCTTAATTATCCTAATTAGTCAAATAATTAATAACCTCCTTTATAAGCCGAACTCAATCGAGGGAGGAGGGACATAGCAGACAAAGAGAGAGCTCGTGGCTCAAAAAAACAAAACACAAGGCCTGAGAAAATTAACGAATTTCGAGAGGAGATGCAGATGAGGTGCCGCTTGGTTGGTGAGAGGGCCCGTGGGAAAGAGGCGTCATATTTTCCTCGAATCTCAACGAGGCGAGGTCTTCTGAGTGATGAAAGACAGAGATATCCCTGGATTCTGCGTCATTTTCCACTACTTTTCCTCTTTCCTCGCTGTTTGTGTCCGTCGAAGGAGTATAAGTATCTGCTTAGTATGAATTTATCTCCTGAACTAAGCACTAGTCGGGGGGACTCGTTGGGATTTTATAAAGAAGTCAAAGCTTCTCAACAGCGTCGCCCCGTAAAGATTTCGTTTGCTTGGCTGTAGTGTCTGTTGTAAATGTTTTTCGTGTCGGGCTTGACTAACACGTTTGCTGTTTTCGTGTAGAATGCGCCTAACTTGTCATGAATCTCTCGAGTTTTCGTTCTCTCGAGTTCTCAATTCTTAGGGGTTCGTACGGTAATGCGATCTTGAGAAGGTTTCGGATTGGTTTTCCTGGCGTCGTCGGAATTCGGTGATTCTCGGATGGAAGGGAGGGACGCCAGACTGGTGCATAGCGGAAAAGCGAGAGAGATGTTTCCCTGGAGATATCAAACTGCGCGCGTTTCTTCGGGTGTCTTCCGTGTAGGAGAGGTTGATGTCCCGGCGTGGGCTAAAGAAATCCGGAGTGGCGAGGGAATCAGATACAGTACGGTTGAATCTATATTGTGAAATACTTGGAGTCTGGCGTCGACGAGGTTGTGAGAGGATTCATGTGTGCGGCTCCAAAAGATCGGATAAGGCTTACCGAGTACCGAAGTTTGTTACGACATCATGTAGTTGGCTAGCGCGTCAGATTTGGTTCGTCGTTTGTTTCTCCTGTTGATGACTCTAGTTCAATGGTTGAGCATCTTGCTGTCTCGGATACCTCCTCTGCCGCGGCGGTCGTTTCCTTTGTGCTCGCCTTGTTCGATGGCGATGAGGGAGGCGAGAAGGAGATCACGGCCTTCGTGGAGCCTCTGGTGATTTTCCTGATCCTGATTGTGAACGCAATCGTTGGAGTTTGGCAGGAAAGTAATGCTGAGAAGGCACTCGAAGCGCTTAAGGAGATTCAATCCGAGCACGCCGCGGTTCTTCGAGATGGCCAGAAGGTGCCCAATTTGCCAGCAAAGGAGCTTGTGCGCGGCGACATCGTTGAGCTTAGGGTTGGGGATAAGGTGCCGGCCGATATGCGTGTCTTGGAATTGATTAGCTCGACGTTGAGGGTTGAGCAGGGGTCACTCACTGGAGAGAGTGTAGCTGTGAATAAAACCAATAAGGCAGTTCCGGAGGACTCTGACATTCAAGGGAAACGGTGTATGGTTTTCGCGGGGACGACGGTAGTGAATGGGCATTGCATTTGCATGGTTACGCAGACAGGTATGGGGACAGAGATTGGGCAGGTGCACGAGCAAATTCAGGTCGCCGCTCTTTGCGAGGAAGATACGCCATTGAAGAAGAAGCTGAATGAGTTTGGTGAGAGGCTGACGATGATAATTGGAGTAATATGCGCCGTGGTGTGGTTGATCAATTTGAAGTACTTTCTTACTTGGGAGTATGTGGATGGGTGGCCTAGGAATTTCAAGTTTTCGTTTGAGAAGTGCACATATTATTTTGAGATTGCAGTGGCATTGGCCGTGGCTGCTATTCCCGAAGGTTTACCGGCGGTTATTACCACATGCTTGGCGCTTGGTACACGTGAGATGGCCAAGAAGAATGCCCTGGTGCGAAAGCTGCCAAGCGTTGAGACTCTTGGTTGTACGACTGTGATTTGTTCGGATAAAACGGGTACCTTGACTACGAACCAGATGGCAGTGTCCAAGCTTGTAGCGATGGGGAGTAATGTGGATAATCTACGATCCTTCAAGGTTGATGGAACAACATACAATCCATCTGATGGTAAAATACATGACTGGCTTATTGGGGTCCGACGAAGTGGAGAGACGGCAAAAGATCTACGGCTACAACGAACTGGACCATCATGAGGGCCCGTCGATTTGGTCTCTTGTACTCGACCAGTTCAATGACACACTGGTCCGTATCCTTCTCGCCGCGGCGGTCGTTTCCTTTGTGCTCGCCTTGTACGATGGCGATGAGGGAGAAGAGAAGGAGATCAAGGCCTTCGTGGAGCCTCTGGTGATTTTCCTGATCCTGATTGTGAACGCAATCGTTGGAGTTTGGCAGGAAAGTAATGCTGAGAAGGCACTCGAAGCCCTTAAGGAGATTCAATCCGAGCACGCCGCGGTTCTTCGAGATGGCCAGAAGCTGCCCAATTTGCCAGCAAAGGAGCTTGTGCCCGGCGACATCGTTGAGCTTAGGGTTGGGGATAAGGTGCCGGCCGATATGCGTGTCTTGGAATTGATTAGCTCGACATTGAGGCTTGAGCAGGGGTCACTCACTGGAGAGAGTGTAGCTGTGAATAAAACCAATAAGGCAGTTCCTGAGGACTCTGATATTCAAGGGAAACGGTGTTTCGTTTTCGCGGGGACAACGGTAGTGAATGGGCATTGCATTTGCATGGTTACGCAGACAGGTATGGGGACAGAGATTGGGCAGGTGCACGAGCAAATTCAGGTCGCCGCTCTTTGCGAGGAAGATACGCCATTGAAGAAGAAGCTGAATGAGTTTGGTGAGATGCTGACGATGATAATTGGAGTGATATGCGCCGTGGTGTGGTTGATCAATTTGAAGTACTTTCTTACTTGGGAGTATGTGGATGGCTGGCCTAGGAATTTCAAGTTTTCGTTTGAGAAGTGCACATATTATTTTGAGATTGCAGTGGCACTGGCCGTGGCTGCTATTCCCGAAGGTTTACCGGCGGTTATTACCACATGCTTGGCGCTTGGTACACGTGAGATGGCCAAGAAGAATGCCCTGGTGCGAAAGCTGCCAAGCGTTGAGACTCTTGGTTGTACGACTGTGATTTGTTCCGATAAAACGGGAACCTTGACTACGAACCAGATGGCAGTATCCAAGCTTGTAGCGATGGGGAGTAAGGTGGATAATCTACGAACCTTCAAGGTTGATGGAACAACATACAATCCATCTGATGGTAAAATACATGACTGGCCAAGAGGTGGTATGGATGCTAATCTTCAAATGATTGCAAAGATCGCAGCTGTCTGCAATGATGCCAGCATTGCTCACGCAGAGCATAAGTACGTAGCCAACGGAATACCTACTGAGGCCGCTCTAAAGGTAACGCCTTATGTTTTCACTTCCTCTATTCGTTTTTGAGAGCTATCTTGTGTCTGAGTTCCCCCTGTACGATGATCTATTGACATCCACTGCCCTGCAAAAGCAAATAACATTGTCGTTGAGATTCCCACTTAAATCTGCTCTTTTCCTTTCAGGTTTTAGTTGAGAAGATGGGCCCTCCTGAAGGAATTAAATATGAAGAATCGACTAGTGAGAGTGATTTGCTACGTAAGTTGAAACTGGCAAACTTTCTATTTCTTTACCAGCCTTCACTCACCAAGAAAGTGAAGAAGTATGAACATCAATAATTCACTTTGTCTTCTGCCCTTTTTTTTCTTTGATATTACTTTTATTTAGGTTCATGTGGTCTGTGGAACGAATACGAACGTCGGATTGCAACTCTTGAGTTTGATCGTGATAGGAAGTCCATGGGTGTTATTGTGAAATCAAGTTCAGGGAAAAATTCATTACTAGTGAAGGTACTATCTCTCTGAATCTCTCTCTCTCAATGGTGGTTGAGTAAATGAATCATGCAGATCTTTGATACGCAAGAAGTCGTTGTACTCTTATTGGTTTCTTATCCTTCTATCATTCTACAAAGACCGATAAGTGTTTGGTGTTGGTATCTATACTTTTTTGGTTCATAAATGAACTACAAATTTTGAGTGGTGTTAATATGTAGTCATATAGAAGTGGGTATGTGGAACTAATAATCATTTTAGAGGAGGATTTAAAGGAAATAGAGAGGTTGGGTATTGAAGAGACTTAACAGCAACAATAGTATTTTGGAACAACAGAAGTTATCTTTGATAAAGGAGCAACGTTCCTTCTAAATTGGAGGTGGCTAAGTGCTAGATTCCATTGAAAGCTTCTTACAAATTAATGGTTCAGTTAAAGCTGTCTGTGAATGCACTGCCATGCTTCTTTATTATCAAGCTTTTTTTTATTAGTTTCTTGGTATATTCAAAATTGTGAAAGTGTGCAATATCCTGTGTGTCGGAGTGATGTCATGTTAGAACTGATAAATGGATAGAAAGGTAAGATACAAGTAGTAGGTCAATACGAAACACTCTTGAATGCAGCAGTTCTTTCTTAAACAAAAGAAGCTGTGTTATCCTTTGGTTATGAGGAGTTGATTTAATGATCAAAAATACGTAAAGTGTTAGGTTTTCATGAACCAGTTATAGATATTGTGGCTCAATTAAACTTGTCTATACAGTTGCAATTGCATGTCTACTTTTCTAATCAAATTATATGATCATTTTCTAGGTTGGTTGAAAAAGAAAAGTTTGAGCAGAGAAGCTTCTGTGTATGTATATGCATATGTTTGTGTGTTTGTATGTGTCCGCGCACTAATTTGATCAATGATGTTTTAACCTGGCAATTAATTTACAGTTGTGCTTACCTTACACATTGTTGTTATTTTTCTGTTTGTTGTCTGTTTAATGTTGTAGGATTCTAATATCGGTTGATAAATTGTGTCAGGGTGCTGTGGAAACTGTTTTAGAGAGGAGCACTAAGATTCAGTCGCTTGATGGTTCTGTTTTACGACTGGATCAGAATACAAGGAAAGTAATCTTAGATGCTCTTTATGATATGTCAACTGGTGCACTGCGCTGTCTCGGTTTTGCATACAAAGATGAGCTCCGTGAGTTTGAAGCCTACGACGGTAATGATGATCATCCAGCTCATGCACTTTTGCTTGATCCTGCCAATTATTCATCAATTGAGAGTGACCTCATTTTTGTTGGCTTGGTTGGACTGAGGGTAAGTCATGACATAGCTATATATGGCATCTTTCACTTATCCTATCTCTTAAATTTTATTTGATGACCGCACTTTGCATGATCACTTTTCCAAACCTTCATAGGACCCTCCTAGGAAAGAAGTTTACCAAGCAATTAAGGACTGCAGAGCAGCTGGGATACGTGTTATGGTTATTACGGGAGATAATAAGAATACAGCAGAAGCAATATGTCGTGAAATAGGTGTATTTGGACCTAATGAGGACTTGAGGTCAAAAAGTTTAATAGGAAGAGAGTTTATGGAGCTGCGTGATCAGAAAGCCTACCTACAACAAAGTGGTGGGCTGCTGTTTTCAAGGGCTGAACCAAGGCACAAGCAAGAAATTGTGAGGTTGCTTAAAGAGGACGGTGAGGTGGTTGCCATGACTGGTGATGGAGTGAATGATGCACCTGCCTTGAAACTTGCTGATATTGGGATTGCAATGGGCATTGCTGGAACAGAGGTACTGTTTCTTTTAGTCTTGCGAAAATATTTCTGATATCTCTTTTTTGAGGCACATTCATATCAAGTACTAGGCCTAAATAACAGGCATAATCAGTTGGGGAGGTGAGTCATTAAAAGAAATCTATCAGAGAGAAGTGCATAAATGGTAGCTCTAGAATTAGAGTGATGTGATAAAAGGTGTGCTTTTGTTTGGAAACAGTGTGAGATGCATCTGACAGAAATGAAATGGGGTCCAGTGGAATGGAATTTGTGTCTCACAAGGCACTGGCAGTTGGAATGGGCAAGTATGAGACAGTGTTATTGATGATTGCAATTGTAACACTAATACGTTGGTTCTTGGTTAAAATTTTTGTTGTCTTTTCTTCCCTTATGCCGTCTAATTTGCTATTGAACAAGTGTTTCAATTTGCCTTCTTTCAGGTAGCAAAAGAAGCTTCAGACATGGTGTTGGCGGATGATAATTTCAGTTCGATTGTTGCTGCTGTTGGTGAAGGCAGATCTATCTACAACAACATGAAGGCATTTATCAGGTTGGATCATATATTTGTTTGTTTCACTTTCATTTTTGTCAAATGATCTTATTGAAATTTTGAGAAAATTGAAGTGTATTAGAGTTTTATTGGATTTTGAGAGAAAGTAGTGAAAAAGTAAATTTTATAGAGTTGGTGAAAAGTGAAGATAATGATTTGAGTGAGTTTTTTATATTTATTGTAATGGAAAAAAGATAATTTGATGGTGGGAGGGAGATTATTTTGAAATAATTTTATTATTATTATTTTGACCAAAATTTTGAATTAGTTATGTTTGCGAACCAAAATTTTGGAATGGAAAAAAAATTTGGCCAAAATTTTGGTTTGCAAACATCACTTTAAGGTGTACCTGTCCACCAAAAAAAAGCTCTTAAAGGGTGTCCCTCAAAGAAAAGGTTTTTCGTTTAAAGATAGTTGAAGTTTAGTCTCGTTGGTGGCCTATGTACTTATGCTCTTAAATTACATAAGTACATTTGATTGATTGTTATCGAGGTCTAAGGGCATTGGTTATGAACTAGTTATACTTACATGACTTGAGCATCACAAGGGATCATTTAGACCAAACATGGTTCCCGGCCTAGGCAGGTCTGGACTTGTGCCTTGCATTGTAGACTGAGGCCCTGCCTATGCCTTCTTGGCTTGGCTAGGCCCGCCAAGTGATTTTTCTTTTATTTGGTGTTTTAGCTAATATTTTTATATTATTTTTATGAGGGAGAATTTATTATAAGAAAAAGTAATTGTTCAATGTGTATACAGAAAGCCCATTCTTATTTTTTGTTTTTTTTCCATGGACTACAAGGACGCATATAAGGTCTTTGGTTCAAACCTTTCAAGTAAAGTAAATGCTTTACTTTTAAAAAAGAAATTCAAAAATTTTGGCTAAGGATACTAAAAGTTTTAAAACTCAAACACCACCTTAACACTAAAAAAATGACACTCGGTCTGAGCTTGGCTTTATTTTATCAAACCGAAGTCCTAACTTTGAATTTTATTGAAGCTTATCCATCTAGGCTTATTTTCTTGGTTCTAGCCGTATCTCCTTCAGGTTAGGATGGCTGGGTCTGCCAGTTAATGGCCACCTCAACGTAGCACAGTTAGTTTTTTGGAGGGCCATGGAAAAACTTGTATACTCCTTCACAATGACATGAAGAAAATCGTGTTTTCCATTTTATGTATGGCATGATCCTTCGTGCCTTCTCTTTCTTTCTTATTTTTGTTTTTGTTCTTTTCGTTATTAGTTCAGGCTCAAATGCCACTTCCGATTGGGATAGAGGGGTGAGTTTGTGGATTCATTTCCACTAAAAGCTTGCCTAACTAATAATGAGAAACAAAGATATTTTTTTGATCAGGAACAGTTAATGCATAGTACGTATTGCCTGGATAAATATCCTCTACCATACTCTTTTTTGAGTATTTTTGGTAAGGAGTAGGGCTCTCATGTATGCATTCTGTGTATGTTGTTCTTGGGCTCCCCTTCTTTGATACTATATAAAAGGAACAATTACGTGATGCACCCTAAACTATCAACCTTGGCACATTGCACTCCGTACTATCTTTTTAAGGGTTTCTAGTTTACACCTAAGGGTAAAAGTCGACCTTTAAGATTGTGCTATATGGCCGAATTTCATACATTTTAGTTGTGAGATCTTAATATAGGTGCAAACTACAAACCTATCGTTCCTTTGGGGTGGAAGATGCAAGTTTGGTAATTCGAGGTGCACATTATGAATGGTGCAGAATGTATTTTAAGGGCCTAAATAAAATGGACATTATCTTTCTACTAGTAAGTCTATTGCTGTTGATCTTGTTCATTTTGCTTTGCCATTAATGTAGTCTAATCGTGTCCGTAATGATTGAATATTGTAGGCTAACTTTGAATGGACATAGGGAACTTTAATTTCCAACCCAGAGTGTGCCTGCATCTTTAGGATGTGGGAGAGAAACTTGGGCATATGCTACCAAATCATGTTCCAAAAGGTTGTCATGACAAAAACAATATTATGACTCAGCTTAACTGTGGAACTGCAAGTATATATTTGAGCACAAGCAAGTTAAGCTGTATAATTATCTAAACCTTGCACAGCCAAGATCAACAGGACTTTGATGTAACCATTAGTTGGACATAGTATAGACCTCCTTTCACTAAATTGAGTACTGTTCTGCCCTTTTTGTTTAGACACTTGTTGTGTACTAAAACATGCCAATGCATATTGTTGTGGTTTCAACCCAGGTACATGATTTCCTCCAATATAGGTGAGGTTGCCTCTATCTTTCTCACAGCAGCATTAGGTATTCCGGAAGGCCTGATACCTGTCCAACTTCTGTGGGTCAATCTTGTTACCGATGGACCACCTGCAACTGCTTTGGGATTCAATCCTCCAGATAAAGACATAATGAAGAAGCCACCTCGTAAAAGCAATGACTCACTAATCAATGCTTGGATTTTGTTCCGCTATATGGTATTTCTCCTTTCTCTTATGCTCTAAAAGTCTTTGACATTTGATCTATGGAATTTTTTGCACAATTTCCACTGATTACAACGTCAGGATTTGACTTTTAATGTGTGAATTATCTTTTGATTAACTCCACGCAGGTCATTGGGCTGTATGTTGGAATAGCTACCGTTGGTATATTTATCATTTGGTACACTCACGGTTCCTTCCTGGGCATCAACCTCAGTGGAGATGGTCACACCCTGGTGACATATTCCCAGCTTTCAAACTGGGGCCAGTGCTCAACCTGGACAAACTTTACTGCTTCACCCTTCACAGCTGGCAATCGGATCGTATCTTTCGACGACCCTTGTGATTATTTCCATGCTGGTAAAGTGAAAGCCACAACACTCTCGCTCTCCGTGTTGGTTGCCATTGAAATGTTCAACTCTCTGAATGCCCTTTCTGAAGATGGAAGCCTGTTGACGATGCCCCCGTGGGTCAACCCTTGGCTCCTTTTGGCATGTCTGTCTCATTTGGGCTGCACTTCCTGATCCTCTACGTGCCGTTCCTAGCACAAATATTTGGGATCGTGCCCCTCAGCTTCAATGAATGCCTCTTGGTTTTTCTGGTTGCGTTCCCCGTGATTCTGATTGATGAGATTCTCAAGTTAGTAGGGAGGTGTACAAGTGGGCCTCAAGCATCCAGTAGAAGAACACTAAAACCCAAGTCAGAGTGAGACAACATGTGGGGGAACGAGTTCTGAAAAACTGTACCGCTTGGGTTGTTTTATGGTTGTCTCGTGGCATCGCGTTTTGCAATATATGTGTTGTTCTAGGTTAGTCCAACTGCCTCTCTACCGTTCCTCTGTTGCCAAAAGAGAACCTTTCTCCAAATAGGAAGCGTGTGAGAGCTCTCTAATAAAAAGTGAAAGCTGTAACCCTCGACCCATTTTAGAATGAGAAATGGTCTGGGCGGTGAAGAACTGGGTATCCTCTTCGTAGTACTTTATCCTTTTTGTTCTTTTAAGATTCCGTAAAGAAAGACGTTTTCTTTTTCAAATTTTGTGTTCGGGGTTGGTATGTCCCAGGTTTGCATTCTGTCAGCAGTGTGTAGAAGCATATAGAGATCTACAAACCAACGAAGCTTCATCTTCGCCCAAACCGTAAAGGGGAAAAAATAAGGGAGGAAGCTAGGTGCGATTAAACAGGAATTAACAATAACTTCTTCCAAGATTACTAAATTCTTTCTACCATTCAATCAATACATCCTTTCCTAGCAACCAATTATTATCTTGTCTTTCTCGTAGGTTCTATGATGACGGATGCCTACTTTTATTATATTTGCAAACGTCACTTGACTAGGTAAACTTGAGTGTTTGCCCTGGCAATTTGCTGAAAATATTGAGTTACAGTTCCATCTTCAATCCTTGTTTTTTTTTTTAAAAAAATGGATGTTTGAGTCAATTTATGCCCACCTCAATTAATTTTAGTATTTGTCTCACACAAACCGAGCAATTATTGGATAAAAGCCTTGGAGTGGCTTTAAGGGTTAGTAACACTTGCAAAATTTTGAACTCGACTTTGGAAGGAACGTATTATCAATGTCCAAGCTTTAATCACTATGTCAAACCCAATTCTGATTTCAATCACCCCGATGTACCACAAGATGATGGTAGCCTGAGCAATAATTGGGTACTTAAACCTGATCAATCCCGTTCATAACTCAAAAAGCCTGTTGTAACCCCTTGACTGCTCCCACGTTCTGCTCCTTCCAATGAGCTTTTTCCTTCCCGTCTTTTGCATTGGAAATATGCATCCAAGTCAGTTCATCACGAGCACTTTGGCCCCTCAAGGAATTTGAGAAACGTGGTCCATGGACGTGTTTTGGGACCCCGGGAATGTAATATACGCATTGGAGAAGCTCCAGTGGAGATGGATGAAGACAGGCAACTAGCAAAGCATCAAACTCTGCATTCTTTTGGAAACTGATGACTCAAAACGTTCGTTTGAATCAGGCATGACCCATTTGCCCCACGCCATTCTATTTGCTAGAGTCGCACAATGTTCTTGTAATGTTGTTCGCTTTTAGCTGGGCAAGTTGTTGAGTGAGCTGGATTAGCCAGTTTTACTCAAGCACATTGGTCATCTTGGGTGTGGGCAGTCGTTTAGGTCGTCATCGAGGTTAGCACCTTTGGGATACCTCAAAATCACATTCTTTTGGAACTATATATGCTCGCCTTTTTCTCGAGAGAATGGTTGAAGACGGAGTGAATTTCCTATTAATGAAGTGATTCGGAGCACTTAAGAAAGTCTTTTACACGAGTTGTTAGTGGTCGCATACGAATTCTCTCTTAATGAGGGATTTTCGAAGGTGTCTTAAAGGATGGACTGCGTTTCATCTAGAAAATCTAACGGTATTAATTAACTCACGTCATTTAATGAAAGATTGTATATTTGTACTCATATTATTTATTAAATGACGTGGGTTAATTAATACCGTTAGATTTTTTTAGATGAAACGCAGTTCATCTCTTAAGATACCTTCGAAAATCTCTCCTTAGGATGTAATCCGTTCCCGTTGGTGGTCGGGTGTTGGATGCCTAAGCAAAAAGACCATAGACCATAGACCATAGACCGCAGACAATAAACAAGAGAAAAAGTGCAACGCAGTGGATTAACAAAAATATTCTAACATAAGAGAAGGTAAGGAAAATGTGGGGTTGCAGAAAAGGCAATATATTTGCGTCTTTTTCTCGCCTACAAAAACCAACCATATTGCAGCCAGTCCACAGTAGATGAACACTCTTAACCATAGTCAGTCCACAGCAGATATAACACCCGTACCTACCATATATGTAGTATCCGCTGGTGTGAAGAAAAAGGAACTGGAAATAAAAAGCAGATCCGCTTACTTGGAGCACGCCATGAACCAAATTGGTTTTTCGTGAAGAATTGAAGGCGTGTGGAGATTAGATTAGGAGGCGTAGGTCACCACTCCGCCATGGAAGTGCGACTACATAGTTTATCCAAATAAAAAGATATCTAAAGCGGTCGCAATTCACGGCATGCAGACAATCTAGTCCCCACTTAAACTTACCCAATTGCTGTCAGCAACTCAGCAATTGTTTATGTTACCCCAAATCTTTAGATTTTCTCTTTCTTTTATGAGTGCTGCTTGGAGCTCTCTATCTAGAGCTCGAGCTTTATGATAATTAAGACTCCCAGTCCCAGCCCACAAAACAAGGGAAGTAGATCTGAGATACCCAATAAAACGACTTGATATATTGAAAAGAAGAAAAATGGAAATAGAAAAATTAAAGGGTGTCGTTTTCTTTGATGTCGACACACTACCAAGGAAAAACTCCCCGTGCAGTGCTGGGAGAATGTTCGACATTTTTATAATGCTAGCTTTTGTCATGAAAAGATAATTTAGTCAAGAAATAGGGTCTTAAAAATTCCATCGCAGTTGTTTTGTTTTAGGTAAGAATCAAAACGACCCACTTTCATCCTTCGTTTCCGAGCTAGCAAAATGATTTCCCTATGAGTGCATGGGAACTTTGATGTCTATCTATCGGCCCGTGGTGGGTCTCCTTATCAGCTACTATTTGTGGCGCATAATTTGTTGCATGGTAGGAGATGCTTGTTGTAGTTATCAAAATGGGAACAAACACCCATATAACTCCATTACATAGCCCCCATTTTATAAAGATCCTACTAAAAAATTGACTGAAAAAACAAGCAAGTTGTCGGGAGCATTGTCTAGTTGTAGCTCTAGATTTCTTTTTAGTTCAGGTATATCTAAACATAGATGTGTATCTTGGTAATGGATTGTGAAGTTTCAGAAGAAAAAAATCAAAAAAAAAAATCATTTTAAAAGGAAAAAAAATACTAATAAAATTGACATGTGAGATCATGAGAGGGTGTACTGATCACCACATGCATGGAACATATCAAGCCCGTGAAATATTAGTTGGCAACACTAGTTAGAATTTGCTCTGATCTCTCTCGGAAGCTTTTGACACATAGGCCTTGTGTCGTTACTTCTCAGAGATTTGACTCGGTAGAAATGCACGACTCAACTCCTCTCACCTACTATCCTCTTACGCATGGTTGGATACTTCAACCACCAAACCTCTTCTCCCTCTCTCTGTCAGACTCTCTCTCTCTCTCTCTCTCTCTGAGTATAAATCTACTGCCTAAACCTCAACCAACTTAGAACTCACCGAATGTCTCATGCAGGAGCACAGAGGATGTCGTCGGCGGTACCACCCTTCGCCGACCGCAAGTTCTCTTTCTTGAACCATAACCAGTCAATGGAACTCAAAAGGATCCCTCAAAGACCCAGGCCCCAAGTCTCTCCCACACTCGGTGAGCTGTTGAAGCGAGTCGAGGATGCGCAGTCCGACTCCGAATCTCCGGCTCATCGGGTCCTCGACCTCACCTACGCCTGTAGCTCCGTGCCTCCGTCGTACCCTTTTGTTCTCTCCTTCGAAAACTTGACGTACAGCGTCAAGGTTGCCCGGCAGATGTCGTTGCCTCCGTGCTTTTCTCGCAGCGACGACTCGTTTGACAGCAAGATTTTACTGAATGACATCTCGGGCGAGGCAAGGGAAGGCGAACTCATGGCGGTTCTTGGCGCTAGTGGGTCCGGTAAATCCACTCTCATCGACGCTCTTGCTGATCGGATCGCCAAAGAAAGCCTCAAAGGGTGTGTCACCCTGAATGGGGAAGTGTTGGAGTCCAAGCTTTTGAAAGTGATCTCTGCTTATGTAATGCAAGACGACCTGTTGTTCCCCATGTTAACCGTAGAAGAGACGCTCATGTTTTCCGCTGAGTTCAGGCTCCCCCGGTCTCTGTCGAAGTCCAAAAAGAAAGGTAGAGTTCAGGCTCTAATCGACCAATTAGGTCTACGAAACGCAGCTAAGACTGTGATCGGTGACGAAGGCCATAGAGGCGTTTCCGGGGGCGAGCGCAGGCGTGTTTCTATTGGAATCGATATTATACACGATCCCATAGTGTTGTTTCTCGACGAGCCCACTTCCGGGCTCGACTCGACGAGCGCGTTCATGGTCGTGAAGGTCTTGCAGCGAATTGCTCAGAGTGGAAGCATTGTGGTCATGTCCATACACCAGCCCAGTTACAGAATTCTCAGCTTACTAGACCGCCTAATCTTCCTCTCCCACGGACAAACAGTGTACAGCGGCTCTCCCACGAGCCTACCCCTCTTCTTCTCAGAGTTTGGGCGTCCGATCCCTGAAAACGAGAACAGAACGGAGTTCGCTCTCGATCTGATTCGTGAGCTCGAGGAAGATCCTGAAGGAACCAAGAGCTTAGTGGAATTCAACAAGTCATGGCAAGCCAAGATTAAGAAGCAACGAAGCAACAAAAATTTCCATAACGGACAAAAGCAGCTATCCCTCAAAGACGCCATAAGTGCAAGCATTTCAAGAGGAAAATTAGTCTCGGGCGCCCCAAACAGCACGACTCTCACATCTTCTTTTCCAACGTTTGCCAACCCAATCTGGATTGAAATGCTGGTTGTAGCCAAACGGTCGATGACGAACTCTAGAAGAATGCCTGAGCTTTTTGGAATCCGGTTGGGGGCGGTGCTTGTTACTGGGATTATCTTGGCCACTATGTTCTGGCGGCTCGATAATTCACCCAGAGGCGCCCAAGAACGCTTAGGGTTCTTCGCCTTTGCCATGTCCACCACTTTCTACACTTGTGCGGAAGCCATTCCCGTGTTCCTCCAAGAGCGATACATTTTCATGAGAGAAACTGCATACAACGCTTATCGTCGTTCTTCCTACGTTCTCGCCCATTCGATCATCTCCATCCCTTCTTTAATCTTCCTCTCTTTCACCTTCGCCGCCACGACCTTCTGGGCCGTGGGACTCGCCGGCGGGCTCTCTGGATTCTTCTTCTTCCTCTCGATAATCTTTGCAGCGTTTTGGGCCGGGAGCTCCTTCGTGACGTTTCTATCAGGGGTTGTCTCACATGTCATGCTGGGTTACACGGTTGTGGTGGCCATCTTGGCCTACTTCCTCTTGTTCAGTGGGTTCTTCATTACCAGGGACCGAATCCCAGTCTACTGGATTTGGTTCCACTATCTCTCCCTAGTCAAGTATCCATACGAAGGTGTTCTGCAGAACGAATTCGACGACCCAGTGAAGTGCTTCGTGAGAGGCGTGCAGTTGTTCGACAACACGCCGCTTGGGATGGTGCCCGACTCGTTGAAGGTGGAGCTGTTGAAGAGCATGGGCAAAACACTGAGCGTGAACCTCACGAGCACCACGTGCGTGACCACGGGTTTGGACATATTAAAGCAACAGGGAATCACTGATATAAGCAAGTGGAATTGCCTGTGGATCACTGTGGCCTGGGGCTTTTTCTTTAGGATTCTGTTTTACTTCACTTTGTTGCTTGGAAGCAGGAACAAGAGGAGGTAATTAATTAAGGAAAAAAAAGATTTTATTGTTTATTATTATTTCCGCTGTAATTTTTTTTTTCTTTTTGAGAGATAAAGTTGTTAATTATTAGTAGACTCTGTTTCGAGATGGGATCTAATTGTCCTTACTTGCCTTCATTGTCAAACTGTAATTCACTATCTGCCATTGTCATATCTTTGTTTAACAACTTCATTATATTAGAAACAAATAAACAGATTTTATTCGGCTTTTCGATTTCGATCAAGGAGTGTTTTGTCGTACACGATATACTATACACGTGCAATATCCACCTGCAAAATTTAGGTTGTTTACCGGTTTGGATCATTTATAATTGCAAGTGGAGAGAGAGGAGCATAAAGGCTGCTAGGGTCATGGCCCTCCTAGCTCTCCAAAAATCTTTAAATAATTTTTATTTCTTTAGCCTGTGTTTGGATGCGCAAAAAAAAAAAGTTTAAAAGTAGTGTAGATTTTATTAGAATTGATGAAAAATTTATTGAAATTTGGAGAAATATATTGGAATTTTGTTGAATTTTGTGAAAAAAGTATGAGAGTTTGTAAAAAAAATTTCAAAAAGTTTTTTGTGTATCCAAACTCAGCCACGTATTTTATTTTTTAATTTTTTAATTTTGGCCTCCTAAAAATTTATTTATGTAATTGACCCTCTAAATTTAATCCTACTTCGTCCTTAAAGAAGAGGATATGCAAGCGCTCCTTCCTTCCTCCTATAAGCAAATAAAATGATCTACGACACGAGGTCCTTCCCGTAGGTGGATATCTCTGATACCTTTGTTAGTCATCATCTTTATGTATATCTCTCTCTTATTGAATCTCTTATCTTTCTTTGGGAAGAAGAACTTATCCCCTTTTCTGTTTTTTATTTCCATATATCCCTCTTCCTCCTCCATGGGCCTGAGGCTTGTTGGCCCTCTTTTTTCCTTTGGTCCAACCCTTCCGTCCCTAGACCTTATCCATCCCTTCCACTCTTTCATCCGGCAATAGTCCTGTTAGGCTTGTCCTCCCTTGGTTGGACCGAGTCAACTTACCCCCTTATCCCTTTCTCTAATCTTCTTAGCCGCCAGTCAAAGGATTCAATCATGGTTGCTTGTGTGGGCTTCTATATCTTATAGAGCTTCTACGGTAAGTCTTACGCAGAGTCCTTATCACGGGGGAGACATCTGTGGCGCCAACTTGCAGGCCTATGTCTGACCATATTTAAGCTTCCGATTATAGGCTTTTGTAGAAAGGAAAAATTCCTACTCCACTAAGACTGATTTTTAGATGTTTAATGGGACACATATATGATAAATGCATGTCACCCATTATACTTCTAGTCTAGCTATACTTGAAATTAAGTTCGTTTTCAATATAGCCTTGATTTGTAACGAAGATCAAATTTGTAGTTTTCACATTTCAAAAAAAAAAATAGAAACAAAGAAATGAGTTTTTGAGTTTACAAAAAAAAATCGACGGGATTACCTCAGTGCAAAAATAATAACGCATGGAATATTCTACTGGGGAAAAGAAATATCACACAGAGATGATGACAATTCTACCTTATTAGAGCATCTTGTTCTCATGATGAGGACATTCAGAGTAACACCTTCGTCAAAACCTATTGAGTTTGAAAACGAACGCCAGTTAGGGTATCCTCAAAGCTTTGTCCAGTACTAGAAGAACATTTAAATAACTCAGATACTTCAGATATTGAGGACCATCGATCATCTTGCCACCTTATTTAGAGCTTAATTTAATGAACTAATTGAACAACAATCGAGGTTTTTCATTGAGTTACAAATATCAACATCCTCTGTAATTCTCTACTCGAATTGTAGAAGTTGATCTTGATCCGAATTATAATTTTTAAATTAACAGGTCTATTAAAAAAAATAAAATTGATTAATCAAAGGTCAAAATCAACAAGAATCTAGTAAAATAGTAGGAATTTGCTGCAAGACAATTTCAACCAGCAAACCCTTGATCATTTTCAACATTTAGAAGGGTATCAAAGGGAGCTAGGGGATATTAGTTTTATAAAAAATTGTAAGATTTTTAAGATTTTGATAAAATTGTGAATATTCATGTAAATTGGAGTTTTATAGGTTTTTGAAAATTTTTGAAGATATTTAATTTTTATTGAATTTTGTAAAAAATGTGTCATGGGAGAGATAATTTGATGTAATTGTTTTAAAAAAAGTATTGGAGTTGGGTGGAAAAGTATGGAGAGAGAAAATTTGTTATAATTTTTTTAAAAAAATATATTGAAAATTATGTGAAAAGTTGTTGAAGTTTGTATAAAAAGTATTGGTGTTTGTAGTAATATTTTGGTGTTTGTGTACTAAATTTTAGGGTGGTCAAAATTTGGAGGTATGAAAGTTAGTGAAAAAATGAAGAGAGATATGATTTGAATGAAACTTTTACATTTATTATAATTGAATTTTTTATATTTTGGAATGGCCTACAAAGATTTTTGAATTTAAGAACATGATCTGCAAGTACCACCCCTTGGCTCAGTAATTATGCCTCTAATCTATGTTCAACTAATTATTATATTTATTTAAAGATTAAACTCTAATTTTATTTTTTTAATCGAAAATGAATGTTCTAATTGAGAGAGAAAAAGAATAGCAGGCAACTCTTAAACCGTTAAATGCAATCAGTGTAAATTGTCTCAAAAAAATATAATACGCTATGAATTCTTTTTTTTTTTTTGCTAAGTAATACGCTATGAATTCAATAGACCCCCTAGTGGACTAGAAGCAAGAGCGAATCCGAACCCAACACCCCAAAGAACCATGAAGCTGCACAATTCATCCGAAGAAGTTTATCCTTGGACTAATTTTTAACAGGCCCATAGTTGGGCTTTGAATTGCACCAACAAAGCCCGTAACCGGCCCGTTCAACAATCTTCAGCGTAAAGAAAACACGGGCAATTATGTAAAAGCCTCGATTAGGAAAAAAGAAATTATATAAAAGCCTCTATGAAATTGATTCATCGAGAGGAATTCAGACCCATAGAAGATCACAGAATTAACCTGCGATGCAGATCCTACTCGACTAATGAAAGATCTACTCGAAAAGATGAATATAATTTCACTTCGTTTCTAATATTTTTAATGGAAATTAATAATCTAAAAGCTTTCGATGCTTTTTTTCAATTATTCAAAATATAAAAAGAGAAGATACATTTTTTACTTTTTACATTACTACACCTTTTGTAATTTCAACTCCAAACTACAACTAAACTTGATATACTATTTTCTAAATTCCGAAGGTGTTTACAGGTTGTACTCAAGTTATATTTTGACAATAAAGATTTTAAGTTTTAACACACAATTTATTTTTTATTAATTTTAATGATGAGTATTTGGTGTAAATTGTAAACTTATGAATAATTTAGAGTGTAATGTATTAGTTTAAATTATATATTAAAAGGGCGTAGTAATTTATCAGTCCAAAATATAATTTTTCCCAAACAAAAGACTAACAATAAGCTATTTCTCACATGGATGGAGATAAGAATTTTTTGTTGGGGAAAAGGGTGAAGTAGGTGATGTTTGGCAAGCAAAAAATTTAAGAATTTTGAGTTTGTAGAAGAAATTTTTTAGTTTGACTAGATTTGTAAAAAAGTTAGTGTAACAGTTGAAGAATGTTTGATTGTAAAATGATTTTTATTAGAATTTGTTAAAAAAAAAAAAGAGCATCATCCTTGACCACCAACATGCATAAACACAAAAAGACACATGAAATAATGCTTGTTTGACCGCAAGAATGAGGGACTTCCCTTACTCGAGCTCCTGACACTTGCAAAATCTACTGCTCGCAAAATCCAATTCTACTTGTGTCGACTCGACTCGCGCATCACAAGTAAGCCACAACCTGATGGGTTAGAGCCAATTGGTGTCCAAATCTTGTGTCGTTGTGAAGGGTCCTCATGCTTGGCAGAACACAACACCCGTTGCAACACCAAACTAATCAGTGCTTCATCCGCCTTTCCACTCCTGGTCACATCCTCAAACTTGTCATTATCGAATTTTGGTTGCTCTTATGGGTCAAAAATATTTGATGGATAAAAGCTTGTGAGCTAGGTTAAGTCTACTAGTTCTAATAGATATAAAGCACGACTTGATAAAAAACTATTAGTTCTGAGAAAGAAAAAAATTATGTAAGTAAGAAAGGGGTTGATAAAATGTATGAATCATCTATCTCTGAAATTATTGAAAAGTAGACTTTGTTAGTTATTTTAAAAAATTAAAGAGAGAATATTAAAATATTGAAGTTTGCGTGAGAGTTGTAAAAATTTTTAAATTTTGACGTGGTTATAAAGATTTTGAATTATAAATATTCCATATTCAAACAATCAACTAATTTCACTGGCCGATTTAAAAAAAAAAGAAAAACTAATTTCAGTGGCCGGTGAGACACCCACGCTGCCATAGTGTTGGCGGATCTCATTTTGCCATACGCTCTGGACCGTTCGATTAATTACAACGGATCCTGGCCGTATGAACCTATCCGTTCCTTGTATAAATGACACGATCGGCACCAACCTCTTTTCAGTTCTGGCAAGCTAGGGCAAACAAAATTCTCGGTCCAATCACCTTCTAAGGTACGAATTGTGAAGAATGGTGTCTTAGTTTTGTAGTTCTTCCTCTCGTTTCCCTCTGTTTGTAGGGAATTTGCGTTCCTCTATTTGGGTAATGATATAGACATCTGGCTTGTAGCATGGTGATATGAGATGTTAGACGTAGTCAGCTCTGTTAAGGGTTCATATGGGTAATTTGCGTGTGAATATGCTATGAAGCTGTTGAATTTGAGTGTGGGTTGCAGCTTTATTAACTGGGGATCGGGTAGGGATTATTGTGAACTGTTAAATTGGAAAAGCTAGAGTTTTTGTTGTTTTATTTTTATTGGAATTGTTCAAAACTTGATTGCATCATGTCCACTTTGGTTCCTTGGAATTTGACATTTTTTTTGAATATGAACAAGCGTACAGGTTAATAGATGCAGTTTTGTTGGGAAAGTGCCCCCACCTTATCCTTTCGCCTTTGTTGACAGTAGGGAGAAAGAAGACTAATTACATGTTTAATGGTGCTGAGTTATCTATTCTCGTGCTAGTATATGCGTTCGGTGCAATGTATGATTGATTCATTGGTTTTCGAGTGTTTCATATCCCTTTATATGTAGACTTTTGTTCATTATTGTGTTGATTTATTTGTTATATCGAGATAGAACTTATTTCATTATTTGAACCATAGCTTATGAGAATTTCGAGGACTTTTTCTTGTTATAAAAAGAAATGGTATATTTATGCATCATTGGGTTTATTGTGGTTAGCTTATGTGTTTTTCTTTTCACTCTGTAATAGCTGGAAAATGCCTCGTTATGATGATCGATACGGCAGTAGGACACGTCTGTATGTTGGTCGCTTGTCTTCTCGGACACGCTCGCGTGATCTAGACCGTCTTTTTGGCAAATATGGGAGGTAATTGTTCTCCTCCCAAAGGCATACTACTCCCAAGTATTGATAACTAAGATTTGCATCTTTACCCAGATGTAGAAGCTCCTCATCAGCTGTGCTTAATGCTCTCTAATTTTTTACTAATTCAAAATTCGTGCTTATTTTCTTATTGAGTTGGGTAATAGAATTTCCTCATATATACTATGACATCACCTCCACAGTTCGATTCCCTCATTTCCTATGGGAGTTGGGTTATAGAATTTCTTGCTGCTGTTTATTTCAGAAAGTGTTACGGAGCATCTTTCCATAGATTACTCTATGATTACTTTAATCTGCTACGCTGGATCCTATTGTAAGTCCTTTTAGCTATCATTCAGTGTGAGATGCGGGGTATGTCTTCTATGCAAAGGGAACATTTTAGTCGTTTGCCGCTTTTTATTTTTTGGTTTGGATCACCTTAACTGTTCATCGTGTTCTGTATGGGAACAATTTCCCCAAGGTGTCTTGAAATTTAACTCGAATGATCTTGTTGAAGGTTTCTGGGGGTTTTGCCCAAACCTGGAGGTCATTGGTGGGAGGGTGGCTTTGGTGGAAATTCTTGTCGAGTGTCTAATGGACTTGGCGATACTTTCTGTTATGTTATTGCATGTTTTTATGCAAATGGCAACAATCTCAAACTGGTGTTTAGTTCGTCTGTGAGGGGCGAAGTATCATACACTTGCAGTAGTTAAGTAATGATGGCCTTACTGTTTCTGGCAACCATTTCCGCAGAGTACGAGATGTGGATATGAAGCGCGACTTTGCCTTTGTTGTAAGTTTTACCATGTCATTTTTTTTGTTTTAGTCAAGGCTTTGATCGTATTTGCTTGTGAGAACTGACTTGTAGATTCACAATTATGGATGTCCATTTGTTTGCGCTCACTTATTGTTAACAGGAATTTAGTGATCCCCGAGATGCTGATGATGCGCAATATAGCCTAAATGGCCGGGAATTTGATGGAACCCGCTTAATTGTGGAATTTGCAAAGGGGGTAAGGTCTTTTAACAGCATGAAATTTTGGTTCAAATGTTTTATCAAGCTTGAAGGTAATGCGTCTAGTCAAGGTGTATGTTCTCTGAGCCAGCCTCTTTTGATACTGTATTGATGGCCTATTTTTGGCAGTGTGAGGCTCTTGTTCATAATTTAATACATCTGTAAAGGAGATTATAATCTTTAAAGTTAGCAGGGGTCCAAATTAGGCCTGCACAAATAAGATATGGTAAACAAATAAGCAGCCAAACAATTATCAAATTTCTTGCAGTAACTAATACATGTTTCAAACTTTTTATTTTCCAAATGGAATGTGAACGGAGTTCCCTGAACCTTTATCCCCATAATGTGCAACTGATGTGTATCTTTATTGTTGAAAAATTGTATGAGTCATCATCTTCAGGTTTCCATACTTCCAAGGTTGTTCGTGCTCCTCTTTATTTTTCTTTAAATAGTTATCTATTCTCTTTCATCAGATTGGTTTTTCACTCTTTTGCTGCTTTTGCATGGAGTAGGGCCCACGTGGTTCCCGAGATTACTTGGGCAGAGGTCCTCCTCCTGGATCTGGACGCTGCTTTAACTGCGGCATTGATGGGCATTGGGCCCGTGACTGCAAAGCTGGAGACTGGAAGAACAAGTGTTATCGGTGCGGAGAGAGGGGTCATATTGAAAAAAACTGCAAGAACAGTCCCAAGAAGCTGAAGTAATTTGTTGTTGCAAAGACTTGCTGATTTCATTTCTCTGCTTGTCTTGGACATTCGATTTCTTATGCTCTACTTTTATTACAGACGTAGCAGAAGTGATTCATTATCCCCAGGTAGATCAATTTCCCCTCGTCGTGGAAGAAGCCATAGCCGAAGTTTCAGCAGAGGACGTAGCTACAGGTGAGCAATGGATTGTTCATTTTCCTGTTTCTCATGTAAGGGGTTTTACTCATTGGGTAGTTTATAATAGCTTGTCTTTGTTGTTTTTTTATTGGAGGGTTTAAACTTTGCGACTAAAATTTGTTTTAAGAGAGAAGACTAAAAGTTGTTTTAAGAGAGAAGAAGAGGGAGGGAGGGGTACGGGTGAATAAAAGGAGAATGATGTGGATGGAGTTTCTGTTTATTATGTATATGCTTATGTCTGTAGGTATGCATATGTATGTATTTATATACATAGCACTGTTTGTTTACAAATTATATACAACTTATTTGAACATATGCTCTCACCAGCCGCTCAAGGTCCCCAACAAGGAGAGAGAGAAGCCTGGAGCGTGAAGAGAGGAGATCACGGAGTCCACGCTACAGAAGCCCTGAGCCAAGGAGAAGTCCACCTTCCTCCAAGGGGAGGAAGCGCAGCCTAACACCTGATGAAGGTAGCCCCTTTGAGAGACGTGGCCCTTCTCCCAGAAATGGCAGATTGTCTGAGGAGCTAAATGGTTCCGATTACAGTGGCAGCCCTAGAAGAAAGAGCAGAAGCCTGTCAGCCCTGAAAGGGAGAGTCCCATCAGTAGGAGCTACAGGAGTCCTTCTGAAGCTAACGGTCATGGCCATAAGGTTAGCTCTAGAGATGATAGGAGCCCTGTTGACAGAGATGATGATAACCACAGGTCTCCAGGCAGTGAGTCACCTTGAAAAGTTTGGAGGAACTTGACGTCAGTTTGCATATAAATAGGCATCTATGAGACCGATATGTATGCTTGTGTGATTCTTGTGCACCACAAATTATGGAACTTAAAACTATGAGACCGATAATTAAGCTCTGTAATATTCTGAAGAGTCCCCGACTTTTGCCTTTATGCATGTGCAAGTAATTGCCTGAAACGCGAAGCTACTTCGCCAGTGAGATTATTGCCTCCTAATCTGGTGGGGGACAAAAATGTAGTTTCATTGCTATTGGGTAAAGATTAAGAGGGATGAACTAAAGATTGGTCAGACCTTGCAAAAGCTGCTTCGTTATTCCTTGCAGAAGCTGCTACGCTAAATTGTGGGAAGCATTGATGTGCTCGAGGGTTTTTAAGTGCTTTCAAATATTTCGTGGGCTCAGGGTATTGAAGATGGGTGGTCTTAGTGGCCTGAATAATCTGTCCCCCTTAGTGATTCCATTTCGCATCGGCACTTGGTTTGGTTAAATTTTTCGTTTCTTTTTTAAAGTAAAATATTACATTTAATAAAAAGAGGAATTGAGATATTGGTGGATGGGCGCAGACTAATTGAAGTGAGATTTTGGTATTGATATATATTTCTTGTGTTTTTTTGTGTGTTTTTTTTAACGGTATTTGGCTCAGTTTAAGTGCATCTCGAGTAATCTTAATTCTTTCTGTTCTATACGAATCAAGCAATTATTAGACTAAAGACTTGTGTGGGTGAACTCGAAGAGTCGATAGAACTTATTAAATTTAATCACAAAAAGGAGCATAGTGGCTTAAGATTTAACCTAAGCCAATCCATTAGGGTTAGTTCACGTGTACTTGATACACAGCGACCGTAACTTTACAACACGTCAACAACGGTGAAACCTCAGTTCGGCTGCAGACTTACTGGCACCAAGTAATAGCACACAACACGAGTCACGAAGAGACCCAGACGGTCTTTAACCACCACCAGTCTGTTCAGTCCTCGCCCAAAGGCTAAATGCCTCCCGCCATGGCATTGCTTTCTTGCAGCACCGTCTGCTCGGTGGCACGCGGACCACGGGTGAGAGCGAAGACGAAATCCGAGTCCAAGCGGAACCCCAGTAGCGCCGGCTTCGGCAGCCGGAGGAACGAGCCCTTGTGGCGGTGCGTGGAGGGTTGTGGGGCCTGCTGCAAGCTTGACATGGGTCCCTCGTTTCTCACCCCTGAAGAAATCTTCAGTGACCCCATTGACATTCAGGTTGGTATTGGTTTCTACACGTTTTGCTCAGAATAAATTATCAGAGGATGAACATTTAAACTCAAAACAATTGATTCGGAAAGTACTTCGGTGACTATATATTCCCTTACGTTAGAACATTAGTTATCTTAGCAAATATACTGCGTCTTTTATGTACCAACCTTTGAGTTCTAGTAATTTGGGACGTTCTAAGTTTCTCGATTACAATTCGAGGGGGCTTCTACATTCACTCAGACTATTATGACTCTCTTTACTTCATTTTTCTTGATGTCGGAATTTCATTATACTGCCAAAGAAAAGAGGAGCCTGGTATTCAAAAGTGCTCGAATAGACAGGCAGGCAGAACGAATTTCTGTACAGTGTAGGTTTTACCAATTGTTCAGAGCTCAAGCTGTGAATAATGTTTTTGGAGCTTACAATGATAAGATATTCAACCAATTCTAAATGTAGTTCAGTGTTGAAACCTGCGTAATTGCAATCCAATTGGGTTAATGATTAGGATGCTAGATATCATAAGTTAGGTAAAGGTGATATTTGTAAGTCGGCTAGAGATGACCTTCTATGCATTGCGCAGAAGACATTTTTCCCAACTCTAATAAGAAGGATGCTTTATGCATCTTGTTCTGGTTGATTTGTCATGCGGTTTTGGTTCTGAAATTCAACGAATTTTTTCATTGTATTAATGTTGCAATTATCAGCTCTACAGAAGCTTAATGGGTCCAGATGGATGGTGCATTCACTATGATAAAGGCACACGAAAATGCTCCATTTACAATGGTGAGCATCCAGGTGGTCAAAACTTTCAGCAGTTACCATCTTCAAAACTTTCTTTATGGACCTGACTTTATATTGTTGCTTCGCAGATCGGCCTTACTTTTGTCGTGTGCAGCCAGATGTATTTGAACATTTGTATGGAGTTAGCAGGAAGAAGTTTAACAAAGAAGCTTGCAGGTTTACTCATCATCTCTTATTCTTTCATTAAGCATTGGGGAAATTAGTATTTGTCTATCCTGGGTAGTTAGTATCATGAACCTCAATTGTTTGTCTTGGCTCGTGACAGCTCTCTCATTTTCAGTTTTTGTAGGGATACAATTAAAACAATTTATGGTTCCAATTCGAAGGAGTTTGATAACTTTGACTGCTCAATAAGGAACTCTTGTTGTAGTTAGATATTGTGCACTTCACTGCTCAAAATGCTTAAGGTAACAACCCTAGCCCTTCTATTCCTTTCTCCTGATCTACTACCATAATGTAAGCAGGAGTGGAATAGTGCATAATGAGGATTCTCTGTGTCAAGATGTACATCACTATATCAAAGTTTGAGCATCCTGGTCTGCAGAGATATGGTCTTGCAAGCAAGAAAGGAAATGAGGCTTCTGATGCTCCAAGCATAGAAGGCGAATGCTTGGCAAGATGTTGTTGCTCGTATAGTAGCTTTTGACGAGCAAGGAAAAGCAAAAGTCACCCGGAAAAAGTTCGTAATCCTCTTGGCTTCTGCCTTGAGCTCCTTTGCTGTGGATGTTGGCATAATATCTGTGGAACTCTTCAAATAGCAGAACTAAGTTAACTAGATAGGTCAGAACACTATGTGATTGTAGGTCCTTCACAATCGTTTGGTTTGTCACAATTCCTGATGATTTGAATCATAATATTTGTATAAAACTCTGCAAGGTGTTCCTGCTGATTTTCATGATTCAAATGTATCCAATCGCCAATTCAATGAACACGAATAGTTGAACTGAGGCATGTAATAGGATTTTGGGAGCTATGTGGCACTATTGGGAAGCACACAATCCAAATCTTGAAAATAGGACAAAGAATCCGGGTCTTCCTCGAGTCTCAGAGGTCTCTCTCTCTCTCTCTCTCTCTCTCTCTCGTTGAGGCAATTACTTGGCATAGGCAATCCGATCTGATTTTTTGTTGGTTGATCATTTGATTGAATTTGCTTCTAGGTTTAGGTGGTAGATTGTCAAGTCTAACGTTGAGCTTTTAATTTCCCAAGTTCCACAACGAAAATTGATTAGCACGCCTGATTGTGTTTTGGATTGACCAAGCGGGTATTGCCTAGATGGCGGGGTCTTTCCAGGACCCGTCTTCTGGGTAACAGTCAATGAGAAAGAATGAAGATTTACCACCTGGCTTTATAATGCCCGTCGCAGAGCCACTTCCTGTGTACATTTTGCTTGCGGCTTAAACAACTTTTGCCAAAACGATTTGAGTCCTGGCAAGCAGGCCTTTGCCCTCTGGTAGTTTTTGTGCAGGCGAAGTTGCTATGACAACCAGCAGAGCAGCAACCCTTTTTTTTTTTTTTTATTTTTGCTCATTAACAGGAGTTTTTCAAGTTAGAACTAAAGGCTTTTTGCACTGTAAAGAGGTCTCGAACCTGAGTGCAGTGGGGTCAGATGCCATATGACGTGTGTTGGGTAGATCTTCAGTAGGAATTTTTCGGTGGTATTCAAGGAGGCCTGAAAGACCGAAAGCACATCACACAAGTGGAAGCTGCTTCTTTCTTCTCAGTGACCACTGAAAAAAGAAATTGCATACGATACTCTTGCAACCCAACTTGTGATGCCTATTGTTCTTGCTGCTTTCCTTCCTAAAAGAGATTCGGTTCAAGGAGGTTCTCTAGTTAAATGGTCTCGTGTGAGAGAATTCAGAGATCGGAATAGAATCTCTTATCGACAAGGGTACAGTGCTAGATTGAGACGCCTTTACTTTGCCACCGAAAGACAATCAATTTTCACATTACTACCTTTTTCTTCCAAATATAACCGGTTTTGACTTCCCAACTCTAGAACTCCCGACTCACTTTAACATTTCAGTGAATCTAATACCATTAGTTGAAAGGAGAAGGCATATAGCTGAGTTTGAAGGAAAAATTGGAACACAATGACCAGCTCTTGGTACGTCATGTGTGAGCCGGAACTCGCGGATTATAACCCTACTGTGTATGGTGACAGTTTTAATGTTGCTAGCGATTCTGAAGGTCTCTATCCCTGTCCCGTTTTCAACCCAGATTTCCCTTTCCATGAGGGAGTGTTCCATGGTTTCATGTCTTCAATGTATGGGACAGAGGAGGAGGCTTATGGGGATGGACCAACTGTGGAGCCTTACGAGCAAGAAAAGTTGGCTTGCTACAACGATTGGAGTTGGCCAAGTTGGCTTAGTGAATGTCAGATAGATAATTTCTTCTCCCCTGACGATGGTGTTCAAGACATTTGGAGTGGCAGTATTTCAGGGAAGATGGAAGATTGCTCTCATGCTGAAGAACAGTATGAAAATTATATCAGTTACGAAGAAGGCAGAGAAATCCAGACTGTTTGCGACTACAATCTTTGGGGTGGTAACAAAAGAGAGGAAGATGCCCATGAGTATGGTC
Source organism: Morella rubra (assembly GCA_003952965.2). Classification (NCBI taxonomy): domain Eukaryota; kingdom Viridiplantae; phylum Streptophyta; class Magnoliopsida; order Fagales; family Myricaceae; genus Morella; species Morella rubra. The sequence continues at coordinate 32,283,979 of CM025850.1, read as the reverse complement.
AGCAAGGGCCCGGAATAATGTATGGCAACATTTCCGATGACATGGGACTCTACGGAAGTATCTTCGGCTACTGGCCTTGCCTGTTTCGCCAAATGCCAAAAGCCACCTGGTGAGTGGAAAACTAGTCGGGAAAGATGGCGAGTACATGGGAGGTAGTCCTGATTATTTCTCCAGACTGCAGACACGATTAGTATTACATTGTTAGATATCTCTGACATGCTTCTACTTCTCTCATTGTCTTTTCCTCTTACTTCCTCTCAACGACCATGTTACATGTTTCTAGCATGACAACGCTGTAGACCAAATATTATATGGAACAAGTAAAGTTGCGGGAGGGAATGAATGTAGAATCAAAATACAAGGTCACACCAGAGGATATTGACATGCAAAGCTTGAATCTGTTCGTTTTTATTTGACAGCAACAATGTATACAATCTTTAGTAGTGATGCTAAGTATCCTCACTATGTACAAGCTGCTACAAATTACATTCAATCTATGGGCTGCGGTAAGCAATATCCCTTGAACTATACTGATATTTCAATGCACCCAACGTCATGGTTATCCAAGAACAATCCTACCGCCCACCAACAGTTACAGGGAAACAAGGTGGCCGTATATGGGGTGGCAAAAATGGCACGCATCTCCCTCTTTAGACTACACTTTTGTCTCAAGTGCTCTATAAGATTGCAAGAGTCCACAGTTTTTTCCTTTGCAAAATTCATGTAAGATCAACTCCCTGTACAAAAGGTATAAAGTTCTAAACTTCATCATATTATACTGTCGAGGCCCAATTCATCTTCAATGTCATCCCCATCTTCAAACAACTTCAGAAACCGAGCCTGCTCTTGTTCCCTCTTCTTCTTTTGCCAGTATTTATATGCATAGCCCACTGCAACAATCAGTACAGTCGACAACACAACACTGATCAATATGATTAGAGCAACGTGCAGTCCCTTTCGTCCATCATGTGTCCCAGATGCAGAATGAGAATCTGAAAAAACAAGGTAAACAAAATGGAATTATTTGGAGGACTAAATCTAATGTAGAGTGATTCTAACCACAGATTGCATGCAGACTGGGGCTTGTGCAAACACATATAGAAAAGATAAGTTTTGAGTGGTATCCAGGAGAGCAGGGAACTACCACATGGTTGACAGGGTCTTAGACTTACATCTTAGCGAAACCAAGGATTTGGTTTCCCAAAACACTTCCCAGATTCCTACATATCCATTTTAAGGTGTCATTCCCAAACAAGACATTTAGCTGCATAATGGTACACAGAAACTTACACGGATGTCCAAGAAAAGTGGTGATACCACCTTAGTTAGGAAAAATTTTGTAGACACAAAAACCACTTCAAGAGTCGCGTCGTAGAACCCCAAAAAAAGAACATGCATATAAGAGACATAAAAAATGACCATTGACCATGGATGACTAAATGCACCAAACATTCTTATCTAACCCACTAACAGGGCACAATTTGGAGAGCAAGATCATGAAATCCAGAGGAAAAACACTTTGGAAAATGAAAAAACAGCAGTCACTCACCATTTGCAAAGGGAACACACTCCACACATGAAAATGTAGCATTAAATTCATTGTCCTTCGTTCGGATATATTCCCCATCAGGAACAGTAAAATCACTGGCGCAAAACTCCCACTCTTCAAATACATCATCTGACTTGAATCTATCCTCCTCGTAAAACCCACATCTCTTGCATTTGTTGCTTGGAAGTTCTGTCAGAGGCTGAAAGCAAAAAGAACCTAATCTCATAAGCAAAGCAACCAAAAAGAGTCAACACTTACCCAACCACTTGGACTTGGTGATTAGATGATTGATTGAGGCAATAACGTTCCATAATTCTGGTTACCAAGCAATAGCAATTTACTCAAAGAACAAAATTAAGTAAAGTTCGGCAGGAAGATACACTACATCTGTTTAATGAATACTAGCAGTGAAACCAAGAAAAGTTATCCAGACAAGTCCTACATAGAGTAGTTCTCACACAGCCCCAGTTGGACAAAATGAAACGCCCACACCCACATTGTTTTTTCAACGAAAAATGCACAAAAGATTCAGTTCAAATGCAGCCAATACGAATTACAAACAAGATCCCCTGTTTACACAAGAACAGAATCAGAGCAACCTCCATGTTTCCGCTTTAGTTAAAACTAGGTTGTTTATATGCCTTCTAAGTCCCATTTAGCTTATACTGCAGAGTTCATCAAGCAACAAGAAGCATGCGTTGCATGAGGTATGTACAACATTTTGTTGCACGGAAACAGGTCCAACACAAGCAAAATTTTACCTTTTCAACTAACTTCTAGTGCCAAAATACATAATTTCCTACAGCTGCTAAGAAATCTTAAATAGATGTAAATTGCAGGAGCATTATATCAAATGGAATACGACCGAAATCCTTTCGAAGTTCATTCCAAGATGACCCAAAAAAATCGTATTGACTCAAAGCGAACAACTTTTAACGACAAATAAACAAGTTCCAACCTGCCAAGACTCTTCACCCTTGAAATGATACAGGACATTCGCTTTCTTCACATCCGGCAGCGCCGTCTTGTTTTCCTCTTTACACCGAAAATATACTGCGGGTTTTGCGTTCGGAAGCCACTCGTGGGTCTTAAATATCTCCATGGATTTGAGTGTGACAACTGCCGGTAACACCAATCCTGTGCAAATGACACCGTCGCCGATCACATAAAATTAGACAAAAAGATTTATGAAACAACATGCTACTCAGAATTCAAAGCCCCGAAACAGATTCATAATTGGTTTCCGTACGCAACGGTCCTAATTTAAACCCAAGACTCCGTAGCTAAAACTACATCTAATTCTGGTAACTCTAGAGCAATACCAATAAACACTCTTTTTCTTTATACAGAAAGTTTTTACCTGGAAAACAGCTGAGAAAGACCGAGCAAACGAGAAAAATAGAACAGGCCCTAGAACTCAGGGGATAACGAATCGACATAGCGAAGAATATATGTTTTGACTTGACTGAGTGATTAATTCCTCCAAATTAGAGAAGCAATCGGGATCGATCAGCGGAAAGGACGAGGGGTGCTGACCAAGAAACTTTTTCTTTTCCCTCTTTCAAAGGCGGTGGCGTTTCGTCCAAATAGAGCGACGACTATGGCGGTCTCCAGACTTCTTTTGCGTGCGAGATAAAGAAACGAAGTTCTGTGGCGAGCTGACCGGTTCGCACTGCGCGCGAGAGGTTGTGCCTATCATGATCCGGGTGCGCATTTCGCACCACTAAGGAGATTTCGACGCGTGGGGCGTGGGACCAACCTGGGTTTACAGAATGGTCGCGTGGTTCGTCTCCCGCACGACTTGACTTGGAGAGGAGCAATGGCGAGCAATTGCATCAGTGTCTCTACGAGGCTGCGAGCCTAGAGTCAATAAGCTGAACCGGACCGGTTCGGAACCAGCCCGGGGTAGAGAAAGTTGGGATCGATTTGGACCGTATAACTGGTGGGGGGTGGTAGTTGGTGTGTACTTTGCTCGGTGCATTCGGTGATGTTGCGATACTTGGATGTTGATTCGGAAAAAAATTGTAAGATTTTGATAGAAGTGTAAATATATGTGTAGATCGAAGTTTTATAAAGTTTTATATAAAATTGGTGAAAAGTTGTAAAGATATTTATTTTTTGTTGGAATTTTGTAAAAAGGTGTAGAGAGAAATGATTTAATAAATTGTTCAATAAAAAAGTATTTGAGTTAGGTGAAAAAGTATAGAGAAAGAAGATTTGTTATAATTTTTTTTTAAAAAAGGTAGTGTAGTTTGTGTGAAAAGTTATTGAGATTGTGTAAAAGTATTGATGTTTGTATATAAATTTTTAAGATTTTAGATGTTCTTTTGTAAATTTTATTGAATATATTTATATTCTAGAATATTTTTGCAAATGAACGTGACTTAGTTTTATTTTTTTTAAAAAAAATTGGTAATTTGGTGATTAAGTTTTGACCCAAAATAGTCACTAAGATTAGTTTTTTTTTTTTTTTTTCAGTCACAGATTACATATGCTCGTAACTTTTTACTCATTCCCTCACTCAGTTTGCCTTTCTAACAGAATGCCTAAATGACTTGCAGTTTTTTTTCTTCATTTTAGCCATCAAACTCGAAGAACACGGAGGAATAATGTTCTGCCAGAGTCGACAACGATGGGTTGAGAGAAGGTGCAGTTGACAACGACGACAGAGGATAACAAGTGCCGTCAACAACAGAGTTCCTATCACTTTCATCCGACTCGGCAGAGTCAACAAGAGCCGTGTGCAGCGTGACTTGGTACCCAGAATCGTGCATCTCTGGCATATCCTCCCTCAAATTCACCTGCAAAAAACCCGCTGACCTAGAAGCCATTTTCAAGCTCCCTCTCTGGGTTTCCGTCACAGAGCTAGCCAAGTTCAAAACATCGATTTCCAATTCGAACGAGGCTGCTTTGCGCGATTGTTAGACCCAGATAGAGGACGCGCTGGGTCGACTGAATGACTTGATAACGGCGATGGATGCAGGGGCGGAACTAGAGGAGGGTGAAGGGTGGTGGCTGACACCCATTACTCCCTAAAAAAAAAAAAATTTGAAATGTTTTTTTTTTTTTTTTTAATAGAAGATGGCCTGGGCCTGATACCCATAGGCCCAGGCCAACTTGGGGAGACCCCCATTAGGTCCTGGATGGCTTGGGCCTGATAGGGATCAGGCCCAGGCCGTTTTTTATTTTGCTTATAGGCAAAACGGCTTAAAAAAAAAAAAAAAAGTGGAAAACAGCATCTCACTCTCAAACTCAGCGTCTCAGCCCCTGCCGACGACAACACCCCTTCTCTCTCTCTCACTCGATTTCTCTGATTCTCTCAGCCCCGACAGCCACAGCTCTTTCTCTGCCCGTTGCCCATCGGCCACCGCCGATGCTCAGTCGCTCCCCACCGGCCGCCAGGTAAACTTTTATTTTATTGATTTAATCTCTCTCTTTCTCTCCATATCTTGATATCTTCCCTCTTCTCTCTCTTAGTCTTCCTCTCGTTCACTGCAACTTCCGCCCTGCCTCCGCCGGCCGCCCACCACCACCGGTCCACCAGCCACTTCTCTCTCTCTCTTTCACAGAATCATGGACAGGTAATTCTCACTTCTCTATTTGAATTTGATTATTTTGATATAATGATATTTGCATTGCTAATATTGGGGATTTTTTTTAGAATTGAAATTGATTTGAAAATTGAAATGATTGAATATTTGAATTTGTGGATTGATGTTATGCATCTTTGTTCCGTGGGTTGTGTGATTTGTTAACCAATTAGGGAAGGAAAAAAAAGGCTTCCTTGTGTAAGATAGCACACTACAGTTTTCATTCTTCTGTTAGATTGTAGTCTTTTAGTTTTCATTTCCACTTTCACTTGTAATTGAATTGTTACAGAGGTTGATTGTGACTAGTTGTTGTTCTAGCAAAATTTTTTAGTCTTTGTTTGTTGTGGCCTTGTGGGCCTGTGGTTGCTTGCTTCATGAACTTGTAAATTCTTAATTCTTTTCCCTACACTCTATGCTTTGTGTATCAGAGTATTAAACTTGTTGCATTGTAAAATAATCTCTGTTCATAATTGATAAAACAATGGGAACTTCTTAATGACAAGATTGATATTTACATCAACATGTGGTCACTGTTTGTTGCTTGTCCGATCGAGTTTCCCCTTGAGGTCACTGTTTGTTGTTGTTGGATTTGTTAGGAAATATTTGGAAATTATGAGTTGATATATTATCGAATATGTTTTATTTTGTATAGATAATGGAAAGGTATTTCACAAAAAAAACACGAAGCGTGGAGGCATCCAATACTTCTAACGTAGCTACTAATTCTGAAACCACAACTAGTTCAAAAAAACCTCGCATTAAATTTAATCCGAATGATATTGTTGCTGACCCAGGGTTACGTAAACCCATTGAAGAATATGATGTTAGGATTAGGGATCAAGTTTGTAGGGAGTACTTGATCAAAGATCCTTTTCAACCACGTGGCCATGATTTTCCTAAAAGGCAATACGGGCAAGAAATGAGGGGTTTTAGGGAGACTTGGTTCAAAGATTTTGAGTGGTTGGAATATAGTATATCAAAGGATGAGGCGTATTGCTTGTGGTGTTGTTTGTTTAGGCGACCTAGAGGAGGAAAGTCCCGGGGAGATAAGTTCACATCTAAGGGATTTAGCAACTGGAAAAAGGCATTTGAGGTTTTTGGTGAACATGTTGGTGCACATGATAGTGCTCACAATGAAGCTAGAAGACAATGTGACACATTTAGAAATCAGCGACAAAGTGTGTCGCACATGTTATCTGCACATGGGCACGATCAAGAGAATGCTTATCGCATTCGTTTGACCGTGGTCTTAGATGTCATTCGTTATCTTTTGGGCCAAGGATTAGCTTTTCGTGGTCATGACGAGTCCGAGAGTTCAATAAGGAAGGATAAATTTCTTGAGCTTTTAGAAGTGTTTTGCCAACGTGATAAAAAGGTTGCTAAGACACTTAAGACTAATTGTCATGCCCCGTGCCAGTACTTACCCCCTAGGCTCACCTATAGTAATGTATGCACACAAGCGGGATTACGGCACGAATAAATCCTATAAGGTTCGGACGAATGGCTTTGAAAAGCTTAGCGGAAACCGATTATTTAAAAAATTTATTTGGAAAATCAAATATACGATATATCACTTTATTGAATAAGTTAGAAATTTTGATGATTTAGATAACTAATAATAAAATATAACTAGTACTTATCATAAGTAGGGGTGAAAATTAAATTAAATATGGTATAAGACAAGGAATGGAATATATAAAGAGAAATAGTTCCACTAGGATCATGGTTTTCTTTTTACAAAATATCCTTCATGAGGAAAACAAAAGTAAAAAAAAGTAAGTACACAAGTAGAAGCTGTCTACAGCTTTCCATCCCAACTGTGAAACCTACTAATTGCCTAAACCAACAAAAAAACAAAGACTACCATTGACGTCTATTCAATCTCTAACTCAATGCTAGAGGTTAGGTCAATAACCTCGTTATCCCCGGTGCTCTTTACCGGTGGCGCCAGTAAAAGAGGGATAACGTATAAAAGAGCTGGGTCAACATCGACCAGCCCAAAATCTTCAACTACGGGAATAGGGAACGCAGGTGGATCCTTGAGGTACCATTGGGGCTCGTACCCCACGAATACCTCCAATGTGTCCGTGACAAATGTCCATATCGTCCTCACTAGAATGTACGGGTCGACATTAAAAATCTCCTCGCTCATGAAAGTCAACATTTGTTAAGTCCGATGCCCACAGCCACAGTAGTACATACAAAATTTTAAACAAATAAAGGGGTGAGTCCTACTGACTCAGTAAAAAGGAAAAAAGGACATGTTATGAACAATTATAGTAGCATGTCAACAATAAGAATTAAGCATTGATCAAAATAAACAGGATACCAATGTATGATCGATGCAATGCATGAATGATGCATCTGTTTCCCGGTCATTTCACTTTATTTCTTTTCTTTCTTTCCTTTCATTTTTGGTCATCAAAGATTTCCTTTCAGTCTCTTTGTTTAACCCCTAGAGTCTGGGTTGTGCATCTCTCCTCTCCTCTAGGACTGTCCCGTGCCCCGGCACTAGGACCTTATCAAGCGTATATTGTTTCACGCCAGGATACCAACCACTCTTTTTAGTGGTGGCTTGCACTATCCCACTGTTGTGATCGGTACCATCACCCTGTCATCGGACCACCTCTGGGTATGAGTTTCATTTCTGTCATTCTGTTATTAGATTCCCCACACCCATGACATGACCCATGACATTGATGATACAACATGTATCATATGCCTCATTGATAATCAAGTGTAATCAAAGAAGTTCAATGTATTTCATATACCAACTGTCATATAAAAATAAAGCAACCTAAATTCATAGTAACTTTTCTTAATCCATAAGTGGCCAGATCTAATCTTCAATAAAAAGACCTAATTTTTCATTTCATGAGGTTCATGTGTTAGACTTGGTCAACCTAACATTTAAGTCATCATAACTGAAACGATAGGAATACCACATGTTGTAATAGGCAAGTCCAACAACTTATATGGCTGGGTTGTTTTATTTATTTTATTTCTAAACCTTCTAAGGACCAGCTGTATTAGAAGAATGGATTTTAGAGCCCTTGACTAGTGCCAAAAGAAAAAGCTTCCTGGGCATAAGAAGAAAGGCTTCCCGAGCATCAAAAAATTCCCGGGTATCTAAAGAAACGTCTTCCCGGGCATGGAACAATCTTTCCTGGGCATCTAGTCTTCCCGCTCATAAAAAAAGCTCCCCGGGCCTATATAAAATACTCTTCCCAGGCATTAATCCAAAGTCTTCCCGGGCATAATATGAACACTTTTCCCGGACATAAATAAAGAAAGCTTTCCCGAGTATAATATAAAACATTCTTCCCGGGCATTTCTCCCTTTTTTTCTCTCAAAAGCCAAATATGTCCCAAGGTGGTCCCCAAAGTCTTTTGGCCCTTTCTCTTTTAAGCCCTTTGCATGTTTTTATTTGGTTTTATTATCAGCACACGTCCTAATAACATGAGAGTAACGGGTTGACAAAAGTTCTACGTACATATGGGAGAAATCCACTACCATTCCATCTTTTCATCTTTTTAACACATGTATAAGCTGTTCAACGTCCAGCTCATAAGAAGATGCAATCATACAAGATTAAAATAATATACCATGATCTCTTTCTTTTGTCCACAACCGAGCACCCTAATACCCCTATTTAAGACAAAACTCTACACCCTTACCTTAGTCTTTGCTGTACTGCTTTCTTGAATGATTTAAGACACCTAGACAGCAAGACATAAGTTAGGACAAGAAAAGATAAAAGCTGATGGGAAGAAAGGGTACAGGCCGAACTACCTCTCTGACTCTTCCCCCTTTTTCCTTCGGTCTCTTCTTCCTTTAGTCACAAGATTTTTCACGTCACTCTCCCTCCTTTTCTCTTTTGGTTAGATGAAATTTCTCTTATGTCGTTATCAGTTAGTCGAGTAAGTCTCTTTCTCTCTTATTCTTTTTGTTGAACAAAACAAATAAATAGAACATAACTTACTTACGGTTATTTCTTCCTGGCCAGTCTACATACCTAGGCTAAGTCTAGAGACAATCAACAGAAATCATGACGTACCAATCATAAGCAACCACCTAACTTTCCCAAATCTCACGTATCTATTAAAAGCGGTAAATGAAAATAGGCACCAATGACAAAACTCCATCTATAGGATCGACTAAAACAAGATAAGAGTGCATTTAATGCACATTAATGCACACCATCCGGTTAAGGCACGTGAAAAAAGGTAAAAGAAAAAGTAAAGCCGGGTATACAGGGCTCAATCATCCGCGCATGACAAAATAAGCCCCAGGCATAGTCTAAAAGATCCCGGGTCCAGGTCTCAAAATTCCTGAGTAGTGCTCGGGTCTCAAAACTCCCGGGCATGCTGCTTTCGGTCAGCCCGGGACTTTAGTACTTAGTGACCCCGGCCTTTACTACGCGGTGACCCTGGGTATTACTACTCGGTGTCCTCGGGTGTTTCTCCTCGGTGACCCCGGCCTCACATATCACTTACCCTGGGAATTTCTTTTTCCTGGGTACTCAAGCTCCTCCTACCCCAGGAATTTTCCCCCGGGCACTCTAGCACCGGTTCTGCCAAACCCTATATCCTGTGTAAATGTAAGTGTAAAAAAAGTGTCACATAAACACATATAATAGAACTTATATTAGAAAAGCTATATTTAAACAAGTGGATCAAAAACTTATATATATTATACATAAAAACTATATTAAACAAGTAGATTAAACAAGAGAGGGATGTTACACTAATGCTCCTGGAAACAAACAAATGACTTCTCCAAAGGTGCAGAAGGAAATGGTGAATGCTTGTGCAGCTGAGACCAGACGTGCCATCATTAAAGAAATTGGGGACATATTTTTTTCTATTATGGTTGATGAGTCTAGAGATAATTCAGTGAAGGAGCAAATGACAGTGGTTTTGAGATATGTGAACAATGTGGACAGGTGATTGAAAGGTTTCTTGGTGTGGAACATGTTCTTGATACTTGCTCTGAATCTTTGAAAAAGCTATAGATAAATTGTTTGCAAGACATGGTTGTCAATATCCAGATTGAGAGGTCAAGGGTATGATGGGGCATCAAACATGCGAGGCGAGTTCAATGGGTTGAAGTCGCTTATTTTGAGGGACAATCCTTATGCTACTATATCCATTGTTTTGCTCACCAACTTCAATTGGTTATTGTGGGTATTGCAAAAAATAACTTACAAGTTGTGATTTTTTCAATTACACTTCTTTGATTGTGAGTACGGTTGGAGCTTCTTGTAAAAGGAAAGATGCTCTTCGGCAAATTCATTATGAGAATATAGTGGAGCGGTTGGATAAGGGAGAGATTTCTAGTGGAAGGGGTAAAAATCAAGAAACCAATCTCGCACGACCAGGTAATTACTATATCTCATTACAATCCTTTAGAACATTCAATTTTTTTTCCTTTGTTTATAGTTTTATAATTCAATTTCCCATAATATTGTAGGTGACACTCGTTGGGGTTCATACCACCTTACAATAATCCGTCTCTTCACTATGTGGTCATCAGTGTTGGAAGTGCTTGAACATATAAAAGCGAAGGTACTCTCTCAGACCAAAGATCTATGGCTATGAGTTTGATTGATAAGATGGAAAGTTTTGAGTTTGTATTCACTATGCATTTATTGAGAATATAATGGAATTATAAATGAATTGTCACAAGCCCTACAGCGTAAGGATCAAGACATTGTTAATGCTATGAGTTTGGTTGAGTTGTGAAGGAACAGCTGCAGGAATTGAGGAGAAGGAATGGATGAATTTTTGGAAGAAGTCAAACTTTTTGTGTGGATAACTCTATTAGTGTGCCCAATATGGAAGAATTATACCAACTCGCAATCGTTCGAGGCATGGAGGGCAAACTATTACTTATTTCCATCATTTTCGTGTGGAAGTGTTTTGCCAAGTTATTGATTTGATCATTCAAGAGATGGATAATCGTTCACAGAAGCAAGTACGGAATTACTTCTTTGCATAGCATGTCTTAACCCAAAAATTCATTTTCAACATTTAATCATGCTAAGTTATGTCGTTTTGCTGAGTATTATCCAGAAGATTTCACAGTAATGATCGTGTGTTACTTAGAACTCAGCTTAAACTACATTAGAGATGTTAGAGGAGTTGATGATTTTTCTGGGCTTCAAGATATTGGAGGTCTTGCAATGAAGATGGTTGAGACTGGAAAGAATATTGTATTTCCATTGGTTTATCACTTATTGAGTTGGCATTGGTCTTACCAGTTGCGACTGCACCGTTGAGAGAGTATTTTTTGCGATGAAGATCATCAAGAGTGATTTGCGTAATAGGATGGAGATGAATGGATGAATGATTGTATGGTGGTATACATCGAGCAGGGAATTTTTAAACTATTGAGAACGAAACCATTTTGCAACATTTTCAGAAAATGCAATGTGTAGGATCCAATTGTCACCTCTCAGTAGCAGCACTTAGTACGATACATGTATTTCAATATTTTTAATGTTTTTTGTCTTTAATTTTCGTTATTGTAATTCTAAGACACTTTTTGCATTATGAAGGAAATTTTTTTTTTTTCATTTCGCCTTTAAAGCTTCGACACCTTGGATATTAATCCTGGTTCTGCCATTGAATGGATGTTGGCCCAGGAGAGAAGGTGTTGACAGAGGCCAAGATCAGTCAATTTTCCAACCGGATAACACTATGTTAGCGAAGATTTCAATCCAAAAAACACCTTTTTTCTCTTGTAGTTTGACACACTAATCTCTTTGCTACTCGTCTCACACAGACTTCTAATTCACAACCCAAAAATTAAGCTCGCCAGATCCTAATGAAATTCTCAAAATAATCCGTATATTTTTTGCAGCAGAAAAGTAAGAACAAAAAAGATGATGAAAAAAGAGGAGAGAACACATAGACGGAGAGAATCGACGTAAAGGTTCAATTGCCTGATGAAGCTGGCGAAGTTTTTGCGCTTGAAGTGCTTGGGCAGGAGCTTGGTGGCAAACTCGTGTGGGTTCCATACAACAAAGTTGTTGTTGCTATATATTATCATTAGTATCTTTTGACCGATTGCTTAACATTTGGGTGATAATCTTGACTGAGAATTTTGATCTGAAGATACTTGTCCAAGAGAGGGGGAACACTTGCCAGCAAGCTAGCCACGGCCGTTCCTAGTCCAAAGAGAGAAGTGGCGATGCTCGACATACTCTGCGGCTAAAGAGAGAGAAGAGAAGATGTTGGTAGTGGGAGTTTGGAACTTTGCAATAGAGCTTAAACTATTATTGACGCACTTGTTATCCTCTTTCGTCATTGTCAACTGCACCTTCTCGCCCATCCAAATGCTGTCAACTCCGGCCGAACATTATTCCTCTGTGTCCTTCGAATTTGACAGCTAAAACAAAGAAACAAAAACTGCAGGTTGTTTAGGCATTCTGTTAGAAAGACAAATAAAGTGACAGAGAGTAAAAAGTTACAAGCATATGAATTCAGTGACCAAAAGTAAAAAAACTAATCTTAGTGACTATTTTGTCATAAGTATCAAAACTTAGTGACTAAATTACCAATTTCCCATAAAAAAAAATAAAAACGTAAAACATTTTTCAACTTTTGCACCACCCTTTTCAAAACCCCAATAAAAAGTTAGACTCAAAATTTTCTTTTACAAACTCTATATTTTAAAAAAATTTACCAGTCAAACATCATTTTAAAAGAGAATTTATTTGAGTTCTTCTCCTTCTCCTCTAATGAACAAATAAGATATTTTATATTCTAGGTGATGATGCCAAAATCACCAAGAGCTGATTAGACTCGAAAGGAATAAGAAGAGGGGGTGGTGTCCGGTATGGAGACTTGATGCCAAAGTTAGATCTTGAGAAGAGTTTAGTCTAGAGAAATAATTACGCTTAGAAAAATGTAATGGGGTACCTGATATTTATAAGGGGTGTTAGAGTCCTAAAAGGAGTCCAGCGGTATGCGCTTCAAACTCCAGCTTGTTTTACCTAGAGTCCTGAAGCCTCTTGATTTCTTATCTTTCCCAGAGTCCTGGAGAAATTAAACTATAGTTTATGTGGGTTGAGGGCCTAGAAATGCGTCTGTGGCCTTAGATGAGACTATAGATGGGCTCGCGTGTCTTACCTGGAGTCCTAAAACCTCTTAATTTCTTATCTTTCCTAGAGTCCTAGAGAGATTAACTTAAGTTTATGTGGTCGAGGGCCTAGAATGCGTATGTGGCCTTAGATGGACAGACTGAGAGTCCGCCAGACCTGGGTACGCCAAATCAGGTGCTATCAGGCCAACCTGGCGGCCCGATGGGCTATATTATGGCCTATCACTAAATATACCAATGGCGAAACCAGATTAATCCAAGGGTGTCGAACTTTAAAGGCGAAATGACCAAAAAAAATTTCCTTCATAATGCAAAAAGTGTCTTAGAATTACAATAACGAAAATTAAAGACAAAAAAAATTAAAAATATTAAATACATGTACATACTTTTATTACTATTGAGAAGTGACAATTGTACTACGCATTTGCATTTTCTGAAAAATGTTGCAAAATGGTTTCGTTTCAATAGTTTTAAAAATTCTGCTCGATGTATATACCAACATACAATCATTCATCCAATCATCTCCCATTCCTATTACGCAAATCACTCTTGATGATCTTCATCGCAGAAAATACCCTCTCAACAGTTGCGGTCACAACTGGTAAGACCAATGGCAACTCAATAAGTCGATAAACCACTTCTGGATAATACTCAGCAAAAATCTAACTTAGCATGATTAAATGCTGAAAATGAATTTCATGGGTTAAGACATGCTATGCAAAGAAGTAATTTTGTACTTGCTTCTGTGAACCGGTTATCCATCTCTTGAATGATCAAATCAAGAACTTGGCAAAAACTTCCACACGAAAATGATGGAAATAAGTAATAGCTTGCCCTCCATGCCTCGAACGATTGCGAGTTGGTATAATTTCTTCCATATTGGGCACACTAATAGAGTTATCCACACAAAAAGTTTGACTTCTTCCAAAAATCCATCACATTCCTTCTCCCTCAATCCTACAGTTTCCTTCACAACTCTAACCAAACTCATAGCATTAACAATGTCTTAATCCTTACGCTGTAGGGCTTGTGACAATTCGTTTGTAATTCCCATTATATTCTTCAATAAATGCATAGTGAATACAAACTCAAAACTTTCCATCTTATCAATCAAACTTATAGCCATAGATCTTTGTCTGAGAGAGTACCTTCCTTTTATATTCAAGCACTTCCACACTGATGACCACATAGTGAAGAGAGATTATTGTAAGGTATGAACCCCAACAAGTCACCTACAATATTATGGGAAATTAATTATAAAACTATAAACAAAGGAAAAAAAATTGAATTCTAAAGGATTGTAATGAGATATAGTAATTATCTGGTCATGTGAGACTGGTTTCTTGATTTTTACCCCTTCTACTAAAATCTCTCCCTTATCCAACCGCTCCACTATATTCTCATAATAAATTTGCCGAAGAGCATCTTTCCTTTTACAAGAAGCTCCAACCGTACTCACAATCAAAGAAGTGTAATTGCTAAAATCACAAACTTGTAAGTTATTTTTTGCAATACCCATAATAACCAATTGAAGTTGGTGAGCAAAACAATGGATATAGGTAGCATAAGGATTGTCCCTCAAAATAAGCGACTTCAACCCATTAACTCGCCTCGCATGTTTGATGCCCCATCATACCCTTGACCTCTCAATCTGGATATTGACAACCCATGTCTTGCAAACAATTTATCTATATTTTTCAAAGATTCAGAGCAAGTATCAGGAACATGTTCCACACCAAGAAACCTTTCAATCACCTGTCCCGTTTGTTCACATATCTCAAAACCACTGTCATTTGCTCCTTCACTTAATTATCTCTAGACTCATCAACCATAATAGAAAAAAATATGTCCCTAATTTTTTTAATGATGACGTCTGGTCTCAGCTGCACAAGCATTCATCATTTCCTTCTGCACCTTGGAAAGTCATTTGTTTTTTCCAGGAGCATTAGTCTTAAGTTTTAGCAACCTTTTCATCATTTACAAAACACTTCCAAAAGCTCAAGAAATTGCCTTCCTTATCAACTCTCGGACTCATGACCATGAAAAGCTAATCCTTGCCCTAAAAGATAAAGAATGACATCTAAGACCGCGGTCAAACGAATTAAGCATTCTCTACTTGATAATGCCCATGTGCGATAACATATGCGACACATTTGTCGCTGATTTCTAAATGTGTCACATTGTCTTCTAGCTTCATTGTGAGCACTATCATGTGCACCAACATGTTCACCAAAAACCTCAAATACCTTTTTCCAGTTGCTAAATCCCTTAGATGTGAACTTATCTCCCCCGGACTTTCCTCCTCTAGGTCGCCTAAACAAACAACACCACAAGCAATACGCCTTCATCCTTTGATATACTATATTCCAACCACTCAAAATCTTTGAACCAAGTCCCTAAAACCCCCCATTTCTTGCCCGTATTGCCTTTTAGGAAAATCATGGCCACGTATTTGGAAAATCTTTGATCAAGTACTCCCTGCAAACTTGATCCCTAATCCCAACATCATATTCTTCAATGAGTTTACGTAACCCTGGGTCAGCAACAATATCATTCGATTAAATTTAATGTGAGGTTTTTTTGAACTAGTTGGTTTCAGAATAGCAGCTACGTTAGAGTATTGGATGCCTTCACGCTTCGTGTTTTTTTTGTGAAATACCTTTCCATTATCTATACAAAATAAAACATATTCGATAATATATCAACTCATAATTTCCAAATTTTCCTACAAATCCAACAACAACAAACAGTGACCTCAAGGGGAAACTCGATCGGAAAGCAACAAACAGTGACCACATGTTGATGTAAATATCAATCTTGTCATTAAGAAGTTCCCATTGTTTTATCAATTATGAACAGAGATTATTTTACAATGCAACAAGTTTAATACTCTAATACACAAAGCATAGAGTGTAGGGAAAAAGAATTAAGAATTTACAAGTTCATGAAGCAAGCAACCACAGGCCCACAAGGCCACAACAAACAAAGACTAAAAAATTTTGCTAGAACAACAACTAGTCACAATCAACCTCTGTAACAATTCAATTACAAGTGAAAGTGGAAATGAAAACTAAAAGGACTACAATCTAACAGAAGAATGAAAACTGTAGTGTGCTATCTTACACAAGGAAGCCTTTTTTTTCCTTCCCTAATTGGTTAACAAATCACACAACCCACGGAACAAAGATGCATAACATCAATCCACAAATTCAAATATTCAATCATTTCAATTTTCAAATCAATTTCAATTCTAAAAAAAAATCATATTAGCAATCAAATATCATTATATCAAAATAATCAAATTCGGGAAAAAAATAGAGAAGTGAGAATTACCTGTCCATGATTCTGTAGAAGAAGAGAGAGAGAGAATGGCTGACCGAGTGTGGCTGAAGTGCGGTGGTGTTGCGGCCGAAGAGGTGAATGAGAGTAGACTAAGAAAGAGAGAGAGGGAAGAGATATCGGAGATTAAATCAGTAAAATAAAAGTTTACTTGGCGCCAGTGGGGACTGAGCGTCGGCGGTGGCCGGTGTGCAACGGGCAGAGAGAGAGAGCTGTGGCTTTCGAGGGTTAAGAGAATCAGAGAAACCGAGAGAAGTGAGAAATGGTGTTGTCTCTGCAGGGGCTGAGACGCTGAGTCTGAAAGTGAGACGCTGTTTTCCACTTTTTTTTTTTTTTTTTTTTTAAGCAGAGTGAAACGGTGTGTTCACTCACTTATAAGCAAATAAAAAACGCCTAGGCCTGATGGATCGCCCAAGCCGTCCAGGAAATGGTCTCCCCAAGTTAGCCTGGCCTATGGGGATCGGCCCAGGCCGTCCAGGACCTAATGGGTTCCCCAAGTTGGCCTGGGCCTATGGGTTCGGGCCCAGGCCATCTTCTATTAAAAAAAAAAAGAACTACATGTAAATTTTTTTTTGGGGAGCAATGGGTGACGGCCGCCACCTTTCGCCCTCCTCTGGTTCTGCTCCTGAAATATATTATGAAAAAAAGCTTTGAAATGAACGGTGAAATATATTTGAAAGAATTTATTTTAAATTTCTTAAAAATTTTACTTGTCAAACATCATTTAAAAGAGAATTTATTTGAGTTTTCTCCTTCTCCTCCACTGAACAAATCAGATTTTTTATACCTTGTAGGGAAGGGTTAGCGCTCCTCTCTCGCCTGGAGTTTACGACGCAAAGATGAGTCCAATACGACCCTGACTTGAGTCTCATGTGTGGGCTCTTCGTCACTAAAATATATATATACTTCATCCTTGTTTTTTTATTTCTAGGCACTTTGACCTTCCTTTCGTAGCTGTAATATGTAGTCGCCCCAATATCATTGAACTTGCCACTCAAGATTGTAGACGACACTTGACGTACCGGGGCAAAAATCATCGAAGCCTCTCCCCCACTGCCCTTCTTCAACAGGTGATGTTAATATGGCGATCTGTGATACCATTCCACTTAATGGTACCAATCTGTTACAATAGCTGTAGAGATTTTCTTCTCGATCGCATGAGTGTATTCAGACGTCTCTTTCTCCCCTCTCTCATGTTTTTCTTATTCTTTTTTAATCAAATTGCTTTATTCGAGAATATTATTATTATTTTCTATTTTTGATAACATTTAGCTTGCATTTGTCAAAGTACAAAAATTTCTCTGCACATTTTTTCAAACATTTTCATAAATTCCAACACATTTTCATAAATAAAAAAATCTATAATTTTTTTCACAAACTCCAATACATTTTTTATTAAAAAAATATTATTAAATTATCTCTATCCACACTTTTTCATAAAACTCCAATAAGATCTACCCTACCTGACACATACAAACATATGCTTATTCCCCCCCCCTCCAAAAAAAAAATATAATGTTAAAATTAAAATAAAAGAGAAAATAATTTAGACTAAGAGAGAGAAAGAGAAAAGTGAGACATAAAATTTAAGTAGTTCGGTCCATAGATTATATCCACTAAGAAAGTCCAACCGGATAGAGTGATTAATTATGATCTGAATTATATATTTTTCACAAATTTAATTGTTTCAAATAACACACAGATATAATTGAATCCATTTGTATGTTCGCTTATAT
The DNA here is from genome assembly GCA_003952965.2 of Morella rubra. Taxonomy (NCBI): domain Eukaryota; kingdom Viridiplantae; phylum Streptophyta; class Magnoliopsida; order Fagales; family Myricaceae; genus Morella; species Morella rubra. The sequence goes on along the minus strand of CM025850.1, from coordinate 32,265,659 downwards.
AAGGATGAGATTAGAAGTGAGGTTTTATTTATAAGCCTCGGATTATATATATATATACCTATGATAACTTGAAAATAATTCCCCCTTTTTGTAGCCTAATATGTGACATAGATGTTGAATGAAAAAATTATTAAAATCAACTCACGTTTACGGGGAAATTTTTTCTTAAAATGGTTTCCATCATTCGCTCAAAAAGTAATTCCAAAAAATGGTAATCAATCCCGTTTCTAAAGGAATTTAATACCAATAATAAGGTATATTGTATGCTTCTGTCTCTAGTTTTTTTTCTTTTTAGTCTAAAGGAATTTATTGTTGTTGTCATTTCATGACTCGTCTTTACCAATTTCAGGAGGTGAAGCCGTCAACTTCAACTCGACCAAAACAAATGCATGCGTCAAATTTTGAGTGGCAGTAGTTTGTGGAGAAATTAAGGAGAAGACGGTTTGACCGTTGACCTGTGGACGACCTAAAACTGCGGCACCCTCTCCAAAGGCCCCGCCAGCGAACGCGTTTAGAATTTAGACGGGGGCAATTCGCTCCTCCCCCTCGTAAAAGCAACCGAATATTTTTCCCCTTAATTTCTCTTTTACCATTGGCTCGAATTACAGAAATGCCCATGCATTGTGGTGGAGGCTAAACCGCCGTGCATTGACATATTTTTAAAGCCATTTCCTGAAACAATAGTGTCATTTCGGAAGCAAGCTCAGGGAAAAAAAAAAAAAAAAAACCTGTTCTTCGTTTCCTCCCCGTCTCGCCGCTGCTCTCGGATCACGAGAGCAGCAAAAAAACTAAATCGAGAAATACAGCACACGACAAGAAGACCGACGCAACGCCAATGCCGCCAGCTCGAATGCTCCTGTCCGTGATTCTCTCCACCTCCCTTCTCTTTATGGTCGTCTCGGCCCTACCCGACACCCAACCTTTTAACTTTACCCACCGCGCATTCCGCCACCACCGATTCGACGACAATGCCAAAGCGTTCCTTGGATCCCTAAAAGAGCATAAGAAGCTCCGCTCGCTTTCGAAGGAGTTCCTCTTCGCCCACAACAAGGTCAGGCAGCATGTCGGGGAGCCGCTCCTGACATGGGACAGGAAACTTGCTCGCTACGCTCGCCGATGCGCCACCCAGCGCTTCCTGGACTGCCGGATGGTTCACTCCTACGGGCCATATGGAGAGAACCTGTTCTGGGGCAAGCAAGACCACTGGACGCCGACGGAGGCGGTGCAGTCGTGGGTTAGGGAGCACAGGTTCTATGATCCGCAGAATAACTTCTGCGATCCCGGTCAAATGTGCGGCCACTACACCCAGATTGTTTGGAGAGACACCCTGCGGGTAGGGTGTGCGCGCAAGAAGTGCAAGAATGGAGGTTTGTATATTATTTGTGAGTACGATCCGCCTGGGAATTACGTTAACGAGAGCCCATTCGGAATAGTCGGCTCTCCAGTTACACCACCATCATAGTCGCCGGCACCGACACAGCTCCTCGGCCGTCTTCTCTTACCACGTGGCAGTCTCCGCCTTCTCCTCCTACTATGACCATATCTTCGCGTCTCCCGCGTTGCGACGCATATATATCAGCTGCACCCACATGGTCAAGATCAATGGATTTTGCGACGATGGGGTGGTCGGGCTGCTTATGGATTTTATGATTTGCAATTTTTCTTTTTCCGTTCTTTAGTATTATAATTTTTGTTTCATGCTCATAGAATTTCCATATGAAATAGAATCACAACCGCTGGTATGATTATTATTATTATTATTTATTTATTTTATGTGGCTGTGTCTATATTTATTTGCCAGAAAAGAAATAAAATTTGCTAGCCTTAATCCTTGGGCTCAGTTTGGCTTTTGTTTTTTTTGGGCAACACACATTCCACATTTGTTTAAAACTTCACTATTAAGGCCCGCACTAGAGGGATCAAAATTCTCTGCATTTTCTATCGCTAAAGTGGGTAAAAAAAATCAAAAATTTTATAGGGAAAATACATGTACAGTGACAATTTACCATCTTTATTGCACCCTCAAACTACCAATGTTATATATTTTGCACCCTAAACTACCCACTTTGACACATTACACCCTCCAACTACTAATATTAAACACTTTGACCCTCCATTTGAGGAATTGAGAATCGTCAATCCCAAGATACAAAAATGCACAAAAGTGCAATTAATCTTATGTAAATTACATGATGCAATTTAGAGATGCCTACACTATATAATATTTTTCATGTAAAATTTTAAGTAGCATGAGTCTTACAATGAAACACATCTATTGTGTCTATCTATGCAATATTTTGGACAAAAAATTACAAGAGTATCCTAATATGTACTAGACATCAGAATCTTTTGAGTTTTTGGCTTCTTTTCCATCTCCCAATTATTGTCAGATTTCAAGTCAGGAGGGGCAATTTAACTTGCTTCAGAAAGAATCTAATGGGTGGCGTGTTATAAGTTTGAGGTGCTTGATTTTATTTTGTTGTGATTTTTATATCAAATAATGATAATTAGAAAGAGTTTAGAGATTAAAGATAGAATGAATTGATATTTAAATTTACTTAGTACGTAAGTGTCATTACGTTCATGAAAAAAATTATTGGTCAAATTTTGTTGTATCAAATTAAGGTTACAACTTAGCTTATTTATATCAAACCCTTGAAAAATAAAAAAACTCATAATTTTCCGTTTGGTATTTATAGAATTTTCATAGATAATATTATAAGCACCACCATTGGTCTTATTACGCTTTCACTTTTATGTGTGGGTGAAGTACATAATTACTCACTAGAAAGAAATAAAATTTGCTAGCGTGACTTTATTCCATAGGGTATAACATTCTCGTGTTTTTTTTTTGTGTATTGGGTAAGTCACATTCTCAGTTTATAACTTCACATTTTCATAAGGCTTGTGCACTTTTAACTTAAAAAGCACTAGTAAGGTTACTCTTGAAGCTCTTTAGATCATTATAAAGTATAGCTCAACCTAGTATGGTCTTATAGATTTTTGGACCCATTTACTATGGGTCTCTTGCTATCTGTGGGCCTTCGAGCCCACTTCTTGTGAGCTTACCCACAATATCTCCTAAGGACCTTGTGTCATCTTTTATAGGCCCCTTAGTCTTGTTGATGGTCCTTTTGTATCCTTTTTATTGTAAGTTCTCAGCTATAATTCTTTATGCTTTTAATTATTAAAAAAAGTTGTCTTGATTAAAAAAGAAACTAACCTATATAAAATAATCTTTATTTTTTTTTTTCTTATGCCAAGTGGAATTCGGAGTATGACACTCAATGCTTACATTGTGCTCAGAGTCCTAGTTGGGAGGGTCAAACTTGGGCCGGGAAGAATGTAAGGGGAGATTTTCTGTAAGTTTTGGATGCTTGATCAGTACCATACCTATACACATATATAACCTTTTGATCGAAAGATAGAACCGCTTTTCTCCCGAGAGAAGGATAAACACCTTCAAAAGTCTACAGTTTGTGTTGTTTCTAAAGTTTGAGATCTCCCATATCTTTGAGTTGTTTCTGAAGTTTGACCCCCTATAACTCATCAATTATCTCCTTTGTCATTTTTTGTGTTTACTATGGGTATGGTTCTCGCATATTCTGGAATGGGAAGTTTGGATCTGTTGCATTTGGTAAATCCATTGTAGATGCCTAATCCTTGAGATTATTGAAATTCGATATATTTCTTGTTAGATTATGTTACTCAGAGATAACTGCAGAAGTGTATGCTATTATTTTCTACTCTGTTAGCTCCCTCTTTGCTCTAAGATTAATTGTAGTATTTGTTGTAAGAATAATGCTCTAAAAATCATTTATCTAAATAATAACTATTCATATGTCACATGTTTATATTTATTTATTGGTAATATGTTGTGACATAAGATGTTACATAGATATTATTGAGTGACATTGTAGAAAAGTCATGTCAATGATTGATGAATCAAAGTTGGAAAGTATAACTCTTCGGTTCCTTGTTCACTTGATGTTTTATTCTTGACCAAGGTGCATATTGATATACGATAGGTGTTGTGCGTCTATTTGATATGATGATAGACTTCGTCATTGAGGTAGTGACCTTAAGCAAACGAGTAGGCGCAATGTAAAAATACATGCATTGAACGTGATCAAATATGAATACCTTCTAAAAGCGATAACTGATGTTGAGAAGGTGTTCAGTACAATTAGTTTATTATATCCTTAGACCTAAGAGGTTTATGCAAATCTATTTATTGTGTACTTGTATTTTGACCGAATCATTTGGTGATAATCTGTTTAGGTCAAAGATTCCAGATAACATTAGGTTTTGTACATAATAAATAGGTTTGTGTAAATGTTCAATAAAGAAGCCACCAAGGCATTCGATATATCTGTATAGGGTTGAATTAGAAAAAATTTATTAGCCGATGATAATATTTTATAAAAATATTTTTCAAAAATAATATATATTATATATTTATTTGTGAATTGTGAGATAAAGTAAGTATGATAATTTTCGCAGGCAAACTTTCGTCTGCAAGTTCTCGCAGTGAGGAATATTGTCTTGCACGAAGCTGGAGCAGTCTTATCTCTATCCCTCCCCTCACACTTCTGAACGAATCTCTCCCCTGGAAGTTAACTATCATGCGTACACGTGTACCGTCCAACATGTTTGATATGTTGACGTTGTCTTCCTTTACCGCCATTGATCTGGTTTAGAAAGCTATGATTAAAGCGGGATGAACTTTAACTTTCTAGGATATGCAGAAGTTAGATTTTTAAACTTGGAGGGAAATTTCCTCGTGTAGGTGGATATATCAGTTCCATGTTGGATCTGAGTCTCCCACATGCTTGGGCGTGTATAATCTGGGGATGACATGTAATTGTTCAGGTCGAATGTAGGGATCACATTCTATCCACATTTTGGCCGTCCAGGTTGAATCAGGGGAAAATTGTGGTTCCAGTAGGCAGTAACCACGAGTGCAAGTCATCTGGGCCTCGTGCTGCCCAGCAACCCCCCACCTTTACCACGCGGAGTCTTTGATATGACGGCCATCTGTGAGAGTGGAGAGAAAGGAACAGAACAAGATTCCCAAATACCCACCACACGAGGGAAGATTTTGTTGGATTAAACCGAGTATATGCCCTTGCAAATTACTCCAAGTGGGCAGACGCAATAGCCAATATAAGTCCAAAAGTTCTTTCACTTATTTATATCTACTTTTGTAGGAGTCAACTAGTGCATAATACCGAAGGCAGCTTTTTGGTCCAGCTACAACATGCTTTTATTTGTTCTTTCACTAGAAAACTCTCCAAGGTGCTTGTTTTTCAGACAATAAAAACAGAGTAACTTAATAATTTCTTACAATTATAATAATGGATGGAACCTAGTAGAGCCCACTGATATTGTGCCTCTTCTCCCAAAATTCACACACCAGTTCTGTCTAAATTTAGATGGGCTTGGGGTAGAGCATTGGGAGCAAAAATTACACAAAAAACTCATTCGGAAGTGAAGACCTTGGTTTCTAACTGGAAAGCAGGGGTGAAAAAAGAGGGCCAACAGAGATAAGTAGACATGATGCTGCTAACGGTTGATGCACCAATAAGCATGTTCATTACAACAATCTGCAGCTGAATAGCCTCCAAAGGGGAAGCTCCTCCCATTATGAGTCCAGTCATTGCACCAGGAAGTGAGATAAGACCCACAGTTTTGGCATTGTCCAAAACTGGAGAGAGTGAGATAACCAGAGCCCTTTTCACTTGCTGAAGTGTTGCTTGACGCGGGGTTGCACCAAGAGCCAATGCTGTCTCCACCTGCAAAACATAACAAAACCCAAATCATAATGATGGATCAGAAATTTTAGATTCGGAAGTCTTCAATATTAGGAATTACTCGGAATCTAGGAGAAATTATAAGATGAATTTGCAAGGATTGAAAAGCAAAATAGAATTTGAGACAGTGACTTTGAGTCCATGATTACAAAAATTTACTTTAAATCTCACCAGGAAATGCAATGAGAAAATGATGCATTTCCACATGAAATGAGACGGAATTTATATATGTTTCTTCTCAATCCAGAGACCTACCAGGCTCATTTGAGTTCTGATGTCATCTCGAAGTCTTTTCATGGTTACTCCGGTCACTGTCATTGCATTCCCAACCATCATACCTGCAACAGGGATGATGTATCGTGGAGTGAAAGGAAATACATTTAGCACGACGAGCACGAACATAGTCACTGCAGTTCCGGCCAGGATAGAAGCTCCAGCAACATACTTCCCTCGAGGGACATGTTTAGCTCGTTGGCCGGCTGTATAACCCGCGACAGAGACCTGCAAAAGATCAACAATGGTATAAAAAACTACGACTTTTTTTTTTGAGTGACTCGAAACCGGATTCAGATTAGTTGTTGAAATGTAGAAATCTGAACCCAAAACATCTCTCTGTTTTATAGGACAACCCAGATGGCATCAAAATCATAGAGCTAATGTTAGTAAGATTTGCCAGCGAGCAAATATGCAGTTAACATTTCAATATCAATCAGGAACCGATTGTTCTGCCTCTCTAGAATTTGATTTAGCATTTTGATTGCATATTTTGTTTGAATATGTTTACAAGTCTGTCCAGACCAGAGTCATTCATTAGGATTCACGTATAAGATCCTTTCAACTGACCGGCACCACATGAGGAAAGGAAAAACTGGTAGGAGAAGAATCCTCTTCCTTTTTCTTTGTTCCCTTTTTTCTGAGTGACGGAACAGCCACTTCCATCATTGTTATCTAGACGAGTATATAAAGATCTCCTGACGAAGACTTGTACTATTTTTCCTGCAAGGAATCCCAGTGTAGTAAAGGATGACGGACAAATAGTTTGTTTTGATTTATTGTGGCGGAGCTCAGACAGTATCCGAGTCATTTAGTGAACTTCTGGAAACTGAACAAACAACTATCACCAAAACAAAAACAACAACAACAACAACAAAAGCAAGAAAAACAGAACATCGATAAACTATGAGCTGTCCAATGGTGGGCTCAAATTCAGAGAACTTTCAGCAATCTAGATTTGGTAGTAAGAGTGGGTACCGGATTGAACTTTTCGGTACTCACATGAATACAATTTTTTTTTTTCCGGTTCTATCCTAATAATTTTTACCGAAATCGAAATCAGAAATTTCGGTTCAACATGTGTATTTTTTTGAACATATTTTATTGGGGCCGTAATGAGCTAAAAATATTTTTTTGAACCGAATTTTTAAAATATTTTTCTGTTATTTATTATAAATTAACAATAAATATAAACATTCATCCGATTCTAAAATAAAAATTCAAACAAATTCTATATATTATACTTTATTTTGAGCTCTCTTGAAAAAGAAAAAGAAAAAGAAAGGGAGAATCGGAAATTTCTGCATTTTTTAGTTATTCATCATAAATTAACAATAAATATAAAATATTCATCCAAAATCTATATTCTAAAATAAACATTCAAACAAATTATGTATAATATACTTTATTTTAAGCTCTCTTAAAAAAAAATCTGAAATTTTTGTATTTTTGTATTTTTTTATCTATTTATCATAAATTAACATTCAAAAATAAAATATTCATCCAAAATCTAGAGTTTAAAATAAACATTCAATAAAAAAAAAATTCCATATATTCCGTTTCGGTTGTGAAAATTGTTAAAAATGACTTCTAGTTATAGTATATATCGAAATCGGAACCGGATTTCCGAAACCGGAAAATTAGAAATTCCGATTTTTACCAGAATTTTTTACCACCTTTATTCTGTAGGGTTGTGAACGACTGTAGAAATGGCCAAAGGAGAAGCGCACAGAACACAAGTTTGCTTCAAACAATCAAAAGTCTGACAAAATGTTTCTGTAAGATGAGAAAAATGTGAATTCGGCACCAGCAGATGTCGTATTTTTTCTCATTTACAGGACGTTCAGAGAAAACGAGAAAAAAAGAAAAAAGCAAGCTCTGGAATCTGGATTGAAATCAATTGCAGGAACACCAAACGCGATTAGTTAATTCTGAAGTAAAAAACGAGGAGATCAAGGAGAACCAACCATGAAAAGATAAGCCAGAACGATCCACCCAATATTTTCCTGAGTGAAAATGAACTGCAGAACGAACCCAATGATAGAAAGCTGAAGAAAAGCCCTGATAATGGAGTAAACCATCTCTCCCTCCAGCCCCAACTTCTGTAAATACGACAATAGCACGGCCATGAGAACCACCGCAGTGGCAGCCACCGGCTTCACCATGCCCTTAAGAAAGTCTATAATCCATGAAAAATCCGTTGTGAAAGCATCCCAGAATGCCATATCCCTAGACCTAGTGCAGACGCTTGGTGTAAACAGTTGGTGGTTTTCTGTTATCTGTGCCCGTTTAAGAGGTACGATGGTCCAGAGAAGAAAGGTGCTTCTGAGACTGACGCATCTCGTGGAGCTAATATTTGAGGATTAGGATAATTTCGGACAGGTACATCACGTACAAGATATATGAACGGTAAGTTATTAATTAATTTAGGCTAAAATATGCTTTTTGCAGGAACTATATGGGGTGGGGGGGCTTTCAACGTTTAGTTGCTTTATTTTAAAAAATTTCAATTTATTACTTGAATTGACCATTCAATTTGAAAAGCAAAAGACACGATATATATTTAATGTTATAGGACTAATATTTATTCCCTCTCTCTTCAAATTTAAGTAAAAATGTAAGGCTGTTTCGATCAAGATATATATACACAGCTACTCGAATAGCCAAAACCAAATACGAGCTAAAAATCGAGATTCATATGCCTACTTGCCTCTTAATAAAATTGGAAAAAAAAATATACTTATCACTCTTAAATTGCTATACATTTTTCACTTTGCACTCTAAAGTATCACTTTTGTTACATTTCACTTTCAAACTACCATGCTCCAACAGTTTACACTTCCGTCCATAATTTCCGTTAATTTAGATGGAAAACCAATCACGTGCATCTCACGTGATTTTTTCTCACCTGATTTTTCTTTTTTGCCCTTCATTTGGTTTACATTTATCACCCTCAAATTACTTTTTTTTTCTTCACTTTGCACTCTTTGGTTAGAATATTGGCAGTAAAATAAACAAATGACAAAATAAAAAGATTATGTGGAAAAAAGTCACATCAGACATACGTAATAAGTTTTTCTTCTAAATTGACGAAAATTATGAATAGAGAATGTAAACTGTTAGGGTATAATAATTTGAGGATAAAATGTAATAAAAGTGATATTTTAATGTGTAAAGTGAAAAAAAATATAATAATTTGAAAGTAATAATTATAATTACCCCATAAAATTGAGATAAAGTAAACTTTAAAAATTAAATATATATTTTTTTTCCAAGGAAAACCAGAGAGTAATCGTGGACCGGAAAGTAATGGAACGTACGAACGCTACGAAATGGCCAAAGTCGGTTGAGGATCTCGAAAACACTCTTATAAATTATAGTAATAATTCCTTAAGTGTGCCGACCATCGCGTTGTTCTATAAGGTCAACCAGTGGGGAGTGGAGCCCACGCTCATTTACCGTGCATTTGGGCCTAAACGGTCGCTTTGTGTGACGTGTCTTCTGTTGGTGGGCCCAACACAGAAGGGACTACCGTACCTCCAATTCGATTCCTTGGGTTTATCTGGGGAAGGGATTACCTGGTTCGTGCATGCCTAAGGCATTGGCCACTTGGATCACGGGCTGCTCACTAGAAGAGAATCAGACTACACAAAACAGGCGCCATAACACAACCTTTTGTTTTTTGTCGGCAGGGAAAATTTCTTTCTTTTTTTTCTTTTTTTTTGTTGGGGGGCCGAAAAGAAATACACTAATTAATGATCAAATTGGGGTGCTTATAGTGAGAAAATAAATCAATAGCTAGAACATTTTTAAAGCAAGATTTAAATTAACTAATTTTTTTTAAACAATAACGAACCCAACAACAAGGATTGGCTATTATGCTGAACAGTGCTGAGTAACCGTCATGATCAAATCTTTACAATCCAATAACTCAGAACACGCCACGTCATGTAAAATAAAATTATTCGCACGCGACTTGATAAATCATATCACCCTACCTGTTTTGCAATATGACCCACAATTTGAAATTTTGAGTTCACGATTTCAGACCCGCATCCCCCCTTCGTCGCCAACTCACATGGCAACCAACTCCGTCTCCCAGCCCCTATAAGTTATGCAATACTTATTTACTTGTAAGTTCTGCAAAGGAATGAAAGGGATAGATGAAAATAAATAACAAAATAAAAAAAGGGATCGATTATTGTGAAGTTGCTTCTGCTCCTTTTTAGCTATATGAATTTCACTGGTTATAAAATTTTGTTGTTCTGCTTGATATTGATGACTTCATATGCGGGATGAACGAGGTTCCCATCCGAATTAAACTTGATTAAGCCACTTACACTAATTATATTAACCTGTAAAACGCTATCAAACAACACTTTCCCTCCATCAAAGATGCTTAAAGCATCGAGATGAAAGGTTTGACAGGAAATTATAATATCTGATTGGACGATTGCTTTCATTTTCTAAAAGTGTGAAGCTTCGATTTGCTTGAAAATAGTTCTGTTTTCCAGGCTATTTTCCCTTTTGCTTTTTGTCGGCAGGGAAAATTTCTTTCTTTTTTTGTCGGGGGGCCGAAAAGAAATACACTACTTAATGATTAACTTGGGCTGCTTACAGTGAGAAAATAAATCAATAGCTAGAACTTTTTTAAAGCAAGATTTAAATTAACCATTTTTTCTTTTTTCTTTTTTTTTTTTTAAAAAAAGGGACCCAACAACATACGTTAACTTACTTGTTAGTGTTTAATAAATAAAAAAGGGACAAAAAAAAAAAAATTTGTAGCTTGAGACGATCGATCTCATAGATTGTTTAAGGACTGCCTTGTAGCAACTAGCTAGGTCTTAACTTGGAGGAAAAACATCATTCACAATGTTGTTCAGAGAAGTATTTTTATTTTAGGTTATTATTTATTAGTTTGTTTCTGTTTGGTTAAGGAACATTATATTAGTACTTTATTCACCATATATGACTGTGACCAAAACCAGCTCGTTCTTACGAGTTATCTTAAAATGATGCGTTGAGGCCTCGCTTGTGTACGTATTAGAAGTCACGACTTGGTATATAAATTATCTTCTTCTGTGCTCTTTCTTTTGTAGGTCATGACTTTGAACCGGTACATTAATTAGAGTTTATCCATGTCTGTCATTTGGTAACGAATCAAGGTAGTCGGAGAAGAGGCCGTCCATAGACCTACCTTTCAGGGATGAAATATTAACCTAACTGCTTCTATTTTCTTTTTTTTTAAAATAGATTTTTTTTTTTGCCAATGGGTGTTTGAGCCAATTCATGCGCATATCAATTAATTTCGAAATTTATGCAGTTCTTTTATTTCACATAAATTTAATAATTATTAGATTAAAGGTCTCATCAGGATGATTTCAAAATATTGGTAGCATTTATAAAATTTTAAACTTGGAACATTAAAAGGTCTAAACAACATAAACTGATTTCTTGTACTTGTCAATTCTACTGGGGGGACTCGTAACTGGTCCAAGTCTTAACTACCACTAATGATTAAGAACCTTTTTTTTTTTTTTTTTTTTTCTTTTTTTTAATTGTTTGCGAAACAGTTGGGTTTCAGAAACCTTAGTCGGATAGCACTATCATATGGTAATAATAATGACAAATGGTCGATCGGTGCCTACTCAGTTGGGCTTTATGACACGTTAATGGAGATCACTAGATATTATAAACATGCAGCAGATTGAAAGGGATTTGACAGATTAATATTGTTTCATTACAGCACAAAGAATAAGAAAAATCTCATGAGTCCAGTTTGCCATTGGAGAACGTCGTCTTCAAGATGAATTGGACGTATTTTGTCGTCGTTTTCGATCCTAAACTATCCGCCTTTCTCTGATAGCTAACTAGCTGCATCCTACCCCATGTCTTGCAGTTTCATACCCGTATAACCAGGCCTGTAATGAATTTGCCAATTTGGATTCTCCCTCGATCTTATATATCCTCATTGTTTGCCTTGCGGTTAATTGTATGAAAATTTTAAAATTTTGTTGTCTAGCTCTAAAAATTTCTTGTTTTAACTTTTATTTGAATGAGTGATTATTGAAAACCCTCATATATAATAATGGGAAAAAACTATAGTTAGTCTCGTATTTACAGGGAAAAAATCAATTTCGTATCCGCTGTTATCAAAATGGCAATTTGAACCCTTTATCTTTTTAAAATCATCAATGTATTCAAATCAAACGTTAAGTCAGATTAAAAAAAATATATAAAATAACCAAAATGCTCCTCTAAGACAAAATTATTAAAAATATTAAAAAATTCATAAAAAATAAAAAATAATATTTAAAAAAAAAGTAATATTTTTTAAATAAAACTATTAAAACTCTATTTCAATAATCGTTATTTGATAATAGTGAGTACATAATTGATTTTACCTTTTAGATACGGGACTAACTACGACTTTTCCCTTATAATATAATATTTGTAGTAGAATTAAGTTTATTTATGGAAAAATTATGTCAGTCACTTGAAATTAAAATGTTTAATTTTGTACCTCAAAACTATTATGTTTTTGACGGTATCCCATCCAAACTATATATCAGTTTTGATAAGTGGCATATTCATAACCATGACGCCAAAAAAACTGGCCCAGTCGATGAGTAACGGAGAGCCTTCAACCATGGACAGAGAACTTGCAAGACAATGGAAAGAGTGAGCGGGGCTTTCTTGTGGACTCAATCTCCGAAGCTCGAGTTAGAGATTCCCAAAAATGAAATCAAGAGGATATTATATAGAGAAGAGAGAAGAGATTTGCTCATAGAAGATGTCTCCTAGCTAGCGTAGGAGATGTCTCCTGTCCTCCAAACGTGTTGCATACGGAAGGGGTTGATTGGGCCTCGGTGGAAGAACTCAATCTTTGAAAATCTACCCATAAACGTACTTTTGGAACTTTTCATCATTGAGCTTCATTTAAGTGTGTTAGGCTGAGCCTGCCAAGTGGGCTAGAATTACATACCTATTATATACCACAAAAGATTTTGTGATACGCATCTGGATAAAGAATAGAGAAGAGAGAAGAGAATTTGCATCATAAAAGATGTCTCCATGCTAGCGTAGGAGAAGATGTCTCCTGTCCTCCAAACGTGTTGCAGACGGAAGGGGTTGATTGGGCCTCGGTGGAAGAAGGCTCCTCTAGGCCTTCTTTTGGATCTTTGAAAATCTACCCATAAACGTACTTTTGAACTTTTCATCATTGAGCTTCACTAGGCTGAGCCTGCCATTTGGGCTTTACATACCCATATACCACCAGATTTTGTGATACGCATCTTATAAAGAATATTCTTTAATATGAGAACATGATACAATCCGAATTGTTTAGTATACGTATGTTCAGGGCGAGAGGCTCACAGGCGCATCATTATTAATTTAAAGGAAGAACATTTTAGGATGCAAATTACTGGCGTCCATTATTTTGTGCAATTGTACGAACATATCACACACTAAAACTAAGATTTTGTAATATTATTTAGATATCCACTAAAGTATGGTCCACACATCACATGTGAATATATTCTTAAGGGAAGGACTACTCATAATCAATCCCATGTTTAAGAAACATTTAGTTTAAATACAATACTATTAGAAACCTACTCTAATTAATAATACCTCTTGCCGATTGCCACTCAACGCAGACGCAAGCTCCTCCATTTCCCAGAATCTCCCCGACAAGATGTCAAAGCTTAGTCTTCTGCGAACCGCCGTAAGATCGAACTTTACTGTTCGAAATTTTGGGTTAAACAGTGGACTCCCATTGCTTCTTGCGAACCTCTGAGACGCTTCTCGACCGAAGCAGAGCAGCCGCCGCAGGATTCGGCGGCTGATCGATTTCTTCAAACCCCACACACAGGTAGGGGGCATTTCGTGCATTTCGAGCTTGCATTTAGGTATTTCGGTTTTTGGTTATGCTAATTATACAGTGCTAAGGTTTTGAGTTTCGAGTCTGGGTTTAGGGTTTATACGAGCGTTTTTACATTCGACGCCAGAGAGGATTTAAACTTTTAAATCATATTTAGCAATGTCTGGTCGCGGTGAAAATGTAGGAATGAGCATAAGGGACCAAAGAATACCTAAACGCTGCATTTCACTGAAATAGGCATATGTTTCCGTACTCTTGTGTCTGTCAATGAATTCAGGTTTGGCCTATGGGAGGTTGGTTGGAATTACAAGGTACACTCTGAAGACAGACATTGTCAGCATGCTTGAGGGGTGCAGGTTAACTGTGGATGATGTGAAAGTCGAGTACAACCGGAGCTTTGCGCCAATGGGAATGTAATATCCCCTCACTTGACTTTACTTTTGGAGGTTCTTGTATGTGTTTGGGCAGTACAACCGTGAAAGGATCATCTTTGATTGCACATGGTCTCCTTTTCTGTTGTACTCCAAAAACTGTAATAGTTTTGTGGTTTTCTTTCTAAGCAGTAATATGTTTGTCTAGGAATCGAGAGAGAATTATAATAGGGCTAGACTAGGATTTTTCCATTTAGGTGCCCATACAAGATTGAGTAATATTTTTGGGGGCAACCTCTATGTTCCGCTAAACTTTGTCCTTGACTATCAAGTAACTTGAACTACTTCAAAGATTTGTGAGTGGGTGGACATGGCACTACCTGTGATCAGTATTACCGGTTTCTATCCTCTCGGTTGGTAACATAACATGCATTTGGTGCATAATTTTTTCTGTTCTTGAACTCTTTCTTCAACCTCGAAGTATTATGTAGATCTGCGGAATTTTTTTCTGTGATTAGGATTGTGCAATTTACTTCCCATAATGCCTTTGACCAAGCTTTTAGGATGATTGCAAGGAAGGGTCGGTTGTACAGATTGGAGAAGGTAATGCCATCTTAGGTACCCATCTTGCATAGGATATCATTGATCCAGTTTTGCTGTTTAGGCAATGATGTGTATGTGGGGTTGATCACTGGTATTGTTCCTGTGGATATCAGGCTCTGAAGACAGACATTGTCAACATGCTTGAGGGGTGCAGGTTAACTGTGGATGATGTGAAAGTCGAGTACAACCGGAGCTTTGCGCCAATGGGAATGTAATATCCCCTCACTTGACTTTACTTTTGGAGGTTCTTGTATGTGTTTGGGCAGTACAAAAAGGATCATCTTTGATTGCACATGGTCTCCTTTTCTGTTGTACTCCAAAAACTGTAATAGTTTTGTGGTTTTCTTTCTAAGCAGTAATATGTTTGTCTAGGAATCGAGAGAGAATTATAATAGGGCGACTAGGATTTTTCCATTTAGGTGCCCATACAAGATTGAGTAATATTTTTGGGGGCAACCTCTATGTGCCGCTAAACTTTGTCCTTGACTATCAAGTAACTTGAACTACTTCAAAGATTTGTGAGTGGGTGGACATGGCACTACCTGTGATCAGTATTACCGGTTTCTATCCTCTCGGTTGGTAACATAACATGCATTTGGTGCATAATTTTTTCTGTTCTTGAACTCTTTCTTCAACCTCGAATGTTTTTGATAGTATTATGTAGATACCTGGAAGTAGGAATTTTTTTCTGTGATTAGGATTGTGCAATTTACTTCCCATAATGCCTTTGACCAAGCTTTTAGGATGATTGCAAGGAAGGGTCGGTTGTACAGATTGGAGAAGGTAATGCCATCTTAGACCCATCTGCTAGGATATCATTGATCCAGTTTTGCTGTAGGCAAGATGTATGTGGGGTTGATCTGGTTTGTTCCTTGGATATCAGGCTGATCGTCCACTGTGGGATAGTCTTAGACCATATAATGGACAAACTGTAAGTCAATTTCTCAATTATATATTTCGTATCTGTTTGATAGATATTTAAACTTCTAACGTTTTTAACATACCAGTTCTGTCCAAGTTCCATCATGTATTAGTCAAGTAACTGATATTACTTCTCCTAAAATTGAGAGATGGTGGTGTTTGCAAACCAAAATTTTGGTCAAGAAAATAATAATAAAATGCTATAAAATAATCTTTCTCTCTCACATCAAATCATCTCTTTCCATTACAATAAACATAAAAACATTCACTCAATCATCTCTCTTTCCATTTTTTCACAAACTCCCATAATTTTTTTTTATTACTTTCTTTCAAAATCCAATAAAACTCTGATCCACCTCAGCTTTTACAACATTCCCAAAATTTTAGTTTTCAAACACCACTGAGTTTATCAGAAATCAGGTTATTTGAACTAGTACATGTATTCGTGGTATTTAAAGTGTGGATTATGCTACTGAGCCATGTTTCAGATTTGACTGGGTTATTATGGTGAACTCACACATACCCTCTCCCTCTTGCTGGAGTAGTAAAATTTCTGGGCTGTATTACTGAAATTCTTGGAAAAATGGACTCTAAACTGAGACCAATGGGGTGTGAATACCCTGCAATTACCACACGCTATGCATCTGTGTGTGTCTGGTTGACTACTTTTATTAAATTGGAAGTATTCTAAATACCAACAAAGTTCTCTTTCCCCTTGAAATTATGGATTATCATGTCAGAACTACCACTATCTGTTATAATCACTTTAGTTTTTTGGACGATTTCTCTCAACTCTCCAAACATTATTTGGTTAGCTACACCACATCTAATGTAGGACTGGACCAGGCACACATATCCATTTTAATTTATCTTATTATTCTTTTGACAAAAGTGCATATCAATCACTACAGCACAGCCGAAATGATATCCGCATTTTACTGTTTATCATTATCGACATGAAGGATGTTGGGTGAAGAATCGGAACTTCATCCAGTATTTGCACCAATTTTTTTTTTTTTTTTTGGTTCTTAAACTACAGCACATATAAGGATTTTAATTTGGACTTGCCTATTTCGGCCAGGTTTTACTGCAAGGACTCCCTCGAAATGCCCTTCCAGAAGATGTGGAGCGTTTCCTGACTGGTTGTGAATTTGAAGCGTCCTCAATTGACATAGTTCTAAGGTTTATGGCTAGTACTTTTGGAAAGAGTATAACTGATGTATGTATTTCTTCTGATAATTTCCTCAAGTTGAATCCCTTTTGATACCGTTGCAGAGGAGTATTCCCGGATCCGGTTAGAATGGCAACAGTACGGTTTCCCTCGCAGACTGAAGCAATGAACGCGTTCATCACGAAAAACAGAGGTTTTTGTCTCAATAATCAAATCTCGATGCGGGTTCTCCAATAATAGTTTTGGATCCCCTCCATGGCTACCGTACCTGTGGGCCTTCCTTGATGGTAGAGGTAGAATTTGTAATACTTCGTAAACCATGCTCAATGACATGCCTCAACAGACATAGGAAATTCTAAATTTATGAGGGGCATTTTTCTAGGCCATGTTGGAATTTAGTTTTAACGTTTTGGAAGCATTTTGTCTCTTACCAATGTTTCAATGATTAGAGAAACGAAAACGACGGTTGTTTGTGTAGACCTCTGATAAGTCGATCACTGAATGCAAATTGGGTCGAAGTGCGGCTACTATTTTTTGATGTAATAAACATGGAATGATTCAGTCATGGGCTGTCCGAATGGTATATTTGCAAACTAAGTAGCATATGATTTGGGTGCTCTGGAACATGATATACTAAGTGTTAGCTTTTGTTCTTAATCGATATTTTGATGATTTCAATAAATGGATTAAGTTTACAAAATGTACATCTTCAAAGACAGAGATATTTTTATCAAAGAGTCAAAGATAAGAAGATGCAAGGAGCTCAAAAGTGAAGATTTAAGACTTTAGGGTATAACCTTGTAACTCTTAGTTTCACTTTTGACAAGGATTTGAATCACACACTTGCAAATCTTTCAAAACGTGCATAAACCGTTTTACCTCTTGTTTGAAAGATCAAAATGTTTTTTAATGGTTTCAAAACACCCCAATCAACTCCCAAACCTTTATATACTTATGGGAAGTTAGTCTTTAAAATTGGATGTTTCAAAATGGTCAAAACTGGTTTTAAATGAACCGGATCATGTGCTTAAGTTGAGGAGGTCGATCGGCTGGTGAAGCGATCGACCGGACTTAGATCGCTTGGTGTAGCGGTCGATCGGTCTATATTTTGAAATAGATCTGTTGAAGTTTTGACATTGTGACTGTTGGGTAACGGTAACACTGAAGCGGTCGATCGATGTTAGCCCAAGGTTGTTTTGCAAACAATCCATAATTGATTTTGATGATAACAAAAATTCTAAGTGCTTTGAAGACTTTTAGATTTTACTTGTCAATCCACTATTTCTAAAATATATTTCAAAAGATTGAGGTTATTTCTTTAAATTATTTTTAAGTGTACTTGAACACCATTACATAAGTTGATAAGATCAATTTTTCATATTGTAGGTGTTTAAAGAAGTGTTGGAATGGATTGACACTTTCAAATGCTGATTTTTCTCTCCAGCAGTTATAAGTGTCGACACATTGAATGGTGTCGACACATTGCACTTGCTCCAGAATGCAAAATTCATGGTGTCGACAACATTTTCAGACTAAGTGTTCAATGTGTCGACACATTGCACTGTCACCCGAAAGCATGTTTTCAGGCCAAGTTTTAATGTGTCAACACATGATGTGAATTTGTAGAAATCCTGAACGACGCCAAATCCAAAATAAAATGACTTTTAAACCCCTCCAACGGTACAATAAACTACTTGAAGACCCTTGAAGCCTAGAGGACTATTTATAGAATGAGATAGAGAGAGAAAGCAAGGACTTGCATCATTATTCAAAATCTACCTCCGATAGAGAGAGAAAGCAAGATCCAAAGATTTCATTTGCTGATTCCTCCAAGATCAAAGCTCCCATTGTTAAATCTTCTTCTCTTGCTCTTCATTGACAATCTAGCCTCCAAAGAGAGAGAGATTTCTTGAAGAAGAGACAACACTTTTGCAATCTCTTTGCCCTAACTTCTAGAGAGAGAAAGTGCTTTGAAGAAGAGGGAAGACCGCACCTACCAAGAAAGCTTATGCTCCTACTTGCCAAACTTTAGGTTTCATTCAAGAATCTTGTCTTCTTGCACTTTATTGAGCTTTTCATTTGCTAATTTGGCTTAGAGAGCCATTCCACACGTTGTGAGCTTTCCACTTGCATATTCGGCTTAGAGAGCCATTATTCATTGTACCCATCTATTGTAAAACATTTAAGTGTTGGGAAAACACTTGGTCCTACTTGTGAGAGTAGAAGAAATCCCTTGGGTTTTGGGATTTGTGAGAGAGTTGAAGCGTGAGCTCGAAAAACGCTTTGTAAAGGTTCCTTAGCACCCGGGAAGCTAAGGTGTATTTGCTATTTGGAGAATAGTGAAGGAAGCCCAAGGAAGTCAATAGCCTTGGGGGTGGACGTAGGCAAGTGTTGGCCGAACCACCTAAAATTGCGGTGTTGTCTCTCTAACTCTATCTCTCTTATTTTTTGTTCCATATTATATTTGTGGTGCTTTATGCTTTATCATTATTGCTTATATTTTGCTTAGCATTATACACATTCAGATCTGCATTTTTAATTGTTAAAAAGGGGTATTTTTCAGATCTGGGTTTTTATCGAAAAAGGACTAAGTTTTTTATAAACCCAATTCACCCCTACTTTTGGGTTGTTATTTAGACTCTTAATCGGTACAACGGTAAAATTCCTAACGGCTATAAATGATTAGTTTTCTCATGTGGCCTATATAAAGACCTTCCTATTGTCTCAAAAAGTGAGAGAACGACCACATATCATTTTACATAACTTGAGAAATCTTAAACCTTTTTATTTCATATTTCTCATATTATTCACACAAATTACATTTTCACATCCTTTTCATTGTGTGAATCAAAGAGATAGAGCTTTTTATTTTCATATTCCACTCTTTGAGAGAGTTTATTCTTGTATCTTCCTATCCAAAGAGAGGTGATTCCTTTAGTGAGGTTGTTCATTAAAGAAAAAGTTTATAGAGGGTATATCTCAAGCTTGGTTGGGTTGTGAGTTGTAAGCCCGAAAATCACTTGGGTTTTGAGTGTTGAGCCCGATAAAACACTTGTACAGTTCTCTAGCACTCCGGAAACTAGAGTGTACACTATTTGAAGATAGTGAGAAAACCTCAAGGCTCGGTAAAGGAGCTTGAGGGGTGAATGTAGGCGGGTTTGCCGAACCACTTAAAAATCTCGTGTTTGCTTCTCTAAACTCTACTCTTTACATTTAACACTTATTTACTTATCGCATCAATACTTATTTAAATGCTTGTACTAAATTATCTTTACTTTGCAAACACGACTTTAGAGGTTAAAAGTGAAAAAATTTAAAACCCAATTCGCCTTTCTCTTGGGTTGTCCTAATCCTTGGAGTTACACTAAGTTCGTTCAATTATAGGTTTTGTTTATTTATTTTTCTCTAAGCAACGAGATTCATTCAAACCAAAGAAGCAAACAAAGAGTCTCAGGGGGCTTAAAAAAGCCACCGAGTCTAAAACAAGAAAGCTGTAAAAGATGCAAAGGAATAACCCCAACAAAACGCCTGCAAGTGGCTCACTTCGCTAAACTATCTGCAATGGAATTAGCTTGACGTGAAACTTTAAAGAAGCTCTTGTTTAGAGCTTACGGATTAGTGGCATTTTACCTCTCTTCGTAGCAGCTTTGATAACAGTGTTGATTATTAAAAGTAGTCCATTTCCTTTCGCACAAATGACATCTCATGGCTGTATTGGAGCTTGAAAAGTAAATTTTCAGTAGGAAAGTGAAATTTTTCTTAGTTCCAAAATGTTCTCTTTTGGCAGTTGAAAGGGGTTCTTTGGACAACAAAGAGTGTTTCGGTCCGTGACTTGTCTGCTGTATCGTGTGAAATTCAGCTTTTAAGTTGTTAAGTAGGACTTTTGAAATCAATTTGCTATAAATCCGATGTCTTTGTACAACAGACCATTTTGATCATCTGCCTTGATGGGACTTAAGTTATTCTGGGGCAAACAATCCAGATGCATCAGATTCATAATGATTGGATTATCTTCAATGGTGGATGCTTCATTTTTCAATGCTTTTGATTAATATTTGAGCTGATAGTGAAGACTGTCAGGCGCTTATCGCTGAGGCTAATCGATTCCGATTGGCCAATCATTTTTTTTTCCTTGGCCAGATCTGCCAATTAGTTTGGTGCAACTTGGCTTCTGAATGATCTCACTACAATCTCTTTTAGCATTCACGAAAATTTCCAAAATTCCGTGGTATGCTCCATGCTATTCAGATAGCTGTCCTAGCATATACTTACAAGAAAGAGAAAAATTACACGATAACACACCCCACAACTCGTACGCCTAGTTTTCTTGGCATCAGCAATTCAAAGCTGTATTTAGACGAAATCCTAATCTTTGCTTTTGCACCCAAAAGTTGTGCTTCTGTTGCTGCAACAACTAGCAAAACCGAGGGACCTCGTCCGTCTCCGTTGACTCTACCACATGGATTGGACAAGGATGTCAACACTGAAGGGGAAAAAGAATAAACGAGCGATGAGTGTCGTTTCTAGGCAGTGAAAGGCAGCTACCTTGGTATAACCTTTGCTCCTAGACCCCTTGCAAGTGTTATCTTTACTCTTTCCCAAACAAGTCCTCCGAGATTGAGGTCTGTTAGAAGTGCTGGAGGAACGAAACATGTAAGAAGGCTGCTCTGGAGTTTTAAGTTCAACGTTTAGAATAATGAAAGAAGAAAAGTGACCGATAATATATGTAGTCTTTGGCAGACCTACTCTTACCTGTTTCTGAAAGCAGTAGCGCTTCAGATCCAAACCCATTGTTATGCTCATTGATTGCCGTGGATGATCAATGGAGGAATCAGATATTGCACCATTTGGACTCTCTTCTGGAAAGACTTTCAAGCACAGGAATTCAACGAATCCAACATCACATGGCTTGAAGGCAGGTACTAACTAGTAACTACCTCTGAGTCTGGACTTAAAAGTGAAGTGGATAACCCATATAATGGCGCCATTTCTTAACTTACCCTGTCGAATACAAATCACTGTTAACCTCTTTCTCAAGCGTTTTGGGCTCATTGCCTAAAGTTCTCATATGTTCTACCAAAATGTCCAAAACAGCAACAATTTCCGTGATTCTAGTGTTTGAACTGTCTTCTGCTCTGAATTGGTAGACACAGTCTTTAATCTCAACCCAACTGAACCCTGGATTTGTTTTCAGCCCTTGGTCTTTCATCAATTTCCGCACCCTTGCCACCTGATCCCAGCACCCCACACTGGCGTACAACTTTGCCAATTGTACAAGGGTGCCAGGGCAACCTGGTTCAAGTAACAGCCTGTTCTCTGCTGCCTGAATGCCAATCCAAACACTCCTGTGAAGCCTCGAAGAAGATAGCAGGGAACCCCATATTACAGCATTGGCGTAGATAGGCATATTCTGAATAAAATCTCGAGCCTCTTCCAGTAGTCCAGCCCGGCCAATAAGATCCACAACACATGAATAATGATCTAGTTCTGGCTGCACTCCATGTTCAACCATTGAATTGAAGTACAACCAGCCCTCTTTAACGAGACCTGCATGGCGACATGAAGAGAGAACACCAAGGAAAGTAATGGCATCAGGTTTTATGCTTCCCTTCATTTCTTCGAAAAGATCAATAGCCTGCATTACGAGTCCATGCTGGGCATATCCTGCGATCATGGAGTTCCACGATACAACATCTTTACCAGCCATCCTTTCAAAAATGTAAAGGGCATCTTCAACAGCCCCGCATTTGCAATACATTGAGATGAGAGCGTTAGCAATGTGTACATACGAATTGAAACCCATTTGAATTGTTTGGCAATGAGCACGTCTCCCATGCCCAAGAGCTCCAGTACCAGTGCAAGCAGTCAGAAGACTCGTGAAGGTAAACTCGTTAGGTCCTGACATCGCATTCCTCATCTGATGAAAAAGCTCCAAACACACATCAACCTGCCACTCTTGTGCAAATGCAGCAATCATAGCTGTCCACGACACTACATTTCTTACAGGCATTTCTTCAAAAACCCGACAAGCATGTTCTAACTCGGCGCATTTGCCATACAAACTAATCAAAGAACTGCCAACGTATAGATTGGCAACAAACCCAGTTCTTACTGCCAAACAATGATACCGAATACCACCCCGCAGATCACGTGTCGACCCGCATGAACTCAAAGCATGGGACAAAGCCTTCGCGTCGACTCCCAGCCCTTCCCTTTGCCAATTACGCTTAGGAATCAAACTCTTCCTAGAAGATGACTCAACCGTTTCATCAAACATATATGTTAGTCCGACGACCGCTGGATTTGAACTGTCAAGCTTATCGCTACAATGTTGGTATGAACCTGTTTGCAAAATGTTCTGAACGAGCCGAAGATGGCTTTGGCGAGTACTTGGGTTGAAACAGCTAGGTTTCGGCGCGATAAGGTCGAGTACTCTTAACGCTTTGTCTAACCTCCTGTTTTGCTGTGTCCCTTTCCGTTTATGAGAAGTGAAGGTTTTAGGATGTGATAGTGTTCGTAAACCGAAGGAAAACCTCTTTCTGAAACAGCTTTGACGAAGAATACCATTCATTCCTGCCGAGAGCCCAGGAAGCTAGCAATCAGTCTCAGTATTGTACTTACATTAGACGAATGGAAACGGCCAAGTTGGAGCCATTTAATCGGACGGTCCAAAACGTTCCTCATTTGATGACACAGCCTATACGACATGTAGTTATATGAATGCTCTAATCGGAAGCCGCCTACACGACATATGAAATGAGCTTTCATATGATTCTGGTGGTTTATTTTGGGGTGGGTAAAAATTCGGGGAAGAATTGGAAGTAATTTTTCCCAATTTTTTGGTTTTGGTTTTGGTTTTGATTTATTTTATTTTATTTTTAAAAATAGGATTTAATATAACATATGAAATTTACTTGAATGTTTATTTTAGAATATAGATTTTGAATGAATGTTTATATTTATTGTTAATTTATGATGAATAATTGAAAAATCTTTCAAAATTTCGGTTCAAAAAAATATTTGAGGTTTATTAGGACCCTTAAGAAAATGTATCCAAAAAAACTTACATGCCGAACCGGAAATTCCAGAACAAAAAATTAGTATTCCAATGAGTATCGAAACGGATGGAACTATCCTTATACTATTATTCTTTGATAAATCATTTTGTTTAAATTCGTTAAATTCTATTCATCTTTGTGATATTCCCTCTAAACTATGTATTAGATTGCTAGAAAATAAAACTTATCGACAAACAAAAACAGATTATCAAATGAAAACAAAACACAAAGTTTTACCCTAAAAAATAAAAATAAGAATATAAATTTAAGAGTAAAAAGAATCCTTACGGTGGTAAGAATCACCCAATGGGTGAGGAGGACTGCACTAGATTGAGATATTCCTTAATTTGCAGCTTAAATTGAATGGTCGAATTGAAAAAAATAGACACTACAAACATTAATATACCACCTACACTACAAGAAAAATGATTTTGAGTGACAAATTATTGAGTGTTAAATCAAATTTTGTGGCACAAGAGTACCCTTTCGTGACAAAAATTAAATTTCTTTATTAAAAAGTTTTGCACAATTTCATATACGTCCGGACCTTATTATGAAACGTTCGCATGAGTTTTTTGAGTGACGGAATAACAACCGTCATAGATTTGTGACACATCAATTTGTCACAAATTAGGAATAAATGCAAAATCAGTCCCTGCACTATACTTGAAAATTGAATTAGTCCCTATGCTATCAAAATCATAAATTTAGGCCTTATGATTTGCTTTCCATTTTGCCGTTGGTCCCTCCACCCTATTCTGTTAACACAAATAACAGAACTTTGACACATAAGCCTTCACTGCCACGTCACCTTCCCAGCTAGCTCAACATGTCACCACTCTTGACAGGTCAACTCCCTTTTTTTTTTTTTCCCCTGCCTAACCTCACCTTCCACATAATCGAATGACTTAAATAACACGCGTGCCCCTGGGGTTTAAGGTTTTTTCAAAAATACTCTTAGGGTAATTTTTGTTGTCCCGCTACCCCTAAGGTATACCCATTTTTTCCGTTTTATCCCTCTAGCAATATTCCGTTTATTTCTTGACGGAAATTAATGATATGGACCAAGTGACCACGTCACACCCAATTAAAAGGAGACACGTGTTTTGACTAGACTCATTTCATTTTCGACCTCCATCACCACGTCACTTAGAGCCATAGCAGTTTACCGAAATGCCCATTGTTCCACATAATCTAAAATAAACTAACCCAAGATTGAACA
This sequence comes from Morella rubra, assembly GCA_003952965.2. Lineage (NCBI taxonomy): Eukaryota > Viridiplantae > Streptophyta > Magnoliopsida > Fagales > Myricaceae > Morella > Morella rubra. Next base: position 32,240,342 of record CM025850.1, on the reverse strand, counting down.
AACCTACAACCATTTGTGACCCAATAGAAACCTCCTTCCCCATCTTTTCCCCCAAATCATTTCTAGAAATCCACAAACATAACACGGACAAAATCCACCCTCGCCCAAGATATTCTTGCCCGAAAATTGTCCGTTCCTTTTTTCAGTTGCTTATGCTTGATTACCGGCATAGATCCTTTCTTACCAACTATTTTAACGGAGTTGAATTTAGTCAAAAATGGAGATAAAGCAAGTCCTTTCTCAGCATCTTTGAATTTGAAACCCAACAAAACAAAACAAAGAACCTCATACCACCATATGCAAAATTGACCAAGCTCTGAACAATGGTTAAAGTGAAAAAAGAATTGGGTTTTGTTGCAAAAAGAGGTACCCAAGCTCTAAGCATTTCTTCTACGGGATTTGTGTGAAAACTTCTTGTTATAAATCCACAAACATAACACGGACAAAATTGTAGCAAAAAGAGCAGTGAAAGCAACAATGAGATCTTGAACGAACTAGGGTTCTAGAAATGATTTGGGGGAAAAAGTTGGGGAAAGAGGTTTCAAGTTGTGAATGTTTGTGGTTCTGCGTAAAGGTTTCGTTGTTCTTGTTTGGTTCTTTGTCATCTTTTGCCTAGCTTTCTTTAGTTGCCTACAATGATTGACTCATCAAAAATACGTCTGGTTTAGTACCCAAAGTGTGAAAATCCTCTCCCAGAGCTCGTCAATTACTCTGTTTACTAGTGCGGTGGTTGTGGTGTTGTTCTTCGAGGCACTTTTGTTTCTGTTGGAACTAGGGTTCTAGGAATGATTTTGGGGAAAAGTTTGGGAAGGAGGTCTATCGAGTCGCAATTGTTCGTGGGTACGCGCAAGAGGTTTAGGTAATTTTAGATGATGTGGAACGATGGGCATATCAATAAATTGCATTGGCTGTGAGTGACGTGGTGATGAAGGTTGAAAATTAAATGAATCCAATCAGCAGGTCAAAACACGTGTCTCCTTTTAATTGGGAGTGACATGGCCACTTGGTCTAAATCATCAAATTCCGTCAAGAAATGGACGGAATATTGCTGGAGGGATAAAACGGAAAAAATGGATATACCACAAGGGTGGCGGGACAATGAAATTTACCCTAGGGGTATTTTGAGAAAACATTAAACCCCAGGGGCACGCATGTTATTTAAGTGCAATTGAATCCTAACCTCCAATTCCTCTCATCCCCGATTCCCTCTCCCTCTTTTTGCATAGAGGAGATTGAGCACTATCAGAATCCATGGACGCTACAGGGACTCCAAGAAATTTCGGTAAGCGCAGGGACTCCAGAATCCATAGACAGGTTGAATGGATCTGTCGAAGGCATTTAAGGTGTTCAACGAGGATGGGGACGGCTACATATCGACCAGAGAATTACAAGCGGTGCTAGGAAAGCTGGGACTCTCTGGAGGGAGCGAGATTGACAGAGTTGAGAAGATAATTCTCTCCTTTAACCTCAACCTGGATGGGCGGGTTGATTTCTTTGAATTCAAGGATATGATGCGCAGCGTTCTTGTCTAGAGCTCTTGATCATCATTCTCTTTTATCTTTGTCCTTTTGCTTTGTATGGTGTCCCAACTGTATGCCTTTTGGAGAGACCAGGTGTCACGACCCGTGCGCCTATTAGCCTCTAAGCTCTTTTTGTAGTAATAGAGGTGCATATATGGCGAGGTTATAGCATCATAATTATCCTATGAGTCTCAAGATTGAGGTTAAGTCCTTGAGATGTTTATAGACAACTATAAACTATAGAGTAAATGAGCGGAAGACTTAATAACCAGGGCACAAACATAGAGGACAAGGGTATGGGTGATCATATCATGGGTTACAAAGGAATTGAAGATAAGCATCTGGCTTATTAAAAAAAAATAAACAGATAAAGGGTCGAGTCTTAAGGACTCAGTAAGGGGGAATGGGGCATATAACAATAACAGTACATGTTCAATATCAATTCTGAAATAGTCAAACATACCAGAGATAACATGCATTAAGCCAACAGTAAGCAGATGTAGGATGCAACACGCAGTCATGCAGTATATAATTACCATATATATAGGCAATAATGCAACATACAGTATGCAATGCACTTTTCTTTTCTTCCCTTTTAATGGCAACCTTTCCTTACAAATCCATCTGTATCACCCCCAGCGGCCAGGGTTGTGCGTCCAATCTTCCCTGCACTTTAGGACAGTCTTAGACATTCCGCTTGTCCTAGGACACAAGTAAAGGCCCAACTGCCTTCTACTCCAGGGCCATCCTACCTTGTAGAGATGGTTGCACTCCCCGGTGATCGATACTGTCACCCCCATATAAACATTACAATAAAAGGAGGTCATTTTGTTAATATTTTCGATGCAAATGCAATATGACACCCAGTCATCCAAAACTTTATAACTCGATATATTCTCCAAGAACATATCCTTTCCCTTTTTCCATGTCCTCTTTACAAAATACTCTATAAATATGTATTTATTTCCTGAATAGATATCAAATATATGAATCTAAAATTATCTTTTTAGAATTAATAAATTAAGTGAACTAATCTTCATTAGTCAAACCTAGGTCAAAGGTCAATAATTCAAGTTGAATGTGGACTTGCACTTAAGGCTTGCTGTCAAGCCCATTTTCTTAAGTGATCAGTGGCTATAATGGGCCACTAGACTGGTCCAAAAAGAAATAAAAAGAGGTCCAACATGTGGGCCTTAAAAATAGGGCTTAAAGGGTCTTTATGTGTCAAACTTTGGACCTCCCCATCCAAGCCCAGATCTTGGCCTAAACACCAGCCAATAAGCCCATGAAAACAACATACAAGTCATACAAACATGCCCAGTTCGAAATCATACAAACAGATCCGTTTTAATAAAAGTACAGATTTTGCATGCAACTTCAAATATTCATAACAAATTCATTATAACTCCAAAAATCACGAAGTTTAAACTGGAGGCTCCTAAGGATGCCTAAGTTCATGTCTCATAATTTCAGATCAAAATAATGTCGTATGCCGTATAATTAACGTACCCAAGTACACTGTTATCAAGAAATAAGCTAAACGAAGCTAGTTTTGACCTAATTAAGCATATCTTCAAATTTCCACGTAAATAATTACACCAAATCAATCCTACATGTTTCTAACACCTCTTAGGAGTCCTAAAACCGAGCCATGCAAAATAAATTCATAAAAATTAACATAATTTCTTCAAAAGGAGTAAAATGACCTAATCTCCATAATTACTCTAATTCTCAAAATCTTCCAACATCAAATCAAATTGATCATTCATGTAGCATATAATCAAGCTAATAACATGTTCCAGATCAACAAATTTCATGTTAATAGCCTAAATCATCAAGATACTAAAATCACCAAAAACATGCAAAACTAGCCCTTACCTTGATTAATCTTCTCAAGCTTTACTAATCACAATTCCTTCATAAAAAATCATGGCAACATAAAATATCATCAGAATAAGATCAAAGCATAGGAATTTCGAATGAGCATCAAGATTTTCTCAAAATTCCTTCAAGATCACCTTAGAACTTCAATCGGCTAGAATCTCCCTTTCTCTCTTCAATCTCCAACTTCCTCTCAAGCTCTCAAGCACCCTCTCCCTCTCTCTAAGGCTTTCGAACAGATCAGTGAGGAAAAACCTCACACATGCTGGGTATTTATACTAGTTGCTAACTAGGGTTTATCTAGGGTTAAGGTCTAAGATGTCTAGGGTTAATAGGGACACAATCATCTTGTCTAACACTAGCCTAGGACATCTATGCAAGCATAAGCTCAGCAAAGTTTGGCTTGGGCGGCAGCTCCCTAGAATGAAACATGTGGATAGTGGTTTTTGGACAATTAATGATATCTAATGATTACAAAATAAAACCATGTGTTTGACTGGTTTCTCTTGGTCAAAGGAGGTGCTGGATCACTACTGGGCCAAGGCAGGTCGAATGGGCTTGATCTGGGCCCAAAAATTTATGGTTTTTAGGCCCAATTTCATAAAACAATGTAATTCAAGCCCAATACCCTAATTAAAAATAAAATTTTTAATAAAAAAATTCAAAAAAGGCATGGCATCACTCAATTAGATCATATTTATCAAGAAAATAATGAAATAAAACATGTCAAGCAAAAAGATTGGATGAAAATAGGGTTTTCTAGAAGATAATAGGCTAAAAACAAGCTTTAAGGGCAAAATTGTCTTTTCCAGCTTGTAAAAATATTTTATGAAAATTATTAGGGCACTGACATGATAAAAATAGGTAATGACATGAAAGAGCTTGAAAAGACAAGAATGAGGATATTTTTATCATAATTTTTGGATATATAGAACTATTTCTAGGTATTTTAGAATATTTACTAATAATTAAATCCGAATTTATTAAAGAAAATTAAGATTGATTAAGAATATTTAGAGGGTCGGGGTGTTACACCAGGCCCTCAGAAGTGTTTCTTTGGAAACAAATGAGGATATTGGGATCACCCAAAACATTAGTAATCATATAGAGCTATTGGATGCATTCCTACTTGAGAGAGGAAAATCACATTAGAATATATAGAGAAGCCCCTCTATGGATTTCAATTCTATCACCAAAATGGCAAAGACAAATTCGAAAACAAAAATCAGACTGTTGGCAAATTCATTTTTTGCGGTTGGCAATTGCAACTTGAATTGAGTTGTCTCTTGTGTGTAATTTGCTCTTACTTGGAAGACCTTAGAGCACTGGCCAACACTTGATAGAAGCTGGGCAGCTTCTTGCCTCTTTATCTTTGTGCCCAATTCCTATGCTCATAGCCTTAATCACACCTCTTACTGCATCCAACTCTATCTCCAACACTCTTCTATATTTCTCACTGCTTCCAAATGAATTGTCGATGTCGTTGATGTTGCGCCCCTTCCTCTACTAATTCCTTTGTACGATGTGGACAAATTTAGAATGGAATGGATGCTTGATTTGGGAATTAAGGTTAGGGTTTAAAGTAATTTTAAGGATAGGGATTCGAGTCAAGAGAATTGGGGATGAGAGGAATTAGGGGTTAGGGTTCTATTATGTGGAGGGTGGGGTCAAGTGGGAAAAAAAGAGACGAGCTGATGTGTTGAGCTAGCTAGGAAGGTGACGTGGCATTGAGGGCTTATGTCTCAAAGTTCTGTTATTTGTGTTAACGGAATGGAGTGGAGGAACCAATGGCAAAAAGGAAGTGGAATCATGAGGACTAAATTTATCACACATTGTCCAGACGTATTTTAACATCGTCTGTAGTCTCATTCTCTCACCTTTGGCTTACTCTTATCTGTGTCTCTCATCCATCTCCTCTACTGATTCTCTCTCTCATCCCCCTCTCTCTTGCTCTTTCTCAGACCCCACTACCACTCGTAGGTCCTGTCTTTGCTTCTCATCAACGGCGCCACGGATAGTTCTCCAATCTGTTGAGCCTTACTCTTTGATTCTCACTTCGGCCGAGACTCTCCGCGAACAGCATGGTACTGCTTTCTTTTATTTCTATTTTTTGTGAGCACTGTTGTCTTCTCTTTCAGTTCACCATTTCTCACCTTTGTGCTTATTTTTTACCATATTATTCTTCCTTTACTGACATTTCAATTTTGTGTTTTATTAGGGTTTCATCAAGCCAATAATTTGGGAATTTTGTGTTATTTCTTAGTGCGATTTAACCTTTGTGCTTGTTTTCTTGTTCCTCTATTCTATTTGTGAGCACTGCTCTGTGTTCGTCTTTGTTTATATATAATTATCTTGTTGCTCAGATAATTCAAAGGATAGATATGAGAACTTTCGATTCTTAGAATGGTTTCGGGTAAAAGTTGGTGTTGTAAAACCTAAGTCCTCTCATCATTTTTTTACGCAAACTCGCGAAGGGACAAGCTCGTCACGTCTTTGTTCTCTCGGATAAATGTTTTTTTTTTTTTTTCTACATTACAATTTCAACTAGATCAGATAATATCCATCCTGGTCATCTAGGCTGAATTTGGTTGTTTTCATAACTTATTAGGATAATATTGTGCATGAGTTGTAATTTAGGTAAAAGTTGTTCATAGTAAATAAATCTTCTCTTTTCCATTTGAAAATTGGGTGATGCTTTGGAATTGTGAATAGTTTGGGGTTTAATTCTCTCTCTCTCTCTCTCTCTCTTCTCTTGCTATGTTGCTCTCTGTTTCTCTCTCTGCGGTCCAGTTGTTCTGAAGTAAACTGAATTATAGATAACTGTTTAGAACTAAAGTCAACTTCTCTGATGCATACAGTTGCTAACATGCTGACAACTCTGTAGATTCTCTAATGTCTTTTTTAACTCCTAAGAGATGCATTAACTACTTGTATTAGTTGTTTGAATTGTTGCACTGAAAATAGAAGAAAGGAAAAAAATTGAGTAGAAAAAGGAAAGAAACCAAAACTAAGTGATGCAACTAAAAGATCTGCATTAAAGAAAAAACCAATTTGAGTCTAAACATGTATTGGTTAAAGCCATTGAAGTAATAATAAGTTTTAGTGAATGTGGATTTGATAGTTAGAGATTGCAAATGACTAATTAAGGTTCTTCACTAAAGGATGATCAACTGAACTGACCCCTAATGGTAAAAAAAAAAAAAAAAAAAACCACTAGAAGTGCAAGAACATGGTTGTTCCCAACTTCTTAGAACCTATGCAAGGTTGCGGAATATGCCTCCTCAAGTGAAACAATTTGGAGATTCAATTTGTGGCTATGCTATTTTGAAGTTCATATAAGATTGCCGCCAGTGGTGGAACCATAAATCTAATCGAAGGGGGCTGAACTCTTAAGGAAAAATGACAAAAAAATTTTTTTACTACATAATACAAAAAAATATCTTGGAGTTAAAATATAAAAAATTAATAACTAAAAACACTAAAAATATTGAAATACACGGACCGTACTATTTGCTGATACTGAGAGGTGGCAATTGGATCCTACGAGACTGCATATTCTGAAAACGTTGTAAAATATCTTCGTTCTCAATAGTTTCAAAAATTTCTCTCTCAATGTATACCACCAAATTATCATTCATCCATTCATCTTCTATCTTATTACACAAATCAATTTTAATAAACTTCATCGCAAAGAACTCTCTTTCAACGGTTGTAGTCACAACTGTAAGACCAATGCCAACTCAATCAACTGATAAACCAATGATATAGAGTGGTAATTTATCATTCAAATAGGGGTCTCAAGTAGTATCTTTGACACATTGAACTCACTAACTATCAAATTTCATCAATTTTTTATGCCTTAAAAAAGATCAAACTATCAAACTTGTATTGCAATTTGTTTAATTGTGAAAGTTGGAGGGCTCAATGTGTGAGATTGATAATTTAGACCTTATTTCAAATTGCATTGATAGTTAAAAGAGTCGAGAGTGACTTTTTCGTTCGCTTAGTCACGTTTTCTTGAACACCAGTTGGCTTATACAATACAGCCACTGTTTAGAACTCATGTAAAGCTTCTCCGTTCCTAATATCTGAATGGATTGTGATAGGGATATGTATTGTTCGAATGACACATCATTCTTCACTTATTTTAGCAAAATTATATTGAGTTACATTGATGATGTTCTTCCTAAAGTGGCGAGACAAACACATGTATTTTGTTGTTTTGTTTTTTTGTGAAAGAGCACGCGTCGACAACGATTGAGGGATCACGCTCCCACGATTGCATTGGAGTTGGACATTACTGGCCCAGTGGGCATATAAGGATGGAGGAGGTTGTGTGGAGATTCAGTCGCTTGACGTGGATAACCCCACCTGTCCCATTGCAACGGCTGCTCGAAACGACATTACAATATTTTGGGCCTTTAGTGCCACACATGATAACATTATACAAAAGTCAGCCGAAGTCTCCATTACTCACCCTCATATAAATATCTCACTGGGCCTGGGCCTGATCAATTGGGGGCGGGCTGGACTCTTAAAAAAAAAATTGAAGGAATTTTCAGGCCATGGGGGGCAGCTGTCCCCCATGGTCCACACGTGGTTCCGCCTCTAATTGTAGTCGCTAAGCATCCAGGTGCTATTTTTCAATCAAGACTAGGGAATCCAAAATAAAAGTTTAGCAATCAATGCGAATCAGTGCCCTTTAAAAATCAAGGTAAATTGATTGGTGCCTTAAGGATTGGTTATCCCAGGCAGCAGAATTCATGCTTTTAAAATCTCCAAACTAGTGAGAAGAGAAATGAGGAATCTCCATGCACATTATACCTTAATATTCCTGGGTATGGAGCCTTCCCATTAGAGTTCAAGTGAGAACAAATTCTGTGCAAAGATAATTTGTGCAAAGCCGTGCAACGCGACGATTGTGATTTAAAGATACAAATCCAATGTTTTAAAGTTGGTCACGATTTAATGAAGTGAGGAGACAAAATGATATGGCTCAATCTTAGCTTGACTCATTAAATGATGTGGCCAGTTTTGGAACGTTGGATTTGTATCTTAAAATCACAATTGTCGCTTTGCATGGCTTTGCACGATTTGTCTTTGTACAAAATCCTTTCTCGAGGTCAAGATCTATTCGATAGGAGAAAGTTATGTGCAAAGACAAATTGTGCAAAACCATGTAAAGGAACAATTGTGATTTTAAAAAATAAAAAACCAACTTTTCAAGGCTAGACAATCCTATTTTACATTAATAGTGAGGCTTAATTATTGATGCAATCCATGTGGTATTGACTTTTAACAAATCAATTCTGGATGTACAATTTTGAATGGAATGGTCCTTTTGGTCATTTTTTAGACATAAAGGTTCTTTCGTCCATCAAAATTACCTTTCCGTTAATAGTGAGGCTTACTTACTGATGCAATCCATGTGGTATTGACTTGTAACAAATCAGTTTTGGGTGTAAAACTTTGAACGAAACGGTCTCTTTGGTCAATTTTTTAGACCTAAAGGTCCTTTTGTCCATAAAAAATTAGCCTACTAATAGGGACAGGATTTAGGATAGGCTATTTGACCCCGTAAATGGATATTTCGATCCCTAACTTGTATCGGTCTTTTATTAGTTAGCTAATTTTTAGTGGACGAAAAAATCTCTCTATATGAAAAATGGATCACGGAGATCGTCTCATTCAAAGTTATAACTCAGGAACTAATTTGTTAAAAGTCAATATCACATAGACTGCAGAGGTAATTAAGCTCAATAGTGATGATCTCAACATCTAACTCGAATGTCTCCGTACTTCTTTCATTCGAGTCATCCCTAGCCATGAACCTTTGTAATCCTCCACTTGTTTAGATCAAGCTACGATATACCTTGCATCTTTTTTCAACCCAATTTTCTTCATGCTTTCCCTGATCTTTTATGGGCTTCTTCCCCCCTCGCAGCTTAAGAATACAAATTGGCCTTAATTACAAAATTCCCAGAGTTCTCAGGCTCGATCTGTAACAAACGTTAAAAGACGAATTTACCCAATTCAACATCTCCAGAAACAGAGGCTAAATTATTAAGGCGAAAAAAGGAAAAGAAAAAGAAAAATGTTTTTTAAGGCGAAAAGAAATGGTCAAAACAAATTGAACGTGCTAACTAAAGGCAATCTAACGAAGTGGGACAGGATTCACGGCGTCAAACCCGGAAGTTTTTTTTTTTTTTTGGGGTAATTCAACCCCGGAGGTTTGAGTCTTTGAGAACACTCCTATCTTTAGTTTTTTTTTTTTTTTTGAGAAGAGTACACTCCTATCTGCGCCAACTGGATTTTTTATTGAGAAATTTATAAATACTTAAATTTTAATGATTTTTTACAAACCGAGAGCTAAGACGCGTTAAGACGTGTTCGTTGCCTCCTTTTTCTATAATTACAAACCGAGAGCTAAGACGGTCCAGTGTTCGTTGCCTCCTAGAGTAAAGCGCCTACATTATCAGTGACCTTTGGGATACTACTCCAGGAGGTCTAGGGTTTGGAGCTCGCCTGAGCTCCAATCGACTCTGGAACGCTCTAATTGACGAACAGTTATGGCAGTCGGAAAGCGGGAACTTCGTTATCTTCTACCTATCTTCCAACCTTCTTAGGTACCTCCTTTTCAAGAAAAAGCAAATAACTTATTATGAGGAAGATTTAGCGAATTTGACTCTTCCTTCTATTTCACTTTTTTCAGTTTGTGTACAGAATGCAAATTCTTGGAATTACTTGAGATTAGGTTTAGGGATTTTGCTTCTTTCATGTCAAACATTTTAGTAACAGCTTTTTTTATTTATTTCGTGTTTTTGATTTGCTGGGCATTGGTAGAAATGCGTTTGGATTTTTCTCTACAAAGTAGAGACAACGGAGGAGTGAGTGACCAAACAAAAACAGCTCCTTTTTCTCAGTTAGATATAAAAGAGTGGTTGATGACAGTTCTTATGTTTACAAGACTATGAGCTCCTTCGAATAGGAATATATGGATAAATCTGGAGTGGACAAGTGTCATACTAAGAGGTTCAATTACGTATTGTGTTTGACTAATAAGATTGTCCCTGTGAGTAGTGGTTACATTTTCTGCTAAAAGGGAATAAAACACATCATGATATTCCATGTTTAGCACTCTCTGTAATTGTTCGTCCAAATATGAAGTGTTCCATATCTGATGCTTATTATAGCTTCTTCTTTTTTGTCCCGCTGTCCCTCTCTCTTAATTTGGTTGAATAAAGGACTTGTTGTACAAGTTACAATACATTGTGACCTGCTTTTCCAACTTTTTAGTTCTGCTACTACTTGAGAGGGAAAAAGATTATAGGTTCTTTTGGATTGTATTTGATCCGATTCAAAATGACAAAAAAGGGAACTCAAAATAAATCAAAGATAAGAAAGGTTTATCATCTAGTTTGTAAAGTGATCACAATTATGACTAACTTTAGGACCAATATTTGTGGTGCAACTTTCTTGCTGTGATAAGTAGAGAATGACAAGTTTAGTGAATTACGGAATTTCTAAGTCAATCTTTCAAAATTCCAAATTTGGGGATTTTGCTCTGTTATTGAATTAGTGAAGTTGTGGGGTTTGAGAATGATGTGGGAGTTTTGTTTGATATTTTGAATACATTGGTTGAGGTGTTAGATTGCTCTTTTAATCTGAATCCATTACTAATATTTGTACTTATGCCTAAGTGAGGAAAAGCTTTGAATTATCTATGAATTAAGTTGTTATTTCCCATAACAGAAGCATATGATATTGTTTGAGTGAGCAAGACCAAACACTTGAAATTGGATGGATATGTTTTTTGTAGTTATGCTTTCTAAGTGCTGTCCAGAACAATAGCCATATGATTGTGTATGTCTTCTTCGTAAGAGGGTATCTGAGACATGATGTTGTTAGTGCCAAATAGCCATTTATGGAAGTGAATTTCTTAAGTACTACTTTCTTAAGTGCACCTTTGAGTGCAATGTCTTCTTCGTTTAATCCATACTCAATAAACAGCATCTATCATGCTACAAACATGCTTTCTTAACTGAGACGTTATGTGTTGTTAAGAGCACCTTTGTTTATCTGAGACTTTATGTTGTTAGTTCCATATGATATTGTGTATGTCTTCTTTGTTTAAGAGGGTATCTGTTTATTAAGTTTTGTTGATGAAAACATAACTTAACTTTGTTAAGAAGCTGTAATGGCTTAAAAGATAATTTTGACAGTTGGATAGTTAGTGTGGCATCTTTGTTTATGGATAACATTGCTGGTAGTATATGTCAAAGAGTAGGGTTTTGAAATGATAGGAAATTATTCATCACTGGTTCTATTAGTGAATAGGATCTATTGACATTAAGTAAAGAAGCGGGAAAAATTCGTCTTTCCCCACGGGTGAGAGATAAGTAGATTTGATTAATATTGTAAAGAATAAAGATGAGTATTTATAAGAGTATGTCGAAATGTGTTATAGAATCCTAAAAATTGTGAAGGCAAGCTATGAGTGTATTAAGATGATTTCAAGTATCGAATGTTAAAATTTGGATGATGAGAAAGTGAAGTGTATCTTTTTGTGGGAATTGAATAGTACCATACTTGGGGATCTTGGTACTCTGTGTATTATATGTCATGCAATAGCACCATGCTTAGTCCTCATGGTACTATGTGGAATGCGTTCTGGAAATAGTACCGTAGTGAACTTGGTGCCATGTGTTATGGAATTTATTTAGCAAATACAGTACTATGCTTCATGATCATGGTACTATATATGTGTAATGTTTTCTGGAAATAGTACCATGCTTAGTAAACTTGGTACTGTTTGTTGTGGATTTATTTAGCTAATACAGTACTATGCTTTGTGATCTTGGTGCTGTGATTGGCAAAGTGTGATAAAAACTTGGTAATATGCTTGGTGATCTTCATGGTTTGAGGTATTAGTACTGTAAATCCGTGATATAGGATAAAATGCTCGGTTTTCATGATCTTGAGTTGTAGCCTTGTGGAATTAGTATGATACGTAATAATAATAGCTTGGTACTATACTTTGTGAACTAGTACCATAGCATAATAAAACTCAATAATTACTCAGAAGTCATGCTTTGTGCACTTGACACAATAATTTTATGCGTTAACCAGAGAAGATGATCTTACAACTTTTGCTTGATTTATTATCTTTACATTTGTTTGGACATGAGAAAGTGGAAAAGGTTCCTAGAATTATTGTTGGTCGGGTTATGTAAGTTTGTATGGCATAAAAAGCCATTTTATGCAGTCTTTGGGTAATGAGTTTTCAGGAATTTGTTGCTAAGTTGATTATGTTTTTATTTCATTCCTTGATACTCAACCTCTACTTTAAATTAATCACTTGTACTTAATGAGGTATCTTTTCTAGTTATTTAATATTCTACGGGTGAACGTAAGTAGAAGTTGAAGTATTTAAATAAATTTAAGGTTATGAAGATTCTGTAAAACTTTTAGGGTTGGTTTTCTTTTCAGGTGGTTTATGTATCAAATTTTGGGCAGTTGGGTTTGGAGTATTATTGTAGATTTTGTGGAGCTTGCTACGATTTTGTAATGTACGGGGAGACAACTGTAATCATTGAGATCTCATCATGTAGATTTTTGGTTGAGGCATTACTTAGCAAGAATTGTTGAATCTGCTAGAGTGAAAGCAATTGATGGTATCGTTGTTCTAAAATTACTTCGTGTGAGTTGAAATGGGACTATTTCTAATTTCTGGAAAGAATTTTTTTTTCTTCTCTCGTTGCATGTCAACTGTAACACAGACATAGATTCGCTTGAGAGTATCCCCATCTACTTTCCTATTGTAGTTCCAGTTCACATGCTTTCCAATTGTTCATTGCTTGGTTTCAAGTTTATCAGTGTTCAATTGCTTTTATTCATCAAGTTCAGAAGATTCAATATTATCATTGTGCGCCGATAAAAACCAGACAATCACTTTCTTTTTTTCATTCTTTTTGTCAGTTTTGCACTTTCTTCTCACAAGTCACAAGCTTGATGAGGCTTGCCAGTTATGGAAAACAAGGGCTCAGAGCAGGAATCAGAGTCTTTATCAACCTCGGTTGTCAAGTTACCAGGAGAGCCTGCCATTGTTATTAATGGAGTTCCTGAGATTTCCAAAACTGACAGTGCTCTTGTTCTCTCTGACACTGTAAATGATGCAGACTTGAAAAAGAATACAGTTTTTGGTGAATGGTTGGAAGGAAGGACAGTTCAGAAGTTGTTTGGGGAGCAATATTATTCTGGCACGGTTACAGAATTTGATAAAGAATCAGGGTGGTACAGAGTGGTGTATGAAGATGGTGACTTTGAAGATCTTGACTGGAATGAGTTGGAAGAGGTGCTTCTGCCCTTGGACATAACTATTCCGCTTAGAACGTTGGCACTGAAGACTATCCGCAAAAACCGGAAACTTCTTAACAAGTCTGGGAAAAACGTGGCTCAACCTCAAGGTCGTCGAATAAAAAGTGTGACGAACAAGGGAAAGAAGGTTGCCATGCACACCGAGGAACACTGACGACGTTCAACAGTTTATAGAGGGTTAGCGTGCACAGGTAGCACCATTTCAATGTATGAAGATGTAGCTTACCAAAAATGATAAACAGGAGATTGGCCTTCGCAAGATGGATAAAAAGACATTACTTGACGCACTGAGGAGAAGCCTAATGTGAATATATCTGTTGTGTCATGGTGAACTTGAGTCTGAGAGCCATTGATATTGATCCAACTTTCTTCTCGTGTTTGAAATTTGTCAATTGTGGGACAAATGCAGTGTAGTCAACAAAACTGACTATAATGGTCTTCAAATTTTGAATCATGAATAAGAAAACAGTTAATTGCTATTTATATATGAATAAGAAGCTTTTAACTGACTTATTTGTCTGCTTAGCATTCTGGGGCAACTGGAAAAGTAGGATACAGAAAAGCGAATACTGTGATGTGGGAGTAATGTTTCCCACGCAAATATAAATTGCAGGTTGAACCTCTTCTTACCAAAGATGGGGCGTATCATATCTGTTCTGCAATATTCAGTACAGTTGTAATGTACTAAATATGCCGGTTGCAAAATTATGTCCTGATGAGACCTAAAACTTCTAGCTCCGTCTAAGTATGTGAACCTTAGGGGTCTCGGCCAGTGACCGGGATCTTGAAGTACTGTTCCGAAAATGAGGTCCACCTTAGAGGAATTGCTTGTGCTTGAGTAGCAATTATGGTATCTAATGGAGTTGCTCTCAGCATTCCTTCGTGTGAACAGAAATATGACCTTTGAAGTGGCTACTTTGGGGATTTCTAGGCCGCAGTCCGTTGGGGCGGGTGTAAATGTGAAGGGTGACAAATGGTCTTAACAAGCGCAGGGTGTGCAGGAGCAGTATGATTACTAGTTTCCACCAGCTTCGCATCATTGTCGGTGTAGTTTGTTGGGGACAAGAGGAACGAGCCAAGGATGGGCCAAAATCTTTCTTTATCTTTCTGCTTGTTTTGTTGCCCGCTATATGTTTAAAGGCAAACCATTATTACAAACAATGAAAAGAAAGGAAGTGACAAACGTGCTTGAACTGGACACGTACAATTGTGGACAAAAACCCTACATTCTCAGCCACTCCATTCTTTTCTGTTCAGGTCCAAGCTTCAGAGTTCCGGATATAATTGGTAGATCGATCTCCCAACATATATCCCACTTGTTCTCTTCCTCGGTAAAATAGATACCTTCTTGTGGAATTGGCTATTTCGATTCAATCTTGAGTCCCAGCATAAACGGGCACTCATGAACATATTCTAATAATTGGCACAAAAAGTAAAAGGAGAATTTGATCATCTAATTATCATCTAATTATCAACATGGTTGCTTAGAAAGTTTTTGACTCTACTAGGTTGCTTTGGAACATATATAGACTCTAGTACTATACTATTTGGTAAGTTTAATGTTTAATCACTGTAAAATATCCCCACATTGATTCTGCATTCAAGTTCTTATATTTATGTTGAAACTGACAAAAACAACACGTGATATGAATGCATGAAAACATGTATGTATGTACGCTCAGACAAGGGATGAGAAAGAAAGGAGGATTGATTAATTGTGGCTAGCTGCAGAAAAACAGAGAGCCATAATTTTTATATTTGTTTCCTAATTTTCACTTATCAAATAGATAAAAAATCACTTTGAGCCCGAATTACGAGGTTAATGTCACTTTAAAGGTTTGAATTTCTAAATTTCTTCACATTAAGCTTTCAAACTACTAAAATTCATTAATGTACACTCTCAAATAAGATCTAACTGTAAAAATTGTGTTATGTGTGTTATAAATGGGTCATATGACATGATTTTGACGATTATATCTCATTTAAGGTGGCACATCAATACATTTTGAATGTGATGAATTCAGTAGTTTAAACCCTCAAAGTAACGTTGACCCTATAATTTAAGAATGCAAAGTGGAATTTTTCTTAGAAAGATAAAATCAGCATAGTTATATCTTTGATCATCTAAGTCGCTAAACAAAATAAACAAGACCAAATAAATTAGTCTTCTCTTAGCAAATAGTTCCCAGTTCAAGATATTTTTTTGCTTATCGAGGGATTTTCTAAAATCAAAGATAAATCCAGCAGATTTTATTGGATCTGGTACTTACCACAAGAAAAAAAAATCTCTATTAAATTTATCTTCTTTCTCCTTGGTCCCTCACTCTACCTAAGATACGGGACAAATGGTCATTAAATAAAGCAGCTAGTCCAAAATGTGGAGTCAATCTGATAAAAAGCCACACATTCCTCAAAACTTTCACACCTAAAGTGAAGGCCGAGCACACGATCCCATGATGGCAGAAACAACCGCCATCATGACTGCACTCTCAACTCTGACCCCTCCTCAACTCTCAGATCTCATCCTCTCCGTGTTCTCAGATATCAACCGCCACCACCGCCGCCTCTCTGCTCTCCTGACCTCTCCCACCCTCTTCTCCCTCACCCTCCACCACCTCCACTCCCTCTCCCTCCCACACAAGACCCTCCTCATTGCCCGCCACCTCCTCTCCTCCCTCCGCCTCCTCACACTTCATCTCCACCCCAAACCACAACTA
Source organism: Morella rubra (assembly GCA_003952965.2). Classification (NCBI taxonomy): domain Eukaryota; kingdom Viridiplantae; phylum Streptophyta; class Magnoliopsida; order Fagales; family Myricaceae; genus Morella; species Morella rubra. The sequence continues at coordinate 32,223,847 of CM025850.1, read as the reverse complement.
CCACCTAAGTTTCCCTCGACCACGTCTATCAAAGAACGAGACCTTGACGCTGTCCTGTTGCTCCTTCTACTCTGTGAGATCCGCCAACACGACCCAGAAGCTCTCGAAACATCTCCCGCCCAATGGCGCGGAACTCTGAGTAAGCTCTGGTTGGACACCATGTTGACGCTTTCTGGCGTTGGGTTTTACAACGGGTCTCTCTTGATTCCGTACATCGAAATGACGACGAGATGCTGGAAGTTTGTCGGCGAAATCGGTCGTTGTGGAGTCGACGGCGATGGGGAGGTGGCGGCGTCTCCTGCTGTTGTGGTGGCGCTGCCGTCGGTGGAGTTGAGAGGGAGTGGAATGGAGTGCGTGATATGTAAGGAGGAAATGAGAGAAGGGAGGGACGTGTGTGAGTTGCCATGCGAGCACTTGTTTCACTGGATGTGCATTTTGCCATGGCTGAGAAAGAGGAACACGTGTCCTTGCTGCAGGTTTTCGCTTCCCACCGATGATGTCTTCGGAGAGATTCAACGGCTGTGCGAGCTTCTCGTGAAGATAGGGCAATAGGAGCTTTGTGGGAGAATGTACGTGATAGAAACCATTGAAGATCATCAAGATGTAGGAGATATGCCTGTACTGCACGTGTCCAAAAACAGCTGGCCACAGAAACAACGGGCACAATGGCGAAGAGAAAGGAGGCTCACATTGAAGTTATGATTGTGATGGATGGATTATGGAGTATCGCTTCATGTTCATCGATTAAGACATCTGTGGTGAAGGTTATCTAGAGGCATATATTGTGGATTTGTAGTTAATATAAGCAAGAAGATGAACAGATATTTTATTGGGTTGCAGAGATCAATAGTAGCAAGGAATGGATGGACCAATTGTAACACGACTCATTGTAGTCCTTTTCTAAGTGTGATTTATAGCATAATTATTACTTGCCATTGGCCAGATTTTTGCATGGATTTCCAGAATCCCCACCTAAATCCCTATGTCCACCAATCTTCAGAACATGAGGAAACTCAAACTGCTTACTCGCTCTCTGACATAAAAAGATAATTAATTAAGTAGCAAATTGCAGAAGAGGATTCAACGGCCACTAGATGGATGAAGAATCTGCGCAAAATATGTTCTTTGATAAGCGATTCATCAGCGAATACATCCAGCAATCCAACCTTATTCTCAAACCTATAGAGGTTCCCTTGATTGGCACTCCTGTGGGTTCATCTTGCTTACCAATTTTGGGGCTCCCAAGTCTTTCATCCACCAAGATTTTGTGGGCTAAAAATTTCCAAGTTTCCTTTTTTCAGCCAAAAGATCAAGAAACAGCAGGACAATACAATTTGGTACAAAACAAAATAAATATGAAAGAAATGCTAACACTAGCACTGCGTAAACGAACAGAAACCAGAAGACAAAGGCCCAATTGTTAAATGGGGGAAGCCATGGAGCCCAACAACGTTTCCAGAAGGAATTGAAAGCTGGGTGTAGAGTCTGTAGACTGTATCAGTGCACCTATTCTAGAGGCAATTGCGGAGGAAAAATCTGGGCTACACCAAGGTCACGGCTTCTTATTATGGATAGGATCGAGCCCACGAGTCCAAATGAATTCTGTGAAAAAGCAAGAATCAAGAGGAAAACAACATTGCTGCTAGACAAATGGCCTAGGCTCGTACCTATTGAGCCCACGTTTGTAAAGTAGGATTAAATTGAAGTACCAAACCCTCAAAGAAATTAGAAACTTTTACCGCCAAGCTTGCAATGTGTACTATGCTCCATATGGATATTTTTGAATTAGTCCAAAGAAAACCAATAATCTCTCTTAAGAGCTTCATTTTCTTTTTTCTGTCAATAAAGATTGGAATGATTAAACTCTATTTTAGGAGTGTTACGGCCCATTTGCACATTCTCTATAGAAATTAGAAAATGTTCAAGTTGGCGGGACATGCAAAATCTATATCAATGGAATGCACCTGCAGGCTCTGGTCCCACTGGGATGATCAAATGCCTCCCATAGCTAAAAGATGAAGTGGTCCAGCTAAATGATAATGGGTGTGCTTTAAGCTTCTGCATTGGTATATACTATTGAAGATAAGAGGTTGGTAGATGTATTGATAGTCCAGACTCAATAAAAAAAGAGGCTGCTAACCCATTTATTCTTTGAGTGCAGTGCAAGCAGGTTTTGAAAATAATGATATTGTATGCCATCCGCTTCATAGGAGATTAAACTTCAATGATTTCCAAATTCACAGCTTAATGGATACGTAATTAGAGATTATAATTGCAGTATGGCCTACCACAAGTCCACCTACAAATCGGGTATTGTATTTAATGCGTTTGAAGACAAAAAAGAAAAATATTACTAAAATAAATTGCACTTATTGCTTTAGGTGGTTGATTTTTTTTTCTTCTAATTGAGTGTCTTGACGAGCTTATGTGCATTAGCTGGTTAGTTATTTGAGCTAACAATTGTCATTTGGCTGCGGGATTTTGCCTTGCTACTAAAAGATCATTATAAATTCAAAACATATAATTTTGGGCAGTTTTCTTTTTTTAAATAAAACCAGATAGTAAATTTAAAATTTTCTTAATTTTGACATTAGGCCAAGACATTCTTTAGATAACGAGAAAAATTCGAGCACTTATTCAATTGCACTTAATTCGAACGGACTTAATTTAGTATATGCATGAGTTAGGTTTAACACTATGATAAATTTCGGGTTGTGCGGCCTTAGGCTAGTGGGATTTGTTTGTGAAAATTTTGAAGTATATTAGGATTGGTAAAAAAATAAAAATAATTTATGAATTAGTAAAAAAGTAATAAGAGAAAAAATTTAAATAAATATTATAATAAAAATAATTATTTAATAAAAAAATAGATTATTTTATAATTTTTTTAATCAACCCGAAATTTTGAAATACCAACATTCTTTTTAGACAAATGATTAAAATAGAACTGAACGCAAAACCAAGCAAGGCTCTGACAAACTGGGGGTGTTTTGGTCTTCCCCTCCCAAACTCCTACAAATGGACACAAACCGAGGCCGTTTGGGAACTGATTCACATGGCAATGCCAGAGGATCCATTCTAAAGCGTAGTTTGGAATTCATTAAGGTCTCAAAATTAAACCACACGCATAAGAAGAGTTTTTTTTTACATAACATTTGTTTTTTTAATTTATTCTCTAAAATTTTTATCATTGTTACAAAATTTTTTTTTTCCTCACTTATTTCTCAATTTTTTTACTTTTTATCAAATTTTTTACTTTTTCACTAAATACTAACATAGCATAATTAGCATTTGACATTTCAAAATTTTAATAAAATTTTATTTTTATCAAACACATTTCAAAATTTTATTTTTATTTTTATCATTCATTTACCAATTTAATACCAACACAAAATTTTAACAAAATTTTGAAATCAATAACAATGTAAAATTTTACCTTAAAATTTTAATAAACTTTTATTCACAAATACCATGGTCATGTTCGTTTTCATCTTTTTTGTATAATTTGCATCTTATTTTTATTTTTACAATCCAAACATATAACACACACGTATTTTTATACAACACTTTATTACTTTACACACTAATCTCTTTTAATAATTTCTGCACGTATTCTTTATAACACCACCTAAATATTTATAATTTTATCATAATCGTTAAAAAAACATGAAAATAAACATCACCCGTGTTAATATTTTGTCCTTTCTTAAGAGTCGGAAGATTCACCCATACATATGTGAGAGAAGAGAGAGCAAAGCTCGAGCAAGGTGAAGGAGAGACGATGACAAATGAAGAGCATCACGTGAAAGTAGCAGCCACAAGACACATCAGTACGGATGTCAAGCCACGTCACAATTTTAAATTAAAACATAGAATATACCTGTAAAACAAAACATCAGTAATTTTTTGATTGGTCACGTGATGTCTTTCGATTTTGAAATTGGTTCAGATATCCCGCGCGTTCTCTCTCAGTCTCGCTTTACGTGGAAAACGAATTAATGCTCCCAACTGTATATACCCTTTTCAGCTTCGAATACCAAAAAATTGTAAAAATACATTTTTGACTCTCTAATTACACGTATTTTACACTTTACATCATAAATTATAATATTTAACATATATAACTATAAACTATCATCTCTAAACTATAAATAGCATCCTAAAATTATTATTTCAACACATTAAATCTTTAGTATATTTTTTTCATCAAATTAGACAAAAATTAACTTTTAAAAAAATAAAAAGATGATTATGCTCTCAAATTTAACCAGTTATTTGACTTTTTTAAGAGTATAATTATTTCGTATTAAAAATATAAAAAGTAATTTTTTTAAAATAAAATGACAATAATGACCTTAAATTTAACTTTCTATTTGACATTTGTAAGTGTATAATTGATGTATTAAAAAAAAGTCATTTTTGTGTAATTTGATAAAAATAAGATACCGAGAATGTATTATGTTAAGGATAGACAGTTTGTGATTTCAATGTTTTAAATGAGATAGTTTAAGATTCAAAATACAGAATATTTGGTAGTTCATGGATTAAAAGTATATTTTTTAAAAAACGAAACAAAAAAAAGTATATACCCTTATTAGCACAACTTTACCCGGCAGTTTTTCACCTCTCGTTTCAAAATCCGAAACTGCACATTAATATGGAAATTAGAAAGTTAAGGCTGAATGTGTAACGATCCAAAGAAATGTTAGTCACATTCCCCCTTCGACTTCAAAAGAAAAAGTTAAATTTATATTTTAAATCCTTTAAAATTATTATAAAGCTCTGAATATCAATTGTTTTTGTTTTTCTCTTCCACGTCATGTGGTACTCATAGTATCACACACTGTGTACGCATGTAGGGGGCTACTTCGCAGAAATTCAAGTCAATGAGAAAATTAGGTGATCAATTATGCAGCTCAATGCATGCGACTTGCAAGTGCAACTTTTTCATAACGATCATGTGCAACATCTATAAATGGGATGCAAAAAGTCGATGAACATTAGAACTCAACAGCTTGGACCGAATTTGCACGAGAACCGTAACGTAAAAATAATGGATGGACAGCTCAACTACGGGGGTGAGTAAATTAATTACAGTGGCGTAACGCACTAGAGCCTGACATGTGTGCCTTGGCGGTGGATAGAAACCAATCTGAAATGCGGAAAGAGTCCAAGCTCTGACCTTGGTTTTTCTGATGGCAGCATCTTTGTTTTTGAACAAACATTGAAGATTCTCCACTTGAGGAAACCAAATATCTCCTCTCGTTTTTGTACAAAAAATATCACATGTTTTAAGTTCTGATCTGAAATTGTCGTATCTGGAGTGAAGATTTAAGCTCGAGAAGGAGATTGGACGAAGTGAAAAATAGAATGAGGGCTGGTAGCGCAGAAGATGGAAAATGGAGGTGGGTTCTTTGTTCTTGTTCTTGTTCTTCTTTCTCTCTCCTTCTCTCCCTCTCTCTCTCAAACAGACGCATTTTTTGATCTGTGAAATTGGTTTTCTCTCGCAGTGACAACAAAATGGAGGGTGATGATGGTTTGAGTACCGTGCAGTGCCTAAGAGGGCGATTGCTTGCAGAGAGGCAAGCTTCAAGGGTTGCTAAAGAAAATGCAAAGCTCTTGGAAACGAAGGTTTGCTATGCTCTCTCTAACTCCTCCATTGTAATTAAGGTTTCTATTCACTGTTCCTTTCCCCATCTGATTAGTGTTTAATCAGCTGGTCACATACATTCATTTGCATGTCACGTTGTTTTTCTCTAATTTACTTTCTAATGTGATTGGGAGGAATAGTTGATAGAGCTAGAGAACCAACTCAAGGAAGAGATCAAAATGAGGAATATAGCTGAGAAAAAGCTTAAATTAATGATGAAGAAGATTGAATCCTTGAACATTTCTACCATGTCGGTGGATTCAGAGCAGTCTAGTTCGTCCGAAAAGTGTGAAATGTCTTGTAGATCACCCACAAGTACCTCAGGTTCCAAAGACGTGGAAGAAGATGAACCCAAGTCCCAATTCACAAGCACAGTAGTATCCCAAAAACTGGAGCACAATGTCTCAGAAACCTCTACAATCCCTCAAGGTTTTCCAACTCCTACCGTTGAAACAGACTTCGACCTCAATAATCCGTACCAAGAAAGCTTCAGATACAAACTGATCCCCAGTCCTGAAGATCCAAAGGCCAATAATCACAGGTACAGTGCTCAAATCTGCAACGTTCATCCAAAGAAATCTTGATTTTGAAGGTAATTTATACAAGAGACCTGTTTAAATCCTTCATGTTGTATATTCACATTTTATCTGGCAATTTGTTTCAGTTGCTCAAGCATAAAATCTTCAATAACAGACGATGGAAGTGATAGTGGGGATAATGTTGATAGCTTGTTGGCGATTGTTCCGGTGACTTTTCCGGCAGCCTCAGAGACTGGCGATCAAGTGAAGCCACTAAATCAAACTGTTGATGAGGTTCTTGATGCTCTAAGGCAAGCCAGAGAGAAGCTTCAGGGCTCAATGCAGAGAAGGCATACCATTCAAGTTGGCCCAACTAAACCATATGTATCCAAATAGTAATTGGGATTACTCTCATGGGAAAAAAAATAAAACAAAAAGAGAGCGCTTCAGTAAGATATATTAATTTGAGTTTGGTTTGCATTGAAGCAAACAGAGGTAGAGAGCTAAAATATTATTCCCTTAATCTGTGTGTTAGATGTTAATAAAGTTATATTGATTGTGCGACTTACAGAGAGCATGTGCAGTGGGGGTTCGCTGTTTACATCACGCTTTGGCCCTGGGTCCCCAATTCTTGTCTTGGCAAGTTTCTTCATTGTGAATTGTGCTTCTCTATTTGCAGCTTTGAACGTGATTGTGTGCTGTGTTGGTCAAGGTCATTTGATGCGTCTGACTTACAGCAACAGATTTGGATTGTTTGGACCAGGCTAAAAGGCTCATGTGTTGTTTGTACACTTAGCCTCAACCCGTCTCAGAAGGACCACTTCGAAGCAGGTTTCAGAGTTGGTTTTAGCATGACTGTAAGAGTATCCCTATAAAGTAGGATCAAAGCCCATCAAGTACAACCAATGTAGCCAGAAAACAAGTCCTTGTAACTACTGACAGCATAAGAATCCAGTCATTCCTGATGTAATCCCGCTTTAACTGAAATTGGGTCGGTTAACGTCGCAAAGGCTCGTTTAAAAACAGAGCAATTAGCTATATTTTGCTTTCGGCTCGTCGGTTGGGGCAGACTTCACCTCATAGGCTTCTGGCCAAGTTGGAGGCTTCATAAGCCCAATCAATCAAACTGCAGCACTCAGCATGTGCAAGATAAGGACTTGATTGCAGGACCTCTGTTAGCTGAGAATGTCAATGCAGGGTGCTCTTTTTCTTGGGTGCCCAGGGAGCGGAATCAAAGTCCTCATATCATACGTACGTTTCTGAAATCAACAGCGATTCTGTACGATTTCCCTTGTCGCCGCTCCTAGTGAGTTTCCGTGAGTTTTTACTCGCTTTTTCCCTATTGTTTCCACCGTTGATCCGTCACTCACTGCCCAGTTCTCGCTCCCTTGCCTTCTCTACGCCCTGACTGCCGCCTTTCTCAGACGGTTTCTCTCTCTTTTTCTCTTTTTTTCTCTCGGCATCCTCATCTATCCTCTCTCCTTGTCCTGAATCTTGATTTCCACGTTTCTGGATTTCATCTCTACGGGGAGTCCCCTTTCTTTTTCTTTTGTTGTTTTGGCTTTTTGTCCTTTCTCGCTGCCCACTATTTCGTTTTCTTGGTCATCTTGATTTCTTTTTTCCTCTCAATCGTTTTCGTTCTCTGTGGTCACCACTGCTTTGACCATGGAGGCGAATTCGTCCACCCTTAAACGGGAGATTGACCGAATCACAGAACTCACCAGAAATCTCTTGTGGGAGGATATTGCAGACAATCTTAGTTTTAATGAAGATTTTGGCTAATCTGGTGAGCGACACCTCCCTGATAGGTCGACTGGTATCGGTACGATTTTACAGCAAGCAGTTGTTACAGCCGATTATTCGGGTTGGTTGGAGGTTTGTAAAGGATTTCAAGATTGAAGAGGTGAGTCCTAACCGGTTTCTTTTCACCTTCATTTCTAAGGAAGATAAAGACCGTGTTCTTCAGATGGCTCCGTGGAATTTTAAAGGATTGCTGATGATCCTGAAGGAGTGGGCTTCAGGTATAAATATTGATGAAACTCCCCTGGATCATGCTGAATATTGGGTCCAGATACATGGGTTACCTTTAGGGAGTCTTGAACGGGACAACGCTTTGCTTATTGGTAGTAAAATTGGGGAACTGCTTTCAGTTGATGCCATTGATATACAGAAACCATATCTCCGTATAAAGATTCGTTTTCATATTGATAGTCCACTGAGCCCAGGTTTTTATATCCCACGTCGTCACAGAGGTTCCTTGTGGGTTCAATTCAAGTATGAGCATCTGTCGAATTTTTGTTTGCATTGTGGAAAGCTCGACCATACGATTAGTTTGTGCCAGGCTGCCTTCCCTCATCCTTATCAGGCAGAGTTATCTGCGAATATGAGAGGGACTCCTCCAGCCTCACTTGCGTATGTATTCACTCCGCATTCCCCTGCCGCTGGACGAGGGAGGGGTGCTTTGGGGCTAGATCCTGGGCAGAGAAGTGGGGCAAATGCAAGACCATCTGGTCTTCTGAATGTGGATCTGTCCATTGGAAAGGGGAAACCTCGGATGCAAGAGTCTTTGGGGAGTATCCGGGTGGAGTAAAATAATTCGGGTGGTTCTGAATGTGCCCCTGTGATTGATGCAAATCTGGTGGTGTCCTCCTTTCCTGTTGTAGCTGTTTCAGAGCATCTTCCGCAATCAATGGAGTCCATACCGGATAAATGTCTTGGGTCTCACGATGGATCAATTGTTCTGTCTGCCGGCCATGCGGAGGCAGAGTCCATGCAATTTCCTTCGAACAAGTCTGGGGGTTCTTATTCTTTGGGGACTCTGGATCTGTCTGCGTCTAGGAGTTTTGAGCCCTCAGTCAGTGATAGGGATTTGTCATCTCAGACTAAATGCGGCTTGCTGGATCAAGCTGCTCCAACTAGAAATCGTTTCAGTAAGAAAATTCGAATTGAAAATTCTCAGCCGGAGCTTCCTCTTGCTACAATGTTCTTTTCTGGTTTGGAAGGAAAATGGAAGGGTCAGCAACGGAAAAAAATTGTTTTGAAACGAGTTGAGGAGAAGGGCGTGGATGAGCAGCCTACTAGCCTTTCTTCGATGGAACCTCATGGAGTTACAAATGTTGATTGCTTGGCTGGGGAGCCGGGCCTTATCTTGCCCCCCCCCCGCGGGGGGACCCGAGACATGAAGCTCATGGTGTGGAATTGCTGCGGCCTAGCAAGGCCAGCGGCTGCTAGAGCCCTAAGGAACATGGTTAGAGACCTTGATCCTGTGGGTATATTTCTGATTGAGACACAAATTGATGATGTGACTGCTACTTCTATTTTGCATTATGTTGGGTTCTCCTTTGTTCTTGCTATTCCTTCTACAGATCGTAGTGGGGGTTTAGCGTTTTGCTGGCGCCTAGAGCCATTGTTTGCTGTTTTGTTCACATCCCAGAATATTATGCATTTCCTAGTTAGACCCGGGTCTGTTATTGGGGATTTTCTGTGTTTTTTTGTTTATGGCCCTGCTCTCTGGAGGCAAAAAGAGGAATTTTGGTCTGTGCTTTAGAATCTCAACACTAACGAAAATATTCCTTAGGTTTGCATGGGCGATTTCAATGACTTAACACACCCGGCGGACAAAAGGGGGGGTCGGTTGGTACACTCCAATTCCTCGAGGGGTTTGGCGCAGTTTATGCTTTCGATGAGGTTTGTGGATTTGGGTTTTGTGGGTAGTAGATTTACTTGGTCCAATCAGCGACCAGGGAGGGCAAATATACGTGAAAGGATTGATCGAAGTATTGCTAATTTGTCATGGTGAGTCACCTTCCCGGATGCTAGGATTCAACACCATTGTATTGCTTATTCTGATCATCGCCCTATTCTTCTTACGCTGTTCGATCAACCAAAAAGGGTGGTAAAGGAGTTCAAGTTTCAATCTTTCTGGATTAGGGATCAAAGCTATTTTGGGGTGGTGGCGAAAGCTTGGAGTAGAGATTTCGACAGTGATCCATCTTGGTCTTTGTTTCAAAAGATCAATGCGACAAGAAAGGCGTTGCTGAAGTGGAATAAATTCTTTTTTGGAAATATTCGGGAGTCTATTGGCCGGATTAAAGGGGTACTGGTAATCCTACAAGACAGTGTGCCTTCAGCGGAGAATTTATGTTTGGAGAATCATCTACTTTTAGCATTAGATGAGCAGTTACATTGGGGGAGTCCTTATGGAAACAGTCCAGAGTTACTTGGCTCACTTCCAGCGAGCTAAATACAAAATTTTTTCATGCTTCTATAGTTCTGCGGATATGTAGAAGTGAAATTGTGAGGTTAAAAAATCAGAACAACACTTAGGTGTCTGGCCAGCGTGAAGTGGGGAAACTCCTAATTGATTTTTACTCCCATCTTTTTGCATCTGAAAATTCCTCCAGTCCGGATGATTTATAAGGTATTATTCAACCGGTTATTACGAACGCTGAAAATACTGATTTGATTAAGATTCCAGATAAGGAAGAGGTTCGAGCTACTTTGGGGAAAATGAAGGCGGATAAGGCACTGGGTCCCGATGGTATGACTACTCTTTTTTATGATCATTTTTGGAAAATAGTGGGGGATGATGTAGTCAAAACAGTGCAGCAATTTTTTAAAGAAGGTTTTTTGCTGCAGCACCTCAATGTAACTAATTTGGTGCTGATTACAAAAGTTGAGCACCCGTTTCTAGTCAATCAATTTCGGCCTATCTCACTCTGCAATGTAATCTACAAAGTTATATCCAAGATTATGGCTGACAGATTAAAAGTAGTTTTACCAAGATTAGTCTCCCCTTTCCAACTTGCTTTTGTTCTTGGATGACAAATCCAAGACAATTATATAGTGGCAGCAGAAATTTTCCATTTGATGAATCGGGGGCGGAGTGGTTGGATGGCTATCAAAGTTGATATGGAGAAAGCTTATGATCGAGTGGAGTGAGATTTTTTGCTAAAAGTGTTGAGGTTTTTCGGTTTTCACTCGACTTGGGTAAGGTAGGTTGAACAATGTATTACATTTGCCTCCTTTGCTATTATCCTTAATGGAGGGAGCAGCACATATGGATAGCATTTTGTAGAAATACATGTTATGGCTTGGACAAAAGATTAATCGGGAAAAGTCATCTATTCATTTTAGCCAGAATTTTCGGGGACAACGGGCTATTTAGATCATGAATACGTTGAGTTTGAAGCGTCTTCCCTCCAAAGCAAAACATTCGGGTCTCCCTCTTCTCATTTCTCGCTTTAGAAATTTAGTGGTAGGAGAATTGAAATAGAATTTGCTCTAAAAAATTGCAAGATGGAAGGCAAAGACTCTTTCTTAAGCAGGGCAGACTACCTTGATAAAGTCTGTTACGGCTGTGGTATCCACTTATCAGTTCTTTTTGTTGTCCCATACTTGGTGTCAACAAATAGATAAGGCCATGAAAGACTTTTGGTGGGGTTTTAACCCAGAAAAATGCCAAATCTAACATTGAAATCTTGGCGCTCTATATGTATTCCGAAGAGTGAAGGGGGATTGGGGCTAAGACTGATGCATGAAATAAATTTGGCTATGGTTGTAAAGTTGGGATGGAAGATGCTTACCCAACCAGATTGTTTATGGGTCCGCATGTTTCACGCAAATATGTCAAGCACGTTGATTTGTGGTCTGTGCCTTTTGGTAGAAAGTCTTCCTGGATGTGGCATAGCATTTTAAAAATAAGGGATTTGGTTAAGTGTGGCTATTGTAAAGAAGTGGGTAACGGTGCTTCTATTTTGGTTTGGAAGGACCCTTGGTTACCAAGGCTCACATCTCTGTCACCTATTCCTAGAGACCCGAATGTATGGTGTGACCCTACACTAAAGGTTTATGAGTTGCTTCACATGGACATTGCTGGATGGGATATCTTTAAGTTAACCTGCCTTTTTGATAGGGACTCTGTGGCTGCTATTTTGCGCCTTTGAATCCTTTCTCATGAGGTGGCTGATAGTGTTCTATGGTTGTTAAAAGCTCTGGAAAATTTTCTATTAAATCTATGCATCTAGAACTTGTAAGAAGGAGAAGGTGTCTGAATATAGATTTGAGTAACTCTTTTTGGAAAGGTTTGTGGAAGTTGAAAATCCATGAGAGGTTGAAGTTATGTCTATGGAAGATAGCCTCTAATATTGTTCCTACTAAGGTGCGTATAGCTGATCAATGTGGCTTTATATTGGAGGATCAGGTGCTCTGTAGTTTATGTCACTCTGCTCCTGAAACAACTCATCATTTGTTTCTGCAATGTGATTTCTCCCAAATAATCTGGCGTATGAGTCCATGGCCAATGGATATTCTACAACTAAGGGATATGTCTATGGAGGATTGGATAAAGCTGATTTTTAATCCCTTACTGCGTGGCGTTCCTGTGGATGAGTGTCATTACTTCTAGCTTTTTGCGTCCAACACACTAGATCCAATATGGTTTAATCGCAACCTTGCTGCGCATATGAAGTTGTGTAAGGACCCCTTGGCTTTGGTTGAACAAGTATTAAGGGTCAGTAGACAGCATTGGGAGGCGTGGAAGGTTAAACAAAAGAAACTCCCACTGTAGGTTTGGATCCCCCCCTCCCCAAAAGGTATTTTGAAGTGCATTATGGATGCTGCAGTTCGGGAATCCTTTGCAGTGGCAGCCGTGGTTTTTCGAGACTTCCAAGGGGTCTTTAAAGGAGTTGCAGCTATCAAATTGGACCATATGCTACCTATTGAATGGTGGATCCATGATACCGTGCAAGATATCAGGTTGCTGCTTCAGAATACAACCCGGTGAAAGGCGAACTTTTTCCGTAGAAGTGCGAATGGTGTTGCATACCACCTTGCTCGTTGGGCTGCCGCAGAAATTTCTATTGGCAATTTCCCTTTTGATTTTGAGCATTTAGACGTTTTATCTTGGCTGTATGCAGGTTTCAAACCCTCTTAGTTGGAGTTCTTCTTCTAGTTCTGAATAAAGTTAGGACTGGCTCTTCGTCCTTTAAAAAAAAAAAAAATCCTCATCTCATTGTCAAGTGGGTTGTGGCTAGTAGTTGCTTTGGTTTTATTTTGCTTTCTTCTTTACCTGCACAAATGTCAGTGCGTGCTTTGAACTCTACTGATGTTCTGTAGTTTTCATTTCTGTCCAATTTGTCAAGAAAAAAATTAAATCAAACTGCAGTACTAACTTATTTGTGCCTTAGCAGAACTCATGTTAGCTCATAAAGAGAGGAAGCCCAAGACATTTTAAGCTTCATATTGGCTTCACATACGACTGATCATGTGATGGATCTCATACTCTCTAATGGTCTATAATATTCCACCATGTTCTAGAGTCTTAACACCTATTCGGGCTAGTTGTGCATTAGGTCTTTTCTAGTCTTGTTTTGAACATTGCAATACTGACTTTACTCTCCACGTTGTACGAATACAACTGGGAGACAGAATGTAGGCTCTGATACCATTTGTTATATGCCTTAAGAGAACTCAACTCCAAAAATTAGTTATAGAGAAGGGAGTGCAAAGCATAAAATAACCTATCATGGCTTATCTAATCTTAAGAGAAGGCAAACATGCTTGGTACTGAAAGTAAGCTTGGAGTATGGACCGGAAAGGGTCAAATTTCAAGAATCTCAATCGAGCCATGCTTTCCTGATAATGATTTGAAAAATCCGGTACATAATTGATCAAGCCAGAGAATCATTGATTCAACACAATATCTCATAAGTGACTTGTAAAATTGAAACATGCTTGATGTGTTTTAAAATAGATGTTTTCATGAAATGTGAACTCGTTGAAAAGCCAAACGAGAATTTCACATTGCATTGTCGTTCCAAGGTGCACATTTCAGAAAAAAGAATAGAAACTTATAAAGTGGAACTGAAACTTTCTCCCCAGAGGGTTCACACATTTCAGATGGGCTTGTAAAAGTAAGAAGCGACGTCCAAAAGCTAGCAATTCCACCAGCTTTGCCTTTGGTCAAAATATATGTATGTTAATGTAAAGTGACATTGAAGTAAAAAAAAAACTTCAAGAATGTTTTTGTTAGTATATTGCTTATATCTTCTTGATTCCAAAGATCATGGAAATATATCTTCCATTATCTTCTTGAATCAGGAAGATATTCCCATATCAAGAAGATTGTGATTTGTGGTCAGATTGTGATTTGTAATTATTCTATAGATTCTGATTACCCTGTATAGCTCTCTCCCTTATCTTATAAAAGGACGGGTCATTGTACAGTTTATACACACTTCAGAACATACAAAGTATTCTTCATTTTATCTGTCTTTTTTCTTATTTCAACATGGTATCAGAGCTTCTGTCAATTGATTTTTGGTCTGTTAATACCTTAAATCGATTTCTCTGGCTATCTTCTTGTGGGTACTTCAATTTTGTTGTTCTTTCACTAAAATCTAGACCTTTGTTCATTGATTTTTGGTGTTTCCATACCTCAAATCAATTATAAGGGTCTCATAATCTTATTTGGTGGAAAGAACGCCCTGTTTTCCTCAACACGCGTTGACATGCGCCCTTAAAGCTTCGCATTTATGTGCCCCCACACGCTCTGCGTCTGATAGCACAAGCCTGTTTAGCTCTGGCCCGCCATCTCATCCAGTCCAGCCTAGTTCCAGCCCAACCTTGTTTTGGCCTCAGCCCAGTTATGTTCTCGCTCGGCCTGTCACATTTAGCCCGGCCCGTCACGCACAGTTCGGCTCCGTAGCCTTTGTCAGCTGCCCATCGGCACCTACCGTAATCCACCGCTCGACAGCCACCATTGCTTTTGAGAATACTAGAGCATCTTTGCTTCATCGCTCTCCATTGCCTACACTTAATGTTGCCCTTATTGAGCTCATTTCCGAGGAGACACGACAGTAGACTCGTAGAGTGCCAACTTCTGATCTGGTCATGGCCACTGCATCCTATGGTTCCATAGTAGCTGCTGCTCAGCCGCAACGTTTCTTTGGTAAATGTTATTAGTGTAAAGAGGCTGGTTACCAGATTTCTGAGTGTGCAAAAAAAAAGAAGGTTAAGGATGCCAAAGAGATGCTCAAAAGCTAAAACCTATACTCCCACCTCTAAGAATTTTGCTACAGCGTCTACCAGTCCCTCAGTTTCTGGGTCATCTTCTACACCCATTTCTTCATCGTTTACTGTAGCTGATCTCGAGGCAATTGTCCACCAGGTTCTATCTCGTTCTTCTATTGCATTGACCGTCTCCTTAGGTACATCTTTCTCTTGGTTTCTTGACTCAGCCTGTTGCAATCATATGACTTCTGATTCTTCTCTCCTATTTCATATACAATCTTTGCATCTCGTACCTGTCATACACACTGCTGATGGTTCTCATATGTCTGTTAGTCATGTTGGCTCTATTTCTACATCTACTCTTTCCATCCTTGATACATATCACGTTCCTAAATTGTCTTTCAATCTTCTTTATGTTGGTCAACTTGTTGAGCTTGGTCTTATCCTCACATTTTCTAACAAATGGTGTAATGTGCAGGATCAGAAGACGGCCAGTCAGTTGGGTCAAACTGTAAAGTCGGTCGCCTTTTTGAGCTTTCATTCCTGCATGTTCCTCGTCGGTGTTTTGTTCCATCTCTTGCTGCTGCTGTTTCTTCCAGTCTTTGCCACTCTCATCTCTGTCATGCTTCTTTACCTCGTGTTCAGTCTCTAGCTTCTAGTGATCACTTAGGATGAATCGATTTTGACTCTTTTGATTGTGTTTCTTGTCAATTGGGAAAACAAAAGGCTTCATCCTTTAATAATAGTGAATCTTTATCCTCTATCCCTTTTGATATTGTTCATTCTGATGTTTAGGGTCCTGTTCCTAGTCAAAGGGGTCTCGTTACTTTGTTATCTTTATTGATGATTATTCCCATTACACATGGCTTTATCTTTTACATGATCAATCTGAGTTATTACGTGTTTTCTGTGACTTTAAACAGATGATAAAAACTCAGTTCGACTGCACAATCAAAATTTTTCATTCCTATAATGCCATGGAGTATACATCTGTCTCTTTTCTTAGCACCCTCAAAGAGGATGTCACTTTGTCTCATAGATCTTATCCTTATACTTCCCAGCAGAATGAGCGTGCTGAATGTAAGCATCTCCATATTCTCAACACTGTAAAATCTTTTCTCATTTCTGCCACTCTTCCTAAATCGTTATCGGGGCAAGCTGCTCTTACAGCTAGTCATACCATTAATCATGTTCCTTTTCCTACCACTTTAAAACATACTCCTTATGAGCTCCTACACGAAAAGGTATCTAGTTATTTTCTCTTGAAAATTTTCAGTTGTGCCTGTTTTGTCTTACTACCACCTCATAGGCGTACCAAACTTGAACCTCATTCTCGTCTCTGTTGTTTTCTTGGTTATGGGATTGAACAAAAAGGTTATCGATGTTATGATCCTATAACCAAGCGTCTTCGTGTATCCCGTCATGTTCAGTTTTGGGAACACAAGTTCTTCACCAGTATGTCTCCATTCCCAAACATTTCTTCATCTATCTCTCCTGCTTTTTTTGACTCTAGTATAGATATTTCTTTAGATTTTGATGCAGATGATGAAAGCTCCTTCAGTGACCATCCAACGCCAGTTCCTTCTGAGTCTGGACGCCTCCTGATCCCGTCATCACTCCCGCTTCCACCTCCACTCCAAATATTCGTCGATATACTTGAGTAAGAGCCCCTCCGTCTCTTTTTAATGATTTTCATTGTTTTTCTGCTATTGCCACTCTTCATTAGCCTCGCAGTTATCACGAAGCTAGTTCTGACCCTCTTTGGCAAAAAGCTATGTTTGACGAACTCCAGGCTTTTCATAAAACTCGTACATGGGACTTGGTCGATTTGCCTCCTTGTAAGTCTGCAATAGGATGCAAGTGGGTGTACAAGATTAAGACACGAGTTGATGGATCGGTTGAATGCTACAAAGCTCTTCTTGTGGCACCTGGATTTACTCAGTAATAGGGTATTGACTATGAGGAGACTTTTGCACCTGTTGCACGTCTTATTTCTTTTGTATCTTTACTTGCAGTTGCAACCATTCGCCAGTGGAGCCTATTCCAAATGAATGTGAAGAATGCATTCCTTAATAGTGATCTAGAAGAAGAAGTCTATATCAAGCCTCCACAAGGTTTTGAGCACCCATCTCAGAAGGTTTGTCACCTTTGTAAGACTTCTTACTTTTTTAAGCAGTCTTCTCGTACTTGGTTTTCCAAGTTCAGCTCAATTATGGCTCAGCAAGGTTTCGCTCCCAGTGCATATGATTCTGCCTTATTTATCCATCAGTTTGAGAATGATATTATTCTCCTTTTACTTTATGTTGATGAAATGGTTATTACAGGCGATGATCTTTCTGGCATTCAAGCACTTCAGCAGTTCCTTAGTTAGCAGTTTAAGATGAAAGATTTGGGTTCTCTAAGTTATTTCTTGGTTCTTAAGGTGTCATCTTGTTCATATGGCTATTATCTTTCTCAAGCTAAGTATGCATCTGAGCTCTTGTCTCGTGCCGGATTGATTGATAGTAAGATTGTTGATAGTCCTCTTGAGGCGAATGTCAAACTTCTTCCCAGCGAGGGCGCACTCTTAGATGATGCCACACTCTATCGACAATTGGTTGGCAGTCTCATCTACCTCACGGTGACTCATCCTGACATTTCCTATGCAGTCACCTTGGTCAGCCAATTTATGCATTCCTCTTGCTCTACTCACTATGCCGATGTTCTCCAGATTCTTCGGTATGTAAATGAGACTTTGTTTCATGGGCTTTATTTTTCTGCTCACTCCTCGTTGGATCTTCAAGCGTACTCAAATGTTGATTGGGCAGGAGATCCCACTAATCTTCGCTCCACCACTGGATATTGTTTCTTGCTCGACATATCTCTTATCTCGTGGAAAAGTAAGAAACAGACTATTGTCTCTCATTCCAGTACGGAAGCTGAATATCATGCCTTGGCTAATACTACCTCTAAACTCTTGTGGCTTCAGTGGTTATTGCATGATATGGGTGTTCCTTTTTCTGATAGTTCCCCTCTTCATTGTGACAACACGAGTGCCATTCAGATTGCTCACAATGATGTTTTTCATGACTGCACAAAACATTTTGAAATCGACTATCATTTAATTCATCATCATATCAAGCAAGATACTCTTTGATTGCATCATGTTCCTTCTGCAATCAACTCGCTGATATCTTCACCAAGGCTCATCCTCCTGGACGTCATCAAGATTTAGTTGGCAAACTCAAGTTAGCAATTTCGCTCCCACCTTGAGTTTTAAGGGGGGTGTTAGTATATTGCCTATATCTTCCTGATTCCGGAAGATCATGGAAATATATTTTCATAATCAAGAAGATTGAATTTTGATGATTATGTAATTATTCTGTTGATTCAGATTACCATGTATAACTCTCTCCCTCCTTCTATAAAAGGACGGGTCATTGTACAGTTTATACACACATTAGAATATACAAAGTATTCTTCATTCTCTCTGTCTTTTCTCTTATTTCAACAGTTCTCAAGCTGTCTCAACTAGCGAAGGCATATAATTAGTTTCTTACACGGGTGGCCAAGGTTCAAATTATGCTGTAATATTGTTGGAAGATCATACCGTTGAAAAGAATATAAATTGTATAATAATTCAAAGAACTTGAATAGCCGATATGATAATTAATGTCGTATATATAGGTGTCAACGTTCTTTAATTTTAGTTGTGCATGGTCCTAGACACGTGCGAGCCAACCTCATTAATCCAAACAAAACTAGTGAACATATACATTTGTGGTCCTAGTATATATAGTGTTTTGGTGCATGTACGAAGATGTCGTGGTCGCCATCAACATGCTAGAGCTCCGACCCATAATCCGCGGGGAACGCAATGAACACAAATACAACACATGAAATCCAATTGCTTTGTTTATATATGCATTGGCTTGCTTTGAGTTGCCATCCAGTTTGACCAAGCCCCAAATAAAAGAAAAAAAAAATATGCCTGCTTTAATGTTTGAACAACCCCAATAATTGGTTTTTGTATATGAATTTTTTACAATAAAAAACAAAAGAAAAACTTAATTAGCCTTTCTTTTTTACCATATTTCAACTGTTTAAAATATTTTTTGTAACACAACTTGTTTATTATATATAATGAATTGCTGTCAGATGACTCGCATCACATTTGAATGCAACTCAAAGTAGGCAGCAAGTAGAAAATAGTTCTATCAATTATAAAAATGGAAAGCTAATTAGTAACTTAATTAGGTGCTTTATGGTTGTTTTCTGCTCTTCTTATGACTTGCGTGACAATATGATAGGTGAGATGTATGCTGCCTTAGATGAATTGCATAGTCTATGTAGTGAATTTGGATTCTCTTTGATTATTCTAGAGACTAATTCTCTAGTGATGTTCCACTAGTTGGTCCTGGGATTTTGCTTTCTAGTGGCATAGCCATGATTCAAGTCTTGGGGGCCAAAGTCATAGAAGGGAATAATGGTGATGTTTGACGAAAACAAATATTCACTTTTTTGAGGAAATAATTTGAAATTAAAAAAAAATTCACAACTAAACATTTTAAATATTAAAAAATTCAACATGAACTCTAACACATTTTCACACAAACTTCAATACCTTTTTTTTTTTCTCCATAAAATCATCTTTCTTTACATTTTTTTTTTATAAATTCCAATAAAAATCAACTTACAATCAAATATCTTTAAAAAAATTCACTAACTTTTTACAAACCCAATAAAACTTCAATCTGCCTATATATTTACATCAGTATCAAATTTTGAGAATTTGTTATTGCCAAACATCACCTTAGATTATGTTCTAGAGTATAAATACCTACTTCCTATAATTCAATTTCTAAAATGCGATCTATAGAAAAGAAAAAACTTTCTTAATATTTTATGGAAGTAATTATTTTCTATGTATTAATTATTATTTTGCAAGTTCATAACTAACAATTATAAAGAAAACAATATAAATGTTTACTCTGAATTGAAATTAGAAACTAAAAGAGGGAATTAAAAACTTGAGATCGTAAGAGATTGGAAGCTAAAAAGAGAGAATGAACTTACATAACCTATGACAATGTCAACATAGAAGAAAAAAAAAACAAGTTGTGTTTGGATTAATTGAGGTTGGCTTTTTAGCAAGGTTGGCCAAGTGATTTCTTTAAGTTAACTTTTTCAAGGGTAAGAAGAAATCTAGAGACTTCTTTTTTTAAAAAAAGAAAGAAAGAAAGAAAGTGAAATTGAGAGAAATAAATAAAAAAAAGAGACAAAAACCGGCATTTACGTCATAAAATAAATTGCATCTCCTGGCGAACTTTTAATTCCATTAGCATTTGTTGTTATTTTAAAGGATATTTTAATTCATTTCTTATTTTTTGTCATTTTAAAGGGTATGATCTTTAAAACATTAAATTTGTGTCATTTATTTTGGGGGATAAATGGTATTTGCAGGCCTAAAAAACAGGGATAGTATTTTTGGCCATGCAAAGCGGATTTTTTTTTTCCCAAAAATTGTAGGGGGAAAAATAGTATTTGAAGGTGTAAAAAGGGGAAAGGGGGAGATAGTATTTTTGGTCTTAAAAAGGAGATTTTTTTCAAAAATATGGGGAGCTGTGGCCCCCTCCCACCCCTGTCTCTGCCACTGTTGCTCTCATTGGCATATTTGGGATTTACAAGAGGAATTAATGATGTTTCTTTTTGCAAAGTCTACTGTGTGAAGGGAATTGTGTAGCTGATTACCTTGCCAAAGAGGGAGCCAGCGGTTCTAATTGTATTTCTTCATCTACATCTAATCTACCTAGGGAAGTTATTGGTTTTATTCGCAGTGATATATACGGCTTGCCTCACTTAAGGTATAATTGATGAAAGTGTTTATAGTTTGGTTCATTTTAGTTTTGCAGGTCTTAGATGTTTCTTTAACTTGGATTTTGATATTTTATTTTTAAGCCAGCCAAGTTCTGATTGTTTTTCCCATAATCCTTACCTAGAAGTGACCATGACTTTCTAATAAAATTGGGACGTGTCGCCATTCTTAACAAAAAAAAATAAAAAATAAAAAAATAATTAGTTGCCTTCTGGGAACCAAGAACAGATAAATCGAATCAAACTCATTAAGTGTGGCTCTTTATTATCGAAAACTGTGTGGGATAATTTTCTTACTTTATAGGATATAACGAACACTACTATTGCCGGCCTGCATATTGTGAAAATTTGGTAAGTCCAACATGCCTGCTTCACCCTCCCCCCACCTTCTTGTTTTCCTTGCTTGTCTGACACCTGTTTCACACTTTCATTGCATCTGTACAACCTCAAAATTATTCGTCCCCTGCTACCCCATCTTTGTTTCTCTTGGTCTATAGCAATTTCATGCTATTGGTGCATAATATTAGAATTTGATAATTCACCAATCAAAGAAGATGTCTAATCCAAGATCCTCTCCTACCCACTTTTGTTTTTTAATCAGTCATCTTGTTTCATAATCTATTTTATTCCAGTACAGTCTTTGGTTTCTCCAAACAAGGGAGGTAAGCACTTCTGTTCTCTTGAAATGGTCATCGATCAAATTTATATTATCTCAGTCTTCTGTTTTCTCAAGCAAGGTAAGGGATCCCCGGAAAAGAAAAAGTGGGAGATGAGTTAAAATTGCCTAAAATGATGGCTTCCTGCTCGGATAGGTAGTAGAACTCAAAAGATCAGCCATGGATTTAAAATGCCCCAACAACCACCGGCCACAAAAACCATAAAGACCAATAAAAACAAAATAGAGAACAGCATCAACGTCAGAGTTTGTAGTTTAAATCTGTTTATTTCCTCATCTTAGATCTCTTCTGACAAGTGTGACAACAATCTGAGATCTTCTGCCGAAAGACTCCAAGCCCTTCTCTTATCCGTTGCTCCCTTCTGATCACTCTCATCCTGGACCAAACTCTGCCAATATCAAATCTATATGTGCTTTTACAGCTAAGCTCCTGATAGATAGCACACATGGAAGAACCGAAAGCATTCAACTCAGATTCAAGGTACACTGAACCAGCACAGCCCCATATTCTCTGAACTCACATAAAAACTATTGCTTTCTTGTCTCAAGGGACATTGCTCAGTTGATTTTGCCCATACCTTTCTGGTCTTTATCTGAAGGTTGTTCGTATTAATGGTGTCTTGGTTTGTCGACTATATAGTGCTAGGAAGTGGAGCTGTGGGTTTTAAGCATAAGCAGAAACTGGAGCTGAGGTTGAGTTTTGGACTTGTTCTTGATCTGGATTTAAGGAATATTTCGATTGCTGGGTCATTTGGATGATAAATGCGAGATATCGTAACTGCGAGTAATAAGCAGGTGCTTGAGAAAATGGTTAAAGCCTGTTGGAAACCGTCCGTTGAGGGTGATGGGTCTGTCAGTGGGAGGCTTGACGGCTTGTTGTGGCACATGGATTTGGGGCACCATGATCATGGGGAGTTCTCAATGGCTGTAATTCAGGCCAATAGCTTGTTGGAGGATCAAAGCCAACTTGAGTCTGGACCGTTGACCTCAAACGCCACAGGCCCTCGGGGGACCATCGTTGGGGTATACGACGGTCATGGAGGAACCGAGGCTTCACGTTTTGTCAATGACACTCTGCTCCGCAATCTCAAGAGTAATTTATCTTCTTCAGCTCATTACTATCTATTCAATTTGACTGATATATTATTTCTAATGTTTCTGTTTATTCTTTTAAGAATTGGTTGGCAACCGTACAATAAAAAGGGTAATTGGATATATAACCATGATCAACAACTTTCTCCTCACCAAACACACAGTTCATATTCTTCGAGCCTTGAAGATGTTGATTCAATTACCGGAAAGCAAATCAACTAGTAGTAGGAGATAGAAAAAGCATGGGATTACTTACCGTACAGATTTCCAACTATGTTTTTGTGTGCATGTCATTGATTCCAAGAATAAGCACTGTACAGGAAAGTCATGGACGAACAGAGGGTTTATAGTTAATCTTGTTGCGTATGCAACCATGCGTTTTGTAGCACCCCATTACTAGCCTAAAGTTCTACTCGTGGTTCAAGTAGGAATCGGGTCGTTTCTTATTTAATTCTGTAGATAGAAGAAGAATTCATGTGCTTTTCTTTTTCTTCCTCTCTTTTTTCTTATTTGTGACGCAGGATATGCATCTGAACATCAGGGCATATCAGAAAGTGTTATCAGAAAGGCTTTCTTGGCAACTGAAGAGGACTTTCTCTCTGTTGTGAAGAAACTATGGCACAGTAAACCACAGATTGCGTCTGTTGGATCATGTTGTTTGGTGGGAATTATATGCAACGGACTTCTATATGTTGCAAATGTTGGAGATTCAAGGGTGGTGTTAGGGCGAGAAGAAAGAGCCACCAGTGAAGTCACCGCTATTCAAATATCTGAGGAGCACAACGCAAGTATAAATTCAGTACGAGAGGAACTTCAGTTTATGCATCCCCACGACTCGCAGATTGTGGAGTTGAAGCACAATGTTTGGAGGGTGAAGGGCCTCATACAGGTATCATTTTTGACATCTTCCAGTTTTTACTGTCAGTAAGGATTCTACAAGCCACATTTTTCTGTTCGTGATCTATTTTTAGTCTCAGAGATCCATCTTTAAAAGGTTTGGCTGCACTTAGCCTTATGGGAGGATGCTGTACCAGGTGCTTGGAAATCCAACAGTGTGTGAGGATTCAATTGGTTATGCTGAAGTAGTCTAAAATTTGTTTCCAAATGTTTCTTACTACTAGGTTTTGGCAAGGCCATGTGGTGTCTAATAATATGAATTTCAGACTATTGTTCTCGGGTGCTTGTGGCACCTCATAGCATTATGTATTGCCCATCTGTTAGTATGGCTCCTTGTTTCCTTTGCAGGTGTCAAGATCCATTGGAGATGCATATCTAAAGAAGGCAGAGTTCAACAGAGAGCCTCTACTGCCTAGATTCAGACTGCCTGAACCCTTCCTCAAGCCAATTCTCAGTTCAGAGCCATCCATTTCAGTACACAAACTATGCCCTGAAGACCAATTTCTCATTTTTGCTTCTGACGGTCTGTGGGAACATCTAACAAACCAGGAGGCTGTCAAAATTGTCTCGAACTACCCACGCAATGTAAGACTCAGATTGTCTGTATTGTGACTGTGACAATCTTCATAGCCATATTCAATAGTCTATGGTTCAAAACAAGGAATTGCCTGATTGACCTCTCTATTTTCTTTGCAATCCAGGGAATTTCCAGGAGGCTTGTAAAAGCTGCACTTCAGAAAGCAGCTAAGAAAAGAGAAATGAGGTACTCGGACCTGAAAAAGATTGACAGAGGGTGCGGAGGCATTTTCATGATGATATTACGGTTGTGGTTGTGTTTATAGATCCCCACTCAATCAATAGGAGTCCTCCTGCATACTCCTCCCATTTCTATTAGAGGAGGCGGAACGGTCCCGGCTCCTGCCAACTCCTAGTGCAGTGGGCCTCTCACTAGAAAAATCTTTCATTGTCATCTTCAGTGTTGTTTAGGCAACAACCTAGAAGACTTCCTCGCCTTCCCATGAGGGTAAACCTCGAGGTTCCTCGTGAGCTGGGAGAATTGTTCACTGTTTGCTGGAAGAATAGGAGAAGTACTATTGGCACATGCATACACAAACTTGAACTGGACATGTCAAATGCAGATTAATGAGAAATGACATGCACCTTAGCCATGTAGATATGTGTTTTCTTCTTAATTTTACTCTGTAAAAAAATGCAATTTTTCATTCATATTTAAATAGAATTTATTTGTAACCAATGGGTTTTGTGTGTTATTCTGGAGATGCTGTTTTATGATTTATTTCCTATCTTGGGTGTGATGTCATTCTCTTAAGAGCTTTATAAGTTTATAACATAGAGGTACATCTGATGTTAACCTTTTTGTTTCTTTCTACTTTTTAACAATACCGGTTAGATTCACAGGAAGGTGGCTACCGTTTTATGGAGGGTCTAGATTAAATTATCAAAAAATTAATCGATAAAAATGGGTCCTTACTAGTAAGGTGTTCCCGAGAAGGACGAAACTCATCTAAGATCCTGTGTGCGGAGAGAAATTTTCTATTGAATGTCACATGGTTCCGCATTGAGAATCAACAAAAAAGAAATAAAAGAAGCGGGTGAACTCTTACGATAATGGGGTAACTAAATTATATGGCCATCGATATAACCCAGTAATATAGTGTCAGAATCAAAGTTTATTAGGACATATTACGATGTTACTATTAGGTAAGGGTGGGTAAAAATTCTTACAAGAATTGAAATTTTCGGTTCCGATTTTGGCATATACCAAAACCAAATTTCATTTTTGAAACTAGAATAAAAAATTCTTGCAGAATTACTAGAATTTTCAATTCTTTTTTTATTTTACAAATAAAATAAAAATAGTACTCAAAATAAATTATAAAATATAGAATTTGATTGAATTTTTATTTTAAAATCTAAATTTTAGATGAATATTTATATTTATTGTTAATTTATGATGAATAACTAAAAAATACCCAAATTTCCGATTCCGATTTTTTTAAATAAAAAATAAGGCTCAAAATAAAGTATAAAGTATAAAATATAAATTTGATTGAATGTTTATTTTAGAATCTAAATTTTGGATGAATGTTTACATTTATTGTTAATTTATGATGAATAACAGAAAAATCTTCCAAAAATTCTATCAAAAAATATTTTTGGCTCATTAAGGTCCTAAAAAAATATGTCCAAAAAAGCCAACATATTTAACCTAAATTTTCAATTATGTTTCGGTAAAATACCAAAATAGAACTCAAAAAAAAATTAGATTCTAATGAGTACAGAATGGAAGTTCCATCCTTCTATTACCCACCGTACTATTCGGATTATAACTCAATCCCCTAGCCCCACTTGCTTGACCCGTGAAACAAATTATAGAAATAAATACATATAGGTGATTCAGTCCAGTGGCTTCGACAACCTTCTCTTTAGAATTTTTCCTTCCTTTCTTTGCCTGAATCCCCTCCTCTCTCATTGCCATTGGCGGTGGGAGGAGCAGCCCCTCCCTCCTTCTCTTTCCCCTTTCTTGGCCGTATCTCATCCTTTCCTCCCATTTTCTTCTCTCTTTTGGTCTCCCTCCTTGGCTGTTTTTAACGCCAAATCCCGGCATTCTAGGTGGACGTTGGTGGCCACGCCCAGGAGGGATGGTCTTAGCAGCTCCAAGCGTCCGTTTTTGGCTCTTTCCAGGCGCCGTTGGCCAGCGTGTGCACCCCCACACACAGTCACTTGCCTCCCCTTTTGTGGATTTGCTTGGGTGGCTCTGCTTGTTTTCTCGGGGCCCAGTTTCCTGGCTGCATTCCGGCCGACTAATGGCTTTTTTTAAGTGTGTTTTGCTGTGCAATTCTTGTGTTTGTGAATTTTATTTCTACAGGATTTCGTGGGAGGGTGCATGTGGTGACCACCAAGTCAGCATCTTTGCTTCAGCAGCTGTTGTCCGGGTGGTTTTTCACCTGCTACTTCACTTTTTTTGTCATGGACCTTGTTGTCCATTTGTGCTAGTGTGGTAGTCTTTCGGGGTTGTAGGATACTCGTTAGGAGACCGTCTTTTTCGGCGGTGTTATTTATGGGTCTTTGGACCCACTTAGAATCTACATATCTTTGAGTTCGTCTTATTGAGACCATTGAGACCATATGGAATTTGGCCTTTAAGGCCATTCGGTGTATCGCCCTTAGGGCTTTAATTGATGCTGTAATGGGCTTTGTGCCCCTATTCTTTGTAGTCGGCCTTGTCGGGCTGTCTATATTTAGTACAGTTGTATGTTTTCTGTTAAATGAATTTTAAGTTTACTTAGAAAAAAAAAAAAAAAAAAAGGTGATTTAGTCCGGTAAGAGAAATAAAATTACTTCAACATTTTACTCGAGTTTTGGTTCACGTTTTTGACGAGCCAAACACAAACGGAAGCCACACAACCAATAACGATGGGGTAGGCTGGTAGCCTCTCTGCTCGGGAATTACGTTTCTGGGTGATTTGCAAGGGTATGCTCAACCGCTCGGCTTGGCGAATCTTCTTCTGAAACCGGACCATCATCCCCAGCAGGCGATCCACCGTACCGACTGCGCTCTTCAAATCCTGGCCGTCCTTCAGAGACTCATCCGCATCAAAAAGAACGGGGGCACTGAAGATTGAGTGAAAGTATTATTGGGCTGGTCTTCGTGCCGATCTGGCTTGGCGGTGGCCGAGATAGCAGGGTCTAGGGTTTTCTTGCGCGGAGAGAGTGGGATTGCATTTCTCTGATTCGGTTAGACTCATTAACGAGCTCTTTCTTCGTTCAATCTTCTGCAATTGTTCTTCTGTCATCGTAATTTCTTTCAACTTCTCGGTTCACGATAGCAAGTACTGCTGGACAAAAATACACTTCAACTTTGTTTAGAAAGACCAACGACAGAACGTCTTCCAACTAATGAATGAGGATCACCAAGGCATTGAACACTCAAATACTAAGCGACTCGAACGGCTACTTCCAACAGACCCTACAAAGCCACGCAGCTGCCTATGGCTTCGACTACAGCGCTTATGGTTACCTTATTCGGCATTGCACCAACCACGGCCTCGTCCGTCAGGCCAAGCAGCTCCATGCTCGCCTTGTCATCTTTTCCGTCACACCCAGCAATTTCCTGGCATCAAAGCTCATCACTTTCTACTGCAAATCAAATAACCTACGTGAAGCCCGCTGCGTGTTCGATAGAATTCCTGAAAAAATATATTCTCTTGGAACGCTTTGCTCATTGGCTTCTCCCTGCACGGCATGCACCTTGAAGTGCTAAAACTGTTTTCGTCCCTGGTGTTCTCTAATTTGATGGATGTGAAACCCGATTGTTATACGATTTCTTGCGCTTTAAAGGCATTATCATCGGCCTTTCCTCATTCAAGGTTGGCCAATGAGGTTCATTGTTTTGTTCTTCGTCGTGGGTTGGTCGCTGAACTTTTTGTCGGCAATGCTTTGATTACATGCTACTCGAGATGTAATGAGATTGGGTTGGCGAGAACTGTGTTCGATGGGATGCCGGAAAGAGATACCGTGTCGTGGAATTCAATGATGGCAGGGTATTCTCAGGCTGGATTTTTTGAGGAGTGTAAGGAATTGTATAGAGAGATGTTATGTTCAACTGGGTTGCGGCCCGATGGGATGACAGTAGTCAGTGTCTTGCAGGCTTGTGGGCAGTCGATGGACCTTGTTCTTGGGATGGAAGTTCATCAGTTGTTAAATGATAGCCAAATTAAGATCGATGTATCCGTTTGCAATGCCATTATTGGCTTATATGCAAAATGTGGTAGCTTGGACTATGCTCGAGAATTATTTGAAGAGACGAGTGTGAAGGATGAAGTCACCTATTGCACAATAATTTCGGGTTACATGATTCATGGTTTCCTCGACAAAGCAATGGACCTTTTTCAGGAAATGAAAAACCCGGGATTAAGTACATGGAATGCTGTTATTTCAGGTTTGGTTCAGAGCAATCGGCATGAAAGAGTTTTGGAACTAGTTCGAGCAATGCAGGCAAGTGGTGTTAAACCAAATACAATAACACTTTCGAGCATTCTCCCTACAGTTTCATACTTCTCAAACCTCAAAGGAGGGAGAGAAATACATGCATACGCTCTTAGAAATAAATATGATCAAAATATTTATGTTGCTACTGGCATTATAGATAGTTATGCGAAGTCAGGGTTTATTCATGGGGCACAACAGATTTTCAATCAATCAAAGGGTAGGAGTTTGATCATTTGGACATCAATAATCTCAGCCTATGCAGTCCATGGAGATGCTAATATTGCTCTTAGTCATTTTAACGAGATGCTAAGTCATGGGATTAGGCCAGACCCAGTGACATTTACAGCTGTATTGGCAGGTTGTGCTCGTTCTGGAGTGGTAGAGAAAGCTTGGAAGATCTTTGATGCAATGTCTACGCAGTATGGCATACAGCCTTCAGCGAAGCATTATGCTTGCATGGTAGGTGTACTTACTCGAGCTGGGAGACTTTCTGAAGCTGTAGAATTTGTCTTAAAAATGCCAATTGAACCAAGTCCTAAAGTTTGGGGTACATTGCTTGATGGGGCCTCTGTTTCTGGTGATGTTGAATTGGGGAAATTTGTCTTTGATCGTTTGTTCCAGATAGAACCTGAAAACACTGGGAATTATATTACTATGGCCAATTTGTATTCTCAGGCTGAGAGATGGGAAGAGGCTGATCAGATCAGGGAAATGATGAACAAAATTGGGTTGAAAAAGATCCGAGGTAGTAGCTTGATTCAAACAAGTGGAGGATTACAAAGCTTTGTGGCCAGGGATGAATTGAATGGTAGAAGTGAGGAGCTATATGAAATGGTGGGGGGATTGGGAAGGAAAGATATGTATCAAGGGATGGGTTTGATGATGAGATAGTCATGTAAAATAGGATTGACTGTTAATGTAAATCTCACCCAATTCATTGTTACACCAATTATGCAATTATTTTGGGCAGTTATACTTGCAAGTAGTGTCGTAATACATTAAATTACAAAAAAAAAAAATTGCAACAATGAATAAAAAACATTAAACCAAAGGAAGAGAGAATTGTTTTGTTGATTTTGATCTTTAATTTTAAGATTACACTTACATGAACAGAAAATAATAGATGAAAAATAATAAAAAAAAAAAACTACCAAGATTTAAAGGATTCATGCAACAACTTGTGACGCTGTTGATCAATTATACCCGTCTGGATGAAAACGATGGTTTTCTCCAATCACAAAATTTGACAATAACCCATGTAAAAGTACTCTTATAATAAAATTTATGAAGAACAAATAGTTTGACAATAAAACTCTAATTTTGCATTAAAGAGATTCTCAATGCGTTTAATGTGTTTGGAAATCACAATGAATCATTAAAAATTGCATAGACGAGAGATTAATATAAGAATATGAAACCATTATATTAAAGAAAAATCACTTAATGATCCCGTCAATGATAAAAATAACACAAAAAAAACTATTAATTCACATTTACAAGACAGTTCTAGCTGTACATCTTCACTAAGAAGAAAACTTCTATCAAGAAAAGCAATAAACTACAACATACCAATGCTATGTTTTCTACGTTCTGAAGCTCCCTCTTCAATATGGTTTTACCCACTTATGTATGCCAATCTTAAAACATTGTGAGATACAAAATTGTAGATAATGAAAAGAGCTTTCAAACATCACAAATATAGCATTTATTTGGATAACTAATGCATTAATCCTCTGCATACTCCACTAACTAGTGCAGTGGGCCTCTCAATGTCGTCTTCACAAAAGGGTAAAACATTTGTTGCAAAAGTCACTCTTATCTGAAATGTCTTACTGGCAGAAAAACGTCGAGGTTCCTTGTGATTAGTCGTGAACTGGGAGAAGAATTCGTCACTCCTTGCTGAAACAATACGAGAACTACAGCACATGCGCAAACACGATCTTGGATTGGACATGTTAAATGCGGATTAATGCGAAATGAGATGCACTTTAGCCATGTAGATATATCTGTTCTTATTATTTTGCTGTGTAAAAAAAGGAAAAGAAAAATAATTGTTTTATTCATATTTAAATGGAATCTATTCGTAACCTATGGGTTTATGAGTTACTGTTGAGCCCTATTCTGCCATTCTTGCTTCAAGAAATATTATACATTAGAAGTCTAGAAATGCTGTGTTGAGTTATTTTCTTATCTGGGTGTGATAAAACAATTCGTAAGGTTTTTGAGGACGGACGGAAGCTGAAGGTAGGACAATTATTAATGGCCATGTTTGGTTAATGATTTTAAAAATGTTTTCCAATTTTGATTTTTTTAACACAAAAAAATATTTAAATTTTCAATAAAATTTTCTATTCCATCGTCTCAATTTTCTATGAAAAACAATACAAAAACTAATTTTTTTTAACAAAAACCTATATAAACTCATTTCACAAAAATCTTCATCCAAATATATTTTTTACTTTCACATTCTCCAAGAGAATAAATTTCAAGAACTTTCACTTTTTTCAAAAATAATTTCTATGGATTCCGCCATTCTCACATACACCTAAAAAAATACCATACATTCAGCTGTGTTGAGGTGGTCATGAATACTAAGTTAGTAAAAGTAGGAATATTGACCTGAAAATAATGGTTTGAAATTTCAAAATTATGGAACGTCACGTTATTACTTGTTTGTTTCATGATTTGCATGTTCTAAATAATTTTTCCATTATTTGTAAAAGGGTTTTTAAGTTACCGAATTTAATTTCCATTCATCCTTAAAAGGTTTTATAGTTATCGAATTAATTTTTCCTAAGTCGTAAAGGGTTTTTTGATTATCAAACTTATTTTTCCTCAGTCATAAAAAGGTTTTTCAATTATCGAATTCATTTTCTCTGAAACGTACAACATTTTCCCACTATCGAATTCATTTTTCCTAAGACATAAAATGTTTTCCTGTTATTGAATTCATTTTTCATGAGATGTAAAACGTTTTTCCCTTATCAAATTCATTTTTCCTGAGACGTAAAACATTTTTCCTTTATCGAACTCATTTTCCCTTTAACGTAAAACGTTTTCCTATGATCAAATTCATTTTCCTTTTGACGTAAAAAATTTTCCCGTTATCGAATTCATTTTCCTAGAGATGTAAAATGTTTTCCAGTTATCGAATTCATTTTCCCTCTGATATAAAACGTTTTCCCGTTATCGAATTCATTTTCTCTTGACGTAAAATATTTTTCATTTATCGAATTCATTTTCCGTCAAACATATAAGGTTTTCCAGTTATCAAATTCATTTTTCCACTGACGCTAAATGTTTTTCCGTTATCAAATTCATTTTCCATCAGACGTCTTACATTTTCCCGTTATCGAATTCATTTTCCTTCTGACATAAAACGTTTTTCAGTTATCAAATTCATTTTCCCTGAGATGTAAAAATTTTTCTGATATCGAATTCATTTTCCCTCTGATGTAAAATATTTTCTCATTATCGAAATTCATTTTTCCTATTAAAACGTTTTTCAGTTATCAAATTTATTTTCCCTCTGACGTAAAATTTTTTTGAATTCATTTTCCTCTGACGTATTTTTCCTGTTAGCGAATTCATTTTTCCTCCAACGTAAAACGTTTTTCTATTATCAAATTCATTTTCCCTCTGACTTTAAACGTTTTTCCGTTATCGAATTCATTTTCCCTTTTATGTAAAACATTTTCCCATTATGGATTTCATTTTTTTTCCTCTCACGTAAAATGTTTTTCCGTTATCGAATTCATTTTCTGTTAGACGTATAGCATTTTCGCGTTATCAAATTCATTTTTCATGTGACGTAAAAAGTTTTTCAATTGTCGAATTCATTTTCCCTGCGAATTAAATTGTGTTCCCAATATCAAATTCATTTTGCCTTTGACAGAAAAAGTTTTCCTATTCTTGAATTCATTTTCTATCAGACATATAATGTTTTCCATTGTCGAATTCATTTTCTATCAGACATATAACGTTTTTCGTTATCGAATTCATTTTTCCTCGACGTAAAATATTTTCCAGTTATCAAATTCATTTTCCCTCTGACATAAAACGTTTTTTCAAATTCGTTTTTTGTCAAACATATAACGTTTTCTTGTTATCAAATTCATTTTCCCTCTGACATAAAATGTTTTTCTATTATTGAATTCATTTTTCGTCAGATATAAAATGTTTTCCCGTTATAGAATTTATTTTTCCTTTGGTGTAAAAATATTTTTCCGTATTGAATTCATTTTTCCTTTGACGTAAAATGTTCTAAAAAAAATACCAAACATTACAAAAAAGGTTTTTAATACTAAACCAAATATAGCCATTATGTTCACACTAAAACAACAAAACTATCCATTATCAAATCGAAGAACCTTAAGACTTGATTTTAAAATCAGGCAAAAGCAGAGTAAAATGAGTAATTAATTCTTAATTACAGTCCGACTCATGATCCCGATTTCAACCAAGGAAGTGGGCTTTATTACCATGACACAACATTAACGATACCAATTTTACAAATGATAAACTATCAAGAGTTGTAATTTTGGTTAAGGACATGAGGACTCTTGAGAAGTTCTGGTTGAGGACAATTGTATTCAATGATTGAGGATTCCTTACAATTTGAGCATGATGCAATTTAGAGATAGAAAGAACTAGGGATGAAAATCGACCCTTCGAGGGGTCTCTAGACCGACTGGACAATCGCAACTGCAGGGTCTTTAGACCGGCTGAACCGACAACCACAATGAGAGGTCTCTAGACCGGCCAAACCGACGGCAATCGACTTTGGTCAGTCCCTATGCACTCAAATGACAGATTGAAAATAGAAAAAAAAATCAAAATGAAGAAAAAAAAAATGAAAAAACAGAACCCAAAATTGATGAACAAACAGAAAAACAAAAACTCAGTCGTCAACCACCACAACAGCCACAATCAACCACACCAACAAACCAAACAATAGTTGCCACCAACAATCACCAAAACTCAAATAAATTCATCACCAACACCACCAAAACTCAGTCATCCACTCCACCACCAAGAGAGAGAGAGAGAGAGAGAGAGGACGTCGGCGGGAGTGAGCTATGGCGGGGAGCGTGGCTAAGGTTTTGAGAAAGGGATGGACTATTGGACTCGAGAAAGGGGGGCGTCTAGGGGAAACTGGAAAAGATTGGAAGAATAACGTAAAAGGAAAGAGAGGGGGGGGGGGGGGGGGGCTCCCCCCGCTTTATATATAAAAAAATAAAAGTAATCACAAAATACCCCTTGATTCAGTTCTCTCATATGTTGGGCCATCAGCCGAACTGGGCTGACCCAAAACCGATCGGCCCAGTTGGTTTCGAGCCGATTTGGGTCGACTCAGTCGGTTTCGACCCAAACGTGATCATCCCTAAAAAAAACATGTAGACCCTACATAATTTAATGTTGCCCATGTAAAATTTCAAATACAAACTTTACAATAAAATCCACTTGTTATGTCTCTCTCTGAATTGCACTATGCAATTCAAGCAGGAAATTACAGAACCCCGATTAGTTCTTCAAGTCCTCAAAAATTATTTTTGCCTACATTTAGGTGTACATTTTTATTTTTCTCATATATTTATGCAAAATAAGACTTAAAAAAAGAATCAAGTCAGCATGAAGCCTAGATGAGCTCGATTTCAACTCGAGGAAAAAGATATATAAGGGCAGGAAACAGACCATCTTTCGAGGTTATAACTTGTAAGAAGAGATATTCTTGCAAGTTTCTTGCCTTCTTCCAACATCGATTTCCCACCCTCCAATGCAGGTGGCCAAACTAATAGCCCTAACAATATAAGCATTCCATTTCTCCTTTCCTACGTGAATTGTTAAGTCTGCGTGGCGCGTGCCCTTGGAAAAGCCCAACCACAAAATAAAATCAAAAGAAAACAACCTAATTGTTCCAGCTAAACGGGAAACTGCTGTCTTGTTTTCTTAATATGCCTCTAGGAATTTCTGGAAATTTCAACTTCCTCTAATTTATGAACACTTTCATCACAACTGGTCACGCCCGACCCTTTTTTCTTTCCTCTTCTTCCAAGGACATTAGACAGGCCATACAGTTCATTTAATCCGATTCCGAGCTAACCTTAAAGCAAACAGTTGAACCATGCATCTGTAATGATTTATATAGGTTACTTATGACGTTAAGTTTTTTGTTTCTTTTTCTGTCTAATAAAACGTCTGGCTCCATTAACAGTGTCTTTGAAACACAGGAAAAATAAAACTAAATTTAATACTCTTACGTCTATCTACTAGATCATAATTACCCAAACACCCGGGACGACAATATCTTCGATTTAAGTAAACAGTTGGATGCATCTATGACAACGTAGTCTCAACTCCGCTATAATTGGCTCCTGGATTCGTATTTCCATGAGCTAGTTCAAATGAAACAAAAATATTCATACTCTAATTAAGCTTCACAAAAAAACACCATTCCTCATGAGTAGAACATAGTCATTACATTGACAAAGAAACAAACAAAAAGGGCAATACCTGAAGAATAAATAAGCAGGTATACCCGATAAAGTAAAACAAGTCCTCCCATTCTGTCTAATACGGCTTGAAATCAACAAGAATTATCCACAGAAGCGGGGCATTTTCCACATTTCAACGATTGAAAGCTTCACATTACGAATCTACAAAATTACAAACCTAATCCTAGTCACCAGAGTACTCTCCATCCCCGAAATCCTCTACCTTGAAGATTGATACAGTTCTGCTAGCGAGACCAAAGAGAATTGACAATAACCTCCAACAGTACAATTATCTCAAATTACAAACCAAGGACATCAGAAATTCTGATCCATCTCAGCTAGTACTTTACCATTATGGTCTTCCATATCATCTAACAGATTTACCTTTCAATATCCATTATCCAGATGGTTCTCACGATCAAGTGTTGGACAACAGTACCAAGTACGATATGCTCTTCAAATATTATCTGATCCAATAGAAATTTGCAGGATAACATGCATGGATATACGGTACGCAACAAGTATGCATTCCTCAGATCTGATCCATGATTAGCAGTATAAAAATACATTGTATCGCACTATTTGTAACCCTACTGAAACCCCTACTTTGAGAAGAACACATACAGAATGGACGAAAGCTCTTTCCTTTCTAGTGGACAGTCAAATATTTCAAAAGATGAGTCAAACTAAGCATGCCTAAGAATGCCATAGCTCAGGCCATTCTCGAAGTCCTAATCTTATCAGAGCACAACCCATTATGCATCTCATTCCTCTGATTGAGTGCACTGTTGGTCTGCCATCAAACTCTGACACCTAACCTAAAACTCTGAAGCTGAAAATAATCTGAAATCTTTGCGAAGTCAACAAGAATAGAAAATAATCTCAATAATTCCTTGTTCTTTTGTAGTTTTTATGCACATCTTCGGGTTTTACCAAAAAAAACATTCGCCACTAACAGAGAAACAATTCAACACATTTTCATACTACCAATCTTGGATCAGATGAGGATAAAGTCAACTTAGTACTGCCACGCCACATGATCATGAGTACCCAACTATAAGCAGATATCAGATGCTACCCCCAATCTCGAAGACGGTGAGTAACATCGAGAGTGAAGTCAGAAAATTACGAGTCTAAAATGCCAGATACCACGCAGCAAGTAATTCCGAATTTCTGATGTTCTTCGTAGACTTTGAGATAATTAACACTGAGAAGGTAGTCATAAATTACTCTAGGTCTCACCAGGTCAACTGTTGCTAAACCACATCCAGGATGAGAGAACTTTGTGCTGCCAAAATCTTGTTCAGTGCTAGGAAAGTATCTGTCTATGAGCGGGGAGTGCTGTATCCAGAATCCACATAATGAAAAAGGAGGAATGGTGTAGAAGTCTTAAGAGTAATCATAAAGAGCAAAAATACTAAACCTGCGAAGAAAAAAATGAAACAAATAGAGGAAAAAAAGGAGCAATTAGATAAGCTAATTGAGGATGCATAAATAAACTGAGTTATCAACTGAAGAGAGATTTGAAATGC
Source organism: Morella rubra (assembly GCA_003952965.2). Taxonomy (NCBI): domain Eukaryota; kingdom Viridiplantae; phylum Streptophyta; class Magnoliopsida; order Fagales; family Myricaceae; genus Morella; species Morella rubra. Next base: position 32,187,110 of record CM025850.1, on the reverse strand, counting down.
AATAAAAAGGTGTTTCACCCTTCACTGTCATATCAATTGCCCTTTACTTTACGATAATGTCCACTTTTAACTTCTAATGTTGTGCATTTTCTGTACTTGGTCAATGAAATTACCATAAATTTTTGTCCACTACACACAACTGGGGACTGGAAATTATTACTCACAAGGAACAGAAAAATTTGCCTCCATCACACAACGAAGAGTCAAATCAATTGTCATCTGTTTGTGACTACAAAAATTGTATAGATCGAGAGCTTTTTTGTTTTGTATTTTTTTGGAGAGAAGGATTGGGGGGGGGGGGTTCCGGGGACAATTATAGCGAGTGTGTTATTCAACCTAAATGCACATTCTAGTGACACAAAGCACAAAATACCTATATAAGTATTTGAATAGCAAGTTACAACACGAAAATATCTTACTATTGTGAAAGATGTTTCAAATTAAACCCCTCCTCCAGCCTCGCCTGTGATAGCTGCCTTCTGATCCACAACAAAAGAAAGATTAATACTCAGCATAATTGTATAGTCTCTTATCCAAAGGAACTACCAAAAACACGTGGCAAAAACCCTTACTGGTTCCATATTTCCTTTGCCATTCACTTCTGTTAAATTATTTGATGGAGGGCTTGAAAACCTGAGAAGGAAACATTAGAATCTGTCAAATAAGATAATCAAACAAATAGGGAAACATCAACTCGTGCATTATACTGCTGGAAGAATGTAAATATCTATAACTGGATAGTGGGCCAACAGTTCACAGTTGATACATACCTAATCATCCTTGCTTTCCTTTTTTCATCTTCCAGTGTATCTGTTTTAGAAGCTGGTGCAAACCTGGCAAGCCTAGCTTTCTTCTTTGCTTCCTCATTAGAATTAGCTTTCTTTACCTCCTCATTGGTATTTGCTTTCTTCTTTGCCTCCTCATCAGCAGCCACAGGCGAATCACGAAGCCCAAACCTGGGAGGAAAAAAAAAGGAGCTTATGAAAAAATATTTACCGACTGGAAAAACCAATTAACAAAGATTTCAGTAACCTCTACTTCCATGCATATAACAATGAATTAGAAAGGAAAGGCATGAAATTTAACCTCTCTGCTCTAGCCTTCCTCTTGAGCTCCTCAGATTTCTTCACTCCCTCTGAGCCTTGCAATGTGGAGACAGAGCCAACAGTTCCAAACCTGTGATAAAATCAAGCAACTCCCAAGTAAATAAGATCCATCAAAACTCGCTCAAGTTCCACTAGAAAACAGGAAAGAGGAAAAGAGGAATAGTCAACAAATATCCATGCACAGCCCCCTCCCTCCCACCCCAGTAGTCCACCTGCCCGGCAGGGGCAGTTGTCTTATGTGATTGGCAACCATTAAAGGCAAAAGGACTCCCCCTATGTCACAGCCTACATACCTTTAAGCAATAATTGATGTTATAACAACTTTCCAGAAGTTATTTTCCTACTTGAATACGAGACTTTCAGTACCAAATAAAAGCAAAATTTATGATTCCATATAACCAAATAGGAGCATGAAGTTCATACTTAAGTTTCATCTACATAACTAATAATTGTTTTAAACCTATTGCTTATACAAGAACTTAGTCTAATAAACTCCGATAAAATAATTCTAGCTCTAAAAAATTACGAGTTTTGAGCTCAATCACTACACTATGAGGCAAAAAAATTGACAACAAGCACAAGCTCACATCATATAGGAAAGACATTCTTCACAGCACACACACAACCATGGTAAGAAACTGCAGCTTAATAAAGCAAGAGGTTGTTAACAAGTCCTTGACAACCTTGCAGTGGATAGGATGTAATCCACTACATGGTAATTTTAACTGAGGCAGCAAGGTAAACTTAAAGCGTAGGAAAGAGCAGTAGGACTAAATCTACAAAACCATTACAACTTCCTATGCACCATAAGAAATTCACAAACACACACAAACGAGCGCGCATATATTCTAATGCAAATCGCATAATGAAAGAAAGTAACTAAGAAATCCAAGGACATACAAAAGCGCACTACAAGAAACTCCACCATCTACAGTAAGCTGAAAATTGACGTATAAGTATTACTATGTAATAAACATCTGTCACTTGAGAAATCACCGACGACAACTAACTCCCAAGTAGCTCGACAAAGACCCTAAACTCTGTTCTGTTCGAAGAAGCGCATCTCATATACTTGTATGTGACCATCACCAGATGACAAAACTATACTAAAACACTGCAAACAAATTACAGAAATAAATACATATACGTGCTTAAGTAAGAGAATGGAATGACTTCACGTTTTACTTACGTTTTGGTTCACTTTTTGAAAGGCCAAACACAAACGGAGACCATACAAATTAGACATCCATTCATAAAAAAACAAAGAACTAAAATAGAAAGCAAAAACAAGCAAACGATGATGCATACCTCTCCGCTCGGGAATTACGTTTCTCTTCCTCGGTGAGTTGCAAAGATATACCAAACCGCTCAGCTCGACGAATCTTCTTCTGAATACTGGAAACCTGACCATCATCCTCCGCAGGCGAGCCCTCCTTAGCTACCGCGTTCTTCGGGTCCTCGCCGTCCTTCAGAGACCCATCCGCACCAGAATGAACGGGGGGCACTGGAGAATGAGTGGAAGTATCACAGGGCTCGTCATCGTGCCGATCTGGTTTGGCGGTGGCCGAGACAGCAGGGTCTAGGGTTTTCTTAGGGTTTTTCTTGTGGAGAGAGATTGGGGTTGGATTTCTCAGTTTCGGTGGCCATTGCAGTAGAGGAAGAAGGGTGAGAGGTTGCGAATCGTAGGCTGCGTGAGAACTACGACCCCTATTGCAGTTAGCCGCTTGGCTCTCCTGGTTCGTCAAGACGCTGCGTATCCTTGGATGAGAGGCAAAGGTAGGGAGAGGGTTAATATACTGAGAAAGCAAGTGTTAAAATCTGTTTGACGGACAGGATCTTTTGAAACACACACGCACAAGATCGCGCCACGTCATAAAAAACCGAGTCTATCAGGCTGTCATCCATTACCCATTATTCGGGTTAATTACGACGGCAATATGGGACTCTTCTCACACTTGGCAGCCTCCAACCATCAAGAGCGCACCCTCACCTCTCCTTCATGGCTATTCTGGAAGCTGAGTAGAACGTCGAAGTCATCGGAACGGCCGACTTCGCTTACCTCCATATCCATACTGCTCCAGCTGCGCCGAATCCGATTGTGGTACACGGTTTAGAACTTACAATTAGTTAAAAGGGGATGAATAAGAAATTAAAATCTTTCAGAATAACTTAGCATATCCAAATGCGGAAATCTCAAGTCAAATCCTCACACTAAAATTAACATGAACAGATCTGATCAATGTCAAGCAGCTTTAAACACAGTCAATTAATGAATAATTTAACAAGTTTTAAGATCAAATGAACTTTATCTCAAACACCAAGGTGTGCAACTAAGTCTATCAATTCTTTTAGATCAAGAATCACATCCAACCAACCAAAATTCAAAATTTGAAATTAACTAAATCTAATAAATGAACAAGCAAATAAAAAAAGGTAAATAATGCAAACAATCACACCAACACAATGAACACAAGGGATTTGTGTTACGAAGTGGAAAACCCTATAAGTAACTCCTTCGATAGAGAAAAATCACTCAGAGTGCCACGCCACTTAACCAATCCACTAAAGAATCAACACTTATAATTTGGTGGCTTGAATATGATGGAATCTTTGATAAACTTAGGACACCCAATTAAAACAATTTGAGTGACACATTTAAACTTGCACCAATCACTAGACCCAGAACTCCAAATCTTTTTTTGTGTGGATTTTATTCAAAGAAAACTTGCTTCTTCGTTGATTGGAACTCCAATTCTTCAAACACCAAAACACTGATGTCTACCCACTATCTCAATAGGTTTTTCCTTGTGGGGATTGAGTTTCTTGAATAACCTAAGAGAGAGATAATTTTCGATTGTAAATCCTTCAAATCTTTGAGAACATTAACTTCAAAAATCTCTCCAAGAAGTGCTCTTCTATGATTATGGAATTTTTGTTCGTTTCTATTCATCAACGTTATGTTTCCAAGAATAAAACCACTTAAATACAACTGTAAAAGGTGTCAGTTGTCTTTTAGTTATTTTGATCAGGTCAGAGTTTGATATGCGCTCAAGGCTGACTCAAAATTACAACACAAATCTCTCAAGCTAGCCCAATTCAACTGGAACCATTTTGACAACACTTTGAACTCCACATAATTCTTCACTTCTTTAATTCTCTCTAATTAATCAGCCTCACTTGATTAACTCATCCAGACCACGTTTCTTATACATCAAAATTGACATTGAACTAAAATGCCAACACCTATACATTAGTAACTAACAGATTGGTCCTTCATTCTCAATGCCGCTGATTTGCCACTCGTGTACAACACGGTATACAGTGGGTTTTTAGTTGGACTTTTCGGTGGCATTCATTTTGGTTTTATAATTCCTCTGATTTGTTAGTTTTTGTGCATTTGATTGGCTTTTATGATGTGGGATTCTGTCGCTTGTCTTCAAACTTTGTGTAAATTAGATCTTGACTCCGTGAATCATTCGAGTCACAATATTGGCTTGGCGAAGGTATCAAAGAAGACAAGAGGAGGACATTGAGGGTGTGATATACTAGCACATAATCTGCAGTTGGATTGCAGAGTATAAAAGTAGTGTTGAATGGGCAATCCTATTAATACAGAACATATCAATCATAACCCCACCTAGAAAAGGAAAAGGACCTAAAAATATCTTGTAACCCTAAACTGTGGTCCTTTTGCAATGTGGACCCTAATTAAGCTTCATATTCTTTATTTGCGCCCCGCCCCCTCCTTTTGAAATGATCAAAAAGTAGCAATTTGTAATAAATTTCGATCTTTTTAGCAAATATGATCAGCTTGGTTAGCCAAGATCGCTATTAGGAATTGACCCAAGTTGCCAGTGGGAATGGGAGCGGTCCTTTTCAATCAGTTAATAAAGCTACGTTACCCACCAGCGATATATAAAAAATTCTGCCAAAAATAAGGGGGAAAATAAATAGCCTTAATTTAATATCTATTATAAGTACATAGGATGTAGACAAGACAATACACTTATGTAGACACTGCTGCATCAACTTACTGTTGCAACTATCTCCCTTTTTATTTATTTTTTTTTTGCTAGAAAAGACAAAATTAATTAAGACAACACTTTTGGTTCACGTCTAGTAAACCTCAACAGCCCAATTTGCACTGTGCAAAGAAGAAATCCAGATATCTCCGCCTTGAAATGTTCCCGAGGGGTTTGGGTACGATCTTCACGCCAGAAATTCCGCTACTTCTCTTATAAAACATCCTAATTACTGGAATGCACTGAAACCCATCATCTATATATATATATATATCTTTTCAGTTGCCGAACCGGGGGGTTTCACAGTCATTCCAGCATTGGCATACAAAGATAATCAGCCAAAAAGACTTAAGAGCATAACACTCTCCCTTAACTGCGTGCTTCTTCTCCTTGCAAAACGCATCACATTCAGGTGTTTTGAACCCGCGGCGACAATTCTTACCGCTCCGATGCTTGCAGAGTGACATAGAGCCTTGTGAGCGCTGTCAAGCAAAGAAATCATTTACGGATCAGACAAAGAGACAGAGATTAGATTTTTTCTTGAATTCTGCAACTGCAATTAATAATTTCCATATCAGAAGAAGGATATATAAATCTCCTAATTAATTAAGAGATTAGAGGTTTGGACATTTGGGAACCATGCGGGGGAGGTGATCAGAACTCACCTGCGCGTTTGAAAGGATGATGATGACAAAGATGATTAATGCAGCAATCTTAAGAGTCTTCGCCATTTTCCCAATCGCTGCTGATGCTTCAAGCTGTAGAATGAGGATTGCGATACTTATATAGCACAAGTTAGTGCGTCTTTTCATGCCGGCCGAGGATACATATTCCTTTAATGCTTCTTGGAGTTCCAGATTTACCTTTCCAACATCTTGGAGGCGGCAGCGAGCTATTAGTTTAGGCTAAGCCTTCGAAGAGGCCACAAAAGTACGTCGGTATTGGTCCTATAGAGGTTGTTGGAACACTGCAACAAGCTGCATGACCTCTCTGCTATTGGACTGGCGGCATTAGCCCTTTTAATTGGTATTTGAGGGTACCAACCGTGAGGCCAGAAAAAAAAAAAAAAATGTTACACCAAAAAGACTTTACTTTCTTAGGGGAAAAAAAGCTCCATTAAAAAGCTATGAAGTTACTCTTTTGTCTTTTTGAAACATGATTCGAGGAGAGCATGAGATCACAGTTTGGATTTCGCCTCTCCTTTAACCTCGAAGTTCATTAATTTCTATCCCTTAAAAATATAAATGAACCAAGAAAATAGAGTTTTTAAAAGTTGAAGCCTTAAACATAGGCTCAACTTGGTCGCTAATGTCACATTTTGATTAGGGAGCCCAAGACTATTATCCTCTTTTTTATTGCTTCGAACAATTAGTCTCTACTTTATCTATGTGGAAAATACGTGACCTACAATAAAAAAGATTAAAAAAGAAAATATATTTTCCTAAAAACGTCCATATATATCTCAGGCCTGTTTCATTCATACTGGTCAAGCTGTACTGTCGATCAATTCTTGAAGGAACTGCCAAGCCCTGCAAACTCTGGTTCAAGTCAAAATTGCGTGTCATGCATGCTTACTCGCATGGGCAGATGTGAATTCGATTAAACCATACAGAAACAAATACGCTTAGCACGATATAATTCTAAGGAAAGATGTATCAGAATTGTTGACCATGCACGTTATAGCCCAAATATATGCAAGAGGATTAAAAAAATATTGCCCAACTTCTAAGAGCCTTAGTCATTTTCCAATCATTCATGCCACGTGCATAGAATGAGAATCGATCTCATAAGAACATAATTAATTAACGCACAAGTCCGACAAAGATATATTTTTGATTTATTGCCTTTTGGGTTTCTACTTACGTATACCTTTTTCAAAGTCCAAAAGCCACAAAAATTAAAAGCCTTCATAATTTTTCGAAGGGGCCAAGGCACATTTATTGTCCCTAGCCTATGGGGCTTGATAGATTAATGCTACATCAAGCTTCTAGACCTCTCTGTATATTGCTGGATGCATCAATATTATAAAACCATATTGCTTTTCCTAGATAGAATCCAAGAGGCAAAAGCAAACATGCATAAATGGATTACTTAGGAAAAATTATACATTAATGTGCCTTAATTTGGAGCCAAATTTGTGAAAATTGTTTTTTCTATTGCTTATGTGTACTTTTGGATAATTTAATAAAGTGACGACAAAGATACATACAGCAACTTTCACGCACTACAACAAATTTAACTTTTTGGGGGACCGATTTTGAATTCCGTCCCCAAAAAAATAGCAAGTTCTATTTTGGGGATGGAAATTCAAACTGCCCCAAATTATTATTTTTTTTAAAGACGAAATAGTTTGTTCCCCCCACCCCCCAAAAAAAACAGTTAAGAAAACCACCGTCGAAAAAAAATACCGATTTTTTGAAATGGAATCTTCGTGTCCCAAAAAAAGTAGTTTTAGGGACAAATTTGTCTGTCACAATCTCTCTGTTCAAACTAGGGCTGTTCAACCCCTGTATAACCAAAACTTGCCCTAGATGATATCCGCTTTTAAATATTACCACCTACACCTACACCGTTAAGATAAAAAACGGCCCTTAGTGGTGGCGGTTTTAAGAATTATCCTACATTCATATTGGGCCATTTTTTAGCATTTTACACACTTGAATGTATTTTTTTTTTGGTCCATTAATCACATATCATTAAAATTAAGTTGATTTCTTTTGTTCCGGTTACCCTAAAAACAACATTAATGAAAAAACATTCACAAATATATATCCTAATAATGCAATAGAACAAATTAAATTAACAAATCCTAAAAACCCTAAAAACAAATTTATTTTCTTGTTTTCTTAAACTTCCAAATTTATTAATTACAAACCCAAAAAACAACATATAATGGGAAAAACATTCAACAATAATATATGTCCTAATATTTTCAATATAACAAATTAAATTAACAAATCCTAAAAACCCTAAAAACAAATTTATTTTCTTGTTTTCTTAAACTTCCAAATTTATTAATTACAAACCCTAAAAACAAAAATAATGGAAAAAACATTCACAATAATATATATCCTAATAATTTCAATAGAACAAATTGAAATTAACAAACTTAGTGATTTTTAACATACCTAAACAAATCCTTGCATAGTTGCACTTGACAGACACCACACGGCACTCGGGCAAAATCCTCCAGGGCGCAGACGTCGTGGTCGGGGAGAAGGAGAGGAGGGAGAGAGAGAGACTAGCATGCGAGGGGGGGGAGGGGCAGGGCGCAGGCAGGGGAGCATGGGCGCACGAGAAGGGAGGCAGGGCGAGGCGAGGGGAGGGGGAGGGCATGGGCGCAGCGGGGGGGGGGAGCGGAGCGCAGGCGGGGGGGGGGATGCCTTGTCAAAAACTGCTAGGGGAATGATCTGATCGGTCGGGGGGGGTTATACAACAAACCTATTATCAGCAAAAGCACACAGTTTTGCTAAAAAAAAAAAAAAAAAAAAAAGAACCCGGTGTCCGGTACCCGGGAACCCGGTGCCGGGTAACCCGGGAAAAAAGAAAAAAAAAAAAAAATCAGAAAAAGAAAAAAAAAAAAAATACAAAAAACAAAGAAAAAAAAAAACAAAACGGGACCGGCACCGGTTTGTGTTAAAACTTCAACCGGCACCGGCACGTAGAGCCGGGTACCGGCACCGGTTCCGTGCCGGCTGCCCGTCCACCGAATTGTCCGTGCACGTTGAACAGCCCTAGATTCAAACACGGACAAATTGATACTTGTTTTTACATGAGTTTAACAAATAAATGACATTTCTAATGCCAGTCTCACTACCATTCGAACCTAAACAACTAGTTTGAACCAAAGTGAAAATCTCGGTACGCAAATGTTTGCGTTCATTCGTAAAAAAACATATGTTAGAATGACAGAGAATCTTTTAGGACGCTAGTTTGCGTCTCGAAAAACATAATATCATTTGAACGCTTTTGCACAGTAATTTTTCACCTATCATAATAAATGCACGTCCCATCAACATCAATTTGATTATTTTTTAATCTCGTTTGAACATTAGTAAGTAACCCGTTCCAACGAATTATGAATGTTGAGAATATGAATCGTTCGATATTGAACGGTTTCTGATGATTTTTAACGATAGTTTGAACTCGTTTGAATGTTGATTGGATTATTACACCCTCCCGACCCTCATTTCCTCACATTTTCACAAAATCACAAAATCTCTTCATGTTTTTTCTCAATCTCACATTTCTCTTTTCCTCCATGCAACTCATATTTCCAGATCAGTTGCTTCTTCTGCTTCTTCTTAGGCTCCTCCAAAGGAAGTTGTGACTACAAAGGAGAGGTAAGGCGCTTATGTTTAGGCGCCAGTTGGTGGTCGAGAGGGTCATTTGAACTCTGGACTTCTACAACTTCGATTTTGAGGGCCGCAGCATCCACTAGATCCTCGTCCAATAAGGCTGGGAGCGCGTGCTCTCCTGGATCAACCAACCGTACACACTCTTGGTCCAGGAGTTTTACGCATCATTGATAGAGATTGACATTGAGGTTGACGAGTGGGAAGTCGTCATCCAGGGAGTTCGAGTCAGGATTTCTCTCGACATCCTGGCCCATTACTTGCGCATTAGTGGCAACTGAGGGCCTATCTTGCTGTTGAGCCCTCGTTGTATTGTTGGCTGAGGAGGTCTTCTGACTGATAACATGAGAGTATCACTATTTGATCCAGTCATCAGTGCCATAGAAATCTCTGTCCGGGTTTTGGCGCATGTTTCACCTAATCTTTTGCCACAACATTTCCCTGTGTCTCCATCACAAGGGGTGCACTGCCCCCCGAGCATAGCTGATGATGATGGTGGGGCGTCTTGGAGCTGATTGACTTCCCCCTATTCATGTTCTTGACGATCCAGGCCGAGGCTCAGTCGACGGCTAAGGACGGTCTACTGTACAGTGTGATGCTGACCTAGTTTATGTTGGATGCTGGGGTAGTGGTCAGGCGTCATGAGCTAATCACGTTGCAACTTGACCTTATCAATAGTGTGATAGCTCGACTTAGCTTCGCACATAGATCAGGGTCACAACGTCTAGCTGCTGCATCACAACCCGAGGTTCGAGCTTAAGCTATTGAGGAGCCGTCCCATAGGACCCACACCACTTGGTAGCTTTCAACCATCAAGAGCGCACCCTATCCTTTCTTTCATGCCTATTCTGGAAGTTGCGTAGAACGTCAAAGTCATCGGAAGGACTGACCTCGCTTACCCAAGGTGCTTGTCTAGGATCTCCTGCACGGTCCACGTTGCCTCTATATCCATATTGCTCTAACTGCGCCGAATTCAATTGTGGTACACAGTTTAGACCTTACAATTACTAAAAATGGATGAATAGGAAATTAAAATTTTTCAGCAAAACCTAACACATCAAAATGTGAAAATCTCAAGCCAAACACTAATGTGAATATGAACAGATTTGAACAATTTCAAGTAACTCTAAACACACTAAATTAATGATTAATTTAACATGTTTTAAGATCAAAGGAGCTTTATCTCAAACACCAAGGTGTGCACCTAAGTCTTTATCAATTTTTTTAGACCAAGAATCACATCCAATCAACCATAATTCGAAATTAACTAAATATAATCAATGAACAAGCAAATAAAAGAGGTTAAGAATGCAAACAATCACACCAACACAAGGAACACAAGCGATTTATTTACGGAATGGAAAACCCTATATGGAACTCATTCAATAGGGAAAAATCATTTTGAGCACCACGCTACTTAACCAATCTACTAGAGAATCAACACTTATAATTTGGTGATTTGGATATGGCAAAATCTTTGCTAAACTTACAAAACCCCAATTGTGTTGTAGGAGATTGAGATTGACATCTACTGCTTGGTGCGTGTTTGAATGAGTCATTCAAATTGCATCAATTGGGGTTTTGTAAGTTTAGCAAAGATTTTGCCATATCCAAATCACCAAATTATAAGTGTTGATTCTCTAGTAGATTGGTTAAGTAGCGTGGTGCTCAAAATGATTTTTCCCTATTGAATGAGTTCCATATAGGGTTTTCCATTCCGTAAATAAATCGCTTGTGTTCCTTGTGTTGGTGTGATTGTTTGCATTCTTAACCTCTTTTATTTGCTTGTTCATTGATTATATTTAGTTAATTTCGAATTATGGTTGATTGGATGTGATTCTTGGTCTAAAAAAATTGATAAAGACTTAGGTGCACACCTTGGTGTTTGAGATAAAGCTCCTTTGATCTTAAAACATGTTAAATTAATCATTAATTTAGTGTGTTTAGAGTTACTTGAAATTGTTCAAATCTGTTCATATTCACATTAGTGTTTGGCTTGAGATTTTCACATTTTGATGTGTTAGGTTTTGCTGAAAAATTTTAATTTCCTATTCATCCATTTTTAGTAATTGTAAGGTCTAAACTGTGTACCACAATTGAATTCGGCGCAGTTAGAGCAATATGGATATAGAGGCAACGTGGACCGTGCAGGAGATCCTAGACAAGCACCTTGGGTAAGCGAGGTCAGTCCTTCCGATGACTTTGACGTTCTACGCAACTTCCAGAATAGGCATGAAAGAAAGGATAGGGTGCGCTCTTGATGGTTGAAAGCTACCAAGTGGTGTGGGTCCTATGGGACGGCTCCTCAATAGCTTAAGCTCGAACCTCGGGTTGTGATGCAGCAGCTAGACGTTGTGACCCTGATCTATGTGCGAAGCTAAGTCGAGCTATCACACTATTGATAAGGTCTAGCTGCAACGTGGTCGGCTCATGACACCCGACCACTACCTAAGCATCCAAAAAGAAATTGGGTTAGTATCACACTGTACGGTAGACAGTCCTTGGTCGTCGACTGAGCCTCCACTCGGCTCATCTGGAACATGAATATTGGGAGGTCGATCGGCTCCAGACGCGTTACCGTCTACATCAGCTGTGCTCAGGGGGCAGTGCACTCCGTGTGATGGAGCCACGAGTAAATGTTTGTGGCAGAAGATGAGGTGGAGCATGTGCCAAAACCCGGGAAGAGATTTCTACGACACTGATGACTCGATCAAATAGTAATACTCTCCCATCATCAGTCGGAAGATCTCCTCAGCCGGCAATACAGCAGAGGGCTCAACAGTAGGATAGGCCCCCAGTCACCTCTGAATGCCCATGTAATGGGACAGGATGTCGGGAGAAATCCTAACTCGAACATCCCGGATGACAACCTCCCACTTGTCAACGTCAATGTCAATCTCCTACACTACTGAGTAAAACTCCTGGACTAGGATTGTGTACAGCTAGCCGGTCCAAGAGAGCACGCGCTCCCAGCACTAGTGGACAAGGATCTAGTGGATGGTTTGCAGAAGTCTACACTGCAAACGGCCCTCTCGACCACCAATTGGTGCCTAAACATAAGTGCCTACCTCTCCTTTGTAGTCACAACTTCCTTTGGAGGAGCCTAAGAAGAAGCAGAAGAAGCAACTGATCTGGAAATATGAGTTGCATGGAGGAAATGAGGAAATGTGAGATTGAGAAAAAACATGAAGAGATTTTGTGATTTTGTGAAAATGTGAGGAAATGAGGGTCGGGAGGGTGTAATAATCCAATCAACATTCAAACGAGTTCAAACTATCGTTAAAAATCATCAGAATCGTTCGTATTGAACGATTCTGATGATTTTTAACGATAGTTTGAACTCGTTTGAATGTTGATTGGATTATTACACCCTCCCGACCCTCATTTCCTCACATTTTCACAAAATCACAAAATCTCTTCATGTTTTTTCTCAATCTCACATTTCCTCATTTCCTCCATGCAACTCATATTTCCAGATCAGTTGCTTCTTCTGCTTCTTCTTAGGCTCCTCCAAAGGAAGTTGTGACTACAAAGGAGAGGTAGGCACTTATGTTTAGGCACCAATTGGTGGTCGAGAGGGCCGTTTGCAGTGTAGACTTCTGCAAACCATCCACTAGATCCTTGTCCACTAGTGCTGGGAGCGCGTGCTCTCTTGGACCGGCTAGCTGTACACAATCCTAGTCCAGGAGTTTTACTCAGTAGTGTAGGAGATTGACATTGACGTTGACAAGTGGGAGGTTGTCATCCGGGATGTTCGAGTTAGGATTTCTCCCGACATCCTGTCCCATTACATGGGCATTCAGAGGTGACTGGGGGCCTATCCTACTGTTGAGCCCTCTGCTGTATTGCCGGCTGAGGAGATCTTCCGACTGATGATGGGAGAGTATTACTATTTGATCGAGTCATCAGTGTCGTAGAAATCTCTTCCCGGGTTTTGGCACATGCTCTACCTCATCTTCTGCCACAAACATTTACTCGTGGCTCCATCACACGGAGTGCACTGCCCCCTGAGCACAGCTGATGTAGACGGTAACGCGTCTGGAGCCGATCGACCTCCCAATATTCATGTTCCAGATGAGCCGAGTGGAGGCTCAGTCGACGACCAAGGACTGTCTACCGTACAGTGTGATACTAACCCAATTTCTTTTTGGATGCTTAGGTAGTGGTCGGGTGTCATGAGCCGACCACGTTGCAGCTAGACCTTATCAATAGTGTGATAGCTCGACTTAGCTTCGCACATAGATCAGGGTCACAACGTCTAGCTGCTGCATCACAACCCGAGGTTCGAGCTTAAGCTATTGAGGAGCCGTCCCATAGGACCCACACCACTTGGTAGCTTTCAACCATCAAGAGCGCACCCTATCCTTTCTTTCATGCCTATTCTGGAAGTTGCGTAGAACGTCAAAGTCATCGGAAGGACTGACCTCGCTTACCCAAGGTGCTTGTCTAGGATCTCCTGCACGGTCCACGTTGCCTCTATATCCATATTGCTCTAACTGCGCCGAATTCAATTGTGGTACACAGTTTAGACCTTACAATTACTAAAAATGGATGAATAGGAAATTAAAATTTTTCAGCAAAACCTAACACATCAAAATGTGAAAATCTCAAGCCAAACACTAATGTGAATATGAACAGATTTGAACAATTTCAAGTAACTCTAAACACACTAAATTAATGATTAATTTAACATGTTTTAAGATCAAAGGAGCTTTATCTCAAACACCAAGGTGTGCAACTAAGTCTTTATCAATTTTTTTAGACCAAGAATCACATCCAATCAACCATAATTCGAAATTAACTAAATATAATCAATGAACAAGCAAATAAAAGAGGTTAAGAATGCAAACAATCACACCAACACAAGGAACACAAGCGATTTATTTACGGAATGGAAAACCCTATATGGAACTCATTCAATAGGGAAAAATCATTTTGAGCACCACGCTACTTAACCAATCTACTAGAGAATCAACACTTATAATTTGGTGATTTGGATATGGCAAAATCTTTGCTAAACTTACAAAACCCCAATTGATGCAATTTGAATGACTCATTCAAACACGCACCAAGCAGTAGACCTTGAACTCCAAATCTTTTCTTCTATGGATTCTATCTAAAGCAAATTTGCTTCTTTGTCAATTGGAACTCTAATCCTTCAAACACCAGAACATTGATATCTACCCACTATCTCAGTAGGTTTTTCCTTATGGTGATTGAGTTTCTTGAATGACCTAAGAGAGAGATAATCTTCAATTGTAAATCCTTCAAATCATTGAGAACATTAACTTCAAAATCTTTCCAAGAAGTGCTCTACTACTTTTATGGAATTTTTGTTCGTTTCTATTCGTCAAAGTTATGTTTCCAAGAATAAAACCACTTAAATACAACTGTAACAAGGTGTCAGCTGTTTTTTTAGTTATTTTGATCACGTCAGGGCTTGATGTGCCCTCACGTCTTAAGGCTGACTCAAAATTACAACATAAATCTCTCAAAGCTAGCCCAACTCAACTAGAACCATTTTGACAACACTTTGAACACCACAGAATTCTTTACTTCTTTAATTCTCTCTAATTAATCAGCCTCACTTGATTAACTCATCCAAGACCACGTTTTTTATACATCAAAATTGAAACGGAACTAAAATGCCAAACACTTATACATTAGTAACTAACAGATTGGTCCTTCATTCTCAATGCCATTGATTAGCCACTCGTACACACAACGTGGTATATATACAGTGGGTTTTTAGTTGGACTTTTCGGTGGCATTCATTTTGGTTTTATAATTCCTCTGATTTGTTAGTTTTTGTGCATTTGATTGGCTTTCTGATGTGGGATTTTGTCGCTTGTCTTCAAACTTTGTGTAAAGATCTTAGCTCCGTGAATCATTCTGAGTTACAATATTGGCTTGGCTAATGTATCAAAGAAGATAAGAGGAGGACATTGAAGGTGTGATTTACTAGCACATAATCTGCAGTTGGATTGCAGAGTATAAAAGTAGTGTTGAATGGGCAAATCCTATTGATACAGAACATATCAATCATAACCCCACCTAGAAAAGAAAAGGACCTAAAAATATCTTGTAGCCCTAAACTGTGGTCCTTTTGCAATGTGGACCCTAATTAAGCTTCATTTTCTTTATTTGCCCCCCTTGAAATGATCAAAAAGTTGCAATTGTAATAAATTTCGATCCTTTAGCAAATATGATCAGCTTGGTTAGCCAAGATCGCTATTAGGAATTGACCCAAGTTTCCAATGGGAATGGGAGTGGTCCTTTTTCAATCAGGTAATAAAGCTACGTTACCCACCAGTGATATATCAAAAATTCTGCAGGAAAAAAATAAGGGGGAAAATAAATAGCCTTAATTTAATATCTATTATAAGTACATCGGATGTAGACAAGACAATACACTTAGTTAGACGCTACTTCATCAACTTACTGTTGCAACTCTCACCTTTTTATTTAATGTTTTTTTTTTTCTAGAAAAGATAAATTAATTAAGACAACACTTTTGGTTCACGTCTAATAAACCTCAACAGCCCAACTGTGCAAAGAAGAAATCCAGATATCTCCGCCTCAACAACACGCCAGAAACCGCTACTTCTCTTATAGAACATCCTAATTACTGGAATGCACTAACAGTCATTACTCCAGCATTGGCATGCATAACTAACAGAACGAGCATAACATCCTCCCTTAACTGCGTGCATCTTCTCCTTGCAAAACGCATCACATTCAGGTGTTCCGAACCCGCGGTGACAAGCCTTACCGCTTGGATGCTTGCAGAGTGACATATTAGAGCCTTGTGAGCGCTGTCAAGCAAAGAAATCATTTACAGATCAGACAAAGAGACAGAGATTAGAATTTATTCTTGAATTCTGCAACTGCAATTAATAATTTCCATATCAGAAGAAGAATATATAAATCTCTTAATTAATTAAGAGATTAGAGGTTTGGACATTTGGGAACCATGCGGGGAAGTGATCAGAACTCACCTGCGCGTTTGAAAGGATGATGACGACAAAGATGATTAATGCAGCAATCTTAAGAGCCTTCACCATTTCCCGATCGCTGCTGATGCTTCAAGTAGAATGAGGATTGTACTTATAGCACAAGTTAGTGCGTCTTTTCATGCCGGCCAAGGATACATATTCCTTAATTAATGCTTCTTCGAGTTCCGGATTTTACCTTTCCAACATCTTAGAGGCCAGGGGCGAGCTATTAGTTTATGCGTACGCCTTCAAAGAGGCCACACGTACGTGCGTACGTATTGGTCCTACATAGATTGTTGGAACACTGCAACAAGCTGCAAGACCTCTCTGCTATTGGACCGGCGGCATTAATTAGCCATTTTAATTGGTATTTGAGGGTACGTAGCAATCGTGAGGCCAAAAAAAGAAGAAGAAGCAATTGTTACACAAAAAGACACCACTTTAATTTCTTTGGGGAAAAAAAGCTCCATTAAAAAGCTATGAAGCTACTCTTTTGTCTTTATGAAACGTTGATTCGGGGAGAACACATGATGAAGAACAAAGTTTGGATTGCGTCTCTCCTTTAACCTGGAAATTTATTAATTTCTACCCATTAAAAATATAAATGAACCAATTAGAAAATAGAGTTTTTAAACGTTAAAGCCTTGAACAAAGAGTAAACTTGGTCGCTAATGTCACATTTTGATTAGGGAGCCCAACACTATTATCCTCTTTTTTATTGCTAATTCGAACAAGTCTCTACTTTATCTATATGTGGAAATATGTGACCTATAATAAAAAAAATTACAAAGAAATATATTTTCCTAAAACCGTCCATATACCATAGAAGTTTCATTTCAGCAAAAGCGCGCAGATGAAAATTTGATTTCCTACTGTTATAATTTTCAAATATCATGGTAAGAAGTACGCCTCTAGGGCAAAAGGAGAGTTGAGTACTCCAATTTTTTAGCAAAAACATCGATAGTGTATAACACTTTCTAAGAAAGAAATTTTGGGAGAAAAGTTAATGGTTTGGTTGGATACCAATTAACCATGTATCTTGCTTGATGTTATAGAAAATTATGGAAATTTACAATGAACTCAATAGTGCTTGATCGAATTAAATACATGAACAGATTGCTTTTTTGCTTGCTTGGATGTAAGATACGGGCCAAGAAAAAAAACCATAGCCACTCGTAGAGCGTTGATCAACCGGAATATCTCCTGCCCATGAGTCAGAATCAAATTAAGAAGGCATTGAGTTGTAAATATGTTTTTGTATACCATACCCATTAAACTCCATTGTAGTACGGCCTTTAGCTCACGAAGTACCCGCTTTGCATGTAGCTAGGATTGTGAAGAAACTGTGATCACTACAAAAAAAAAATTGACTTTTAGTGACAAAACATTTTTGTCACTAAAAGTCAAAATTTCATCACTAAAAGTGTTAGTGATGAAATTTTTTCGTCACGAACTCCATCAGCGAAAGAGCGTCACGAAATGTATTTCGTGACGAAACCCGAATTTCGTTACGAAAATTTTTTAGTGACGGAAAATTTTCGTCACGAAATATAATGATCGATCGGTAATTGTGCCGATCGGTTGGTGAAAACGAAGTGATGGATCGGTTGGAACAGTGATCGATCGGTATTTGTTTGCAATGATCTAATGGATACCAATACTAATCGATCGTCATATCTAGGATGATCGAACGGTATGTATTTACGATTGATCGGTTAAGTATTGGTGATTGATCGACACATTTAACCAATTGCACGGTAAGAAATAAATGATCGATCGTTTCAGTAACGACGATCAGACGTTTTCTATAAGCGATCGATCACTTAAGTTTCACGATCGATCGTTATGTCAAAACCGATCGGTCGTTAAATTCAGCGATGGAACATTGACTATGTAACTGATTGATCGGTGTCACCTGACGATCGATCGATTGAGTTTCATGATCGATTGTTTATTTCTCCTCCGATTGGTCATTTATAGTACTAACAGATCGCTTGCACAAGACGATCGATCGCTTACGTTACTATCGATTGCTGAAGATGCCGATTGAATGGTGGTAACAGAATCAGGTTTAAAAAAAACAATAATAATAGAAAATATTATATAACACGTACTATTATAATAACAATACAATACTCACATTAATAAACATCAATAATAACAAATAGTGATCCGTAATTAAATCGAAAATAACATCGTAATAATACATATTCACAAAGCTATTACAATATACATGCATCTACCTTTTTGAACCCCCAAACTGGCTGAATAGTCGCTTTGACATGTCGCTCATTTTCTTCTCCATTACAGAGGACATTTTCTTCTCCAGCTCCTTCGATATTTCTGCCCGTAAGCGCTCTTGCTCCTTTCGCATGCGCTCTTGTTCGTTTTGCATGCGCTCTTGTTCCTTTTGCATGTGCTCCTCCTGCTCTAACCGGATGCGCTCCTGCTCCACCCGCTGCTCCTCACGGTGGTCCCTCAGCGTGGCCTCCATCTCAGCTTGCTTCTTTGCAAATTCTTGCAAGTCTTTTTCTCTAGCAGCTCTCATCACTTCTATCTCATCCCTTGCCTTTGCTAGCTGGTGCTGTAGATCAGAAGACTGTGTAGTTAAAGTTGATGAAGGCGGAGGCTTAACCGCGCGTCCTAATCCCCGAACATATCCCGACTTCTTGCCCAATATCTCGGAATATACTTCAATTTCGGTGTAAGTCTTCCCTTCTAAATCACACTGGCGCTGGAAGGCATCCATCCGTTCTGAAAAAATGACAATAATTACCAGAAACATTAAAGTAGATAAACTATACATAAATTACATAAAGTAGATTAAAATGAAAGCGACTTACATAAATTTCTCTCGCTCCTTCCGAGGTCCAAACCCATCTTTGTTTGTATAATTCTTCTTATACAGCTCTGCAGGATTGATTTGCGCTTTCTTGATTTTTCTACATGGCAATAGCATAAAGTTATTGACAAACAATATCAATAAAGTCTAAAATTTAGTACTTAACTTACCATGCAAGCTCGAGTGTGCTGGAACAAGCGCGAACCAGCAGCGTGGTTCACAGTCAACTTTGATCTATTCTTCTTATTTTGCTCGCTTCGTTTCTGCGATATTTTAAGTAATTAAATATTAAAAGAATGTAATATTTAAGCAACGGGTTTTTGTAATCACGTACCATAAATGCTTCGCTGGTGAACAGATCGCATAACTCCTTCCACTGTTCTTCCATGGTATCAGGGTGCGGCTTCAGCAACGCCGCCTCTTTACTCGGGAACTTCTTGAAATACGCATGCATCCGGTTGCGGTGCGTTCGACGTGCCGTCATCATAGTCTCGACCACCGTCCTCACGTCCTCCTGACGGTGTAGTCAAGGTCGAAGTGGTCCTGCATAAGTACCAAAACATACAATATTACAATGATAAACGAAATGCTTAACCAAAAATTTTATGTTTACGAGTTTAATCATACCAACACCAATCCATAATGTACTCCTTCACTTCTGCAAGGAACATCGGCCCACTTGTTAACGGAGATCGGAATCAGCCCTCGGACCAACATTCCAATCTTCGTCGATAGGGTGGCAGCAGTGGAAGACACTCCTCCACACTCTCCCTCCGGGATATGCACCGATAGTTTCTCGGACCCGGACCCAAGACTCTTCTCCAAACGACCCCACGTGTCCTACCTCGCCCACGCTTAGAAGCAGATGTCGCTACATAAAATAAAATTAACAAAGTTAGTCGGTCGTTAACTTAAAAAAAATTGAAATATAACTTAGAATAATTTCTTACATGCACAACTACTAGGACAAGCTGGCGTGCCTTGACTCATGGCTTCATTCGCTCTCGGAGAAGGAGCGCTCGGAGTAGGACTCGGGATTGGACTCATACTAAGCAGAGTAACTGCGCTATGCAACTGTCCAGAAGTAACTGAAGGAAATTCCCATGCACGTTTCAGATGTGGCAAAAGAGATAATAACAATAAAAAAAGTTCAACAAACATCAACATTAGAAAGAAAATATACTTGAAAGAAATTATTAATCAGAATCCGATTCTTGCACGTTATCGCCTGATGCCTCATCCTCAGTAGAGTCGCTATTACTTTCGAATGAATCTTCGTCCCCACTTTCTTCGCTATTTTCTTCAATTTCTACTTCATCCCCCTTTGAAACATCATTACTATCTATACGTCTTTTTTTTTTGCCGATCAATTGCCTCAGAAGCTTGGATAACGTTTGGTGCAACGTCATCCCTCCATAGTGGATTAAGGTTAAACTGTCAGAAGTCTATAAACAAGTCAATGACATCGTCCTCCTAATACGCTTCATTCGCGATGGCTGCTCCCGATTCAACATTTACATCAACTTCACCATCCGGATCTGGGCCGAGAATGTCATATGCATTTCTGCACGACAACTTCTGCACGACTCGCCATGTAGGTCCATGTAGATTATCAACTAGATAAAACACTTGACTTGTTTGATTTGCCAAAACAAATGGATATTCTAAGTACCACTGTCGAGAAGTGTTTATGCTCTTAAAGTTCTCGTCGATAAGAATTCCATGGTGATCTCCAACGTCCCAAGTATTGCATGGCATAAATATCTACAAGTCCCCCGTAAAATTCTATTGATTTCCCTCATGTGATCCCAGTACTACAATACCACTGTTCTGAGTTCTCCATCGTTCTTCTTGTTGTACTGTATGATATCTACATACATTCACAACACATGCAGAATAACGCATCACTCGTGTATCAGGCCCACGTGCCAATGAATACAATTCATCGATAGATGTACATAAATTTTGAGAACGTAATGTTTGAACCTACAACAATATATTAGAAGGTCATTAAAAACAAAGACACAAATTAATTTGAATTATTTGTCAATAACACTTACTCGCCCTAAGAACCAATCCGAAAATTGTTCCTCATGCATACGAGAAATATCACCAACTCCGTTGCACGCGAAGTTCATCCATGTGTTCACTATAACGATAAGGTTAATCAACGACTGTAATATTATAGAAAAACCTATGAAATTTTATTTTACTTACTCTAAGTAGTTGCTGATGCCTTTGCAATTGTTCAGCACATACCACCGAGCTTTCTTGAACTCTGTTCGGTCTATGTCATGTCCTTTTGCAGCTCTCATTAATCTAATTATCTGAGTGAACACATCCAATGACTTTTTCGGTATCTCCATTTCGCCTGTCAGAATCGTAGTTTCGATCTTTGTGATTAAACACTATTTTAACCCCTTGGAGGTACTGGGAACAAAATGTCGAACACTCATTCTCAATATACGCTTCTACAATCGACCCTTCGGGATACAACTTATTTTTCACATACCGTTTCGAGACACCCATCAACTGTTCAACTGGATACATCCATCTGTACTGTACGGGTCCAGCAAGCATTGCTTCGTGTGGTAAGTGGACCGCCAAATGCATCATCACTGTAAAAAAAGTGGGTGGAAAAATCATTCCAACTTGCATAAAATTATCCCGATATCTTCTGACATCCTCTGCAATACAGAAATCTTCAACGTATATGAACACAACTCTCAAAAAAACAAACATAATTCGTCACTGCGCCACTCACGTCTTCCTTCAACAACCCTCGATCATCACTAGAAAAACCTCTGCAAGAACACATGACAATCATGACTTTTCATTCTAAACACCTTCAACTCATCTAGATTCACACAATGTGAAATCTCAGTAGTATAACCATCGGGAAACCTCACGTCTTTTAACCACTCACAGGCCCTCCTTCGCTCTTCCCGAGTTAAAGTATACGCCGCTTGAGGCATCAATTCAACCCGACCGTCATACACCAAGTGCAAGTCTTTTTTTACCCCCATTTTAGCTAAATCTCTACATGCACCGCTAAATCTCTGGTCTTGAACTCGATATTCATCACGTCCCATCACATTGTCACATATGTTCTTCTCGATGTGCATCACGTCCAAGTTATGCCGTAACCCTAACGTACTCCAATACGACAGTTGGAAAAAGATGCACTTCTTCGTCCAATTTAAACGTTCCGATGATTGTTTATTCTTTCCCCTATTCTTTCCTGACGCTTTACCAAAGATAGTCTCCCCGACATGCATCAATTGTTCCAATATGTCCTCACCAGTTAACTCCCAAGCGGAAGTCTATGTTCTTCTTTTCCATTGAACGTATTCACATCATATCTCCATGCATGCCCCGGTGTCAAGTATCTCCTATGACCCATATAACACATTCTTCTCCCGTGCTTCAACCACTTATAGTCAGTGTCTAAATTACACGTTGGACATGCCAACTTCCCTTTGGTACTCCATCCAGATAAATTGGCATATGCTGGGAAATCATTTATGGTCCACATCAAAGCTGCATGCATCTTAAATGTCGTCCCATCTGAAGTGTCATGTGTCTCAACTCGTCCATTAAGGGTTTAAGATATACATCTATATCATTTCCGGTGACTTGCGACCCAGGATCAAAGAGTCATCAGTGAAAATGAGACCTTCATACACCTCCATGGGGTAAATTATATGGAAACACAACGACTGGCCAAATACTGTATGCATTGCTCATGTTTCCGAATGGATTAAACCTGTCAGAAGCAAGACCAAGGTGGACGTTGCGGGCATCTTGAGCAACCAACCATGGTCCTTATCAAAATTCTTCCAAACCAATAATCTGTAGGATGCCTCAAACTCTCCCCATCGTTGACCCGTTTCTCCTTATGCCATCTCATGTCATGAGCTACATCTTTTGTGGTAAACAAACGTTTAAGTCTAGGGATTAAAGGAAATGACGCATCTCTTTCCTTGGAATTCGATTGCGTAAGTCATTTTCGAATTTCACCGGACACCCCAACATATCAGACATCTGTCTAACTCACTGTTTTCCTTCCAAAACAACACATAATCATTCTGACATGCATGGATCTTATCATAACTAAACCCAAGACCCTTTCGCAATTGTTTCGCCTCGTAATACGATCCCGGTAACGTCTCCCCCTCTGGCAATGCCTCCTTAATCAACTGTAATACCATATCAAATGCCTTAACGAACAATTTATTCTCTGACTTCACATGTAACAACCGACCGTAAATGACAACTTACTAAACTTGGTACATCCAGGATACAATTCATGTTTTGCCTCTTCTCATAACTTATCAAGTGGTGTCGAAGCCTTCAGTCTCGAAGTGGGGTTTCCCTAATATTAGGGTTCTCCGTTTCAACCTTTGCGCCCTACCATCTAATCCACACGACATCGTTAACATTTTCTCCATTCTATCAGAGCTATTTTCCTCTAAATCACTATCATTATGTGGTAAGCTCGCATCAGACTGATGACTCAAATTTGAAGTAAGTTGAATACCCTCCCCGTGAAACACCCATAACTTATAGCTCACATAAACCCATTAATGTATATATGATCTTCCATTTTATCCAACACTTGAAACACTACATTTCTGTACTTTCGACAGGGACATCTGATCTGACCCTGAGGGTCTACACAACAAGCAGCCATACCGACAAACCCACAGACCCCCTCCATATACTTTTCACCAAACTGATTTTTCTCATAAACCCAACTCTTATCCATCGCCACTAATCTAAAAAAATACACGAATTAAGTAATTCATAAACACCTAATCAATATTGTGCATTCGGAGTTGAACGTCAGTTCGACTTGTGTCCATCCATGCCTAGAAAAAATTTGACAGCATCTCGCCCCAGTCCCTAAGTATACGCACCAGTGTTGGGGGTAAACATCATCAACGATAGTTGTATGACGTCATACACCAATGCTAGTAGTATACCAGAAGACAAAAGGTAGATGATACCGAATTTCCTCCAAGACTGGACAGGACACAAGTACCGAACTCGTCCAACCACGAATACACAATCTCAAATTATCTATATTTTGGACAATTCAAGAGTTATTATGCGATAAACGCATATTTATTGCGTCCTAACCCAAAAACAAACTCAAACATAACAAGTAAAAACCACTTCAATATTCATCCTCCAAGCTTCTAACTCCATAATTTATTTCTAGAACTCAAGCACTTCAATCATCAAACATTAAATATATAGCTCAAATACTACACATGCATCAATAATAAAAAAACACTTCTATAATCATCCTCCAGTCTTCTCAAACTTCATAATTCATTTCCAAAACATAAGCACTTCAATAATTAAACATGTGAATAGAATAAATGCTACACAAAGTCAATAACTTGCAATTTTCCATACCCAGCGATCGATCAGTGCTATTGACGATCGATTAGGTTTCAATACCAATCGATCGTCATCACATAGATGATCGATCGCCGAACCTCCATCTAACAAACGATTGATCGTCTGAAAAAAATGACGATCGATCGTATAAACAGATTGAAGAAAAATATGTCAAGCCTCCCCACACACTCAAATCCACGCCCAAAACACTCACAAATCATCCTCATGCAATACTATTCTAATATACATATTAAAAATACTCTAATAAGCTCTAATCATCACAAATCATATCCACAATACCCACAAATATCAAATAAAAAAATACCAAATAACCAACAAAATCATTCCTAAATCGTAGTGTAGGTTGAGTAATTACCTCTTGCATGAAATCAGACCAAAACGAATAAATCCACACCAAAATCTCACAAATTTCGCCCAAATTTTTCAATATTCACCGGTTAAAAAACCAATGAATTTGAGCTTGGGCTTAACCTTAAGCTATTCTAAACACTCTCCCAACCAAAAGGATGGTGTTTTGACTAAGTTTAGGGGAAAATAACACCTTGCCAAAGCATCTGGTCTCCTCCTTGTCGTGGGTGTATTTTTGCTTCACCCACATCCTTAGAGCATTTTAGCATTTCAAGCTTAATAAACACGATCGATTGATCGATTTTGTCAGCTTTAAAATTCCTGTTATGTTTTACAACGATCGATCATAACAAACTTAACGATCGATCAGCATGTCCGTGTAAAACGACGACGCATGCACGCCATCAATCGGTACAAAAGAATCGATCTCGAAATATTAAACGACATCGTACTTAACCGATCAAATGTCCGACCATCACGATCCATCGGTACCAAAATATTAAACACACTTTTTACCGATCGATCTGATGCGATCAATCGGTTAACCTAATTATTAAAAAATAATTTTTAACAACAAATGACTTAATTATTAAAATTAATTTACTTATAATGTCATCTTAATACATACCTCATACTGATAACTTATAATCATGTGCTAAATAAGCGTTATATCACTAGTTTATAACATTTAATACATTACTCATACTAACACTAACAAAATACATCTATGATGCAACATGTACAACTTATACATCCTTTCTTAAATATTAATGATATGTACTTGATATGTTTTTATGTAATCTAAATACATCCTAACATACTTTGTTAATATATATTTTTATGTTTCTAAAATTTAAACTCACAATATTCAATAAAATGATGGTTAGAAGTAAAACTAGTGTAACGATCGAAATTTGATCAATATTCGCTTAAAACGACAATATCGATCGCCTTTGTGGACGAATCGTTTATTGTACTGATGATGGATAACGACGATCGGCATGTAACGACACAATATATATCGATTGATCGATTTCTGCGGATCGTCGCACAAAACGGTTACAGATAAAACTGTGTCGACGATTGATAACGATTGATCAGTCGATATCGATCAATATTGGATCGACGATTGTGCAGAATGGTTGATCGTGCAAAGGGATCGAACGATTAAATCGGGATTGATTTGTCACGGTTCTTGATCATCGATCCGACTGATCAATTTCGGATGTATTGATTGATCGTAAAACGGTGCCGTGCTGTAACGATCCATCAGTAATGGTACTGATCAATCGGTGAACCTAAAATTCAAAAAAAAAAGATTTCTTATTAAATTCTATATACTTATTTGGTTGACCACTTATTTAGTTATTTTTGCCGACCAAAGGGTAAATTGGTCATTTTACGTATCTAAGTGTCGGAAAAGAAATACAAATAAAAAAACACGTAAACTGTAATCAAAGTTACTGTATATCTATAGATAAACAGAAATGTCTTAAATACGTAAATAGAAAAGCCAAACCTAAATAAACGCAAATGTCTCAAACAGATAAACAAAACCAGAAATCCAAACGTATGTCCCAAATAGATAAAAGGAAAAAACAACATAAAAATCTACGTCTCTGGGAATCCTCTGTGGATCTGCCCCTGTCTTGAAATCATCTAAAGTCTTCTTAATTTCTTCCAATTTCTAGCTGACGTCTGCCATATAAGCCATGACCGACTTGTTGCACAGCATCGTCACAGTGCACTCCCCTTCGAAGGCGGTCTGGAGCTCTTTCATCTCCTCTTGCAATGACTTCACCTGCCCCTCAAGAGGCTGTAGAGTGGCCTTCACAGTCGCGCTGACACGGCTGTCGAGGTCCGCAAATAGCTGGGCCACCCAGGGAGGGGGCACTGCAGGCGCTCACGTCTCGAGAAGTGACTCTGACGCTGATGTCGAAGGCCGTGATACCTCCTCTACGCCGTTGCTGCTCTACAAGCGAATCGTCAAGTCAATGCCTCCTCTTCCCCCTGCTCCTGGATAGAATGAATTTGTTTAGCGTGCTCATAACCCACTTACGAGTCTCCTTGGCAGTGATCACAACACCCCGAGAAATGAGGAACTGAGTTAGAAACACGCCGTATGGGAGGCTATATTCCTTAATTCCCCAAACCTCATCCATAATCAGCTTCGAACATGTGTAGCAGAAAATTTATGCACATCTGCTAACCTAGTAAGAGCATGCACTGAACTCTCATGAACGGTCACTTGGTAGAATGAGTTCTGCCATCGACGTTCGGGGTCCAGATAAGACGCAAAAATCACCAAAACACATTGAACTTACTCTGCTTGATTATGCTGTCAACCACTACAGAGGTCTTCCCCGTCATTAGCGTCCACAAGTCCTGCGCTAATGTCTTCTGCTCATCTGTCAGAGAAACCGTCGGGAAGAACGAGGTTTTAGGCCGAGAGCAGCGTAGTAAATCGACAATGACGTCTGCCGAGAAGATGAACTGTACATCGTATCAGAGCTTAGTTGAAATATACGATGTCGAACGAAGACGAAACCAGCCCTAAGGAAAACCCTTTTGGATCGGGCAAACTCATCTTAAATCCTTTCCACAATTTCAATGACTTGAACAACCCTTATCTTGGATAATGGTGATAATCCAGCTATTGTTTTTGTAGCAGATCTTTTGACCAGTGACAATTATGTCTCATGGTCGAGATCAATGCTGTGTGCCCTCAAAACCAAAAAGAAGATTGGATTTGTTAATGTTTCTTTTTCGAAACTCACTGACCTTACAGACCCACTCACAAGTGCATGGGAAAGATGCAATGACCTTGTGGTTTCTTGGATTTAGAACTCCGTCAGTGCAAGTGTGAAGTCTAGTTTAATTTTTGTGGATGATGCTCAGGAAATGTGGAGTGAGCTTCGAGACAAATACACACAGCAGAATGGACGCCGAATTTTTCAGCTCAAAAAGTCCTTAGCCAACCTTCAACAAGATCAGGATTCAGTAAGTGTCTATTATGGGAAACTTAAAGTTTTATGGGATGAACTTTTTGTATTGGATCCCATTCCCAACTGTGATTGTGCAAAATTAAAAATACTGCTGGATAGACATCAGTGTAACTGTGTGATTGAATTTTTAATGGATCTTAATGAAGCTTATGCTATTGCTCGAGATCAGATTATGTTGTTGGATCCTTTGCCATCGGTTAACAAAATTTTTTCCATGATTCAACAGTAAGAAATGCAGCACAAATTGATTTCTAATGTGCCATCTGTTGAGTCCATGGCTCTGTTTACTTGGAGGACATACACTAATTCCAAACAGAATGTAAAGGACTTTAGTGCTGGAAGGCAGTCTAGACCCTACTGCTCTCATTGTCGTATCACAGGGCACGTTTTGGAGACCCACTTCAAGGCTAGACATGTAAAGCCTCCCACCTACAATCATTGCAACATGATAGGTCACTTGATAGAAAAGTGTTATAAACTACAAGGGTACCCAACCGGTCACAAGTTATACAACAAATCTAAGAATGCTAATGTTTTAGCTAATGTCACTTCTACTATCAGCGATTAAAATGAGTCTTCTAAAGAAAAGCTTGGTTTGAGCAAATCTCAGTATCAGCAGCTTTTGATTTTGCTGCAACAGCAGGGTGTGCAGGACACCCCCAATCACTAAGCTAATTAAGCACATGTAGTGTTCAAGGGCTTTAGCAATGCACCAACTACCTCCAAGATGACTGTATCACTATTTTTTTCCATTTCCACACACAAACCGGTATCCTAATCTGCCATACCTTGGATTATAGACACAGGGTCCACAGATCACATGATCTGTGGTGCTACGTTTTTCACAAAAATCATTGATGAAGTTAACTATTTAGTTAAACTTCCTAATGGTGATGAAGTTTCCGTTTCTCACATTGGGATACCATTCCTCATGTAGAAGCTTCTGCCACGTCAGGGAAATTCTCAGTAGATTCTTTCGACACTGGGCAGTAGTTATTTTAGTCGGTTATTTTTTTGTGCTCTATTGTACATGATGAGCTGTCCTTGGGGTCTGTCATTTGTATCG
This sequence comes from Morella rubra, assembly GCA_003952965.2. Taxonomy (NCBI): domain Eukaryota; kingdom Viridiplantae; phylum Streptophyta; class Magnoliopsida; order Fagales; family Myricaceae; genus Morella; species Morella rubra. The sequence goes on along the minus strand of CM025850.1, from coordinate 32,157,941 downwards.
GTGCAGCAGAGTTTGTTAGCCTTTCTGTTATGTGCCTCGGTTGCTAGTACCATTTTTTTCCCATTCTTTGGCAATTATATATAAGTAGAAATTCTTCTCAATGAAATTCACTGCAATTTCCACAGACCATCGTCTTCTTCTTCCTTTGTCTTTTGTCAATTTCTCCTTGTTTCTTACAACGCCGCCTACTCCTCCCAGAGAGTTCAACCGCTACAGTTTGGCCTCTTTTGGTCGGCGCGTGACGTCTCACGCGCTCCATGTGCTGCGCATGGATCTCACGTGCCCGACGCTGTGCTACCTTCTTGGCCTATTTCCGGCAGTCTTGACAGTCACGCGCCTCCTGTGTGGCTCTTGCTTCCTTTGGCGAGCCCGACTCCTCCAAGTTGCTACCTTTTGGCGGTACGTGGTCTCCACGCACTGATGGTTGCTATGCACCTTGCAACGCACCGCCATTGTTTTTGCCTCTCTGCTCGTCTAGTGGCCCTCTTATTCCGTTGCTACTGTTGTTGTTGTAGTTGTTTTTGTTGTTCTGTGTTGTGGTGTGTTTTTGTTTTCTATGGTTCAGTGTTGTTGCTTTTGTTGTAGTTGTTTTGACTCTGAGGTGGGCTTTTCCGCTCGTAAAATGGTGCAGTGTTGTTTCTTTTGTTTTCTATATGCTTAGTCCGCTCGTAAAATGGTGACCGTCAAATGTTTGCTTTCTATTGCAGCTGTTAAGGGCTGGACCTTATACCAATTCGACGTCAACAATGCATTTTTGCATAGTGATCTTCAAGAGGAAATTTACACGCAAAAGCTTATGGGATATAGCAAGGGCAGCCCACACCAAGTCTACAAATTGCTCAAAAGCTTGAATAGTTTGAAGTAAGCTTCCCAGCAATGGTATGCAAAGTTCTCTTCTTCCCTCATTGAGTTTGGTTTTCAGCAATCAAAGGTTGATTACAGCCTTTTCACTAAGCATACAGGTTCCTCCTTTCTTGCACTTCTTGTTTATGTGGATGACATAATTGTTGCAAGCAATTATACTGATTCTGTGGCAGCTCTTCGACGGTTTCTAAATCACTACAAGAATTTTGCTCTAAAGCAGCCAGTGTCAATTATCGGTAAACGGAGAAAAATCGTCGCAACAACAAACTAACGACTAAATAACAAATGTCGAAGCACCGTCGCAAATACCGCGTCACTACACATATCCAGCGACATTTTTTTCTCTCGTCTCTGTTCATTCCAGAATTAGCGACTTCATTCGACGTCGCCAGAAAGCAATCTCACATGTCGCCCTTACCCTCTTTCCCTGATGCCATTTTCGTCGCTATTCATTCCAAAATTAGCTATGGTGCCATTTTTGTCGTAAGTGATCCTCTTATGATATCCATTTTTAGCTCCCGATTGTTAATTCGGTCGAATTTTTTTTTTTCCATATTAAATGACCTTATTCTGATACCAAAATTTTTTATAGAAAGATGGATCTCGAAAAAAAAAATCTCAAGCAACACAGTTAACCATATTGAATCCACAATTTTATTGATATGAACAAAAATGTTGTATACATAAATGGGATGAACAAGCAAAAAAATACAACTAACAAGCCAAAATTTATCTTCCAACCACCAAATCACAACCACAACAGCAAGTCAAAATTTATCTTCCAACCACCAAATCACCGCCCACACCACAGCTGACAACGGTAGCTCGCTTCATTCCTTCCAACGAGCGCCAAAAGCCCACAAACGAGCACAGATTACCTGGAGGGTAGATCTAGGCTTCTCACGGTTTGGATGAGTCACTGAAATGGAGAGATCAGGTGGTAGATCGGAGGGTCAAGGTCACGGTGGTGAGGCAAGTTGCACATGGCCCCCGCCACTTGCGCGTGGGGGCGCTAGAATTTTGCGTGCGTCCTGAGCTCAAGGCCGTGTGCAAGCCAAGCACGCAGAGTCGCGGGCAAACCGCACACGCGAGGCCTGTGTGGCTCTTGCTTCCTTTGGCGAGCCCGACTCCTCCAAGTTGCTACCTTTTGGCGGCGTGTGGTCTCCACGCACTAATGGTTGCTTTGCGCCTAGCAATGCACCGCCATTATTTTTGCCTCTCTGCTCGTCTAATGGCCCTCTTATTCCGTTGCTACTGTTGTTGTTGTAGTTGTTTTTGTTGTTCTGTGTTGTGGTGTGTTTTTGTTTTCTATGGTTCAGTGTTGTTTCTTTTGTTGTAGTTGTTTCGACTCCGAGGTGGGCTTTTCCGATCTCTTGTGAATCTTTTTTGGCCCTTTGTCGGGGCTCTCTGTGTCAGGTTGTGGTACTATATCTACTGGCTTGTCTAGGTCTTGGTAGCTTGTCTACGGTGTCCAGCCACCGCTCCCAATGCCTAGAATGAAGCATTTAGTAGATTTCTTCGATCCTTTATGGGATCTCGCCGGTTTTTTTTTACCTGGTCTGTATGCTTCGGTTTCAGTTATGACACATGACTTAGAAAAAGAAAAACAAATATTTTTTTCATTCTTTCTTGGGACTTGGTCTACAGTCACTGCAAGTGGGTTCCAGCATTAGAACATTCATCTTTTTCCTTTACTTTAAGAAGGTAGATTTGATCTTTCAAAGGTGTATCCTTTTTTCTTTTCTTTTTTTTTTTTCCCTAAATGAGGGTGTATCGATATTCCATGTTACTGAACCTTTACTTTGGAGAGCAATTCAACAGTTCGATTTTCAAAGCTTAATCTTGATCCTCATGAGCTGAGACCATGCTCACAACTAAGCACCAGCCACGGGGACCATGTAATTTTCACTACAAGCGGTGGAGCAGTACTACTGGATTCGGTGGTGAAAGGAAGGTCGGCTTAAGGATGCACGCTTGCTTCTTTTGTGGACACGGTTGAGCAATAGTACTGTGAACGATTGGTCTTCAAAATTGTCTATCTAGCTAGACAGATGTTCTTGTAGTTTGATTAATTAGCATTTGCTATTCTGTTTGGAAAACACTAATAGACCTCAGACCTGTTTTATTCATATATACTGGTAAAGCTGTATTACTGATCCTTATAAGCAATTATTGGAGGAACTGCAAGTCCTGCAAACTCTGGTTCAAGTAAAAATTAATGCATGTCATGCATGTTTTTTTTTTTCCTTCTAAGTAAATAAATTTCATTGCCCAAAAAACGAAAAATTCAAGGGGGAAACCTTGGATTGTTGCTCGAGAGATAGTTACTGCAGGAATACAAGGAATATTCGCCTCTATGTGAATTCGATTAAACCCTACAGAAACAAATATGCTTAGCACGATATTCTGATCACGAAAGATATCAGAAGTTGACCATGTTAGCCCAGCTATGCAAGGATTAAAAAAAAAAATTGCCAAACTTCTAAGAGCCTTTAGTCATTTTCCAATCATTCATGCCATGCACGTACATGGAATGAGAATCGATCTCATATATATTAATAGCATTATTTTTTGCTTCTTTTTTTTACCCTTTTAATATAATTAACGCACAAGTCCGACCAAAGATACATAATATATATTCATTTTTTTGCCTTTTGGTGTTCTACAAGTATGTTACTGTATATATATATATACCTTTTTCCAAAGTCCAAAAGCTACGAAAAATATAAAAAGCCGTCACAGTTTTTCAAAGGGGCCAAGGCACATTTATTGTCCCTATGGGGGTTGATAGAATGATACATATCATGATATCGAGCGTCAAGACCTCGTACATATTGCTGGATGCATCAATATTATAAAAACATATTGCTTTTCCTAGAATAATCCAAGAGGCAAAAAAAAAAAAAAAAACCATAAATGGATTGTTTAGGGAAATTATACATTAATGTGCCTTAATGGAGCCCAATTTGTTAAAAAATTTTTTTTTTCTAGTTCTTGTATATGTTTACTTCTGGATAATATAATAAAGTGACGACAAACATACACTACACCTCTCGCGAGCTGATATCGCTTAGCCATTCGTGAGTGGCAGAAAGTTTTTTTAGCCTTTTTTGTTTTTTAATTATGTTTGCATATTCTTTAAGCGATCGAGGAGGCCGTCCGAATGATTTTAGTTTTATAAAGATGTTCAGGGTATACTGTAATACCCCAAACTTCTAATCTTTTTTAATTATCTTAATTTAGGTAATTAATTTACAAAAATAATATTTAATAATTAATTATTTTATTAGTTAAAAATAGGAAAAAATCCCTAAAAATAGCTAGAAACAAATATCCTGTTTCATATCTTTTCAAGATCTTCAATTTAGTAGCGTATTTTACTCATTTGATATCTTATAAATTTTTAAATAATGATTTATTTCACTAAAAAATATTAAAATGCTGTTTTTTCATGCTTTTAGCCCTAATTACCTTTTTAAACTCATTTTTCTTCAAATTTTTTGCATGGATTTATATTACTTACTTAATTACTAAGCCATAGAATATTTTATAGCCTAACCCTGCATCTTAGGAGTATTTTTAGAATTTATTTCATTTAATTAGCTAAAATAGGACTAGAAATTAGGTGTTATCGCATAAAGGTTTGAAAACAAAGCCCAATGGACCTTTCCCAAAGCCCAATCCACCCAATTTTGTTACTCAAAACCTGCCAGCCCCTAGTTTAGTATCCATATGAAATTTTTGTAATCATTTGCAATCATTAGTCATCATTTGCTGCCCAATCCCCTTCAAATGCTTGAGTAGACCACCTAAGCTAAACGTAGACAAAATCATTGCAACCTATCTAACCCTAGGACCTAGAACTAACCCTAGTGATCTAACTACGGTTAAGAGTAGTATAAATAGGACCTTGGTGTGAGGGTTAAAATCACACCAACAGCCAGCCAAGAGTGGGTTGTCTGGAGAGAATTTGAGAGCTTGAGTGAGGAGAAAAGTGAGAAGGAAGAGAGAAAGGAGCCATGCCCCCCTAGAGAGAGAAGAAGAAGAAATTTTGAAGAAAAATTGGAAGGAGGTCAAGTATTTTGAGGTTCTTATTTTGGTTATGGATACTAATAGCAACCTTAATCTAGGTTTTGATACTCAAAGAAATCATCAAAAGGTCAAAGAGATCAAGAGGTAAGGGTAGTTTTTATGTTGGTGATATTGTTGTCATTTTGATGATATGAGGTTAGTAACATGATAGGTTGTGATCTGGAACCCTTAATTATGCTTAACATGAGCTAAAAAAGAAGTTAGAATGGTTAGATGCAAGAGATTACTGAAGATGTGGAGATTATATTTAAACTTGGTCATAGCACCCTTTAGGTTGATTTTGATATGAATTTGTGTAAGTAATTGCATGTTATGATTACTGAGTTTTATATGGAGTACTAGGAACATATGGAATAGTTTGCATACAAATATTTTTGTGAAAATTGAAGATATGGCTTATTAGGTCAAACCTAGTCTAGTTTTGCATAATCTGTGATAACAGTGCACCTAATGAATTATTGTATGTAGTAAATGACCACTTATTGACCTAATATTTTTAGGGTTAATACTAGAAAACATCAGGAACCTTCAGTTAAAATTTTGAGTCAACTGGAGTACGGATGAAAAAGTTATGATTTTTTGAAGTTCACAGTTAAAAAGCTAGGTTTTTCACTAAAAAAAGTCATTTTTATAGCTACACGGGTTGGGCTCGTTTTCTATCACTTAGATTGACTTTAATGGGCTTAAAAGCTCATATTATTTGCTAGGACATGGGCTTGTAAGTGAAAGCTCAAGTCTAGGTTCGTATTGAACCCAAAATGCCTAATTTAGTAGCCATATGAAATAGGCTTATTTTCTATTATTTGGGCCGACCCAAGTGATCTTTCAGAACTTCTAATAATGTCAAGATGCGGGCTTGCCAGCAAGCCCAAGCCCAAGTCCTCGTTTGGGCTTGAGACATTTAACTTGGATAATATGAAATATTGGACTTGTATTAGGATAAATCATAAAAATTTCTAAATCAATTTTCTTGAGTGCTTACTGATTTAAAAAATGATTAGGATGCTTAATCTTGGTTAAGTAAAGGCTTTGTATTTATTTTAGAAATAAAATACAAGGCATGTAATTATAATTAGATAAGAAATAATATAATTACATGTGAATTGTAAAAACATGATTAAAGAACTTTAATGCACATGATTAGTAATGATAGAGTGCATATTTTCATTGAAAATATGCACAAATGATATTGTGAATATGGCATTTCCATCAATAATGTTATAGATATGACAATTGCATCAATGAAATGGCAATTGCGATATAATGAAAATGGCATCTGCATCAATGGCCTTTGTACCAATGGAAATTTACTGTTAATGGGTGATGGTACCAATCACTAGGGAGTGCAACTATCACTATGGGGTAGTGGATAGCCCCTAGGTAGAAGGCATAGGGGCCTTTACCCATCGTCCTAGGGTAACGAATGCCTAGGATGTCCTAAAGTGCAGGGAAGATTGGATTTGTCATGGGGGGTGAAACAATGGACATCAAAGGCAAATGATTTATAGGCAAAGGATTTTACAAACATGAGCATGACATTTATACTACATATGATTATACTGGTATTATCTTTGAAACATTAACTGTTTATTAAACATGTAAGTACTGTTTGTCATCACATGCCCCATTTCCCCCTTTATTAAGTCCTCAAGACTCACCTGTTTCCTCGTCCATATTATTGTTTACTGCTAAGACAGATTATGGTGATATTTGAGACATTTATCACCCATGAGCTCCCCGTCCATGTTTTGGTTATCCATGTCCGAGTCTTAGTCTCAGACGGCTTGGATGTAGTTGTAGACCATCAACCCTATCAAATCTAGAAGGATCTACCACCAAAATTCTCATACGAGAATGGCCTGGTGGGGGAGAACCACTCCTACATAAATTGGGTAGACATTACCCTGTATGATGATGACAAAGACTGAGCTTCTAGAGATGCTTTTGTTTTATGGTTTGTTTAATTTTGGCTTGCTTGCATATAAAAGCTTTGAACAATAGGGTTAGTGATATAGGCTTATCTGTTATTAGTGTAGATTTTGCAAAGACCTTAAGGTCTTCCATAATCCCTAACCCTTACGGATAAGTTGTTTTCTTTTCTTTTGGTGTGCTGTTTTCTTATTTATGTGTGAAGTAATTTGCTTTGTTTTTTAAATATTTCAGTATTTTAAATTAACTTGACTTTCATTTTCACCATATTGTTTTCTGGATGATTTTACGAGTCTTCCACTGAATTTTCTACTAAGTACTAATCTATACAAACCCCAAGGAAAAATTCTTAAGTCTTATAACCCTAAAGGTAGGACGTGTCGTAATCTCGCCTTTTATGCATCTCTATTACTACAAAGAAAGCTTAGAGACTAATATGAGCACGAGAGACGTAACATACCCACCACTAGTTTATCTCGGTGGTTAGGGTGAACCTGAGACTTTGGTAATAAAATACATGATCTTAAGTTCGATTGCCCATGGAGATCATATTAGAGGCTACTTAACTGGAACTCGTGGAGATCATATTAGAGACTACTAATTAAATGAGACACGTGAGGCGATGAGTCTGCATATATAATAAGCTCACCAAGACTTGTTTGTAGTGTTAAGAACTCGCAGTGCATTCAAATGGGACTAGGTCCATCTAAGTCCAATGCATAGAGGGCGCCCACGATTTTCCTCATTATTCAATAAAAAAAAGAAGATGTTCAGGGGTGAAACAGGGGGTTAGTAAGATTGTAGCCCTTAAAAATTGAAGATTATTTTTTGGAAGCTTTTTTATATTAGCAATGCCTCCTTGATAAATATGATATTTTACCTTGACCCTTCTAAACAAACTAATTTCTAGCTTCGCCTCTAAGACTATGTTAATAAGGATTGAGTATGATCTCAAGTTCAATTCCCCATGACAATCATATTGGAGACTACTTAAAGTGGAACTCTTGAGGCTAGTGTTTCTCACGTACTAAAGAATTTCATACATATTTAGAGTAGAGATATAAGATCAAGGCTTTAAACATGGGGTGAGGATTCCACCCGAAGGTGTCATAAGGGATACACTGCGTTTCATCTAAAAAATCTAACGATCTTAATTAACATACATCATTTAATGAGTTGAGACCAATTAGAGTACACTTGTGCAAGCTATATTATTCATTAAATGACATGGGTTAATTAAGACCATTAGACTTTTTAGATAAAACACAATGCATCATTTAAAGCTGTCTTCTTCTCTCCTCCTTTCTATGCAGCCGGTGCTAGCTTCAAGCTCTTCTTAAGGGAGTCGGATCGTTGCTTTGAACGCCCTTCCTCCAGTGGAAACCGACGTCCCCATGTGCAGCGGGTTTGTTGTGTCCTGACCCTTGTGGTTGTTGTATGTTCTAGCTCTTGAAGTTAGTTTGTGGTTGTCTTACAACCCTTGTGGGTGTTCTTGGTTTCAGCCCTTATGGCCGATTTGGTTTTTCGAATCATTGTATTCGGCTTATTGTAGGACCTTTAGGTTTGATTATGTTTTTTGCTGGCCTTTGGGCATTTTTCTAGGTTGTATTGGTTGTATTTCTCGGATTTTAGTATATAAGGTATTTGCCTAGAAAAAAAAACAAGCAATTAATTATTCCTTGGAAGAAGATGCATACAGTACTAGTTGATCTAAACATTCCAGTACTATCCTTTAGGATATGGGTCTTTAGACTAGGTATTTGGACATTTGTGATGTATTCTTTCCAATCTATGCTCCTCACATCCAATCCAAACATCCTCTTTTCTTCCTCAGACATGCCGCACGCTTTGGAGGTGGATCTCATGCACCCCACAGTGTCTTCCCTTTCTAGGTTATTTCTGGGGGTATATGGAGGTCACGTGCCACTTGGGTGGCTCCAGCAGCCTCAGGCGAGCCCAACCCTTCCAAGACACTGCATACCTACACCTCAATGACACGCATGTGTACCCCAATGCATGTTTGCATTTTTGGCTCTCTCCACCCACTTTTGGTGCTCTATAATTCGGGGCTTGATTTTTAGATTTTAGGTTGTGTTGTGTTTGTAATACATTTGTTGGCCTTATAATTTTTATTTATTTATGGTTGTTCCGGCTCGTGATGGGTCTCTCTAGTCCCTTGTTAGATCATGTTGGCCTTCTAGTGGGCTTTGTTGTACCCCAGTTGTCGGTTCTTTAAATACTCGTTTATTGGTTTTGATAGTTGTCTTCTGGTTCCATCATAGCTCTCTTTACTTAGTATAGAGCACTTGGGGTCCTAAATAGTCCTTTCGGGGGTCCCACTAGTCCTACTTTAGAGCAGTATAGAGTTCTTGGGATACTAATTGGTCCTCTTGGAGGTCCCACTAGTCCTACTTTAGAATAGGGTTAAGATTGAGTCGGTGGGATTTCCTGTATTCTAGTTCTAATCTTTCTTGTTAGCCTCTCTACTCTCGAAGAAGTAAGATGAGCTTGTAAGCCTCTCAACATTACTCAAACAAAAACGAAATTAAAGTACGAACGACTATGGAGCGAGAAAAGTTCAGCTTTCTGATTTGATATGGATATGAGAATTAATTAATATCTCAAGTAAAAAACCACCGACAGTACTCTCCAATTGCAGTTGTGAGCTGCCAATTAGGTTATTTTGAGGTTTTGCATACTTTCGGCTAGGGCGGCGGGATTGTTAATTAGGTGTAGATAAGACGATTTAATGCTGAGCGGCGCAATCCACATGTACATCTTACGTACACGTTTATAGAGTTACTACATCTTACGTACACGTTTGTCTAAAGGCTTAGGCAGCTAGCTGCTAATCATGAGGAACACATTCAACACATGCTTTGGTATGACCATAACTTAAGCTAACAGCTTGAACTTTTTTATAGGATAAATGTCAATTTTTTGTCCATAATATGGTTTACCAATTTATCTGATTAGTCTTTGGGTTTTAAAATTTCTCGAATTTGTACGCACTGAGATTTAAAATTCATTAATAAATATGAAAGGTCACGAGAGGAATAACGTCTTGATAGATTTTAAACCTAAGAAAACTAATTTGATGGATTTTAAAGCCCAAATACGAATCCCATAAATTGGTAAACTAGATGGATGAAATTAGTATTTATCCCCCCTTTTTTTATTTCCAATCTGATATTGCGATCGTCTCTAAATATAGGCAGAACAGCTCCTTTTAGATGAGTGATGATATACATAAATGATCACCAAGTCTTCCCAATGTATGTGTGTATTTTTTTTGGATAAATTAGTTTCATTAAACCTAAAAAACAAGATTTACAATTAGTCCAAAACAAGCAAAAGGGTAAATTACCACCATGGAGCACTTTATTATTTTACAGGTAAAATGATACGCAATACAATAATCATTGGCAAAGCCAAGGGCCCAATTAGGCACATTCAACCTAAAAGGGTCAGTATAAACGAGTCTTTTCATAGGTATAATCGTGCTAGTCCTTCCCTTTACTGTCTTCATCTCTTGAAGCTTTCCGTTTAGATTCATTCTAATTGCAATTCTGAAAATTATACAGTAGTAATATGCTGGCTTAATGTATTGAGAAATACTTGATGTTCTTTTTGAATTTTTTCTAAGTTCTTCTGGGAATGAATTTAATGGTTTAGGATCTCTAAGTGTATAAGGCCCACTTCTAAAATTAATTTTAAGCTGTTAGATTCTTTCCAAAAGAATCCAAGAAGGATACCAAATATTTCTTTAAAGTATTCCCACCAACTTTTAGCATTCGAGTTGACAGCTCATAGATATATATAGAGCGCCCACCAATATTTAAGTTCTTTAATGGCAAAGATAATTAGATCTTTTAACTAAATTAATTAGTAGTTGATTTTGATCATAAAAGATGATTAAAAAACGCGTTCGTATTTTTTAATGAAATTACAAAAGATGAGTAGGGCCTACCTAAAATAACTATATTGTAGTACTTACATCTAACGATTCACTGGATCCGCAAGTGGCCAAGTTTCTATAAAAGAAACCTACCATATGGGGAACATAACCATTGGAGCAACGTTAACTGTTCCTGCATCAGAAAGTTTTGTATGAGAAACTGGCGATGAATATGGAAGTTGATGTCCTCTCAAGGGAAATCATTAGACCGTCTTCCCCAGCAGTGCTACGTCTTAAACCGTTCAAGCTCACTCTCTTGGACCAAATTACTCCCACTACCTATGGTCCACTTGTACTCTTTTATCCCAAGAGCCATACTAATCGATCCAAAGGTCTCCAAATCTTACCAGCCCAACTAAAAAAGTCCCTCTCAAAAACCCTGGATCACTTCTACCCTTTCTCTGGAAGGACCCAACGTAACCTCTTTATTGACCATTACGATGAGGGCGTTCCATATTATGAGGCTCGAGTCAACTGTCGGATGCATGATTTCCTTCAAAATCCTGAAACTGAGGCATTGAACCACTTTCTTCCTTGTTGTCCATTTTCCAAAGAACCAAACCCAGAGGAAGCTGCCCAAGTAGCCGTACAAGTTAATATATTTGATTGTGGTGGAATAGCAATCGGTGTGTGCATGTCACACAAGATCACGGATGGATCCACCATGAGTGTTTTCTTCAAAAGCTGGGCGGCTGCGGCAGCTGGGCATTGTAACAAATTAACACTCCCTGATTTTTCTGGTTCAAGTAGATCATCGGCACGTTTTCCTCCACAAGATAGATTGTTGACTCCGATTCATTTATCTATAATGGAGAGCCTTTGGTTCAAAGAGGCCAAGTATAAGACAAGGAGATTTGTGATGGGCAAGAAGTCCATAGCCACTCTAAGGGCGAAAGCAAAGAGTGAGCGAGTGGAATACCCAACGGGTTTTATTGCTAAACGTGCTATCGCTGCTTCAAGAGTAATATCAAGTTGTCCAAGGCCAGCTGTACTGGCCCAAGCAGTAAATATCCGGGGACGAACAAAGCCACGCTTACCTATTATTCTGTGGGAAACCTATTTCTGTGGGGAGTTGCAGCCTGTGAGTATAACCCAATGGATAAAGAGATGGAATTTTGTGGCATGGTAGAAGCCATAAAGGAATCCGTGGAGAAAATAAACAGCGATTATCTGAGAAATGTGGAAGGTGATAAAGGTCTTTCAGCCATACGCGGGCAACTATACCCGATGGCTCCATTGGTATTATTCTCCAAAGCAGAAATTTTCGCTTTCACCAGTTGGTTGACGTTTGGTTTAGAGGATCTCGACTTTGGATGGGGAAAGCCCATTTGGGTTGGAGCCATGGGGGGAGTTGGTCCCGCCTTTAGGGAACTCATTATTTTCACGAAATCCAATGGTGTCAATGCAATAGAGGCCTGGGTGACCTTGAAGGAAAAAGAAATGGCTGTATTGGAGGATGATCCCGAATTCCTTGCCTTCGCTGCTAAAAACCCGTGCATTTTAATTAGCTAGATATATGGCATCGTTGGTGGTACCTCTCTGATCTGTGGATGTAGTTGCTGCGACCATATTACGTCTTGAATGTTGTATACGTCTCCATTAATAAAACTACTGAAGCAGTGCTGAGCTATTTATTATAGTTATCCAATAAAATAATTAAAGCCAGAGCTGTACTGTACGTACGTGTTGATTAGTATTATACGTATTGTAGTTTAGGCTATTTAATTCATCAAAACTACTAAGGCTGTCTTGCTAATTCAAAGCGCGCGCTCTGGGCTCTCTATATAAAAGCATGATTATTACGAGACCATTACTTTAATTCAAAGCACCCGCTTTGGGCTCTCTGTATAAAAGCATTACACTTTGCACCACTATCTTTTTATTTCTGTGACATTAGATTCTTTTATACTCAATCTAAATTAGTAGTCAAAACGGATGAAAAATTAGACGGAGGGTGAAAATCAATAAATTTAAGGGCGACTAAGATGGGCAGGCAGATGAGACAATCGACCAAGGCTCCCAAATTAGGAAGGCCCCATATTATAGCTTAGAAAATAAGAAGCACTTTTATAAAATTAAAGTTGAAAAAAGGCCTAATATCATAGCCTATTTTAGAAACACTTTTATAAAATTAAAATTGAGAAAAAAAAGCCTAAAACTTTAGGAATATAAGCTTAATGAAATGCCTACAAAATAGAATACTCTAAAAATTAATTTACAAAATTGATATTGTAAATAAAAAGTCCAAGATAGAAACTAGCACTAGCAATAATAACAGTGTAATTAACCCTATTAGCTTTTAGTGTATTTTTTTTTATTTTTTTATAATAATAGAATCATTTTCCACAAATTTTTCTCCTAAAACCTAAGACCACACTGTCTACTTTATTGCTAATTAACTCAAGTTCTCAAAAAATTTAAATTCTCATAACGTTTCCTAAATAATAGGACCACTTCCTGCAGTGACTATTTCGTAAAAGGGGTAAAACCTTGAGATCAAATATTCAATTTCTATAAAAAAGAAAACACTTCTTTCTTTTTCTGGAGCACTATGTATGATCACTTACCACATCAAGAACCCCTTTTGGGTCTGCTAGAAAACATGTGAGTTTTCCTTTCTCATAGGCTATAATTATCGGATCTATCACTCTAAATAAAAAGGACAAGAAATAGTACTTATCTCAAATCTGAGTCAAAGCACTTACATTGACTAATAATTCATATGTACAAGTTGAATAAAACATATATGGAAATTGGCAATTTAGTCACTAGGTTTATAGCACGCTGACGATTTAGTCACTAGGTTTCATTTTTTTATTATATGGTCACTAAGAATATATAGTTGTGACGATCTGGTGCTTCCGTCAAATTGTCATTGAATTTTTAACGGAATAAATGCCACGTCATCTTCTTAACACTCCAGCAGCCATGTGTGAGCTAGAATAACACGTCAGACCAAATATAAACAAAACGCGCTGTTTTTTTTGAAAGCCAACAATGCTAAACGACACACAGCTGAACTAACTGTTTAGGAAACCACTGACCTCACTGTTTTTGAATTAAACCCATAGAACCGAAGCAAGCAATCAAATTTGGCTAAGTGTTTTCTCACCCCCCAAGCTCCCCATGAAGAAGAACACACTGAAATTGCTTCCCTAGCCTTCAGATCCGTTCGTCGAAGTGTGGAGGAAGAAGCATTCTTTGATTTCAAAGTGTGAAAGAAGCATTCGGCGATTTAGAAGTGTGATAGAAGAAGAAGTATTCTTTGATTTTGAATTTCTACAAAAAGCAAATATCTTCGAAGCACACGTCGAATCTAGGTAACCCGTTTCGAACTTGGCCCTTTGTCGAAACCCATTCGCAGCTTACCCATTTGTTTACGCTGGTTTTTTGTAGTTGACCCATTTATTTATGTTGGCTTTTAGTGGCTGACCCATTTCTTTATTTGCCTTTTTTGCAGGTTGTTGGCTAAGGACAAACTCTGTACCCAATAATGTCGGGAGGTAGGACCACTTTCTCTATTCTTTCAGTGTCTTTTGTCTGCATATTGAGTGTTGGTATCCACTTTCTCATTATTATCCCATAGTTTCTTTTGTCCGTTTTCTCACTTTCTAACTAGGTCCTTAGGTGTTCATTGATTGGTTGGTGTTGAGGTCATTAGGTTTGTATTGAATAAAACTGTTAGGGTTCAAAGAAATAGCTATTAAAGACGTAAATTCGTTGATGTTCATATACATGCTTTGATGAGTGGGATCGTGGCAAGTTGATGGGCTTCATGCTTTACCATTTTTTTGGTTCTTCCTTTTGCAAGATACAGAAAACATCATAGAGTTTAGTGTGAGAAAAACAAAGTTTTTCATACTTGGCATTAAGTTTTTGTTTCTGGATTCATATTTTTAGTTTCTTGTTGTACCTTATCTGTTTCATATTAGCTGAATACTTCACATAATACTAATAACGATAATCATCACTGTCCTTTTACAAGCTTTCTTCTGTTTGCCTTAGTTGTTGCAAGCTTATATTGTGTTTTTGCTTTTTTTCTCAAGGCTTCTCTGTGGGCATTGCTTTCGGGTGCCCATCTCCACTTCTTTAGTTCGCTGCTGATTTCAAATGGAGAATAGCTCCTTTGTGCTCAGGGTCACTAGATGAGATGTAATCCTCTGACCCTGAGAAGGCAGATGCATTTGAAACCCTTTTTGTTCTTTTTTTTTTCTTTGAACTTCGTATATGCCTTTAAGCATTCTGCCCTATAATTCATATGTTGTATTCTTCTTTTAGACGCTCGATAGAGTGGAAGTGCACTTTTTTTTTTTCTCTTAGAGAAGTAATATAACAGAAGTCCTGTTGATTTCTCTTCTAAGGCTTTTCTGGGGTCCTATGCTCATGAGCTTTCAATTCTTGTTTTTAATTTTCCTCTGGTTTTCAGATCAGATGAGATCCCTCTTATATTAGAAGAAGGAAATTTTAGATGTAATTTATGTTGGAGGAGTGCGAGATACTTATAAATCATACTTGATGGAGTATTCATCATTAAGCAAGTAGAGGGTGGTATACCAATCAAGCAGATACAAACACCCCTGAAGACTATTCACATTTTTTGGACCATTATTGTGGCTGATGATTTTTGTTTTCAAGTATTGTTTCCTCGTGTCAAATTTTCCTTTTTATAAGTTGCATCCTTGTTTAGCATTATTTATCTTTTCCTAACTTTCTGCCACTGTTTATCAATTGTGTTTGCTGTTAACTCATTTTGGTGCGATTTTGTAGGACGATTACTACGGATAGTGGCATATCATGGTGGTCATTTTGTCGGAGGTCAAGATGAAATATATAAAGGAGGGAAGAGGGAAGAGTTGGGGAAATTGCATACAGATTATATCTCCTTAATAGACATTGAAGAGGTGGTGAAGCTCTTGGTTACTTAAGGACGGAGCTTTTATGGTACACATTTGATGACGAATCTTGGCTGAATATTAGAACACTAAAGAATGATAAGGACGTGATCCAGCTGATCAACAGAGCCATCACTGAGCAGAGAGATATACTCAATATCTTAGTTGACCACATAGTCGAGGAGCCTCAGTTTGTCAATACCGAGGATCACCCCCTTTTACTTACTGGGCCGAGCCATCTCAAGTAGAAGATGGGGAACCCGAATCTGTTATAAGGGAACCAGAATCTGTAGTTGGGGAAGAACAACCTGATGTAGAGGAAGCTGAGAGGGATGTTAGTGGGTCAAGTAGGGGACGGGATAGTGTTCCTAACCCGAGGTATAACAGTGACAGTGACCCTAATTATGTCCTTGAGGAGAGATTTGAGGAAGTTCTTGATTTGAGTGATTTTAGCGGCACATATGTCGATCAATCTGATTTGTATGATGATGCTGAGAGCCGGATGGCAGAGGAGTTGAGGTGATGATTATGTTGCAAATGTTGATTGGTTAGGGGCATTCCCGAGAACCGATGAAGACAATGCGGCTGATATACCTAGTGAGTATGAAGATGATGATGATATGGAACCCATAAGGGTTTCGAATCTGATGAGGCTCCGCGAAGCAAGAATTTTCCTCAGTTCAATGAAGATTTGACGTAGAAGCGGAGGTCCATTTGGAGCATGGTCTTGTTTTCCTAATGCAAAGGTGTTCAGGAAGGCATTGAGGCAGTATTGTGTTCAGAAGAAATTTGATTTTGCATACATTCACAATGACAAGCTTAGAGTGCAAGCAATGCATGGAAGAGTGACTTTCTACATTTTCGCATCGAAAATGAGAAAATCAGATGCGTTTCAGATCAAACATTTTGTTGCTGAGCACATTTGTGGGGCACATTATGAGAACACAAAGTGTGACGTGAAGTTTATGGCACAATGGTACATGGTGAACTTTAGGGATCATCCCAGCTGGCCTGTAGCTGCATTACAAAGTAAAATCCGATGTGATTATAATATTGAGGTGCCAATACATCGCTGTTATTGAGCGAAGAGGATGGCTTTGCTAATGGTTCATGGAAACCAAGCAGAACAGTTCAAATTCACAGGGCAATATGGATTGACACTTGAGAAGTGGAATCCTGGCACCTCTGTGGTGTTGGTCAAATCTGGTGAGCACTTTAGAAGGCTCTATGTATGTCTTGTTGCATGCAAGGAAGGGTTGAAGCATGCAGACCCATCATATGTGTTGACGGGTGCCATTTGAAGGGTAAATATGGTGGTAGCTCCTTTGTGCTATTGGCAAAGACGGGAATGAACGACATGTTCTCGATTGCATATGCCATGCTGGAGGTGGAGACCCGAGATTCATGACATGGTTTATGAATCTGTTGTTAGACGATATTGGCCCGACAGAGGAGCATGGCTGGGTATTTATGAGTGACAGACAAAAGGTATAATCATTTCCCTTATTTAATATGTTAGTGAATGTATTAAGTAATACTTAAGTTGTGTTATTTCCTTCACTTGCAGGGGTTGGGGCTGACATTTGAGCACGAGATGCTAGGTGTGGAGCACAGATGCTGCCTGAGACATCTTCATGCCAATTTGAAGGGTGATGGCTTCAAAGGTAAACAATTCAAGGATGCACTGTGGGTGACGCAACTGCTACAAACGTCAATGTGTTTAAAGTCGCCATGATCCGATCGAGGTGAACTATTCTGATGCACATAAGACACTTATGGAGCTTGATACAAAGCTTTGGAGTTGACGCTTTCAGTACATTGCAAAAGTGATATGCTCCTGAACAACCTCATTGAATCCTTCAACGCGTGGATTAAAGATGCGTGACAAGCCAATTATTTCAATGCTGGAGAAGATTCGCCGTCAACTGCAAATACGCTTCCACAAGAAGAAGATTGGTGCTGAGGCTGCCCTCCAGCAAGCACCCAACGCCCTATGTCCAAAGATTTTTAAGAAAGTTAGAGAAGATCAAATATGACTCTAGGGTCTGTGTTTGTCAATGGCAGAATGGACTAGAGTTCGAGGTGGACCAACTAGATGCACCCAGGATGGTGGTCGATCTGAATGACTGCACGTGCTCGTGTGGTAAGTGGCAGCTATGTGGAATCCCTTGTATCCACGCTTGTGCGGCCATATACGAAACAAGCAGAAACCGGAGGAATATGTGCGAGTGCTACAAGCTAATGACGTACTTGAAGTCGTATGAGCACGGTATTCATGCCATGCAGGGCCAGATGAATGGCCTCAGGGGGCCGATGAAGTAATATTGCCCCTTTTGTACGGGTCCAACCTGGGAGGCCCAGGAAAGCCAGAAGGAGAGAGCCGATGAGCCAGACCTCCCCTACAAAGTTAGTAGATGGGGGTACGTTGTGAGATGTGGAAATTGCTTCACTAAAGGACACAATGCTTGTTCCTGCCCTCAACTTGAAAATCCTAACAAGAAAAAGTGGCCAAGAAAACAAGGAAGAGCACACCGGGTGGGGATGCAGGAGCTGGACCTTCATATGTGCCTATGGTGAGATTTTAGATGTACTTGCACTATATTTGTTTGTACTAAATAACTTGTCAGTTCTTATAATTTGACTTCATCATCTCTATGTGTAGACCCGTGGCAGACCTAGAGTAAGAGGAAGGTGGAGAGGAGCTGGCAGAGGACGGGGGAGAGGAACCTCCTAAATAGAGGCTGCTGAAGAGGATTGCACTATGTAATGAAGGGGCAGAGCAACTGTAGATGAGGCCAAAATGTAGCTGTGGATGGAGGGGAGGTTGAAGCAGTTGATGGAGGACTGATCACTAAACGCAATGACCTGCAACAGTGGGAAACTCATGACATAAATAAAGCCAAACAACATGTTTATATGCCCTGTCTACAGCAACTTCATATGCCCTATAAAATGCAGAATTCTAATACCAAAAAGCATAAACACAATGCAGAATTCCAAAACTATATCCAATAGCAAATATCAATTCCAAAACTATATCCAATACCAAGTATCAATTCCAACCCCCAATACTAATACACAAACCATTTTCCAGAACCAATACATCTGTCCAAGTACCAATTCCAGATTATAATACCAATATGAAAATTGCATACATTATAGTATGCCCTATCTACAACCAAACTTGAAAAGCACCCTCCTGGTTCGAAACAAGGCAAAACAACATGTTTAAACAAGTATTAATTCCAGATTCTAATACCAATATGAAAACCAAAACCAATACATCTATCCAAGCACATCAATTTGAACTTTTGCACAATAGTTTTCATCTTTTCTATAATTACATTAGTGATATAACAAAAATAAGCACTCATATTATATTCTAACACAAGTTTAATTACAAATCAGATTCAACTTGTCCACAAAATACAAACATCTATTCTAACCATTACATGAGTGCAAACAAAATATCAGCATCCTAATCAGTCTCTAAGCTAAAACCACAATCAACTAAAAGGAAGGAGTGAGGTTTTACTCTACTTTCTTGTGTTTGCTGCTGTAGCTGGTATTTTACCAGTTATAGTTCGACAGATTTCAGATAAGAGATTCCTTTGAGTAACTCCAAGCTTCTATATACTCTTGGCACTGATTATTATCAGTAAATTCATTCATAATCCTTGTTCAGTGGTGTGACAGTGCAAGATGTTCTTAAGGAGAACTCCATAGATATAACAGAGAGAAACCTGCTATAGCTTAAGTATGACCTAGGGTCTATCTGGGGTTATGTTTTGGTATAACAAAATACACTTGATTATATTGTGGACAAGCCTATCCTGAATTCCTCTTCGTTAGTTAGCAATAAGCTTGGTTATTTTAGTTTCTAACATTCTGAGTGTACAATCTACTCCTTTTTTTGTTCATCACTGCAGGTTCACACTAAACAGGGACATGTATTAGAAACGCTAGTTCTATCATTTTGACTATATTACTGAAACTGCACAAAACAACTGTTGCTTCAATGAAAATGTTTCGTATTTTCCACCTTACATGAGAAAAAGTCTTCATTCATACATAAGCCACCATGATACATTTAGCTGTTATACCAAACACAAAACAAACTTGGAACTCTTTATAAGAGTTCATGCCAACTAAACTGTCAGAAATTAACTATTACTAACTAACTACCCCATCAACATGCTATCACCTAACCTAGTCATCTAACACATTGCAAACTAACTACCCCATCAACATTTTTTCACAGTGATCCTTATGAAGAATGCACCCATAACAGCAACTGCCACTAACGAAGCTCCAACAATACACTTCAGCCTTCTCACAGTTAGCTTCAATACATCATTCTCCATTTGTAGCTCTTTATTTCTCTTTGTCAAATACGGTCCCACCTCCATCCCACAGGGGCAGACACGAAGATCAAACCAACAAAAATTTCCATAGTGCTTAGTTGTCTGCAAACAAAGACACCCACATATCACACACTCAAATATAATGGATAAGGAAATTTAAAAAGTAATAAGTGAAATAACCTATGCCATAATTTGCACAACCAAAAAAACGTCTCCCTGTATTGGCTTTTGTCCAGGAAGATATCAACGGTGCTTTCAAACCACAGCTACAAAACTTGGTGTCATATGATTGCTGTCGAATTTTAAGTGATGATGGCGTTCTTGATGAAACATGACTGAATATAATCAGATTTGCAAATTGAACTGTTATGTAAGAAATATGAAAAATGACCCATATTGCTCCCTTTGGTCTTCGTTGGCTAGTTGGGCATTGGAATTTAGTGAATAGAACAATGATTGTACTATATCCTCTTAGATAAATTAACAAATGAGATAAGGCAAGGGATATTCATTCACATCTTAAATCTCCATTCTCATCTGTTTGATTGTCATTGTGTTGTATACGCTGTTCTGTTTTTGCAGCATATTTTGTATATAACTTTTTTCACCTAAGGTTGCCCTCTTCTGTTGATTACTGCAGTTGATGCTAAGCGCTTTTTCAGTTTATTCAAGTGATGTTTTTATTCTGCTAGTGTTATTTTGTAAGCTATTATCTTAGATTGCTTTTAACTAATATACTAATTTGATCTGTCACAGCAAGCCACGGCTATAGAAGACATGTACAAATGCACAGATTCTTACACCTATACTTTGTACTGTTCAATATGTCCTTAGTATCAAGGTCTTAGAGAGTTTTGGATTCATATGAATGATAAGCAACAAAGCAGATTTTTGGCATTGAATATTGACAATCTCCTTCAGCATCAAAGTAAATCTCAATTAATGGGAACCTTTTCAATAGCAATAAGTAACCCGTAAGGTAGTTGCACTCAATACATCAGAAATTATAGCACAGATTTCCCAAAACTACCCAAATTTTGCTTCTTCGCAAAGTAGCATGTAAAATGCAACCAATTAGACATGACATGAAATTTGTTTGTCTACAGAAGAAACCAAAAACAATTGCATATGATTTGGTACAAACAATGCTCAAAGAAAGACAAGAGAGTATATGCTTGAGACAACATCACAACCCATTACTTGGATTTCACGTATTCAAGAAATAAGAAATAGTAAATAAAAAATTGAAGAGCAACCCAGAAAAAAGAAAAATGCAGAGAAGAGTATACCCAATAAAAGGCACCGTCACATTCAGTGGACCCCAATGTCAACAGATGGAAAGGAGCAAATCTCATCAGTATTTGCAAATACTAACCTTCCCTCAAACATTGTTGAAGCAAGAACGCTGTTCTCATCAAAGGAAGATCACTTCTCCTTTCTGTCTAGGCTTTGTGAAAGGTGGGAAAAACGGTGCGTAAAGTAGAATGGGGAAGATGGTGAATGGGATCGATAATGAAGGCTAGGGTTAATGGAGCTGTGCGTTTTGGTGTAATAGAATAGAGGAAAGCATACGGTCTGCCGTTTTGTTATTTGGGCAAAAACGTATACAGTGAAACAATGAGTTTTGATTATTTTAGGTGACATGGCTGCTAGCGTGTTAAAAAGATGACGTGGCATTTTATTCCTTTAAAAATTCAACTGTGGTTTGACAGAAGGATCAGATCATCACAACTATATATTCTCAGTGACCATATAGTAAAAAAATGAAACTTAGTGAGTAAATCTTTAGCATGCTATAAACCTAGTGATTAAATTGCCAATTTCCCAAACATATAATATATATATATACAGACCTAGGTTTTCCTTCTATCCATTCTGGGAATGGCTCTTTATATAAGTGCTCTTGATAACAATACTAGGTCAAATTATGACAACTGGTATGTCTCCTCTAATTTTGTCGATGAGCATATTTCTCCCATAGCCTTCGTGCAGAACACGTATGCATCTTGCCATCCATAGTTTCATGCCCTGATATTAAATTGGATTAATATTGGCGATCTCTTTTTTATAGAGTTTACAATGGTCATGATGATCAAAATTGTAACTATTTTTGGCATTTAACGTGAAAAACCTCTGGTGTATTTTTGTCCTTTTTATTGTTTTTAGAAGAAATAAGAAAGAGGCTAGAATTAGTTAGCCTTTACGTGCGAAGATTATAACAGATGCGATTTTCACAAGTGAGAGGGACACGCGCATTATTGACTCCCAAGATTTGTGTATTTTCAAGAAAGAGAAGCTCCAAGAAACCGTATGGCTTCTACGTCTCCTTGCTGAAAGTTTGATGATTATCATGAAGGCCACCATTGTTGAAGATGAAAAGCTTTATGAGATCGTCGTATTGATCACCAATCCCCCAAACACCATTTGAGTGTTGTAGATTCAGAGGTTCTGAATGAAGATGGCTGAAAGGTTCGGCCATGGCCATTGATAGCACAAGGTTTGTGTGTGGAGATCAACTGTTGCTTGAGATTGGAGTTTCCAATCAGACTTAGAAGTTTGACATCATTGCAGATTCAGTTTACAGTAAATCGAGTAAGATTTAGAGTGGGTTGATAGGCTAGGTTAGTCGTTTCAGTAGATCACTTTGTAAATCAATTGGAAACTAGTGGATTCGAACGGCCTACGGCCTAGAGAGTTTTTCTCCTTAAGGATGTTCCTTAGGGAGTTTTCTCTTCGTAACCATTCTTAGTGTTACGATTGTGTGATTCATTTTTCTGTTCTTGATTAAGTTACTTTGTTATCTTTCTAACCAATCTTGTTCTTGTGTTGAGAGTTCTAATCAATTTGATTTGAGGGTTTTTGCACAAAGGACATCCAAGATTTGTTGGTTGGTAAGTTGCTGTTGAGAACAGGTTACTTGGTGAGTTGTTATATTGATTGTTAATCAATTTCGTTTTTAGATCTGTAAGATACGTCATCTGCAGTATATTCGTAGTCTGTTGTAGTTAGCTCAGATTCGTATTCTGTTCTTCACAGATTTTTCAGAGCAGTTTTACAGATTGTGTTTATTTCAATATTTGTCATAATATTCGTGTCTGAATATTGTTAAGTTCATTTGATATTGAAATCTTTTGATTAGGATTGATATTATTGAGAATAGGTTATAGTTTTAAAAGGATTACTAAATTTTTTAAATATATCTATTCACCCCTTCTAAGTATTTGTTCATAGTTTGGGTATAAATTAGGTTGTTCAAAAATAATCCAAGATGAATGTTTAGCTTCAAAAGAAAACAACACAAAAAGGAATATCTTCACGTCTGTAACCCCAACTCTCTCGTCCTTCGAGCGATTCTTAATTTATCTTTCAAACTTTCTGTAGAATGATCTGTAGCTAACTTGATTTCACCTTACTTGCTGGGTTTTCGTGGCTAAACTTCTCTGTACGTAATTGCCATGCTATCAGCTCCTTTGTAAAGTGGCTTTTCCAGAGATATTCCTTTTCTTTCTCCATTAACATAAGCTGTTCAAGAGACAAAAAATAATCCATTTTACCGATCTAATTAAAAACCGCAAACATATAAAGTCTTATCATCTATCCTATATGTACGTAATTCATGTCTCTTTCTTGTCCTTCTTAATTAACATAAACGATTCAAAGAGGATATTAAGATAAACTCCCTATAAGATCATTGTCCTAATATGTGTTTACAATAAGTTTCGGTACTTTTAAATAGCTTATTCCGTTTATGTACATGTTGATCTTACTTTTTGTCTTCCTCTTTCTTTGCTAAGCAATTTTACGTACCCGTTGACACATGCACGAAGAGATCAAGTTTCTTGCACTTCTTCGCAAAGCCCAAAAAATATTGAGAAGTTCCTCTTGTGTTTATATCAATAGCGACGTCGCACCTATTTTTTGAAATGGGGCATAATCGTGCGCATTACCGTACATATAAATTAGTAGACATAGATGCCACACTTGTAGCTAGTGATCAATTATGTAAACAGGAGTTGAAAATTAAAGAACCCGATAAAATTACCTTTCTCGGGAACAGGTCTACAACAACGTTCTTTTTTGCAACGGTCACTAAAAACGCTGCTAAAGGGGTTATAAAGTGGTGTTTGTCTAGCTACGATTGCCGCTGAAATGAACTCTGTAGTGGCGCTTTGTTAAAAACGCTACCAAAAGTGTATTTTTTAGCTGAAAAGCGCTCCCAAATGTTTGACTTATAGTCAAATGCTGCTACAGATTGCCTTGTAGCCGGGTTTGTTACAAAACACGGCTACAAGTTTGCGCTTTAATGACGCTTTTTAACACTACATGCTGCCAAATATTTGACTTGTAGCAGCATTTGTGGAATAACGCCGCTAAAACTTATGCCTATAGCAGCGCTTTTGTTACAAAAGCGCAACTAAAACTCAAATATTTGTGGCAGATATTTTAGAAAAAGCACCATAGAAATGCGAACTTGTGGTTTACAAAAATGCTGCTACAATACAATCTGTAGTGGCCTTTTTTTTCCAGTGGCGTTTGTATCTATAGCGGCATTTTTGTTGAAAAACACAGCTAAATTATATTCTTTAGCAGCAGTTTTTCCTAAAACACCGCTATCGGATACTATATAGCAGTGTTTGTGTGAAAAGCACTGTTAAAAGACAATTACTTGATTATATATTATTCTATGTTTTTAATGTTACTAATTATTATGAGTGCAAAAACAACCCAAGAGGGGGGGGGGTGAATTGGGTTTTATAAAAACTTTTGTCTTTTTTTACTAAAAACCAAATATGAACAGACCCCTTTGTAAAAGAACAAGAGAGCAGATCTATATAAATAATGAGTCTAATGAAGAATAAAAATAATAGATAATCATGCACAACAAATAGATAACGACAATAAATAGAGATAAGGATAGAGAGATGACACCGTGATTTTTAGGTGGTTCGGCAACACTTGCCTACGTCCACCCCCAAGGCTATTGACTTCCTTGGGCTTTCTTCACTATCTTCCAAATAGTAAATACACCTTAGCTTCCTGGGTGCTAAGGAACCTTTACAAAGTGTTTTTCGAGCTTACACTTTAACTCACTCTCACAAATCCTCACAACCTAGAGGATTTCTTCTACCCAACTAGTAGGACAAGTGTTTTCCCCAACACTTACGTGTTTTTCAAGAATGGGTACAAAAGGAATCTTAGTAAAGGCTCTTTAAGCCGAATAAACAAGTATGAAGTACTGAGGTGTGCAAAGAGACAAGATTCTCAAAGAAAGCAAAAGTATTTGCAGGTGGGAGAACAAGCTTTCTTGGTTGGTGGAGCTTCTTTCTTCTTCAAAGCTTTTTCTCTCTCTAGAATTAGGACAAGAGTTAATAGCGCACACTTCAACTTTTTCTCTCTCCATCTTCTTCTATTTAAAGCTTCTAGGGCACAAAGGGTCTTCTTGTAAAGTTTGAGTGCCGTTGGAGGTCATTTGAGACCATTTGGAGACTTTTGGATGAGTTGGCGTCGCTTCTAGGATATCTGCAAAATCGCGCAATGTGTCGACACATTGATGGTATGTGCTGACACATTAAAATTTGGCCTGAAAACATTCTCTCGGTGTTAGTGCAATGTGTCGACACTTATGCTCAATGTGTCGACACTTTAGAATGGCCTGGAATCACTCTCTCGGGTGTAGTGCAATGTGTCGACACTATGGTTCAATGTGTCGACACTTCCAACACTTAGTCTGAAAAATTTGTTCTTTGACAGCAACTACAATTCAGCATATCTCAAAAACACCTACAATATAAAAATTGACCAATTAACTTGTGTAAAGGTGTTCAAGTATGCTTAGAGATATTTTAGAATAGAGAAACCTTGATGCTTTAAAAAATATATCATTATCTTAAAAGAGATTTTCAATGTAAAATCTAAAAGTCTTAAAGGAGTTTGAAAACTTTGTTATCATCAAAATCAAAGTGGATTGTTTGTACACCCTTGGGCTAACAATCTCCCCCTTTTTTATGATGACAAAACCATTTTAAAAATGACATTTTGCTAATAAATAGAAAAGCTCCCCCTGAGAACAAGCTGGAGTTTTTCATAATACTTTAGCAAAACGGACTTTAAGATTTTACGAAAATTTTGCCAGAGTTCCCTTTGTAAATAGAGGTTTCCCACATCTTGAAAAGAAAACAGAAATAACACTTCTATATCCTTTCTCCAAACTCCCCAAACTTCATATTCCAAATCAGATCACAAGACTTCGTATAAAGAAGAGTTAAAGGATAGAATCACTACCTGAAGCAAGTTTCAAGCAAGTATAATCAAGTGCAAAGCACTTCTCAAAATCTTCACAAAGACTCCCTTAGAGAATAACAATATAACACATTCACTTCAAAACATACAGGCATTCATACCATAATATAATCACAATAAGTTAACACAAATCAGTAGAATAATTCTCATAAAAGGTTTGAATAATCATTACAACCAACCAGATAATTGTTCAAGGTAAAAAAATACATCCGAAAAGAGGACAAAAACAACATAAGAACAAAATGAAATGTCCTCAAATTAGAGCAAGGGTGTCAGCATGCTATAGGCACTTTTCTCCCCCTTTGGCATCATCAAAAAGGAGGGCAAAGGGAGGTTAAAGGAGAGGACTAAGGAGAGCTGGGAGGAGAAGGATAGTTGACGTCAAATTTCTTCAGCCAGTTGATCCAAGTCGTTGAGAACCAATAAGACCATTTCATGACCCGAGGACATAGATATCTATCTTCTTCCAGACGAACCTCTGTGGCATTGATTACATCTTGAGCAGATAATTTCAAATCATTCACGGTGGCTTGAATCACACCACTTGCCACATTGATGCTGTTGTTGACTTGGTGCTTGAGAAGCCTCACATCCTTGTCAAGAAGTTTGAAGTGCTCATTATGAGCAGCAAACAGCTTCTTGATGTCATCAAAGCCCGTCTTCATGTCGATAGCCAAATTCTCCAACTGTTGACCCAACTTCTTTTGTTCCTCCTTTATTTCCCCAATGAAACTTCAAAAGATCCCAACTGAGGCTCATGAGAACTGGAAGGAGGTATTCGGGATGAGGACCCCATATGCAGAGAGGGAAAGGAAGGTGTGGAGTGTGGCTCTCTCGGAGTTCTTGTGACATTGGGAGTTCTGGTGGCTGTGGAAGGAGTTCTAGTGATGGGTTCTCTTCCTCATCCTCGCTGTTGGCATCAGAATCCGATCCCCTATGACTTCTCTTCTGAGGGGTTACATCAGTTTTCTTTATCCAAAATCCTTCATCATTTTGTGTGAAACCCATCAACTTCAGAGTTTTCTGATTGTACTCTTTGGATGCCTTGGGTGTCTCCCTTACTTCTCCCGTTAAATCAACATCAAGAATTTGGAACATGTGGGTAAAGAATATTCCATAAGGCAGCCCTTGCTTCTTCTTCTCAGTGGCAGCCTTCATATGGTTTACCATAAGATGACCAAGGTTCATGGAGTGTGGGTAATCAAGCAGTACATGACAAATAAGTCTAAGAATGTTATGTACTCAAATTTTCCCGTCCTTGGTAAAATAATGTTGCAGACCATATGATGTAAGAGTCTTCTAGGGATGCTTAGATCACCCGCTGTGGGTCTAATAACCTCGTCTAGGGTTGGATTATCCAAAACAACCCTAAGGATATGAATGGGATCAACTTCTGACATTCCTATCCACCCATGTGCATCAAAGAATTTCTTCCCAGCATCAGGAGCATTTACCATTGAATTCAAAGAAGAACTAGATAAATCCAAAACTTTGCCATTTACATAACTATCAGCATCCTCAGACTTAGTGAATTGAAAGTTAGCATAAACCAACTTAACTAAGTAAACATAGCAATTTACTTTCAAATTCACAAGTATTCCCCAACCTTGAAACTCAAACATCTCTTGAAACCAAACCCATGCTCACTAAACCATTTGAAATCAGCCCATCTCCCAGCAATGACCTTTCTATTTCGAAAATCTTGAACAAAGCGATTTTTACAGAGACCTGACCTGTAGATGTATTCTTCAGGAGTGGGATGTGGTTCTTCAGTGGTCTTGGCCTTCTTCTTCCCTTTGGAGCTAACAGAGACCGGGTTCGTTGCGAGGAGCGAGTGGGGCGATTGAAAGACATGGAGGTTCGAGATTTAGAGAGAGAAATGGGGCCGTCGGCGGTGGATTTTTGAAGAGAGAGAGTGGGCGACTGAGATTCGTGAGGGAGAGGGGAATTGCACGGCTTGAGAGAGAATGAGAGGTCTGTGAGGGAGAGAGTGCCCAAAATGCCGAACCCTAACTCTAGTTGAGATTTCTATACCATGCGTGTCCCTGTTTTTTTAAAACAGAGAACTCGAAAGAAGTGTCGACACATTGGTCATGTTCCCGAATGTGGTAAAAGGAGTCTCTCGGGTAGAGGCTTATGTGTCGACACATGAAATTAAGGTGTCGACACATACTTCTCCAGGGAAGAAAAATCATAAAAACCAGAAGTGCTGACACTTGTTTCACCAAGTGTTGACACATGGCATGAAAATGATTATATGAAATAGATTTACAAAGCAGAATCAATCAACCAACATTCAAAACATGTTCAATGTAATCAATAACACAATTTAAGAGATAAATCAAGTATATAACAACAATTCAATCCAAAGGAAATCTCATTCCAATTTCTTGGCGAATAAAGCAAAATCTATCCTCATTAAGGGGTTTTGTGAAAATATCTGCCAATTGAAGGTCGGTGTTTACAAACTCAAGAACAATATCCCTTTTTGAGCATGATCTCTAATAAAATGATGCTTAATCTCGATATGTTTTGTCCTAGAGTGCTGAATTGGATTTTTAGTAAGATTGATTGCACTGGTGTTGTCACATTTTATTGGGATGAGAGAATAATGAAGATTGAAATCTTCCAATTGTTGTTTCATCCACAATACTTGTGCACAACAATTGCCTATGGCAATATACTCGGCTTCCGTGTTGATAGAGCCATGGAGTTTTGTTTCTTACAACACCAAGAGACTAGTGAGGTCCAAGAAATTGGCATGCACCACTAGTACTCTTTCTATCAATTTTACACCCAGCATAATCCGCATCCGAGTATCCTTGTAAATTGAATTCAACACTCTTAGGATAAAACAAACCTAGATTTTGAGTGCCAACAAGATATCTAAAAATTCTTTTAACTGCAAGGAGATGAGATTCCTTAGGACATGATTGAAATCTAGCACACATACATACACTAAACATTATATCGGGTCTACTAGCGGTAAGATATAGTAAGGAGCCAATCATACCTCGATACTTCGTTTGGTCCACATCCTTACCTTTCTCATCCTTTTCCATTTTTGTAGATGGACTCATAGGTGTGCTCATAGGTTTTGAATTGTCCATGTTGAATCTTTTGAGGAGATCTCTTGTATACTTAGCTTGATTTATGAAGATGCCTTCACTGCATTGTTTGATTTGGAGCCCAAGAAAGTAGTTCAATTCTCCCATAAGGCTCATCTCAAATTCACCTTGCATAACTTGAGAAAACTCTTGACACAAAGATTCATTAGTAGATCCAAAAATAATGTCATCAACATATATTTGAACCGTTAATAACTCATTTTCCTTTTCTTTGGTGAAAAGAGTAGTATCAATTTTACCTCGAGAAAAACCATTTTCAATAAGAAAGGAACTTAGACGTTCATACCATGCTCGAGGTGCTTGTTTCAATCCATAAAGCGCTTTTGTGAGCTTGTATACATGATTTGAAAGATTTTCATCTTCAAATCCCGGTGGTTGCTCAACATAAACTTCTTCAGTGAGAAATCCATTTAGAAAAGCACTTTTTACATCCATTTGAAAAAGTTTAAAATCTTTATAACAAGCGAAAGCGAGTAGCATGCGAATGGATTCTAAACGAGCAACAGGAGCAAAGGTTTCATCAAAATCAATCCCTTCTTCTTGATTGTAACCTTGGGCTACTAATCTTGCTTTGTTCCTCACCACAACCCCGGATTCATCCATTTTGTTTCTAAAAACCCATTTTGTGCCAATAATTGGATAATCCTTGGGTCTAGGAACTAGATCCCATACTTGGTTTTTCTCAAATTGTTTAATTCCTCTTCCATAGCATGGATCCAACTTTCATCATCTTTAGCCTCAGAAAATTCTTAGGCTCAAGTTGAGAAAGTAAAGCAAGGTTATTAGCTTGGTGTACAGAAGATCGAGTCCTTACCCCTTTTTCAACATTACCAATAATTTGTTGGAGAGGATGGCTCTTGACGTACTTCCAAGACTTTGGTAGATCATCATTATCTTGTTGAGACTCTCCTTGAGGCTCTCGAGGTTCTTGCTCTTGCACAAGTGTCTCTTCCTTGTCTTTGTCGATTGTAAGCTTATCAACCTCTTTGTTAAGATCTACAATATCTTCATCATCTTTTCTCACAAGATTGTTAGATTCATCAAAAACAACATGAACTGATTCTTCAACAACTAAGGTGCGTTTATTAAAAACACGATAAGCTTTGCTAGAAGTTGAATAGCCAAGAAATATACCTTCATCCGCTTTTGCATCGAACTTACCCAAATTGTCCTTGTTGTTGTTGAGCACAAAACATTTACATCCGAATGCATGAAAATAACCAATGTTGGGTTTTCTATCATTCCATAGCTCATAATGGGTTTTCTTGAGAATAGGTCTAATCATGCAACGGTTCATAACATAACAACTTGTGCTAACTGCTTCAGCCAGAAATAATCAGGCAAGTTGTTTTCACATAGCAAGGTTCTAGCCATCTCTTCAAGAGTCCTATTTTTCCTCTCAACAACACCATTTTGTTGAGGAGTTCTAGGAGCCGAGAAGTTATGGTTAATACCATTTTCTCCACAAAACTTTTCAAAGGAATTTTCAAATTCTTTACCATGGTCACTCCTTATACTAGAAATAGCAAAACCCTTTTCATTTTGGATTCTCTTGCTAAGTTTTTCAAAAGCATGAAAAGCTTCATCTTTATGAGCTAGGAATAAACCCATGTGAATCTACTGAAATCATCAACAACAACAAAGCCATAACGTTTGCCACCCAAACTCAATGTTCGGGTTGGACCAAATAAGTCCATGTGTAGGAGTTGGAGTGGTCTAGAAGTGGACACAATATTTTTGGGCTTAAAAGATATTTTGGTTTGTTTGCCTTTTTGGCATGCTGCACAAATTTTATCCTTTTCAAAAGAGAGGTTAGGCAAACCCGAAACAAGATTCTTTTTGGCAAGTTTAGAAATCAAGTCCATGCTTGCATGAGCAAGCCTTCTATGCCACAACCAACTATCTTTATCATTCAGAGCTGAAAAACATTTTATATTTTCTGAGGAGATGCTCTCTAAATGAACAATGTACACATTTTCAAATCTATGTCCAACAAACAAGACTTTCTTGCTTTCAATATTTTCAACAAGGCACATTGATGATTCAAAAATGACTCGGTTTCCTTGTCACACAATTGACTGATACTTAGGAGATTATGCTTTAAACCTTCAACGAGAAGAACATTTTCAATTGTGGGATTAGGAAACGTACCAATGCTTCCAACACCAAGTATCTTTCCTTTTCCATTGTCACCAAATGTAACTGAGCCCTTATCCTTAAGACAAAAGGTGTTGAACCAACTTTTGTCTCCGGTCATGTGCTTGGAGCATCCACTATCAAGAACCCAATGTTCCTTGATGTCCTTGGACTTCAAGCATTCCTGCAAAGAGAATCAGCTCTTGATCTTTGGTACCCAAACCTTTTTGGGTCCATTAGTGTTAGAGACAAATTCCTTCATCCTATCTTTTTGAATCCATACAAATTTAATGCCACTAGAAGATTTCTTTCTAATTGGACAAACATGTGATATATGTCCAGATTTACCACAAAAGTTGCACAATGTAAATGATGGAGATGATTTTGTGATCATATAAGAGTAAGATTTTTGATCATTGAAGGAATCATATCCAATGCCACTTTTGTTGAAGCAACACCTTTGAGAACCAAGAAGAATATCGAGGTTTCTTTTTCCTTGAGTGAATCTTGCAAGATCTTGAGTGAGAGAGTCAACTTTCCTTTTTAGATCATGTTTTCAGATTTCAAATCATTTGACTCTTCTTGCAAGATTTTCTCATTTTCTTTTGTGACTCTTGCAAGATTCTCTTCAAGAGAAACAACTTGGTATTTCAAAGCATCATTTTGTTGCATAAGTACATCAAGATTCTTTTTAATACAACAATACTTTGAGAATACTCTTTTCAACTCAACATATTGTTCATTAAAAGCCTCTTGTAATTCCTCAAAAGTGAAACAGTAAATTGAAGAGCTTTGTACCTCATCTTCGTTATCCTTTGCCATGAAGCAAAGGTTTGCAACTTCTTCATCACTCTCACTATTACTTTCATCGGATTCTCCCCATGCAGCTAAGAATGCTTTCTTTTTGTCTTTGAAATCCTTGGACTTCTTGTGTGTCTCAACATTGGGGCAATCAGACTTTATGTGACCCGGCTTCTTGCATCCGAAGCATATAATTTCATTCTTTTTGCTGCTATCACCTTTGTAGTTTGTTTTTCTTGAAAATCTTTTATCCCCTTGTTTCTTGCAGAAGAACTTCTTGAACCTCTTAGTGAATAGAGCATTTCCTCATCATCCTCAGAAGATTCATCTTCACTAGAGTATGTGCCCTTTAGAGCTATACCTCTTTTTCCTTTTCCTTCATCTTCATCTCCCTTCACTTGATTCATCTCATGTGTCATGAGAGATCCCATGAGCTCATCCAAGGAGAGCTTCGTTAAGTCCTTAGCTTCTTGAATTGCAGTGACCTTGGGTTCCCAAGCTTTAGGAAGACACCTGAGAATCTTTCTCACCATTTCATCGTTAGTGTACTCTTTACCAAGAGATTTAAGCCATTTATAATATCAGTAAAACGAGTAAACATAGAAGAAATAGATTCATCAGATCTCATCTTAAAGAGCTCATAGCTATGAACAAGCATGCTAATCTTGCTTTCTTTTACTTGATTCGTACCTTCATGGGCTACTTGAAGTTTATCCCAAATTTGTTTTGTAGTATCGCATCCAGAGATACGATTGAACTCATTTGAATCGAGAGCACAATATAGAACATTCATAGCCTTAGAATTTAGGGACATGAGCTTGAGATCATTCTCATCAAAATCTTTCTCTTCCTTGAGCTTTCCATCGGTCCTTGGGGAAATCGAGGACCTCTTGAAATGATTCTCCACAGATCATAATCAACGACTTGGATGTAGATTCTCATCCTTGCCTTCCAATAGTTATAGGAGGTTCCATTAACAAGGGAGGTCGATTTGTCGACTGCCCTTCAGCCAAAGAGGTGCTAACTAGGGTTGTCATTTATAAGAGCATTTAACCTCAGCTCTGATACCAATTGTGAGTGCAAAAACAACCCAAAAGGGGGGGTGAATTGGGTTTTATAAAAACTTTTCTCTTTTTACGAAAAACCCAAATATGCACAGACCCTTTTCTAAAAGAACAAGAGAGCAGATCTATATAATTAATGAGTCTAATGAAGAATAAAAATAATAGATAATCATGCACAACAAATAGATAACGACAATAAATAGAGATAAGGATAGAGAGATGACACCGTGATTTTTAGGTGGTTCGGTCAACACTTGCCTACGTCCACCCCAAGGCTATTGACTTCCTTGGGCTTTCTTCACTATCTTCCAAATAGTAAATACACCTTAGCTTCCGGGTGCTAAGGAACCTTTACAAAGTGTTTTTCGAGCTTACACTTTAACTCACTCTCACAAATCCTCACAACCTAGAGGATTTCTTCTACCCAACTAGTAGGACAAGTGTTTTTCCCAACACTTACGTGTTTTTCAAGAATGGGTACAAAAGGAATCTTAGTAAAGGCTCTTTAAGCCGAATAAACAAGTATGAAGTACTGAGGTGTGCAAAGAGACAAGATTCTCAAAGAAAGCAAAGTATTTGCAGGTGGGGGAACAAGCTTTCTTGGTTGGTGGAGCTTCTTTCTTCTTCAAAGCTTTTTCTCTCTCTAGAAATTAGGACAAGAGTTAATAGCGCACACTTCTTTTCTCTCTCCATCTTCTTCTATTTAAAGCTTCTAGGGCACAAAGGGTCTTCTTGTAAAGTTTGAGTGCCGTTGGAGGTCATTTGAGACCATTTGGAGACTTTTGGATGAGTTGGCGTCGCTTCCAGGATATCTGCAAAATCGCGCAATGTGTCGACACATTGATGGTATGTGCTGACACATTAAAATTTGGCCTGAAAACATTCTCTCGGGTGTTAGTGCAATGTGTCGACACTTATCAATGTGACACTTGAAACAAAGTTCTTTTATTGAGCAACTTTGACAGCAACTTCAACATATCTCAAAAACACCTACAATATAAAAATTGACCAATTAACTTGTGTAATGGTGTTCAAGTATGCTTAAAGATATTTTAGAATAGAGAAACCTTGATGCTTTAAAAAATATATCATTATCTTAAAAGAGATTTTCAATGTAAAATCTAAAAGTCTTAAAGGAGTTTGAAAACTTTGTTATCATCAAAATCAAAGTGGATTGTTTGTAAAAACACCCTTGGGCTAACACATATGTTATAACAAATATATTAAATCGAGCTTAAACTAAAATGCATAACAAAATATATACTTATATATTCAAAAATAACATATACATATATACATTTTGTAACGTAACTTAATATGATAATATCATAAAAATTTAATATAAACCATAACACATGCATATACATAGGGATATATCTTTTATATATATATATATAAGAATATAAATATATTTTTATTTATATGTATCTTTTTAATACGAGCTTTTAAATGAGCTCAAATGAGCCGAGTCGAGCTTATACGAACTTTGTTCACGAGCCTAAACCGAGTCGAGCCGAGTTTAATTGAGTTTGACTCATTTAATAATCGAGCTAAAAATGGTGTTCGAACTCGACTCGTTTATTAAACGAACCGAGCTTATACGAGCCGAGTTTGAGTTGTTCATGAACGGCTCAATTCATTTATAGCCCCAGACAAGAGGCAATCTCATTTAAGCTTTGTGTCTAAGAATAGTGGGGAGAGTAACAATATTACATTGGCCAAGTATATTGAGAAAAAGATTAGGGCAACCCTTGCTAAGATGGTTGTGGTAGATGAATTGCCTTCTTGATTGTAGAAGGTCTTGGGTTTAAGGAATTTGTGAAGACTCTTGAGCCTAGGTTTCCCATGCCCTCTCGCTATACAGTGATGAGGGATGTTATGAAGCTCTTCCTAAGGGAGAAAGAGGAGTTGAAGGCTATGTTTTTGACTTCAGGGAAAAGGGTTTGTTTAACTACTGATACGTGGACTTCGATCCAAAATATCAACTACATGTGTGTTACTGAAAATTTCATTGATAATATTTGGAAGATGCACAAAAAAATGCTAACATTTCATAAGATTCAAGATCACAAAGGGGCAACGATTGGGAGGGAATTAGAAGAGTGTATGCTTGAATGGAAAATCTCTAAATTTCTTACTATCACTGTTGACAATGCCACTGTCAATGATAGTGCCATTGATTGGTTGAAGAAAAGAACCTTGACCAGTGATCAAACTGTTTGTGGCCATGATTTCATTCATATGAGGTGTAGTGCACACATATTGAATCTAATTGTCAATGAGGGGTTGAAAGAACTTGATGAGTCTGTCATTAAGGTTCGGAACCTGGTAAAGTATGTGAAGTCTTCTCCTGCTATGTTAGCAAAATTTAAATCTTGTGTGGAGAATAAAAGAATCCATTGTGGTTTATCTTTGTGCCTGATGTTCAAACTAGATGGAACTCCACTTACCTCATGTTGAATGTTGCTGAAAAATATCAAAGAGCCTTTGAGCTGTTACAGGAGGATGATGGGCATATATATATTATTTGAATGAGAATGGGCCAAGTAGAGAAGATTGGGAGCTCCTGATGATGATGATTGGGAAAAAGTTAGAACTTTTGTGAGATTTTTGTAAATTTTCTATGATGTGTTGACTTTTATGCACAATCGAGATTTTGATGATTTCAATAAATGGATCAAGTTTATAAAACGGACATCTTCAAAGACAAAGACGTTTTGATGAAAGAGCCAAAGACTTGAAGAAAGAAGATCAAGAAGATGCAAGGAGCTCAAAAGTGAAGTTTCAAGACCTAAGGGTATAAACCTTGTAACTCTTAGTTTCACTTTTGACAAGGATTATGAATCACACTTGCATATCTTTCAAAACATGCATAAACCGTTTTACCTTTTGTTTGAAAGATTAAAATGTTTTTAAAGGTTTCAAAACACCCCAATCAAACTCCCAAACCTTTCTTATACTTATGGGAAGTAAGTCTTTAAAATTGGGTGTTTCAAAGAGGTCAAAAACGTGGTTTTAATTGAACCGGATCATGTGCTTAAGTTGAGGAGGTCGACCGGCTGGTGAAGCGGTCGACCGGTCTTCGACCGCTTGGTATAGCGATCGACCGGTTGATTTTGAAATAGATCCGTTGAGCTTCTGACAATATGACCGTTGAGTAAAGGTAACTTGAAGCGGTCGACCGGTTCATGTAGCGTCGACCGGCTCGTTTTAACAGACGACTCCCAACGGCTATAAACGGCTAGTTTTCATATGTGGCCTATAAATACACCTTCATAACGTCCAAAATAAACACAACGACCACATATCATTTAGATCACTTGAGAAATATTCCAAACCTTCATATTCTATATTTCTCATATCATTCACACAAAACACACTTTCATATCCTTGTCTTTGTGTGAATCAAGAGATAGAGCCTTTCAATTTCATATCTACTCTTTGAGAGAGTTTATTCTTCAAATATCCAAAAGAGGTGATTCCTTTAGTGAGGTTGTTCACTAAAGAAGAAGCTTAGAGAGGGTATATCTCAAGCTTGGTTAGGTTGTGAGTGGTGAGCCCGAAAAACCACTTGGGTGGGTTTGAGTGTTAAGCCCGGGAAAACACTTGTACGGTTCTCTAGCACCCGGAAGCTAGAGTGTATGCTATTTGAAGATAGTGGGAAAACCTCAAGGCTCGGTGAAGGAGCTTGAGGGGTGGATGTAGGCGGGTTTGCCGAACCACCTAAAAATCACGTGTTTGCTTCTCTATCCCTACTCCTTACATTTAGCACTTATTTACTTATTGTTTAATATACTTGTGCTAAATTAGACTTTACTTTGCAAACACGGTTTTGGGGGTTAAAAGCGAAAAAGTTTGGAAACCCAATTCACCCCCCTTTTGGGTTGCCTTAATCCTTGGACTCACATGATGTTACGATGCGCCTCTCTGGTTTAATGTATGCCACTTCTAATTTACATTTTCAAGAAGTCTCTTACATTCATACTCACTTGATGGCATATTGTGATAGTCATGATGATTTGTTGAGT
This sequence comes from Morella rubra, assembly GCA_003952965.2. NCBI lineage: Eukaryota > Viridiplantae > Streptophyta > Magnoliopsida > Fagales > Myricaceae > Morella > Morella rubra. The sequence goes on along the minus strand of CM025850.1, from coordinate 32,120,385 downwards.
GCCATGGCTTTTAGAATGAAGTTGAAGTATGAAAAATATTGGGGAGATGTTGAAAAGATGAATAGGCTTTTGTTTGTGGCTGCTATCCTTGATCCACGTTACAAGATTGTCACCCTAGAATTTTGGTTCAAGAAGGTTATGGGTGTTGAGGAAGGGAAAAAATTTATTGGATCTTGAAAGTGGATGTTGAGCGGTTGTATAGGCACTACAATGATGGGTTATCTTCAGTTAACTCTAGAATGGGCAGTGAAACTAGTGATGACTATGACTATGACTCTCAAAGCAGTGGCAGCACAATGGGGAGGGGGGAGTTCGAATCGTTGTGTATCTTACAAGAATTCCATCAATCTCAAGCATCTAGGAATTTGTTAGATTGCAAGAGTGAGTTGCAACGTTATTACTTGGAGGATGTGGAGTCCCCTAGTTCAGTGTTTGACATTTTAACTTGGTGGAAGGTTAACTCCACCAAATTTCCAGTTATTGCTCGAATTGCACGAGATGTGCTAGCTATTCTCATCACTACCGTTGCTTCTAAGTCTGCATTCAGCATTGGAGGGAGCGTTCTGGATCCCTATCGGAGCTCATTGGCTCCAAAAATAGTTGAAGCTCTCATATGTGCTCAAAATTGGCTAAGGTCAACACCCATTAGCCTTGCTCAACGTGTCTTAGAAGTGGTTGAGGACTTTGAGAGCTTTAGATTGGACTCAGGTAATAATGTTCTCTAAAATTCAATTCATTTATTGTTTTGTTTCTTCTTTTTGTGTATTTAATGTTGTTTTCATTTTTTTTTTATAAAGAATTGGAAACTAATCCTTTGCGTATCTTATTGGATGAATCTTGAATGAGTTGGATTTTGGAGATCACATTGTGACTATCATGTGAGTAATATCTTACTTCTAATATTGCACTTATTTGTTTCTCTTTCTATCTTACTTCTACTCTCTATAGGTTCTAACAGTAATTCATTGTCTACAGGATGAAAAGCATTGCTTTTTTTAAGTAAAACTTGGAATGACATTTTGCTTAAACTTATTGTTTTTGGTTCATTTGTTATTGACTTAGTAGTGTTATTTTTGTTTTTATTTTTTATATTTTGTTATTTATGTTAATTACAATTGAGAAGTGTGGAAAACTTGAATGTTTGGTTTTGTTGGATTTGCATGTGATCAAACATTCAAGTCCAAGTTCTATTACATGTTAATTAGAACTTATTTTTGAATGTTTGTTTTTGTTGGATTTGTTGTGAAAATGATTTTTACAGAACAATTTTTGCAAAGAAAACATTATGTTTACTAAATCACTGCAAATTCCTGCAAATTTATATTTTTTGTCATTTTTACCGGATATCAGATATGATAAAATGGGTCCAAGTTCCAATCGTATAGCGCCAAAAAATTGCAAAATCAAGAACAGCTTAAAAAAAAAAACAGCTTCAGGCTTGGCCTGAAGGCCAAATCTAATATCTACAAAAAGAAAATAAAAAAGCCCATTAAACAGTTAAAAATTGGCCCATATTCGCGCGGCCCAAATCCGAATCTGATCCGATATCAAAATCATCCAACCCAGCCAGATATCAGTCATTCGGATTTGAAATCCAGAATCTAGAATTTTCCAATTCAAATTCGAGTATGTGCTTTCCGAATCCAAAAATTTCGGTGCATACCCCTAACTAGTATAGCCCAAGAACAAAGAGCACCAAGGCTTGAACTTAAAAGTGAAGCCATAATAGAGTTTTGTTTCAAAAACTAAGTTTAAGTTACTTGGATAAACAAAAATCAGATTCAATAAACAGCAAGTAAACAATCCAATCCAATATCAAACCACAAACACAATACTCCACAGAACCAACACTTCAATCCCTCTAATCTATCCAATCTCCAACAACAACAACACTCCACAGAACTAACAATATAAACCATTCGAGAGCCCTGACCTCCAATCTCCAACAGAAATACAATGGAAACAAGCAAAATATTTCACAAATTTAGAATCTCATACCTGATTACCTTCAATGGGAGCAATCAAGCAACTTAGCAACAGTTAGGGCTAACCGAATTTCCTAAAAAAATTGCAAACAATGTAAAAATTAAACAACGATGGAAAGTTAATTTCAAATGCTCATCACCGAAGCAAAGAAATAAAAAAAAATCTCTACTGCGAACATAAATGAAATTGACAATGGGCAGCATAAAAAATTGAAAAGTTTGGCTTGGATGGATTTAACCTCTAGTCTATCAAGATAATATCACAAGCTTCTGAATCTAACTTTAAAAATTGAAGGTACTTTGGGAGAAAATTATAACTCATTAAGAAACATAACTCAATTGCTTTTGTGACGGTGCTATTTGTTTCTTGGTACAAAAACTGTAACGATATCTTTTAGACGTTTAGACCCAAACAATGCATAGAAGAATACTAACAATCATGCATGGAAGAATACTAACAAGTAGAAATTCAAATAATACTTTAGACCCAGAACAGTGCATAAAACAAGCAATTAGCAATTTTATAATTTTTTAGATGTATAAAATTAGGGTTAATCTATTGAATCGACAAAGAACAGTGCATAGTGATAGAAGAATACGCTCAACCACCATACCTGAAGGAAATTTCTTTCCAGTCTCCTGTTCAATTATGCTCTTCAGTTCTCTGAGTATTCGAATTTGTCCAAGTAAATTCTTGTAGTCGAGGGAAGTGTGAAATCAAATCTAATCTGATTAATCTAATCTTGTGAAATGAATGGCAAACTATCACCAACCTTGTGAAATGAAATGAAGCTGTGAGCCGTGAGCTGTGAGGTGCCATGAGGTGAGGCTGTGAGCAAGGGCCGAGCAGAGAGATGAAGAGAGAGTGAGAAAGGGCGGCGGAGAGGAGTGGGGCGTGAATTGAGAGACTAGAGAGAGAGGGGGAATGCAGCGCTGCTGAGAAGAGGAGAACTCAACAGGGGGGACTAGAGGAGGGCGGTCGCAAGGGTTAGGTTAACCCTTAGCACCGTTTCGCTAAGGGCAGAAATGGAATTCGCGCGTTTTTTATTTAATTCGGGTCGAGTTTGGATTTAATTCGGGGTTTTATATCATACCCAAACTCGAGTATTGATTTTTACTCACTTATTAACCCGAACCCGAATATTGATTTGTACTCACTTATTAACCCGAACCCAAATATTGATTTTTACTCACTTATGAACCTGAACCCGAATAAAGCCACCCCAACAGGGTCAGAACCGAGTCGAGTTGTCAGGTAACGAGTTTTATGCCCAGCCCTACAGGAAATGTTGAAGGATGTCGTGAGAACAAAGACGTATCAAAACGTTATTTATCAAAATAAGTTTCTATTCAATAATAAAGTAGTTCTCGATGTCGGAGCTAGGACAGGAATTTTGTCCCTCTTTTGTGCCAAAAGTGGGGCAGAACATGTTTATATATGCTGTATGTTTTATATTTTTATTTTTTGTGTAAATCTCTTTGTACATATTGATCAATCAATTTGTAAAAATGTTGAATCTCTATTTAGTTGCTGAAATCCATATGTATGAATTTTTCTCTTTCCATTCCCAGGTTGAATGCTCCCACATGGCTGACATGGCAAAAGAGATTGTTGATACTAATGGCTATTCTAATGGTGATTGGTGTTGTCATGTTGGCTAACTTCGTCTTTTTTGTTACTTGGCCTGAGAGTTGCAGCTTTATTATTTTTCTCATTTTTTTGGTTTGTTATTACAGTTATAACAGTTTTGAAGGGAAAAGTTGAAGAAATTGAGCTTCCAATCGCTAAAGTGGATACAATTACTTCGGAATGGATGGGTTACTTCATGTTGTTTGAGAATATGTCAAACACGGTCCTCTATGCTCGTGATAAATGGCTCGTAAGTTGCACCTGTCTTTTATAAATCCAGTTTTTCTGTGTCTCCAATTTCCTAACAGATTGAAGAAGTAATATTGCATCCAAACCTGTCAAATAGAAACATCTTGAAATACTATTGCATCCCAGTAATTTGCACAATGAATTCTTAAATGTTGGTTCCATCTCTAAGCTTATTTACATATCGATGTACCTGCATGTGCTAACAAAAAAATGGAATTTGCATAACTATATAGAACTGAATTTTTATATAATGGACTTTTCGTTAGTTTAGATGTGTCAAGATAGGATTTTGATTTTGTATTATCATTGTAATTGCAGGCGATGATGATGATAATGATGGAGATGGAGATGGTGCTGGTACAGATAGTGATGGTGATAGTGATGGTGATGGTGCTGGTGCAGATGGTGCTGGTGTTGATGGTGCTGGTGCAGATGGTGCTGGTGTTGATGGTGCAGGTGAGATGGTACTGAAAAGGATTGAAGTTTTTGTTATGTTATGTTAGAAACTTGTAACTTTTTAAACTAGTTGTAAAGACTCTTGTGTTTGTTGCAAAATTTGTAAGACGAGGTTATTAATCAATGATAGATGCATATTTTGTTTTATTATCTTTCTTTGTATTACAGGAAAAAAAATGCAATTTTTTACACAAATGTATCTATTGTAGCATTTTTAAAAATGATTTAGTAGCGTTTTAAAAAAGCTGGAGCAAAAAAAAAAGTGGTAGCACATGCTTTAGCAGCAGTCACAAAACACTGCTATAGATATTTAAACACAGGACAAAATCGAGCTATAGCAACATTTTTAAAATGCTGCTGAAAATTGAGCTATAACAGCGGTTACTAAAACCCTGCTAATTACCTTTAGCGGCATTTTAAGGAGACACTACTAAAGGTAATTAGCAGGGTTTTAGGGAGACACTACTAAAGAAATTCAAAAACACACTTCGAGTCTTTAGCAGCGTTTGTGACCACTGCTATATCTCACCCTTTTCACCAGCGATCACAAAAAACGCTGCTAAAATCTCTCTTGACGGACATATAGCAGCAGTCACAAACGCCACTAAAAAAACGCTGCTAAAAACTTACTTAGCAGCGTTTTCCGACCTCCACTAAAGCCCCTTTTTTTTGTAGTGTTTGTTTCAGCCTGAGTCTTTAAATATGCTAGGTAAGGCACTCACTTGCGAGCTTTCACACGAATTATGGGTCCAAGGTTATGACCAGCAGGTTTAGTAATTGACTGCCTGCGCACTGGACTAAGTGCACGTTCAAGACTGCAGCGGATTGGACTTAGTCTACTGCATGAGTCTTTGTTTGCAACGTTGCCCGATTTTAATGGGAAAATATTGTTCATTGTAATTGCAAACTTTGTATCAAAAGATTAGTCCACTAAAATGACATCTGGAATATTGAAAAGTTTACCGTTAGAAGAAATGTTATCGTTCCAGTCGTCTTCCTCTTCAAGTTCTGTGCTTTCCTCTTTAGGCAAAGTCTTTTCTTTGTTCCCGTTCACCATTTGCATTGTTTCTTGCTTCAATGATTTTGTCACAATGGGCTTGTGAACAACTGCAAATCCTAGTGGCAGAGCAAAATACTTGAAGCTCTACCCACTGATCTTGAGTAGCCCTTGATCCCTGAATTCTCCTCTGGATGCACTATAGTTTGTGAACAAAATGCACCCCAGTAGAATTCTTCTCTGTCATATACCCCGCAAGCCTTCGATGTTACCCGCATACTCTAAGCCTCCAATAGTGACTCAATATAAATCACAACCGGGTTGCTGAATATTACGGACATAGTTGAAGTATGCGACACTTGAAGCCAAACCAAGAGTTTGCCATAAAACAGTAGTCTAGATCCTCTTTAGTAATCGCCCTATGTTGTCCTCAGTCTCTCCTTCTTCCTTATCAACCATGGCGCTTGGATACCACTGTTGGAAAATGAAAATGTTTGATCGAAAGGAAGTCACCTCTAGGCTGTTAAATCCAGGAGGCAACTGGTCTCTATTATTGCTTTTGTTCAATCTGAATAATTGTATAAGTTATTCCAGATCTGCATATTCCTATTTATAGAGCATAAAATCGTTTGGGAAGAGGTGCAACTATTCTAAGCATTGCATCTCTTCCGTATTAATAGGTAACCTCCATGGAAGTTACAACTTCCATAGAGACATCATTATAGAGCAATGCCTCTGTTCAGGGTGATCTAATGGCTTGATCACCCTGTGCACTGATTGGGTGCAATGAATCAACATCATTCTCTCATATGTAATCGCTTGCCATCAGAATCTAAGTTGATTATAATGAAATAACAAATTTAATTTCTTATTATTCCTAGTATTTTTCTACTGCTTTTGATTATATCAGGTCTATGTTTTGATCCAAGATAGAAGGAAGAGGAAGCATATAAGAAGCGTAATAATATGCAAGGGAGGAAACTGGTTTCTTAAGCAATTTGTTGAGGGAGGGCAGGAGTGAGGGAGATTGAAGTGCCATATTGGGAGGGAGTAATTGTATTTAACAAATTGAAATTTGATATTTTCTTCTACTTCTTAAAACTTGTGCTTTAATTGCAAAAGCGATTTCAGAGTCTGAAACTTGTGAACGTTATTGATGCTTGGGCATGGCTTCTCTGGGTCCAGTGTCCTTCGTTTTGTGAGCTTGTGATTTCATGGCAGACCCTTGGAGATGGTTTGATGACTCTATGCTGGATTAATAGGTTAGTTTCTCATTTCATCAGGAAAAAAAATTAATTGTGTAATCACTTACTCATCATGCTGTCACCATAGAAATTGCAAATTGACTAGATATTGAGGAGGACATAGTACTGCTCTTTTAATATTGAAGTGCCTTTTCTCAAATCATACATGGTATCTCTGCTTTTCAGTATGCTCAAATTATTCAGAAGCTGCGTTTTCCAGCTAAGTTCAAGGTATTTTATTTCTGTGCCACTCTCTCTCTCTCAAGAAACAAATGCAAACCTTCAGAATTATATATGTGTATCAAAGTAAAATAGACAAACTGATGCTGCTTTTTACACTAGGAATGCTTACTTATTTTCTGATCCTAATGGTTTTCACTGCTTTAGGATTTCAAGATTCAGAATATAGTTGGCTCTTGAGTTGTCAAATTCCCCATTAGGCTTGATCTGAAACAGAAAACGAAGTTTTTTTGGAGTAATGTTTCTATGAAATGGAGTGGGATGTGCCAATCCCATATGTAAACGATTAGCATAGGTGATCTTCTCTAGGTATCTTTTGTACAATATTGCACATGTATGTGATACAAGCATCTATGAATTTGTTTAGGTATCTTCTTCTCTCTAGCAACTCAGCTGCATTTGGCGTGTTTTAACTTTGGGGAGTGGTGCTTCCTGCATTAACTCTGTTTTCAATATTGTCAGTATGAACCAGCACTGTTCCCTGGGTTGATCTACCGAATGAAACAACCAAAAGATTGTTCTGGTTTTTATTGTGTCAGGAAAAATCGTTCTTACAGAAGCTAAGGTGATATCATTTGATTTTCTGTTGTGTCTTCCCAGATGTTGTATGCTATTGTTTTTGGTAATCAATAAGCATTGTTTTATTTTCATTCTTTAGGTGAGAGATGAGACGTATACGGCCTTTGAGAACATATACCCAGTTCTTACGGAGTTCAGAAAAAACCAGCAATGGTACGATTTTTGTAATTCCTTTTGGCAAGATTTTACTCATATTTGTGCAGTTAATTGTGAATGTATCAACATAGTTGTTGGGTATTGAACAAGGGAATTTATGAAATGTAATTCTGATCCTATTGGATAAAGGATTACAGACCCAGAAAAAAAAAAAAAATGAGGTATTACAATGGCAGGATATATATACAATTGAGGTTCTAACCGTTTGTTATTTTCACAGACATAACAACAGGCACCTGGCGTGCATTCTAGATCTATGCAAAGTACAGACGTATTCGGTTACACAATATTTTCAGAAATTTAAAAGAGTACCACTGCATCAGAAATAATCAACATCAAAAATAATCAAGTACTAGGTGATGCTAGAAGAATCTTGAGCAGCTGCTGACTTGGTGGAGGAGTGTTGACTCGGTTGCTGAGTGGAGAGAAACTTGGACAGATTTACAAGAGTACCGATACTTCAGTTTTTTAGTGATGTAAATATTTCGGTGATGTAAATCTAAGAGTACCAATATATGTAGTTCGCCATCATGTGAAATGGATCCTTTTCGTGTGGTGTCTCTTGAGTAGAACCCAGACTAGTGCAAATGTTGGCAACCTCTACCAACAACCTTTTTTGTAGTTGACACTGTCCATTCCCCATGGACTATAGCCGTCTGCATCTGTTTTGGAAGCCGTCAGTGATGGGAGAGAAAAACTGTGAAATGCCAGCGTTAGGATGTCATCGGCAAGAACTGGGGAATTTTTGACGATTTTTGTGGGTCGTCGGCGCATAGCATCAACAACCAGCTCGTCTGAAACCAGGGGCCCTTCATCGACGCCAACTCAAAACTCTCCCGACGCCAACCATGGTAGATGTAGCCTCTCATCGCCAACGTAGAATATGAAAAGGAACCCACTAGAGGCCCATGAAAGGTGAGACTCTTGACAGCTACGAGACAGAGATGGGCCCAATCATGGCAGGCCTAGAAGCAAAGGGGCATGGCCAACACTTATTCCCATCAACAACTAAGGCCACAAGCCTCGAGTTGGCATATTATGATTATATGGGGAGATGGTTCTCAATGACTTGGGAGGACCTAAGTAACGCATTGTTGGCACCACCACATGGACATATGTCACAATGGTGCCAAACATGGAGGATTGATTCCTAGAAGCTCCGAGTGGTTTGGTAACACCACCATACGGTTACGGGACACAACGGCGAACGTAGGAGAGCATGTGAGGTGGGTTCCATATGATATAGGAGGATCAATAGAACGGAATGACATCACCACCCCCACAAGGTGATAGAGTGGCGGTGGCAGCAATGGTCACGGTGGCATTATGAATACTATATGACAAGTTGGTTCCAAACGAACTGAGAGGATCCATGGGACCATTTGACGTCACCACCCTACAAGGTAGTGGAGTAGGGGCGACACAAGGAAGAGCATATGACAAGTTGGTCTTAGAAGACTCAGTAGGATCCATGAAGCCAATTGACATACCACCTATAAGGTGGCGGAGTGGCAGCGGCCACAAGCAGCAAGGAGGGCCATATAAGATAAACCGCATGTGAAATTCATATGTAGCCGAATCCCTCTTAATTGAGGAACTATCTTTATTTTAGTTGAGTCTCATACAATTCCATATATGTGTAATTCAATTAAGAAAACAATCTTTATCCTATTTTGGAAGATTGGATCCTTGATTGACATTAGAGATTTCTCATGTGACATTTAGGGTTTAAGGCTCCCTATATGGAAACTTATAGCCAACCACATGTTACTAAATTAAGGGACAATTAATCTTTGATTGATTGGTTCTCTTTTTGGCAAGTTTGGGCTAGAAAGAAGGATCTCTACAGGATTTTTCCTTTCTAGCCTCAGTTAAATCTAGATTTGATTTGAGCATATGCCGATTAAACCTTTCATCTACAAGGAAAGGCCTTGCCGCCCAAGCCCATAGGAGGTTTATAAATACCTTCCTATGGCACCCATTGTAAGACATCTCTTATCTCTTAAATATATGGATCTCTTTGAGAGCTTTTAGCCTTTGTACTTTTTATCTTCGGTGAAGGTCGAACCCTATCACCTGAGCTAGCATGGACATGGTTCTCTCATGTTAGACTCTAGCTTGGGCATGATTCTCTCAAACTAGGGAAAATCGGTCCTTGGGTGTGGACGTGGTTCTTTTACATTCATTAACTTGGACTAGTTGGTAATTGGTGGTCTCTCAACTAAAGGTTCTTTCACAAGGCGAAAGGATATTTGGCGCAGGCATGATTCTCTCGTACATTGGTCTTTTACTTGACAAGGTTCCACAATTCGGGTTCTAAGCATGGCTAGGGTTCTAAACCCATTTAAGTTTAGGCTTGTTTATCCTTATTTTTCTTTACTTTCTTAATCATTCATCTTTTTTAATTTCTTCTTTCTTTTCCTTTCCTTTGGTTTGATACTCGAGCTATAGTACGTTTGGATACCTCATTTGGTCATCACTTGAGGCGTGGGGGTGCAGAACGGAATCCTTATCAGAATAACAATCATCGAGAAAGCTAAATGGCTACGCGGCAACGTCCACGAAGCTTCAACGACTGAATTCTGTAGCTGAACAGCTTTTGTGACTAATTTCTCCACTTTCGCCTACAGACTTTGCCGTGGAGGAAGCCCCCTTTCCTTGTAACGAATTTGTTCTCTCAAGACAGTAGGTACCATGTCGGTTAATTTTCATTCAACCATTACATGTACAAAGAAAGAAACACGTTACCCACGAGACAAAGAAGGAAGAGGAAAGCTAATTTTCAGCAAACACGCCTATGCAATCTCTTTGCAGTCCAGGCACCCCCGGACTAGCGATTTATTACAGGCATGTCTTGTCCAGGTCGTCGTAGAAAATGAAAGAGGTTTACATAAACTTTATCCCGTCTCCAATAGTTGTCGTAACCACTAACGCTATCTGTTTTTTTGATAAGTAAACTAACGCTATCAAGTAAACTAACGCTATCTGTTACACTTGATAGAATTATCGCATATAATAAAATCTTGTATGATCCTCATTGTAACGGAAAGGACTATATGCAATGGCAGAAATTTCAGTTAAATTCAAATCAAAGGACAAGTTTAACACAGAATAACTACTTATGCTAAGTATCCATTTTTGTTCTAAAGAAAAACAATGCATAGATGAAGTTCTTCATATGTCAGAGTTAGAGTAAGCATGTGCGGTGGAAAATCCAGAAGAGCTCTACATAGGACACCAAGTACAACTAGCTGCAATGGCTTAGATAACAATGTAAATGCTAGAGTCCTACTCAGGCCATTGCTGGACTCCTTGTAACTCCACTTCTTAGTCTCGATCAGCATCTTCAATTTCTTCATCCTCTGGAACACCCCGAAGATAGAGAACATTGTTACACCTGCATATGGAAATGAAAATATACAGTCATCAGAACATTGCTTTTGCAATTGGCGGGGAAAATGATTCTTATTAAATGCCAGTAGAAGAAACTTTGTTTATCTTAGATCTGGTAGAACTATTGTGATAATGTAGAAACCCACAAATTGAGTACAACTTTCTGTTTCACTTCCACACTGTCACAAATCCTTCTTGGTTGGATATTCCAATTTTTCCATAGGAACTATACATACTAGCACTGGACAATATAGTTGTTCAGAACTACACATGCCAGTAGATTAAAACATTATTTTCTATTCATAGTGATGGCAAACCACACAAAACAATCGAAGAGAAAAGTCCCAGTAAAGGAAAACCGAACCTGTGTAAAAAAATTTCTTGGACCACAGTTGAAAACTCTTATAGAAGTAGAAGTATATTTGAGCATAATGGACTCCGAGTAAATTCATACAAACAGAAACTTAGCATATAGCAGATCTAGACAACTCATCTGGGATTGTTTGACAATCAAAAAATGGACGAACATATCTCAATCAGTTTATGATTGTTTAATGGCCAAAAAAAAGTCGGGACATAAAACTGGATTAGCCTTGGCAAATTTCAACGTAAAAAACAGACAGAAAGACAACCAACCAGAATAATAAAGAAAGAGAGACACCAAGTATCCTTCTAGAGTCTGATGACACGATTATAAGCATGCGTCAGACACTCGATCATAGCTTCTGGCAATACCAAAATTGCCCAACTATGGAAATGAATAAAATTACTCTCCTAGGTATTAGAATGAATACCACATGGAGTGGGAGAATAGAAGGAATGATAAATGAATTGTCAGGTCCCACATTCGATCCGTACTATAGGAAGCTGGGTCTTATAATGATTCAAGAAACTTTATTGACCAGTTCTTTTGAAGTATAATGTTGAGGTTTCATGTTACACTGATTGTACCAGTGCCTTGCCTACCAAATCACCACTATTTCACCGGTGAGTAATCTACAATGCCTTGCTTTCGCATACATTGTCCAACTCATCAGAATAAGTACCCAGTTACTGTAAGCAAAAGCCCACCCCAAGTAATAAATAACCAAGGAAACTTAAAGATTCTTCATAATTCCAAAGGTATAATATTAGTCATCTAATTCTCCAATATCTGTAAGATTCACTAAACTAGTTGTCATGACTTTATAAATCTACACCTAATAGTTGTTATATAACCTCCTAGGGAAACCATGTCATCCGCTCTCCTACATGGAGATGTAAAATCACAGAAACTAACACACAATAGCAACGGTGCGTGCACACTAACAAAGACACAAACTCAAATAACAACAGAAAGCAAACATTTAGGTTTCCCAGGTTGAAACCTAACCAATGCAAGCTGCATTTTTCTACTGTCACATCTCGTTATTTATATTATCGTCAAAACAGATCATGGTTTCAAGTGAATGGTGTCCATCCAACCCAAGTTAAAGACACCAAAAGGAGATTCATGCTTTAGATGTGGTTCATTTATCATATCATCTCTGGAAAAAATTATGCCTAAGAAACAGATGCATAAGTAAGATAGTACTCCACACAACACTAAAAAGAAAGAAACTCCAGCAATTGGTGTTAGTTACCTGATCAAAATCTCTCCAAGATTTCCAGTAAATTGACCATCAATATATTCCTCTGTGTTAGCAAGCTGCACATAAAATTCCATTCATTTAAATAATTTTAGCAGCTACTAAAGTGAATATACATGGCAGTAAACATAAAACATCAAGATGTGTACTCATTATGAGAAGATAGAAATAGCTCAATAAATGAGAATTCAAAGCTCAGACATCATCATGATGTTTGAACTATATTTCAAGTAATAGAATTTACACCTGTGAGGACGAAGAGACTTCGTTATATTTGGTTGTCTGGTCTAGACTATACCAGACAACAAAAACTACAAAATGAGCCCTATTCAAATTATTTGAATTACAAGTCTACCTTGAGGTTTATATGAGATCCTAATAAAGATACGAATAAAGATTTAGGTCACACCAAATCCTTCACAAATCCTTGTGAAGTATCTATAATAGATGAGGCAGTGATCAGTATCAGATCATAATCTCTGCATCTTGTCTCTATTTAAGATTATGTGAAGTAGGACATACTAGTTACAACCTGTTTTTGGGTGCTTGTCATAGGCTGTAGGATGGGGGGGGAAAAATACTGTTTTAAGGGTTTTATGTGGGCAAAATGGTTTTAGGACTTGTCAGGTGCTATGAGTTCTCCTTAACATGCAAGAATTAAGACTCCTAATTTGACGAGCAAACTAAGGACCTAAGAAAACCAAAACTGGACTAAAGGAAAATATACAGAAGTTCACAGAACTGCCCTTAAGTTATTGCCTGGATTGAACAACCAAATACCCTCATTTCACACGAGCTGCCCTTGATTATAGAACTAGCCACTCCCCATGAACTAAGACCTCATTAGAAATCCTCTAACTCTTGACTCCCATTGGCTTGATCATCTAGGCCACGTAAGATGTGGCAAAATAAAATATTGTGCCCACATGCCACAAGAAATCTAGGAATTCACCAAGTTGCGTAATAACACAGAATCTACCAATTAACACATAATTTGATCTAGATCTTTGAACCTTGATTTGATACCAACTCTGAATTTACTTTATCACTATCTTCAATATCCTATAGAAACTCTTACATTGCGCTTATGCTGTGGTAATCACAAGAAGTATAAAGGAAAAGAAATGAAATAGACATCAAAAAATCTATGGGAAATACTTCTAGTGCTTGGGAACTTCAGTAAAGTGGGAAGTTGAACTGGCCATTATCATTTTACAAGTTCACATGGTATCCTCAGTCCTATTCCGCCCATTTAGCCACATTATTTCTTCATTCTAATATTATCTTTTCATATTTTCTCACCATAAGGAGTACATACAACAGCATAGACAACATAATAAAGCATCATATTTGGTTAAAGAACCGGATTATCAAAAATGGAGGTAAGAAGCTACAAAACTAGGGTCTCTTAAGTGTTGAACAAACTCAAATGGGCACACAAACATGAAGTGGTTGTACAGAAACAAACAAGAGACTGTAGAGTAGCACCTGCAAGTTCATGTACGAATCCACCGAGGCAAGAAAACCTGGACAGACACCAAACAAAAGCGAACGAGAACCCGTTAAAAATACGTATTGCGAAAGCCCCATTCAAAAACTAAAGGGGAGAAACGAAGAGAAAGGAACTCTGCAACAAGTGAAAGCAGCAAACCTTTGTACTCCATCCCCCACTTGAGTTTCACAATGACAGGCTTTCCAGTCAAGACAGGCTTTCCAGTCAAGTTGTTCAAGAAGGGTTTTGGGTTAACTGGAATACTCTGCAAGATTAAGGAAAATGACAACAGAGCAATTAATTTTTACATTGAGCGTGAGACTTTCAGAAGGAGATATTCGTAATATAAAAATCCATGTGGAAGAACAAAAAGTGGCTGTAATCGAGCCGAGGCCACTACATAGTGTTCCATGTTACCGAAAGCTAGAGACGACGAGGGGAGAGAGAGATACCATGGTTCTGTTAGCAGTCCTTTGCAGATCTATCGAATAAATCGCAGAAAATAGAGGAGATATGTTACAGATTGATGGATGCAAGTGAAGCGGAGAAGATGCGAGGAAGTGAGGAAATGGGTTTTTGACTTTAAGATTATCTGAGGATGAACCACGGCCTGGGTGCGGGTGAAGGAGGCACGAGGAGTCGAGAGACACGAAGGGCATAGTTAGGGTTCTCCAAAACGGTAGCGTATAGGTAAGGAAGGAAATATTCTGGCGGGCGGGTCGGGCTCACTCGAAACCGACGGTTCGGGGTCAATATCATACTCAAATACAATACTGAATCAACACGTAAATCATAAAAGTTTTTCATCCCAACATGCCTAAAAAAATCCTTAGGTGAAGAAGAATAAGAACTAAGAGTAAATTAGAGGTATAAGTTTGGTATGTAGGGAACTTTGCTTGCGAAAATTGAACTGCCTCGCACAACTGGGTGGGACTTTGACATTTTTTATCCGAATAACATTGGGTTTGCAGGTATGTTTGATTGTTAAAATTTTGATGTGTTTAAAATTTTGAAGTGTTAGAATTAGTAAAAAAAGTTAAAAGAGAGATTTGAATAAATTTTATATTATTTGGAGTAAAAAGTGATGATTTTATGGGAGAGAGAGAGAATTTTAGGTGTTATTTTATTAGAGTAAAAATTTAGAGGTCCAAAATTTGAGATAAACGGCTATTATATTTTCGAGTATTCAAAAGACGATGGTGTTAGAAAAAAAAATGAGACAAAATGGGCAGAAGCGAGCATATGTAAATCCTCTCTTGGTGAGTACAATGTAAATCTATATAGGCCTCGTTGGAGGGCCTGAAGATAAGATATTACAAGTGACAAAAACTAGGGGTGTTTTGTTCTTCTAGGATAGAGAAAGTTTGAATGGAATTAATTCCTCGTACTTCAACTGTCTGTCAAATACTCTATATTGTTTCAGTGATGAATTTGATTGCCTAACAAACCAATTTACCTTTGTTGTTCTCTAAATTTCAACTAAACCATTGGATATAAATACGAAGAGCGTGTGCAGAATAAATTTTGTTCATAGCAAAGCAAATTAAAGATAGTTAGAGTGAGAGAGTGAAAGCTAAAGTGTAAAGAAAAACTTGAGATTTTCAGGTTAGCTCTTTGAAAGTTCTTCAATATTTTTGAATTCTATTAGGTTCAAATGCTTAGGAACATGTCTAGGATGAAATGTATAGAAGTATATGTTGATGACATATTGTAAAAATTAACAGAAACACAGGAACCAAATGATAGTTTCGTGAAACTTAAGCTAGATTTGATTCTAGTTAGTGAAAATCAATTTACGTTTTAGACATGAACTCTTAAGTTTTGGTTTATTTGATTTTATAAGCCGAGTTGAGGCCTTTGGGAGAGATAATCACGCTAGCAGAACCCCCACCAAAGTACCACTGCACGAAGAATGGAATTAGAAAGCTTGTGATATATATAGTTGGCCCTAAATTAGATGAGTGACAAGAAAGCACAAAGATTGTACATAGCTTGTAGATAAGGTTAGCTAATCGTAGCGTTCTATTGTAAAAGCTCTATGAAAAATTGTTTAAGAAATGAATATGTTTGTACATATTTGAATATGTGTTAGTAGGATTAAAACACTTCCATATGTGGGGAGTGTGTATGTGTTTATGATTACTCACTCAAAATGAGCAGCGCAAATGCTATTTCAAGTGTAAGAGTTATGTTATGTAATAATCAGCTTAAAATGCCAGATCGTCTCAGGAAAAATAGACTAATTTTAAACTTGTATATATATATATACGATGATATGTGCAATGAGTGTGAAGATGAAAAATAAAAGAAAAGTTTATTAAACATAGTTCAAATTCATATTTTGGATTTTGGGGAATTTAAAATGAAATTAAAGCACTATAAAAGAAACAAAATTGAAAGCATTTAAAGTAACAAATTTAAACTAAGATAGTAAAGATAACATTGTTGAAAAATTCTAACGTTTTGTGTGTGTAAAATTTCGAAATTCAGAAAATTAATCAGACGCTCGAAAGTTTAATTTGATTAACTTTACAATTTAAAAAATTTACCGTCTGCTTTAGATCAAAATATTCCAACAATGCTAAATTCACGCTCTCAACAAACCATAAACCAAGAATGTAACATGTATTAAAGTAAGGGGTAATGTCATAGTACGCCCTCCTAAGTATAAGCCAAAATCAATCTTGCTCTCATAAGTTTCAAAAAGGCAATTTGCACCCTTACGTTTCAAATATGATTTCATTTGAAATGATCGTTAAACAACATGCAAAATGACCGAAATGCCCTCTAAAATATTACTTAAAATAGTTAAAAAACTTTCATTAAAAAAATGATATATAAAAAAGTAATGTTTTTAAAATAAAAATTGAAACTCTATTTCAATAATCTATTTTTTAAAAAAAATTTGTCTCATAGGGCATTTCGATCATTTTGAATACTTTTTCATCTAATTTAATGCCTAAATCAAATAGAAGACGATAATTGATCATGTTCAAAACATAAGGGGCACAAATCACTGTTTTGAAACTCAAGGGGGCAACACTAATTTTGGCTAATAATTTTGGAGCGTACTATGACATTACCCCTTAAAATAAATGACAGAAAAGGAAATAATAGAAATTAAATGATGAAAAAATAAGTAAATGAAGAAAATTAAATGATTGAAGAGTAAATGATGGAAAGTAAATGACAATTAATCAATAAAAAAAGTCACAAGATTCTTGGAGTAAATAATATTGTCTCATAACAACCAAGATTCAAAGTTAAAAAAAAAAAAAAACAATGAGAACATAATCCGAAAGTGAAATAGAAATTACAGAAAATTAAAGAGCAAGAGAGATAATTCTAAATCCTGGAATTGAAATACAAGACAATAAATGAATAAGACATAAAGAAACTAATCTAAAAAATGAAAATAAAGACTGAAAAATAAAACTTTTAAATCCTAGGAATTGAAATACAACAATAAATTATAAAGCATAAAGAAACTAATCTAAAAACTGAAAAATAAAACTTGAAGTTCGAAACCATATTGGGAAAAGAAAAGAAAAGAGAAAAAGTGAAGATAGAACGAGAGACGGCTGAAAAATAAATAAAGAAGATGAGAGAGAATGTGATAGGAGGAGTGTAGCTGCTAAAAGGAAAAGAAAAACAAAAAAAGGGATTTTGGCAAAAAATAAAGGAATAAAGAGAAAAAATGAGAGAGAATAAGGAGGGGGAGGTGTGGCTAAAGAAATAAAATAGAGAGGTTAGAGAGTCTAGGGTTTTTGAAAAAAAAAAAATAGAAGAGAAAGTAAAGGGGGAGAGTGAAAGTGTCGGCTAAGAAGAGAAAAGAAAGGAAGAGATGGATAAAAAGAAAGGTGATGGGTAGGGTAAGAGGAGAAAAGGTAGGAAATGAAAGAATATCATGTAAAGTTTGCTAGGTCAAGTCTAGAGAGTAATTAATTTTACCATCTTGCACGAAAATACTTAATTAGCTCATGACATCATATGATGAAATTAAATTTATAAAATAATTACAATGCCAATAATCATAATGCAAATGATAAAAATAATTATTTTAGAATGTGTCTAGACGCAGTATGACTTAAGTACATGCAAGCTAAAGATAAAAAAAATTGCATGTGTAATATATTAAATCTAAAGTCATAGAAATTCAACAATTAAATGAAGAACTTGGATTTATGCCTCTTAACCATCTTTTTCATCTAAAATCAATATTTAAAATATTAAATAATTAATATTATATTAGTTTTAGATGTACTAAGTATGCAGTATTCTAGCTCAATCATGTGACAACATAAAAAAAAAAACTTCCACATTTGGGGTCGTTACACCTTGTGCTTGTGATACTCAATGTCTTTGTCACATTGATGATATCTTCGTGGTATTTGTACCTCTTGTGGGTATCTTGAGGTCTATGTGATCACTGTAGGTCCATGTGATCATTTTTATACCCCTTGTAGTATTTGGAAGTAAGTGTGACCATTGACATTTGTGTGATCACTAGTGATTTCCCTATATCGTGTGGTCTTGATATATTGTTATAACTTGTATTTTTCAATTTAGTATGACTCACATTATTTTCTCGACTTTGGTTTTTGTGATAAAATTGCTATTTTCCCTACCCACATTTACTTGCTACTTAGTTAGTTGTAATTTACCATTTATTCTCATATTTTTCAGAGTCATCGAAAGGCAGTTAAGAGTGATTTAAGAATGTTTTAAAAAATACATCGAGGTTGCTTACCCCAAGCCTTAGAGTAGCATTTTGGCTACAATAACTTCATTGGCCTCATTTCTTTTTATATTGAATTTTTATCGAGGATAAATACATTTTGTAGCCTAAGTCTTGATACTTTACTCCATAAATTATTGTTTTTGTCACATTCCACTCACCAATTACTAATTTCAAACACTTTGCACATTCTTTTTAAATTTTCATCCATTTGAATGAGACTTGATTTTTTGGCACATGAAATGATAATTTTAACCTCATAAATCTTTTTACAACATTTTTATGATGGTAAAAGCGTAATTTCAAAGGTAAAAAATAATAATTTCCATCATAATTAATGTAAAATTTGAATTGAAGGGTGTTTGAAATTAATAGTTGATGGTTATAATGTGATAAAAACGATAATTTAAGGTGGAAAATGTTAAGACCCACATAATTGAAAAGTGCAAAGAGTACTTATTCATTTTTTCTCCTTTTGTTGACTTATTTTGAATGGAATTGTCGAGCCCTTATTAGTCATTTTTATAGATGGTTGATTTTAGAGCTGTACATGACTCGATCGGTGGGGGTTGGGCGGCCCTAGACTCCAAGCCATGGGGAGAGTTCAATACCACCCAAACTTGACCCTAACCTAGTTAAATCTTGGCATCGAATAGTCGGGCTCTAGTATTCTGGGCTCGACCTTGACAAGGCCTTGCATACGGGCTGGCTGAACCTAACCGGATTCGGTCAGGGTCGGGTGGGCCGGTCAAGGTAGGGCAAGGTATGAACAGTCCTAGTTGATTTTATATTGACTATAATATCTTGATTTTGCAAGAAAAAAAAAGGTGCAGAGAAATACTAAGAACTTCAAGTCTATTGCACATATATATATATATCTAATAAAAGTGGGATCCAATCGTAAAAAACTGAAAGATGAGGGTAATTTTGAAAATAGGTAAAATTAGTCAACATATACACACTCATAAACCATATCTCAAAAACCTCAACCTTATATTAAAAAAAGTAAGAGGTCAGACGAAACAAATATCAGAATCAAACAGAAGGCGAAGAAAAAAAAAAAACAAAAAAGAAAACTAAAAGAAAATCAAAAACAAAAGTGCGTTGCTCACTTCGGCCCATCATCTCCTCCAATTGCCGGACCCTAAACAGCACAGTGAACCGACAAGCAGCACAGCAGCGGCCACCCGTCACTACCACCAGGTTCTCCTTTTCTCATATTTTCAACCCCGTTCTTCACAGTTACTCTTTACGTATACGCATATATTCTTCCCCTGCGTTTATATTTCAAACAAACAATATCCGTTTGGAAAGAATACGAGGAGCTATATATATATATATATATTCCAAGATAGCATTTCCACCTGTTTGGCTCAATTGCAGTTTGGTAACTCCGAAAACAATCTGCGACCTAAAATTTTTCCGACTTCTGTGTCTAGAGTGTTCATATCCTGGAATTGACTCTATTAGATCCACCTCGAGGGCCCCGATTCACGTTCCGCCCATGGTTTTGGCTTTTTTCTTTTCTTTTCTTTCGGGAAGCGAATTCTGAGGGTTAGGTTATGGGGAATTAGTTTGGCTGAGGTTCTAGCTTTTTCTTTCTCAAGTGGAAGCGACTTTTTGATCGAATGGGACTGTTATGTAGTTATAGGGTTTGGATAATTTTACCTTATAAGAGTGTTGTGAGTGATTTCTGCTACTGAATCTCCCTAATGTACGAACTTACTGGTACGTAATGGGGGAAAAGGTGGGCTCTTGCCCACTGGATTTCTAGAGCTATACGTGTTTTTAGGTCTGGGTCCCGAATTAGTGCTATTCTTGGAGCCACCTTTTACCCAGTGGGCTTTATTAACCTAGCTGCTTATGAGTTTATTCGTTACCTTCTTGATATTGCTAAGTGAATTTGATGAATGCAGTTTTTCTGTGAATCAGAGCTGGAGGTTTAACCACTGTATGACATCATGTGTGGCAAAATAATCCTCTATTTGTGCTTATCAAAAAAAAAAAAAAAAAAATACTCCTCTATTTGCATTGGGTGATGGTTTTCAAACCCCTGGCTTTACCATGAAATTAAACATGCTAAAATGAGTACATGCATACCTAGTTTCTTTTAGTTGTGAAATACACTATGCTTATACAATTTGGCGAATGGAAGTTCTTGGTAACTTGCAATGAAATGAGGCATTTAGTTTGGGTATGAGATGTTGTTTGTATAGGGCTTCATAATTGGCGGTTCTTTAAAGATGTCCTGAAAGTGGGTTATATTTTCTATTTATGTACTAAATTAAGCAAATGCCACTGTGGTGTCTGAGATGAATGGATTATCTGGATAAGATTAGGGAAAATCATCCCTTCATTTCTTGTGAGAATGTGAAAAGCCTGCTGATGATCAGGTGGGACGATATTCACCACTCTATGATGT
Organism: Morella rubra; assembly: GCA_003952965.2. Taxonomy (NCBI): domain Eukaryota; kingdom Viridiplantae; phylum Streptophyta; class Magnoliopsida; order Fagales; family Myricaceae; genus Morella; species Morella rubra. The sequence continues at coordinate 32,099,176 of CM025850.1, read as the reverse complement.
TGACAACTGTCAGAGTTCTATATTCATCGTACATATACATATCTGCCATCAGCAGATGATGAGGATTTTATGATAAAATTGACATCTTGTTACTACCGATATTGTTCAACCATCTCATCTTTTAAGAAAAAGGACATCTCCCCTCAAGCCTTCATTTTTCTTCTCTTTCTATATCTTTTATTTAACAGAAACTATATCTGCTTTCGTTGGATTTAAAACTTTTGATGTGTAAATGTGGTAGATCCTTATGCATTTTTTCTGACCAAAAGGTTTGTTCCAAACAAAACTTGTTTCTTTTCTTTCCAGTGCCAGAATTTATTTGGGGCCTTTTTGGTTAAGATTATAAGTTATATGAGGAGGATATTAGGATTTGCGCAGTCAGAAAGCTAGGATTTCCTAGACCAGCAGTTTTATTTGGCACAGAATTTACTTCTAGTATGGCCTCCTTTTCTGTTTCGTTATTTGTTTTGGTGTATTTTCTGGGGGCCAATAAAATCAATGGTGGAAATAGTTCTTACAAGTTAAAATATTATGTCCTTAAAAGGGGATGGAACCACAGAAAGCTTCAGACTCTGTTGAAAAGGTTCATATGATTTGAGGCTTCATAGATGTACAACCATTGTGATGTGCTTCTTAATAAGACAAGAAAATTTCAAGTTTCATTTTAATTTTGTGAGGTATCTCTGTTGTGTTCACCGGAAGTCCTTCATGCTTAGTTCTGTACTTCTTTCGGAAGCAATTTGTGTCTTAATGTGAGAGTATGGTGCCACGGATTTCGTCTAGACTAAAGATGGCCATTGGCTACCAATGCAAGTCAGTGTTCGTTTTGTCTGGAGTTACTTGTTTAAGGACTATTGCTAAGACGAGAGAAGATGCACTTAAGCTCGTGCATTGCATTATGTCTTGATGTATGCATGAATGATTCTTCAATTCATCTAGGACTTTGAAGGTAACATCTCCATAGGTATATTTCTAATGGTTGCCTGTTGTTACTAAGTCACTGTTGTCAAGAAATTAGGGAAATGGGAAGGCTGTCGATTTCTTGTCATTTTGCACTAGGCTGAGTGCATGTCCCCAGCTGATAATTTCTTGGCTGTAAGTATGGTAGCAAACAGATTAGTGCTTTCTTGTGAAACTTGGTTTGATTTTCACATGTCTCAATAGGTCCCAGCTGCTGGTAAGATCAAAATGATGCTCTTGACTCTGGTGAGGTGACATAGCTGTGACAGTGCCGGATGGATTTAAAGGTTCAGTTGATGGCCAGATTTAATGCTTTTGTGCTAATTGAAAGTAACATATATCCTGTATGGTAGAAAAATCTTTAGGTGCTTATTCAACATTATTCAGGCAGTCGAAGTAAAGAACTAGAGGAGAACAAATTAATGATGTTTATGTACTACATTGCCTGTAAGACTGAGGATTATTGCCTTCCGTTGATCAATCAAGGGTAAACTCTACAATAATAATTCAACTTGGATCAACCATTTCTGGAAGGATCGTTGGTGTGGTGAGAGATCCTTAGAGGATATGTTTCCTTTTTTGTTTTCTCTAGCATGCAATAAGAATGCTATGGTTGCAGACTGCTTGGAGAGGGGTTCTGGGAGTACTTCGTGGAATATTCAGTTTGTTAGGAGGGCCAATGATTGGGAGTTGGAGGAGTTTTCGATGCTTCTCTTTACTTTACTCTAAAGTTTTGAGGAGTCATGCTGAAGACAAGAGATGGGAGATCCAAGAATGGTGTTTCTCGGTGAAATCTTGGTATTCGTGTCTTGTTGGGAATTTCGATGAGAGCTTCCCTTGGAAACAGATTTGGAGGTCTTTAGCCCGCCTAGGGCGTCCTTCTTTGTTTGGGAAGCCACCCATGGAAGAATCCTTACCACTGATAACTTGAGGAGGAGGGGTGTGAATGTGCTAGATTGGTGCTATCTTTGCAAATGTGATGGGGAGTCTGTTGAGCACATTTTGCTGCACTGTTTGGTTGCTAGGGATTTGTGGTCCTTAGTGCTCTCTATTATGGACTATGATTGGGTGATGCCTAGGAGGGTAGCTGAAGTTTTGTTGTGCTGGAAAAGGGATTTTAAAGACCCTCGGGCCTTAGCTATTTGGAGAGTGATCCCTACTTGTATTTGGTGGAATTTATGGAGAGAGAGAAATGGGAGATGTTTTGAGGGTGTGGCTGTGTCCATGGAGGGTCTAGGGGAAATTTTTTGCAGTCCTTGTTCTTGTGGGTGAATGCTTTGTTGGGTTCTCCCTTTTCGGAGTTTTTAGATTTCATTAGTTTTCTAGCTTGTTTGGTCTAGAGGTCTCAGGTTGTGTTTGAGTGCCAAAATTTTAGGGTGTTAAAATTTTGGTATAGAAGTTGGTGAAAAAGTGAGGAGAGAGAGTGAAAAAGTTAGTGAAAAAGTGGGTAAAAAAGTGAAAAATTTTATGGGAGTTGATGAAAAAGTGTGGAGAGAGAAATTTTTGTAATAATGATAAAATTTTGGAGAGCCAAAATTTTGGTTGTTGAACGCACCCTCAGTAATAGTCCTTTGTACTGTTCTTGTGGGTGAATGCTATGTTGGGTTCTCCCTTTCGGAGTTTTTAGATTTCATTAGTTTTCTAGCTTGTTTGGTCTAGAGGTCTCAGGTTGTGTTTGAGTGCCAAAATTTTAGGGTGGTTAAAATTTTGGTATAGAAGTTGGTGAAAAAGTGAGGAGAGAGAGTGAAAAAGTTAGTGAAAAAGTGGTAAAAAAGTGAAAAATTTTATGAGAGTTGATGAAAAAGTGTGGAGAGAGAAATTTTTGTAATAATGATAAAATTTTGGAGAGCCAAAATTTTGGTTGTTGAACGCACCCTCAGTATAGTCCTTTGTACTGTTCCTTCTATTCTTTTTCTTTTAATAAAATTGCCTTACTTATCAAAAAAAAAAAAAAAAAAACTTGGATCAATCGTTATCAGAAGTTTCAACCAAAGGAATTGCACGTATAATGCCATTAATCAGGTGATTTTGACCTATTTGGCTGTGGGAAATTTGATCAAATGGTGCATAACTCTTGCTGCAACCTATTTAGTGTAGTAGGTTGAAATAATCTAAAGACTATTGTTAACTAAAACACAATTAAAAACAAAAGTTGCTCAAGCCGTATTGGTTGCTCTTAATGAGAATCACAAATGCAAATAAGTCATATATGCAGTCGATATCCCTACATTTCCAGCAGACAGCAGGAACTCAGCTCTAAATGTAACCTGCAGGGGGATTCTGAGTGGGGTAGAAAGATCAAAATACAGCGGATTAGTAGAATATCTGTTTTCACTATAGGTGTTTGGGTCCACTTTTAGACTTGGGAAGTAAACTGCTTGCTTTTTGTCCATTTACCTGTTCATCCTTTGTGTCAATTAGCAGAAGTAGTTCTCATCTTTTCTTTTCTTGCGGGTTTCTTCAAGTCAAATTGTTTGTTCTGGGTGGTTAACTACTGGACAAAGTGTTAATTCCATATTGGCTGTTGGTGTTTTGTATCTGTAAGTTTTAATGGAAGGCTATAAATTCTATCAATGGTGTGTCTTTTTCCTGAAACCTGGAAGCAATCAAAATGGATTTGCAGACATTGCTTGATTCCTCCGTTAGTGAGCTTCCATTTATGATGAACATAGGTCGTCTTTTCCATTTAATTTCTATTTACTTGTTGGCACACAGTTGTTCACAGTTACAGAGAACTGTTATATATTTAATTTTGTTCTACCCAGATTAGTTGTGTTGAATTAGTTGTCAATGGTTTTATGCAAGATAAGAAGTGGTAATGTGGTATAGGATTTGAGTGTTTGAGGAGCGGACATTGTTATATGACTTGCATTGTTTTCTAACTCCCACAATCCACATTGTACAATATTTGTTTTTCTGGGCACATTGGAGATTGAATTTTGTTACCATAATAATTGGTCAACTCTCTTTCCCTCTCTAGCTCTCCTCATTCTGAATAATGAGTAAAAAGAGGTCCAAATGTTTATATTTTGATTTCCATTAGGACATTTTAATTCTTATAACTTCTGCTCATGGGCTTTTCTTTTGTTCTACAGGTGCTGTGTTCATTTATCATAGTGAATAGACATTCATTGGACCAAGGATTTTGCTTGCAATGCTATTCAGCCATCTGAAAAACTTCCAAACCGTTGTTGATATTCTGGCCCTGGTACAATTGTATGCTTTTGATTGCCTTCTTTTCTGCTAGTGTTATTTTTCCTGTAATTGTTTCCCCTCAATCAACTTGTTTTCTTTTCTTTTACTATCACAGAAACTGGATCTGACAGGAATTTTCATTTTTTTTGTTTTTTGGTACCAGTGTTGGAAATGTACCTTTGAGAACCGCTTTGATTGCTTATGCACCACAGGGGAAAATCTTAGAATCATGTGATCCTGATTTCTTGTTCAAGTGGATACATGGATAATCATTCCTTAAATGTACCCAATGCTTCTCATGACATAATAGAGCAGCCCTTAGTCATTGGGCAAGAATTTGCTGATGTGGAAACTTGCCGAAGGACTTTGAAAGATATTGCTATAGCACTCCATTTTGATCTCCGAATAGTCAAATCGGATCGCAGCCGGTTTATAGCCAAGTGCAATAAAGAAGGTTGTCCATGGCGCGTCCATGTAGCAAAATGTCCTGGAGTTCCAACTTTTACAATTAGAACCCTACAGGGAGAGCACACCTGTGAAGGAGTTCGCAACCATCATCATCAGCAAGCATCAGTAGGCTGGGTGGCTAGGTCCGTAGCAGAACGCATTAGGGACAATCCGCAATACAAGCCAAAAGAAATCCTGCAAGATATCCGTGATCAGCATGGGGTCGCTGTTTCCTACATGCAAGCTTGGAGAGGGAAAGAGCGTAGCATGGCTGCTCTTCATGGGACTTTTGAAGAAGGGTATCGACTTCTTCCTGCATACTGCGAGCAAATAAGGAAAACTAACCCGGGAAGTATTGCAACAGTTGTTGCAGCTGGGCAAGAAAATTGCTTCCATCGTCTCTTTATTTCCTATCGTGCATCGATCTATGGGTTTATAAATGCTTGTAGACCACTATTAGAACTTGACAGAGCACATCTTAAAGGGAAATACTTGGGTGGATTATTTTGTGCAGCAGCTGTTGATGCTGATGATGCATTGTTTCCCCTGGCTATTGGTATTGTTGATGAGGAAAGTGATGACAATTGGATGTGGTTCATGTCAGAATTGCGAAGGCTTCTTGGAGTAAATACTGAGAACATGCCTAGACTCACCATACTATCTGAAAGACAAAGAGGCATTGTTGAGGCAGTGGAAACTCATTTTCCAAGTGCTTTTCATGGTTTTTGTCTGCGTTATGTTAGTGAAAATTTCCGTGATACATTTAAGAATACAAAATTGGTGAATATTTTCTGGAATGCTGTTTATGCCCTCACGGCAGTCGAATTTGAAAGCAAGATTGCTGAGATGGTGGAAGTTTCACAAGACGTGATACCATGGTTTCAACAATTCCCTCCCCAACTTTGGGCTGTAGCATATTTTGAGGGTGTGCGATATGGCCATTTTACACTGGGGGTCACAGAGTTATTGTATAACTGGGCCCTTGAATGTCATGAACTCCCTATTGTACAAATGATGGAGCATATCCGGCATCAACTGACGTCTTGGTTTAATGATCGCAGAGATATGGGTATGAGGTGGGCCTCTATTCTTGTACCATCTGCTGAGAAGCGAATTTTAGAGGCTATTGCAGATGCTCGCTGCTATCAAGTTCTACGTGCAAATGAAGTTGAGTTCGAGATTGTATCGACTGAGAGGACAAATATTGTGGATATACGAAGTCGCATTTGCTCATGTCACCGTTGGCAGCTGTATGGTTTACCTTGTGCTCATGCTGCTGCTGCTTTGATTTCTTGTGGTCAAAATGCCCATGTATTTGCTGAGCCTTGTTTTACAGTAGTAAGTTACCGGGAGACCTATTCTCAGATGATAAATCCTATCCCAGATAAAAGCCAATGGAGAGAACTAGGTGAGGGGGCAGAGGGTGGAGGTGCCAAGGTTGATATGACAATTCGCCCGCCAAAGACTCGTCGACCACCTGGAAGGCCCAAAAAGAAGGTCCTTCGTGTAGAGAACTTTAAGCGGCCAAAGAGAGTTGTTCAATGTGGTCGCTGCCATATGTTAGGACATTCGCAAAAGAAATGCACAATGCCAATTTGACCTGAGTTAGCTTGTTCAAAGTATTCTTTTTGCTTTTTCTACTTTATTCGGAAATGCAATAGAATCGATGGTGTGCGATTAGTCTTTAATGTATGCTTAACTATTTAGTCCTTTTTGGCATGGTTCCATCTATATGTCTCGTGCATGTGATGGCAGCATGTTTGTGCTTCTAATCTTAACGAGCTTGACCAAATCATTGCGACCATGTTTCTATCAGGATAATCGTTATCCATTGGTTTCTCTTCAGAGCGTCATTTCTGGTTTTAGTTTGATCACTCATGCTTTTTGTAACGCATAGAGTCTCCTGGTTATCATTAAGTAATTGTAGTCATAATTTTTTTTTTGGCCCAGAATTTGTTTGTTTGTTTGTTTGGTTTGGCTAGGCCCCTTGCAGAATCTCAGGTTCCTGTAGAAAGTTGATCAGGGAAGCCCTTGGTGATGGGAGAATGGTTGGAAACAGGAGAAATATCAAGTGTACGTCATAGCTCATGTGCTTTATAGTTGGTTTGTAGCTAATATTCCTCTTACCGACATGCTTTTCGTGCTAATTCTGCACCTGGTCTAGTTCCGGTAATGGATACGATGTGAAGTGCGTGAAAGCATTAACAGATGAAATGATCTGGTCGGTCCTCCAAGAGCTCAACAAAAACGAGTGACATACTAACAACGCAATATTGCATCCTTGGTAAAAGTAAAGTTTCGGGTTTCCTCACTTAACTTGCTTAAGGAAGTAAGCACCAGTACTAACAGCTTGTCACTTATATATAATTAGGCCACCCACTTGCCTACACCAGTGGGCAATACACGCAATTAAGTCAAAGAAAAATCTAAGACACAACAAATAAATACTCTAACAAACAAGACAGAATCACTACAAGGAGACATGCTTGGACGGAAGAACCCTTTGTCTAATCGTTCTGGCATGCCGGGGCCCCCTCCCATTGCTCTAGCCATAAGCTATGGCAGCTCCTGCTTCCAACCACAGGGGCCCGCCCTGTGAGGCCAGAGAGGTGTTTAGGTAGCTCCACTGGTTAGAGGACTATTCAAATTCCAGAATATATGTTAAAAGCTTATGCAATGAATTTCAAAGGTAGTCGGGCTGATGCTTTATCACTAGCTGATTTTGCTTACAACAATAGTTACCACTTTAGTATTGGAATGACTTTCTATGAAGCTCTGTATGGAAGGATGTCACACCCCCAATTCCATTTATCCCTTAAATGAGGGCAGGACTAGATAAAACCTGACAAACAGAGTAATTTTTCTTTATCTTTCTTGGGAAGGTAGCAGGGTATATAACTTCAACCAAATAATAACAACCCAACTAGGCATTAGAATCTAAAATCATCATCCATAGAAATCATAGTCATTACTATCTCCTTTTTTTTTTTTTTTTCTCTCTCTAGTCATAGTCATAACTATTACTTCATACAAACCAGAGTTTTTGTTGTATTTGTCTATAATAAAATTCTTACGCAATAATTATCAAAATAAAGCCTGATTTGCGTCTTTCTCCATTCATCCTTATTCTACTCCTAGACTTGGTCTCAGGTATGCATATCATCGATCATTGTGGAATATATCTCTTGGCTATCTGGAATGTATATTTAAAATGGGTGACTTGTGAAACTCAGTAAGCCAATAGGACATGCAGTAGTGCGTGTGTATTACGTGACTTTTAACAAATTAATAACGAAATCAATAAGTAATCATTTAACTGTATGCACACCTTCAAATCAACAAAACTACTTTGAAAAATGATGTTATTTTAGGAAAACAAACTTTTACTTCATATAATTTAATTTTTCCCACGGTAGACCATGTGTACACTATTTCAACCCAGAGACAGGGTTATTCGTTCCATTCACCCCTTTCATCGGAACTTGTCCCATTCACCACTTTCGTCGAGACTTGTCCCATTCACCCCTTCCGTTGGGACATTTATTTGTCTAGCCGGCTTACCCCGTACTCAGGCTATTTCATATCATCACATTAAGCAGTATGGTATCGACTCTCTTGTATTTTCGTCAATTCCAACAGTACTACTGGAGTCTCAAAAATACATCAATCACATCAAATATATATTTTTCATTTGTCAACATTGCTTAACAGAACATATATATATTTTTCGTAACATTGCAATTACTTTTGCAACTTCCCAAATACATTATCTATATGATTACAAGCATGATTCATCATGCTTGTAAAAATTTATGCAACATGTAACAAAAAATTCATAAGATCATTTTATTCTTTATGTCATTCTAAATAGATGCAAGAAAAATATTTCTTATGCATAAAACTTGCCCTGAAATTTATACTGTTCAAATTATTATTCATGTCAAAAAAACCACTATGCATGTTACTAATCATGCACTATTCACGTCAAAAAACCAGTACACATGTTACTATTCATGCACTATCCATGTCAACAAAATAAACATATATTTTTAAAGCAACAATTCATGCCACTTTTGAAATAACAGTACAGTTCACTTTCCTGATCTGTGAGCATTGGCACTAGTGATTTTCTCCTTAACTACAATACACAAACCCATCATAATCCTAAGCTTAGGAGATACTAACCAAAACTTTGCACTAAAACTAAAGTTACCTTTTTCTCTTCCGTCCTTTATATTTTCTTTTCTTCTCTCATTCTCTACTCTCCTCTAACGCCTCTCCTTTCTTTCTTTTTATTTCCTTCACATTTGGCAATCATTCCCCTGCTATTTATAGTTGAGGATTGCGGACATACAATTAATGCAATCTCCCCTCTCTTTTTTTGTTATCTCAAACGCTCGCTCACTTTTTTCATGTTTATGAGTAGGCCTGTGCATCGGCGGTGCCGGTGGCAGTTATGTCCTCAAACATATCAAATGAGCCTACATGAACAATCTCCACTCGTCTTGCTACGTCTCTATTCCTTCTGTCTGCCATTATCTCCTAAGATACAAGAGTAGGTTATAGATCAAAAATCATAAGTCAATATACACAATGACATACTACTCCTATTTTATGAGACTCTGTGCTTCCTAGCACCCTCATTTTCCTTAGGCTAACTATCCCTGCTTTCCTAAACCTTAGCTTTGATACCATCTGTAATATCTCGAACCATGAAGACCTCTACCTATGTCTTATAGTAATGAACGCCGTTGTTAAGCTGAGGTTACGGTTAGTGGATGGATTGTTAAAGCAACAGTTTCTAAGTACAAAACATTATCAAATTCATACCTTTATAACACAAAAGAGTACTAGTCTGCCGTCTATGTATAAAATACAAAACATGGCAAAAGTTGACTACATAATTACAAACTATTCAGGTTTTGAAACTTAAAGTCTCTTACTTTTCTTCCTCAATATCGCTGATGATGATAAAGTCAGGAGACCCTTGCTGAATCCACTTATGGACACATTTTATTATGATTTCTAGGTTGTCAATAACCCAGACCTGTATGACAAGCTTTAGGATTAAGACCCCGTAAACATAGTTTTAGTAAACCCTCCCATATACATGTTGCCTTTCTGCTAAAATAATTTAACAAACAACGTTGAGTCCAAATGACTTAGTAAAGCTACTGGTTAGTACAACATGTAGCAGATAACATGAATAAGACATTTGAAAAAACCAATTCATCAATTCAACAACATAACAAAAGATGAAATAAAGGAAAAGACTCAGAATAATGATATTCTTTCCAAATTTCAACCACCACCCTTCAGCATCACTCCAAGATTGAAATATGGAATACAACATCACTCGCAGATTGAAATATACATCCTTTCTTAGAACCATTTCGCGTACATTCGGAGGTACTCTTGGACCCTACTCTTATCCACTAGAGTAACTACGGCTAGGATGCCACAACTTATGGTCCACATCCTCATGTGCATAGTACTGTCACGTCTTCAAATCACCAGTTAAGTATGCATGTCTCATGCCAATGCTTAGCATTATATGATATGCCATACCTTAATCATTAAACCTCCCTTGAAAGTCATATTTTTCAACATAGAAAACAATTGACATTTTTGAAAGAAAAGCATAGGTATTTGAAGAAAAATAACACCTCGTTTCAAGGTTAATACCCAATTAACCTCCAAGTTGAAATAATGAATATTTTGACATAATCAAAATGACATAGTGTTTTAAAATAACAAGGAACCTTCAAATAATATTTCCGAGCATTTGAAAAACATAGGCTATGTTTGGATTGGTTTTGAATACGTTTTTGATGTAATGATTAAGAAAATTTGTTGAGATATATTTTTTTAGGTGTTTGTGAAAATGGTGGGGTCCATAAAAATAATGTTTGGAAAGAGAAAGTTATTCCTTTGAAAACTGTGAGAGTAAAAAAGTATGTTTAGAAATAAGATTTTTGTGAGAAGAGTTTTTATGGGTTTTTATGTTGTTTTTCACAAAAATTGAGGCCAATGATTAGATAGAAAATTTTTATTGAAGATTGAAATGTTTTTTTGTGTGAAAAAATCATGTTTGGATTGAAAAATGTTTTTAAAATTATTAAAATTAAAAAAATTTCAAGATCATAAACCAAACATAGCCATATTTTGCTAAGAATTTTACAAAGAAATGGATCAAATTTTTGTAAAACCACTTTACTAGAGATTCGAACTTTGAAAACAAGACTCTTTTGGAAACATGAGCTGTTCTTCATTCAAGAAGATCAAGAATACCACACAACATCAATAGATTCAAGAATCCTTTTGAAAAACACAAGAGATTCATAAACAAACTTCTTGAAAGATGTAAAAGGTTTTAAATCGAAATAAAAGAAAACCAAGCTAAACTTTGCCTCTAGTATAGCCAAATTCCTCTAGGTTCTTTTCTCCTTTTTCTCCCAACTTTACTTCTCTATTGCTTTAAGATTTAACTCACAAAATACTCACTTGATGGTGTAATTCTACATGGCCGGTTATCACCTCTATTTATAGGCAAAGGAATCCGATCAAAACATGACAAAAATTATTAATTCAGGGACCTCTATGACTAAGTTGAAAACCGAAGGATGATTTGTTAAAAAGGGTCAAAACCTAGTATGTAACCCTTAATTTATTGCACATGCAATTTTTCCCATCTTTAGCTTGCCTATACTTAAGTCATACGTGTCCAGATACATTCTAAAATCATTATTTTTATAATTTGCACTATAATTATTGGCATTGTAATTATTTTATGAATTTAATTTTGTCATATGATGCCATGAACTAATTAAGTATTTTTGTGTAGGGTGATAAAATTAATTGCTTTCTAGACTCGCAAAGAACAAGAGCAATCTATTGGGACACATGGCAGAACAAGAAGGATTGATTAAGGACAATGTTGTAATTCTATGAAGAAATGAGAGACACTTAAATCTCAGCCTTCATCTCTCTTTTCACTCTCTTTTTTTTTACCTAACAAACCCTACATCTTATTCTCCTCCTCCCTAATTTTTCTAACCTAGCCTCTTTTTTCCTACTCTCTCTCTCTCCCCCCCTTGGCAGACACTTCTCCTTATCTTTTCACTCTCTATTATTTTTATTTTTTCTCTCACCTCTTTGCCGCTCACTACTTTTTCTCTCCTTTTGTTTTAACCTAAACGCACCTCTCCTCTCTCTATTCTCTTTTTTTCTCTTTCTTCCATTTATCTTTCTCTCTGGCCAAACCCTATTTTCTCTTCTTTCTCCACGACTCACCTTTTCTTTTTCCTTTTCTCTCTTCTCCTATTTTTTTCTATCTTAGCCGATTCCTTTCCTCTCCACCTACCTTCTTCTCTTTGGCCGAATATCACTTCTCTCTCTCTCTCTCTCTCTCTTTCTCTTTTCTTCTATTTTCTCATGGTTTCCAACATCAAGTTTTACTTTTAGTTTCTAGATTAGTTTCTTTTGTGCTTTATTATTCCAATGTCTTGTATTTCAATTCCTAGGATTTAGATTTAAGTTTCTCGCTTTTTAATTTTTTGTAATTTTATTTCAATTTTGGATTATATTTTTCTTTTCTTTTAACTTGAATCTTGGGTTGTAATAAGAAAATATTATTTAATTCAAGAATCTCGTGCTCTCTTATTTTTATGCCTTTTCATTTAATTATTGTCATTTATTTTCCGTCATTTATTTACCGTCATTTATTTTCTGTCATTTACTTTAGTGCATGTTATGTTCTTAGTTACGTTTTGTGTTGTTTTAATTTGGTTTCAATCTCTTATAAATCCAAAATATGAATCTGAACTGTGTTCAGTAAATGCTTTTTATATTCTCTTTGTTTTTACACGAGTATTAAATTAGTTTATTTTCCTTGAAGAGACGATCTGGCCTTTCGGGCTATTTATTTCACCACAGAATTCCTATACTTGGGATAACTTTTGTGCTGTTCATTTTAGAGTGAGTCAAATTGCAAGCTAAGTTTCCAATTTAATCACCATCATCCAATCGGTTTTACATTGTGTATATCCAGTCAGTTTTTCACTTTTGTGGTAGTCAATGGCAGAGTCCAACCTGTCTTCCTTTTGAGCCTATCCAAAACATGATTACAAAACTTGAATCTAGTCTCCATACATAAGTAAATTTCGGCCTCATTAGTGTCTAAGTGCCTGCCATGTCATTTGAAAGCTTAAGTGATCAATTTGGCACCTACTTGCTTCCAAATCATCAAATTAGCTTAGTATTTCTTTAAGCAAAAGTAATTAGCAAAAATACTCTAAATGTAGACAAGAGCATATGATTACTAATACAAAGCTATCGAGTTTATTGAGACCTTAATCATGCTAATTATTGCTAATTACCCACCATTGCACCACTAAACCAAAACTTTGTTTTTCATCAAAAATTTGTATTTTTTGTTAATCAAAAGCTCGGGGTATGACATATTCCCCTACTTAAAAACAATTCCGTCCTTGGAATTTTAAAAAGCACAAAGAACGTACCAGTTAGTCAAACGACTATGGATATTTGTCATGCATGTTTACCCTTAACTCCCATTATGCTTCAGTCATATCATGACTCTGCCATAACACTTCTACTAAGGGAAGCCTTTTGTTACGTAGCTCTTGCTCCTTTCGATCTAGAATTGCAACAGGTTGCTCTTGATAGGTTAAATTTTTTTTTCTATGTGTATGGGTGTATAGTCTATCACATGAGTAGGATCTAGAACATATTTCCTCAGCCGTTAAATATCATATACTCATTTGAATTCTGGTGGTAAAGCTAATTGATAAGCTGTTACCACTACTTTTTGCAAAATTTCAAAAGGTCCAACATATCGTGGACTTTACTTTCCTTTCTTTCCAAATCTCTTAAGTCCTTTCATAGGAACCATTTTCAAGAATACCTTATTTGCTTCTTCAAATTCTAACAATTGTCTATGATTGTCAGTATAACTCTTTTGTTTCCTTTGAGCTACTTTTAACCTTTCTTTGATCAATTATACCTTTTCACATGTCCTTTGTATTAGGTCAAATCCAATCATCTCTCTTTCTCCAACTTCATCATAAAAGAAAGGTTGTCTACATTTCTGTCCATATAGAGCTTCGTAAGGTGCCATTTGAATACTTGTTAGATACGTATTGTTATACACAAATTCCACAAGTGGTAAATATTGAATCCAAGATCCCTTGAATTCCATAACACAAGCTCTAAGCATATCCTCTAGGATCTAAATTACCCTTTCTGATTGTCCATCAGTTTCAGGTTGAAACGCAGTACTAAACTTTAGCTGTGTACCCAATTCTTTTTGGAATCCATTCTAAATTCTTGAGATAAAACATGTATCTCAATTAGATACTATGGATCTAGGTATTCTGTTCGTACAATTTCCTTAATTAGAGTAACATGAGCTGACTTCATTAAGCGATCTATGACAACCCATATAGCATACTGCCCAGGTAATGCTCTTGGTAACCCAATTACAAAATCCATAGCAATTTCATCCCATTTCCATATTGGAATTTGTAAAGGTTGTAACAATCCTGCAGGTTTCTAATGTTCAGCTTTCACTTGATGGCATAACAAACGTCTACTAACAATTTCCGCTGCTTCTCTTTTCATACTAGGCTACCAAAACTTTGTTAAATCCTGATACATTCTTATGGAACCTGGATGCATCGTATACTTTGACCTATGCACTTCCTATAGTATTTGTTCCTTAATTTCCTTAATTTCTAGAACCACTATCCTTTCCAAAAATATGCAAGTCCATCTGTCTTAATCACTACTTCTGTTGTAGTACCTTTGTCAACAAGCTCTTTAACTTTCAGGTCTTGAGCCTACTCAACTTTAATTTGTTCCTGTAGTGTAGATTGAACTATCAACACCATTAATTGCTTTACTTCTTCATTCAAAAGTAATTCAATTCATTCATTTCCATATCTCTTTCCAATTCAAACTAAAATTTCTGATTTCTTCCATTTCCTTCCACAAACTTCCTACTCAAGGCATCTGTCACAACATTTGTCTTTACAGGATGATAGTTGATGGAACAATCATAATCCTTGATTAGTTCCAACCATCTTCTTTGCCGTATGTTTAACTCCTTCTGAGTAAAGAAGTATTTCAAACTTTTATGATCTGTATAGATTTCACACTTTGCTCTATACAGATAGTGCCTCCAGATTTCAATGCAAACACTATACCTACCAATTCTGAGTCATGAGTGGGGTAATTCTTCTCATGTGCCTTAAGCTGTCATGATGCATATGTAACGCCCCGAACCCCGTTGGTCAGGGGGTTACTTCTAAGAGTAAAATTAGTGAAAATCGACGAAAATTAGGGGGTAGAAATCAGTTATCACAAAATAAACAATCTTGAAAACAAAATCACAATTAAAACTCGAATATAATTAAATAAAAACACTTTGTTTAGAACTCTTTAAAAAAATTACAAAGAAAACACTCGATCTAACTGAAACTCTAAGCTTTCTCTCAGCTACCCGCCCATACGCCATCTAACACGACTCTCAACATGCTTCTAAATATCATCTGAAAAAGAGGATAGATATGGGGCTGAGTTTGACAACTCAATAAGCAAAATCATTATGCTAGGGTGCACTTCATGAGCTACATTTAGAAAGTAAGAATCAATAGAAAACTGTAAATCTCAATCCATATAACTATAACTATAACTATAAAAATAATTTTTATCTTTATAATAATACTATAAAAAATTCCTTTGGCAAAAATTGTGGGTCATGTTTACCCCGGTGATAGGGTTGTGCATTCCGCAGACTCCTTGCGCACTTATTGTAACAATTGCTGTAACTTTAAACTTTGGGCCTAAGAGTTTGAAAACATCACACATATTATACAATAATCATCCACAAAATATCATACACATATGAAATATGAGATAAATCATCAAATAATAACATATACTTTAAAAAGGCTCATGATTACACCAATGCATGCAAAACATTCCATAATAATTTTAATGTAACATAATGCACATAAAACTCCGAGGGTTTTCAATAAAACATGCAATTTCAAATATCACCTCAACCTTTTAGGAAAATCTAGCATAACAGCCCCACTTACCTCGCCCTTCATAACACTTGAACCCTTTATCAATTAACCTCCAAGACCTCAAGAAACTAACCTAGAACCTCTGAAAAGACTCTTGATTTCTCATTCTCCTAATCAATACACATCGCAGAGACTAACAAAGGATTTATAAAAGACTAGATTGCAATCTCATTTAAAAAATGACTCCAAAGATAAAAAGATGATAAGATTGAGTTGCTATCCATTTTAAAATTCAAACATAATTTAGAAGTATTTAAATTCAAAAATTTAAAATCTAAAGAGATAAAGATAAAGCATATCTTCTTCAAATTTCAAATACTTTTAAAAAGATAACCTTTTCAAATCAAATCAACATTTCAAACATTAAACGCTTTTAAAACAAGAAAAATTTTTCAAATAGTTCAAAATTTGAAATTAAAAAAAAATATTTTATTAATAAGAAGAAAATTCAGGGTGCTACCGCATAAGCAATAACTTTTCCTTCTTGCATCAATACCCCTTTAAACCTTTTCTCAAGGCATCTGTATAGATACTATATAGAATTGATTCCTTGGGTAAGGCTAGAATGGGTGCATAAATCAGCCGCCCTTTAATGTTGCACAAGTGATTTAAAAAATTTTCTCATCATTAGATTAGTACCTTTCTTGATTAACTTAATTTTTACATTCTCCTCCTAACTTAGAGTAATTTCTAAATTATTAGTGACATAGTCTCATGTGATTAACTTGTATAAGCTTTGAAATTATTTTATTTCATTCTCTTTTCCCTAGGCTCAGCTGACCCTTGAGTTCCCATTGGTTGTTGACTTGTTTTGTCTGATTTGCATGCATCTTGCGTTAAGAGTATAAGGGCCAATCAGAGGTAGCTTGGTGATTTTGGAAGATTTGGTGTTGTGCTAATCATTATCTAGAGAAGAAAGGAGATGACACTTGGCAATTTCTGCCTTCTTTCCGCCCAAGCTAGACATTCCCCATGCTTGCTTCTTTAAGTTATGTGCAGCTCCATGATTACCTACAACTAGGTTAGGTGGCAAGTTAGTAATAACTCCAAGCATTAATTATAGTTAACCTAGCCAATTTAAAGCCAAACCCGATTGTGTGTGGCTTTTTGTCTCCTTGATATTGTCGACATAGAGAGTGAGAGAGAGAGTGTCGAGTAGAGCCATTCAGCTGAGAGGAAGAAGAAGAAAAAAGAGAAGAGGAAGAAGAGAAGAAGAAAGAAAGAGAAATAGAAAAGAAGAAAAGAAAGGGGTAAGCCTTTTAGGGCTCTCGGCTATGGGAGAAAAACCTCTCCCATGAGCCCCTCTCCCTTGTATTTTTCTCCTTGTTTCCCTTGTCTAACTATGAGGTTTGCTATAGGTATTTTTTTGGAGAATCATCAACTACATCCGAAGCTAGAAGGTAAGGCTGATAGAGGTTTGTTGTCAATTGGGATTTGGGGTCGTTTGTTGTAATTTGGTGATGGAAAAACAACCTTGGGGGCCACGGCTTGAGTTGGATGATGACTTTGGGAATTTGCTTGTGGAATAGATGCATGCATGTGGTTGGATGATGATGAAATGGGAAGGGAGAAAATCATTTGGCCGAATATTTGTTCTTCGCATTTTTTTTAAAGAAAAATCGTGTTTGCCTTGATGTTTAAGTGATGTTGGATATTTTGCATGTAGGAAATGTGAGTATAAAAAGGGGGATAAAAGCCTAGATAGATCATGGGTTGCACTTGAAAATAGAACAACGCATGCAAGTGTAGTTTCATAGATTTTCTTCTTCTTTTTATGCTTTGTTTAAACCGTGTGAATTAGTGCATTTGTGACCTTGGAGATGAAGAAAGAAAAGAGTGATCAAATCATGAGGAACATAAGGGTCACGGCAGTGCCCTATGACAAACTCTCTTTGGGTTTTTGTGGCTGGAAAATGTGAAATAAGTGGCATCTGGCAACATGCATGAGTGTTTAATGATTTGAAAAGGACAATTTATTAATGGAAGCTTTTGCATGCCAAATTGTTCCTACTAATCATCTTTGAATGTGTTTTGATGTTATCAATGTAAATCTTAGGATTAAGGCAACCCAAGAGGGGGTGAATTGGGTTTCAAAACTTTTTCGAAACTCACCCTTTAGAAAGTGTTTGCTAGCTACAAGTCTCACAAAGAGAAGTGATTGCAATAAAAGATTGAACACAAGAATATATATTGTAACTTAGAATAAGAAACTAATAGCACAATGTAATGAGATAAGGGAAGAGAAGCAAACACAAGATTTTTAGGTGGTTCGGCAAACCCGCCTACATCCACCCCTCAAGCTCCTTTACCGAGCCTTGAGGTTTTTCCACTATGCTCCCTTCAACCAAGGGAGATTCCTTACACTTGAGCTTGAGAAACACCTCTTCAAGCCTCAAGAACGAGTTTGAGAACAAACCTCTCTAAACTCCTTCTTTTGATGAACAAACCTCACCAAAAGGAAACAAGAGAATCACTCTCTTAATAGTGTATGGGGATGAACAAAAATGCTCACTAAAACTCCTTGATGGAGTAGATATTACAATGAGAAATTTCTATCTCTTAAGCTTCACACAACAACAAGGATGTGAAAGTGTTGATTATGTGTGAATGATGTTTGAACAAGGATTGAAAGGTTTTAGATCACTCTTAGCTTTGGCAAAATGATTTAAGTTGTTCAGCAACTTTTAAAAGGCGTAGGAATGGCTTTATATAGGCCTCATAAGAAAAATAGCCGTTTATAGCCGTTGGGAGTCGAGCTGTTAAAAAACTCTCGATGAACCGGTCGACCGCTACATGAACCGGTCGACCGCTGCAGGTTAACGTTACACAACGGTCATAATGTCAGAAGTCAGAACGACTCTTTTTTAAACTTTTTCAAACCAACCGGTCGACCGCTATACCAAGCGGTCGAAGACCGGTCGACCGCTACATGAGCCGGTCGACCTCCTCAACTTAAGCACATGATCCGGTTGTTTTAAAAACACGATTTTGACCAACTTAAAATACCCAATTTTAAAGACTAACTTCCCATAAGTATATAAAAGGTTTGGAGTTTGATTGGATATTTTAAAGCCATTTAAAAACATTTTTAAATCTTCAAAACAAGAGGTAAAACATTTCATGCAAGTTTTGAAGAAATATGCAAGTGTGTGTTCAAATCCTTGTTAAAGATGAAGACTTAGAGTTACAAAGATTACCCTAGCATCTTGAGTCTTCACTTTAAGAGCACTTCCATTGAAGGGATGTTACTTGATCGCTTCGTGCTCATTTTGGATCCGCTTTGCTTCACATCTCAATTACTTCTATTGTTATCATCAAAACATTGATTGTGACTAAAAGCCAACAATCAATATGTTGTTGCATAGAGGTGTGCATATAGTTATGTCAAGCTATGCATGCAAAATTTCCTTAAAGATATAGAACACCCGAATGCACTAGGAAATGTTTCTAATAGGAGTAGTCTGAATTTTTACACCAAAATTTTCAGAAATAAAGTTTAGTATTTGTAGCTCTTGCTCTAAAAATTTCAGTTAATTTGAATAAGTGAGAAAGACCGAAATGCACTTGGAAGCATCTGAGGGCAGTTTCGACATTTGAGAGAAAACTGAGGGTAAAATTGTCCAAGTTCAAAATTTGGACTTATGGCTAATATGGACTTTATTCAAGGGTATTAGGGTAGAAATTGGAGCCCAAAGCTAATTCACATGAGGCCCAAAACACATGGCCTAATGTGAAAATAAAACCGGCCCAATAGATTTAATGAGATAATTAGCAATTAATTAAAAAGTAGTTTAGTACTTAATAAATGAAAATTGTATAATATTAATTCCATTGGGACCATTAAGTGACTAAATGAAGAATAATAACTAATGATATAAAGATAGTAATTTAGAAGCACAAATTTTAAGAAATAGTCAAAGGAAAATAATAAAATGCAAGCATAAGATTTTAGTCCAATAAATTAGAATTAGTATGTAATTAGTACGTACTAATATTTCTTTTCTCTTTTAGTGTCCTAATATAGGTTAAATGCATTTTTACGCTATATCCTTTCATTTTAAATGTGAAAGTGCATATGTGCATTTATTGATCGACCTTTGTAAATTGTATATCTGTTATGTGTGTGACATGCCATGTTGCATAATCATCTCATGGGTATATGAAACGTTGTCTTGACTGGAAAGAAACCTAAACCTAGAGGTGGTCCTGAGGTTGGGTGACGCTATCATTCACATTGGGAAAGTGCAAGCCACCACTGAGAGAATAGTGGTTGGTTTCCCTAGGCAATGGAACAAGGCTTGCCTAACCAGATCTTGGTGCAGGTGGCACGGGACAGTCTCGGAGGAGAGGAGGAACGCATAGCCCTGACTCTGTGGGTTAAATAGAGCACAATAGGGACACCTCTACTGGACCGGAAAAGAAAGAAAGTGAAAAGATTGGGAAACGAATACATCATTGCTATATTGCATTGCTCATATATCATTATTCTACTTATTATGAGTATTGCTTAATTATTGATTATTCACTGCTATGATTGTTCCTGTTTATTTATCTTGTATGTCATGTCCCCTTTCCCTCCTACTGAGTCACTAGGACTCACTCATTTTCTCTGTCTTGGATTTTTGTATGTGTCGTTGCGGATATCAGACTCCACAAATGAAGACCTTCGTGAGCGAGTAGACCTTGGATATTGATCCCTATATCCTTTTTATTAAGATACGAACATATGTAACAGACACGCTCGAGGTATATGTGGGGTACGAGCCCTACTGGTACCTTAAGGGACCACCCCTGCCCCCACTCCCCCTCCTAGAGGGCTTTGGGCTAGTTAACGTCGACCCAGTTCTTTTGCACATAGTTCCTCCTCCATGGGCCCCGTCGGTAGAGGGTATCAGAGAGACCAAGATCATAGATCTAACCTCCGACATCGAGCCGGAGGATTAGTTGACCTTAGCAGTAGTCGTGTCTTTTAGTTTGGAGTTTTAGGTTTTAGTCAGCTTGCAGTTCTAATAGTGTAGCTTCGCTGATGTAGTAGTATAGAAAGCTTTTGTACCTACCTTCTCTACTTTTGTAAATCCTTTAGAAGAATATTCTTTTTGTAAAAAGAGAAACTCCGTGATTTTAGTGGAACCATGTATTTATCTTTCAAAATTTTTCTTATCTCATTTCTTTCCTTTTTGCAATATTATGTTATCTTTTCTTTTATTTCCTTTCCTTTAACTTTCAAAAATTTTAAAACATTAAGGATTATCTCTAAATATCACTTTTTCATTAAATTCCTGAAAAATCTATTTTTCTCTGCTTAATACATTTCTAACTATAGTATTATTTTAATTAAATGTTTCCACTAAACTTATTCAAAGCCAAAGGCCAGTACTTTATAGAATTGATTTGTGCCGTAATCCCCGCTTGTGTGCATACCATCTCTATAGTGAGCCTGAAGGGTACGTATTGGCACGGGGAATGACAAAAGAATACAAAGAAAATCTTAAGAAATTCGAAATACCTGAATTTGCTTCATGAAATTTGTCTAAATTGTTAAAAGCAAGAAAATCCTTTTTTTTCCTCTTGATGGTGTAAAAGTGAGATATGCAAAAACTAACACTAACTAGTAGTTTAAAGTCACGGTCGTTGCTTCTAAATCTCACAAATATAAATGTGAAAAAAATAAAATAAACCTTCGTGTAACTTAAAACTCACGATCAATGCATCAATTTTAAAAGCAAATGTTTCTAATTTCAAATCCATCTTATGCTTAAATTTTAAACAGTTTAATATAGTGTCAAATTTTAAAATAGTCTCCCTTTTAAACATTCAACATTTAAATTTAAATAATTGTTAGATGTATGCCCTCAAAACCAATTAATTTGGAATAATTATGAGATACTTATTGTTGTTGATTAATCACTTGTATATTATTTTGAGTACATGCAATGACGTAATGAAAGTCTAAGAGCAACCCAAGAGGGGGGGTGAAGTGGGTTTAATTAAAAGTTAAAACTTTTTCAAGAAGATTAAATAATCAAAACAATAAGGCAAAAATCAACAATAAGAAAAGAACAACAAAGATGTAGGGTTTAGAGAGATGACACCGTATGTTTAGGTGGTTCAGCCAATACTTGCCTACGTCCACCCCCAAGGCTATTGACTTCCTTGGGCTTCCTCCACTATTTATCAAATAGCAAGTACACCTTAGCTTCCGGGGTGCTAAGGAACCTTTACAATGCGTTTCTAGAGCTCACGCTTTAACTCTTCTTCACAGATCCTTAAACCAAAGGATTTTTTCTACTCACTCGAGTAGGACCCAGTGTTTACCCAACACTCACGAGATTTACAAATGAATGGGTACAACCAGAAAGTCACGGAATAGCCAAGTATACAAGTGTTAAGGACAAGGGATAGAAAACAGCAAGTGAAACAAGCTAAAGTATTTCAGAGAACAAGCAGGCTCTCTTGGTGGGTACTAGCTTCTCTCTTCTTCAAGGCTCTTTCTCTCTCTCAAAATGTTAGGTGAAGAAGTAAGTACAAGTCGACGTTCGTTCGAGATATATAGTCTTCTTCTTTGAATCTTGCATTTAAGGCGATTTGACTTTCAACAGTCATCGTGGTAGGTGAGAATGGCCGTTGGAAAGGTGCCAGTGATTTAATGAGCCATTTTGAGCGATCTGACATTTTCCGGAAAATCTTCAACCAAGTGGCATGTGCTGACACATGAACGGTATGTGTTGGCACATCAAAATTTGACCAAAAAAGAGGGCGCTCGGGAGTCAGTGCAATGTGTCGGCACCATGTCTTCTATGTGTTGACAGTTCTTTTTGTCTGGAAAGCAGGTCTCGGGTGTAAGTGTAATGTGTCGGCACCATGTCTTCTATGTGTCGACACCAAAGAGTGCTGGAGAGAGTTTTTGCAATTTTCAAGCTTCCAAATTGTTCCAACACATATTTAAATACCTACAAAGAAGAATTTAATCGTATTAACTTGTGTAGTGATATTTCAAAACAACTTATACACATAAGGAGAGAGAAAACTTCAATCCCTTGAATTATAACTTTGGAAGTAGTGGATTGACTAAAATAAAATCTAAAGTCTTCAATCCTGAGAAACTTTTGTTATCATCAAAATAAAATATGATTTGTTTTACAAAAACAAAACAACCTTGGGCTAACACGTAAGATGTCATATTGTTGAGTAACATTGTATAAAAGTTAGGCTAACGATTAATGAATTGAAAGCGGGAAGTATGACTTTTCGGATCCTTGTTAACTCACTTTGTTCTAGACTGAGATACATGATAATGTACAAATAGGTCTGTTGTTGTTGTGCCTTTATAATATAGAATGATGGACTCCATCATTGAGATGATGACCTTAAGTAGACGAGTGAATGCAATGTAAGAGTACATGCACAGAACGGATCAAATATGAATACCTTCTGAAACGATCATTGATGTAGAGAATGATATTCAACACAATTAGCTTATGTTGTCCTTAGACCTGAGAGAGTTATGCAAGTTTGCTTGTTATGTGCTTGTGCTTTGACTGAGTCATTTGGTGATGATCTTCGCAGATCAAATATTCCAGATAATGTTGGGCCTTGTGCATAGTAAGTGAATTTGTATAATTGCTCAATATGGAATCCACCAGTCTCTTGATGAGGCAGTATATTCATTATGTCTGTATATTGTTGGACTCAAATAAAAACGCTGCGTTGCGAGATTTTGTGAAAAGTGTTTTCACGATTTTTGCGAAAATTATTTTTGCAACTTTTGGAGTCCAACTGGGTACAGACTGAGAATTAAGAATTATATGAGCTAGGGACTTAATCAGTGATATTATTCCAGTCCTATTAGCTCATGTGGAATATAGTATGGTGGAAGGATAAATAAACATATAATTGTTAGCAAAAGGATTTCATAAAAAATAATCTCATTATCTCGGGGGTCAATTGTGATATGTTAATGGACATGATCACAATTTGTAGAAGCAAAAAAAAAAAGATTACAGAATATAAGAGGGTTTAATGAAAAAGAGTTTTTCATGATGATCCTACGGCCGAGATTTGAGATCCCTAAAGATCCCATGCATAAGCACAATTGAGTTCTGAGCAGCCATTATAAATAGCTCAGAAGTTCATTTGAGAAGAAGAGAATTCTTTTTCGAGACTCTCTCTCTTTAGAAAATCTCTCTCTAAACTCTCTCAAAAACTATGTTCGTGGATCTAAAGGAGACAGAATACTTGGGCTGCTTTGATTCAACGATCATTTCTGTTGTAATCTCGCACTCTAACGATAATCACTGAAAATCAAAAAAATCTTTAAAATTTTAAAAGTTTGACTATATCAAAGCTAAGGATTCAACTATTTAAATGAGTTGAGCTCAAATTTCAAATCTAAAGAGAATGTTTTGAATTTCAAATTTCAAATATAATTTAAATAGTTTTATCTCTTTATTAGAAATTTTCAGGCATTACACTAATTTTGAAAATCTTGCTACAAATCTTCGATAATCACTCTTAAACTGATGGACAGTCAGAGAGGACAATTCAAATATTAGAGGATATGCTTAGAGCTTGTGTGCTAGATTTTAAAGGCCATTGGAACTACTATTTGCCATTGGTGGAATTTGCCTACAATAATGCTTATCAGACTAGTATTGGCATGGCTCCTTATGAGGTGTTGTATGAACGCAAGTGCAGATCGCCACTTTATTAAGATGAAATTGGGGAACAACAGTTGCTAGGTCCCGATATTGTACAGAAGACCTGTGAGAAAATTAGGATTGTTAGGGAACACCTCAAAGCTGCTCAGAGTAGGCAAAAGAGTTACGCGGATGTTAGACGGCATGATTTTGATTTTCAGGTGGGCTATAAAGTATTTCTTGAAGTGATGCCCCTAAAAAGGATCAAGTGGTTTGGAAAGAAAGGAAAGTTAAGTCCGCGATTTGTGGGGCCCTATGAGCTTTGAGCAAGGTGGGGCCAGTAGCATATATGTTAGCACTACCACTAGAATGGGAAGGGATACATGATATCTTTCATGTGTCTATGTTAAAGAAATACGTAGCAGACCCCTCTCATATTTTAGACTATGCACCATTGAGTATGGGGGAGAATTTCTCATATATAGAGCAACCAGTGCAAATCATGCACCGAAAAGAGTAGGAATTGTGCACTAAAAAGATTCCACTGTTGAAGGTACTTTGGAGGAGCCAGGAAGTAGAAGAGGCATCTTGGGAGTTGGAATCTAAGATGCGTGAGAAATACCCTCATCTATTTATTGATTTAGGTTATGATTTTGCTTGAATTGAGTTGTTTCTTGGTAGTTAATGTTGAAAGACATTTCAAGCTAATGACATTTTTTTTAATCTTTATTCCTGTATATGCTTATTAAGCAAATGGAGAACCGGACTATCAAGAAGGAGGCTTTGGTAAGATGAGGAAGTACCTAGAGCCCAAATCTAGGTGGGTTGGGGCAACTCGAAGCATGCCCGAGGGATGTTACTAATACCCTTGTGTTCGGAAGAGACCCAAGCTGGTGAAAGAAAGCGAAGAAGAATCTAACCTCGAGGAAGGATCTGAAATAGAAGAAAAAATGGAGAATACCAACCCAGAAGCCAAGAAGGACATAACCGAGAAAAAGCTAGCCTCGTAATCCTCATATTTTGTAGTTTTGAATGACTCTAAAAACTTCGTAACTTTTGAAACTCACGAAATTTTGAGGACGGAATTGTTCTTAAGAGGGGGAGGATGTAACACCCCCCTCTTTTTCACCTGTTTGACATATATATATATATATATATATATATATATATATGAGTCTGATATGCTATGTTTAATTCTTTCTTTCTTGAGCCTGATCTTTATATACTTTTTTGCATGCTCTTAATTTTCTTAATTTTGAAAAATAGGTGATTTCATTCATTTTTATATTATTTCTTATTGAGTTTGATACTTATTATTATTTCAATTCTATTTCCATTAGGGGATTTAATTTTGTTAAAGTCTTTCATAATGCTATTTATCTTTTATTTTATCTCTTGTTTATATTCATAGTACTTAGCATGTTTCATGGTCCTTTAATAGCATTTTATTAATTCTTTTAAACTATAGCCGAATATCTTAAGCCTATAGCCGAATATAACCTAGTAATCCTAGTAAGCAACGTTCTTCAATTTTTTTGCATTAATTATTTTAATATCCTATGCTTGGCCGAAATAGGTGCCTCTCTCTTATTTTATCCTCTCAAGCCGATTACATAAGTACATGAATGCTTGGCTTTCTTTCGTCTTCTTGTGCATGCATTTAACGTTGGAAGACCACATGTCAAAAACCCCAAGTTTGCTTCTTTGAGTTGAGTTATAGCTCCTGATTACATAGATATAGGTTCTAGGGTTAAGCTTATCCATTAAAGGCTAAACCAATCATTATCTCTTGGGGTTCCTTGGATGTTGTCGACTTAGAGTGTGTAGAAAGAGAGAGAGGGTCGTGTGAGGAATTTGACCAAAGAAGAAGAAGAGGAAAAAGAGAAGAAGAAGAAGAAGAACCAAAGGAGAGAAAAAAGTGGTGCAGCCAAAAGAAAGAAAAGGAGGAAAAGAGAGTAAAAAGGGGAGAGGTTTGGCCTGCACCCTCCCTTTTGGTCCCCTTCACCTTTTTGCTTTCTTTTTCCTAACTTTTGTCTTGCTTTTAGGGTGCTTTGTCCAAAAGAAATCAGCATATATCCAACCGAATATAGAGGTAAGGGTAGATGTTGATGATTTTTGGTGGTAATAAAATAGGTTGTAGACATGGTTGCATGTAAAAAAAAAAAAAAAAAAAAAAACAGCAGCAGCTGTGTTGTGTTGTTGATGAGGTGTGTGAGTTGCATGCATGAAATGGCTTGATAGTTTTCTCTTTTTGCATGTATGGATCCTTTATGATTTTGCACATCATGAGCTTGAAATTGTGAACTTGGCAAAAGAAGAATTTGGGACAAAAGGGATGCCACGATAGTGCTCTATGAGAAGCTTTATTTTAGTTTAAATGGGTTAGTAAGTGGCATTTAGCTACATGCATGGATATTGGTGATCTTGGAAAGGAAATGGGAAATCAAAGCCATGAGAAGTGTTGTTGGCTTGCTGATCTTCATATCTAATGCATTTTGTGATTATTGTTAGTTGATTGACTTGTTAATACACCTTATAATGTAGCAAAACACAAAGGTACAAATGCATGCAGATTTTTCTCTATTTTACAAGACACCCGATTGCTTTGTACTATTTTTTGTGACAAATATATGGATTTAGACCTTGAGAAAATTCAGATAGGTTACTGTGGTGTACTGGATGAAGCCCTAAAAATTTTAAGAATAAAAGATGAGAAAAAGAGGTAAAAATGACCAAAAAGGGCATCAGGGGCAGTTTCGGGATTTATGTAAAAATCAGGGGTAAAATGTCCAAACGAAAAGTCTGTGCCCATGGCAGTGTTAAGCATTGTTTAGAGGTCATAGGATAAAAATTTGGGCCTAAAACTATTGATATTCAAGGCCCAAATCATAAGGCCTCATTAAGGGTCATAATCGGCCCATTAAGCAATAATTAATTAAAATGAAATAAAAATTGGGATTTAAACAAGGAGGCCCAGATCTGATTAGATTGGGGCACTTCATCCTGAGACCCATAAGGCTCGGCCTCTTATGGATGAATAATGGATAATTGAATTAAAATTTAATAAAAGAATGGATTAATTACTAAAACCCCCTCACGAACTTACATGGCAATCTCAAATACCCACTGTACTCGAACTCGTAACAACCCACCCCCATGGATTATGTTGTACGTTGCAATTTGCCTTTTGATCTAGATTTTGGCGTTAAAGTGAACGCTTTTTGTCATAAGTGTAGCACACGTGACACCCAGACCACATGAAAAGGCTAGATTGCCCCTTTTATGCCCTTAGTGACGCTTGCGACCACCATGTCCACCACGCCAACAAGCTCGCTTCCAAGCACCAACGTTTCTTGCTTCTTCACCCTTTTGCAAAACAAGTTCCTCTCTGCGACGTTTGCCATGTATCACCCACGAATGGCATGACCCTTCTTTGTTTGCAAACTTGTGCGTTCTTGATTATAGTGCTCTATTGAGTGGAGTTATACTACTGGACAGTTGCTCTTTGCACTTTATTTTACACTATTGTTGGAACAGTAAAATTGCGTGAGAACAGAGAGGTTTATAATTATAACAAATGAAAGCATACTATACTTGAAAAAAAACGGTAGTGTAGTGAAACTCTCAAACACTCCAGCCATATATTGGTGGTAATAAAAAAATGTGTTCGTGCTACACCATAAACTCCGTCTCTCCGGTACCCTCCGTCGGCGGGGCTGAGAGAGAAGGGACAATGTGCAAGAGAGTCAGATCTACATCTACTAGCCCGAAGTCTTCCACACAGGAAGTAGGAGTAGGAATGGATCTTTGAAGTAAAGGGGGATAGGGGAACATGACATGCAATGATATATAACAGAGGTAACAAAAATAGTGACTAATTAACTATAAAGCACTATTCGTAACAAATCAATTAATGCAATATGAGCACGGAATGCAAAATGAATGCATCTGTTTCCTGTCATTTTATTTTCTTCTTTTTTCGGTCTAGCAGTGGTGTCATTTCTTTGCTCTGTTTAATCCCCAAGTTGTGCGTCTCTCCTCTCCTTTGAGACTGTCTCGTGCCCCAACACAAGGATCTGGTCAAGCGTGATGGCTTGCACTATCCCATCATGAACGGTACCGTCACCTGATCTTAGGATCACCTCTGGGTATGAGTATCATTTCGGTCATTTTGATCAACAGTATCCCCATACCCATGATATGTTGATGCAACATGACTTTTTATATGCATCATCAATAACCAAATCACCAAAAGAGATCAATGGAATGTATAAGAATAAAATAATATCATCAATGACGTTTAAACAATTAAAAGAGAAATATTAGAATTTCTATAATCTAAGTTCTAAACTTATTAAGCTAAAAACTTAAATTTGCATGTCTTAAATTCACAACCTTTATATTATTAATCCACTTTTAGTCACTTGTCACTAAGTATACATTTAAATGGCTTTCTATAGAATTCAATAGTACTATACTATTTTTATTTAATTACCCTTTTTGCTTAAGACAAATATATTAACACGTACTATCCACTTAGTCAATTTGAAATTGATTAACTATTTAAGATTAAGTAATATTATTTAACAATTAACCATTAATTCTTTTAGGATTGATTACAAAACCCCCCCACGAACTTACATGATAATCTCAAATACCCCTTATACTCGAAATCGTGACAACCCACCCCCATAGATTATGTCGCACGTTGTAATTCGCCTTTTGACCCAGATTTGGCGTTAAAGTGAACGTTTTCCGTCACACGTGCAAGGCACATGACACCTAGACCACACGAAAAGACCAGATTGCCCCTCCCGTGCAACAATGACTTCAAGAATTATTGCATAATCGGTGCAAGTCATCGTCGCCAATGGGTTTCTGGAAAAATATTGAGACTGAAGAACTGATCTTAGTGAAGACCATCCATTCTTCGACCTCCTCCTTCTTGCTCATCAAGGAAGCCTATTGACATAGATTATGTGGAGTCATAGCTCAGCTTGAAGGCAAACTTCTCACAATAACCAGGTTACCGTTTGCATCCAATAATTGGGTTGCAAGCCAAGGAATTGGGGGAAAATTAAAATTCCCCCATTTTGCTTTCAGTGTTGGTACTCTATTCAACAATGGGAGTCTTATTACTTCTTTTCGCGATTTGTCCCCTCCAGATTCCATAGGTGACCTTGGCATTTGGCGTCCACATTGCATCAAAGGAATAACATTCCTCGCATGGGCATAGCTCTCCCTTCGCCTACCTTCGTGCATCCTTAGCAGGTTTTTGAATTTTGGGTGAGCATATTTCCACCTGCTAGCTTGTCGTTTGTGAGAGTTTTTTGTGCACTTGCTATTTGTGAGAATGACACACAGATTATGATATTGACCTGGAGGACGAATAGTTCCTTAGTTTTATGTTTGTGTAATTAGTTGTGTTATCTTTTGGCAGTATAGATCACGGGCATTGTAGTACGGAAAGCTTTAGACAGCTTCAGCTTTTGTATTTATCTTCTCTTCCTTTTGTATTCCTCATGAAGGATATTTTGTAAAAGAGAAACTCCGTGATCATAGTAGAATTGTGTACATTGTCAAAAATTTCTCTTCTTCCATTTCTTTTCTTATGCCATATTTGATTTGATTTTCTTAACTTTCATTTCTTCTTTTAATTTTCCAAGTTGATTTCTAATGCCAATTTGTTAAATATCTCATTTTGTTTTTCTTTATTCAAGTCAGAATTTCTAACCTCGAGAATTATTTGAAATGTCACCTTAATATATTTCTACTTTCAAAATGAATTTCAATTAAACGTTTCCGCTAAGCCTTTTTCAAAGTCAATCATCAGAACTTTATAGGATCAATTCATGCCGTAATCCCCACTTGTGTATATATCATTGCTATAGGTGAGCCTACGGGGTAAGTACTGGCATGGGGCTTGACATTACTATTCCACAAGAAAGGAAAAAAGTACATGTCACTACATTCTCATCTTGCTTTGCTTCCTTGTAGTTAATGCAAACACCGTAGCTAGTCCAGTTCCTCTATGTTGATTATTAGGGTTTCCTCTATGTTAAGTATCAAGGTTAGAAACTTGATTATTACACACATTCTGAGCAGGTCCTTGCTTCATTTGACAATATTTTGCATAGGCATGACCTATCCTTCCACAACAAAAACAAGTTATCCTTGAAGGATTAGAGTCATTTCTCATGTCACCCTGTCCATTGCTTCTATTTCCAAAATTGTCTCCTCTCTTTATTGCTGGCTGTCCTTACGAATTATTTCCTTGTTGGAAAGATCGTTTTTTATTCTAGTCATAAATAACAACACTTTCCTGCAAAGGAGGCTCTATCGACTAATTGCTTTAAATTTTCAAATTTATGGCAACAGACTCTATCCTTGATATGAGGCTGCAATCCTCTCTTAAACTTACGAGATTTCTTACATCATACGGAATCAAATATGTAGCAAATCTAGATAACTCAATGAACTTGCAACATACTCAACTACTGACCTTGTTCCCTAAATTAAGGTAGTAAGTTCTTGGGCCTTGGCTTCTCTAATTGTTTCAGGATAATAATGATCTAGAAATTTCTTCTTAAATTGATCCCAAGTCCACTCGATTCCCAAGAGTTTCCTTCTTGGATTGCCACCATCTTTTAGCTTCCCTTTTCAGTTGATACGTAGCAAATTGTAGAATTTGATCATCAGTACACTCTAAAACCTACAGTAATTCTTCTATGTTCAAAAGCCAATTCTAAGCTACTAAGGGTTTCGTACCTCCTTCATAGATAGGGTAATGGTGTTTGGCAAACTTATAAAATTAGGTGCCTTCATGAACAATCTCCACTCATCGTGCTACGTCTCTATTCCTTCTGTCTACCATTATTTCCTAAGATCCAAAGGTAGGTTATAGATCAACGTCAACTTCAAATTTAGAAATTATTTTGAATCTATAACTTGTGAATTTGCAATGCTTTGGGGTTTTATAAGGAAATTGTTTTTAATCTGTAATTTTGGTCAACTTCAAATTTGAAAATTGTTTTGAATCTGTAACTTGTGAATTTGGATTAAGGTTGGCTGTGAATCTGGATTTTTTTTTTAATTGTGATTTAGTGAATCTGTAATTTGTTGTGAATCTGGATTTTTGTTGTGATTTAGTGAATTAATGTTTTCCTGTTTGAATCCAAAATTACAACTTTCTAAAACTCCCTAAAGCAAACATCAATATAGTCATTATATGCTATTGTGGTTGCAATTCAAGATGGCCATGTTATGCATATTTTAATGTGGCCAACATCAACAACTTCTAACGTGACTCATTTTCAACCGCTCATCTTTTTTTTTTTAAGAAAAATATTTTTCTTTCTGATGGATCCAACTTCAATTGTATCATCGAGATCAACAACTCTTACAAATCCTACCCAGGCCTCTACACCTATAATTCGTGAGATACCAATTAAAGATGTAGAGGCACAAGCAATACAACAATCTGAGTAGATAGTAGCTGACCACCTTGCCCCGAAAGAAGGTAGGTTGCCAGTTCGTCCCCTATGTGGGAACATTTGCTAGGCTACCCATACCCAAACAAATTATTAGTCAAATGCAACCATTGTGGTCATAAAGCTGGGGTTCACAACAAAGATCAAGGGACCTCGGCTATGAGGTCACACTTGAAAGGTTGTTTAACTTACAAGAGAATGCAAAGTAATTTGGATTTCTCTCAAAGAAATTAACTTTTGATAGCAAAGGGGCAAGTAGTGAATTTGTGGAATTGATGAAGTAGACTCATATGATTCCAAGGTTATTAGAGTTGTTATTGCCAAGGTTATAATTGTAAATGAGCTTCCCTTTATAACAGTAAGCAAGGATGGGTTCAAGGATTTGGTTCATACCCTCGAGCTTTGACTTAAAGTGACATCTCGAATCATAGTAATGAGGGATTGTATGAAACTTTATTTGAAAGAGAAGTGTAAACTGAAGTCTAATATGTTGCTTTTAATCACAATTGATATTTTGATGATAACAATACAAGTAATTAAGATGATAAGTAAAGAAATTCAAATATGAGTATGGAACGAACAAGCAACGATCAATTCAATAGAAGTGCCTCAAAAAGTGCAGACTCGAGTTAGTAAGGTAATTTTTGTAACTCTAGGCTTCCTCTTTAACAAGTATTTGAATTACACACTTGCACATTTTTTCAAACCATGTATAAACCGTTTCATAGCTTGTTTGAAAATTAAATATGTTTTTAGTGGCTTCAAATTATTCTCATTCAAACTCCCAGGCTTTATTTATACTTATGGGAAGTTAGTCTTAAAAATTTGAGTTTCAAGAAGGTTAAAATCATATTTTTAAATGAACCATATGATGAATTAAATGTAGAAGTTGACCAACTGGTGAAGCGGCCGATCAGTGATCGACCGCATAGTGAAGCAATCAACTAGCTACTGTTTTCAAAACGAGCCATTCTGACATTTTGACTTTTGGGGTAATAGTAACTTGCAATGGTCGACCAAATGACGTAAGCGATCGATCGGTACGACAAGATTTTTAATAGATCGACGCCAAACAACTAGTTTTCTTATGAGGCCTATTGAAGACCATCTCTAAGCATTATAAATGCTGCTAAATGACCATTTATCATTTACTGCGGCTAAGAGTGATAAAAAAACCTTTTGAATCCTACTTCCACATCATTCACACATAATCAACATTTTCACATCCTTGTTATTGTGTGAAGCCTAAGAGATAGAAATTTTCATTGTAATATCCACTCTATCAAGGGAGTCTTGTTGAGTAATTTCATTCATCCATCTACACATTTAAGAGAGTGATTAGTTTGTTTTCTTTCAGAGAGGGTTGTTCATCGAAAAAGGAGTTTGGAGAGGGTTGTTCTCAAACTCGTTCTTGAGGCTTGAAGAGGTGATTTTTAAGCTCAAGTGTAAGAAAACCTTTTCCCTTGGTTAAAGAGAGTTTAGTGGTGAAAACTAAAGGCTCGGTAAAAGAGCTTGAGGGGTAGCCGTAGGCAGGTTTGCTGTACCACCTAAAAATCTTGTGTTTGATTCTCTTCCATTATCTCTTTACTTTGTGCTACTTATTTCTTGATTAAATATAATTTGTATCTTTGGAATTGCCTTATCCATCACTTGTGATTAATCTTTTATTGCAATCGATACTCTTTATAGAACTTGTAGCTAGCAAATACATATTTGAGGGTTAGTTTTGACACCCAATTCATCTCCCCCTTTCTGTGGTTGCCTTCATTCTAAAAATTAGATAGTATTGTACTTAATGGACCAATGGTTTGCTTCACCACTGCCAAATGAACGTCAATCCAAAACATAAATTATATGTTTGTCACTGCACACTTTATTGATAGTACTTGGCAATTGCACAAAAAGATACTTGCCTTCTATAAGGTGTCAGATCATAAGGTTCGACAATTGGGATGGAGTTGGAGGATTGCATGTCGGAATGGGGATTGATAAAATCCTTACAATAACTGTCGATAATGCATCCTCTAATGATACAGCCATTGAGCATGTGAAGAGTAGACAATTGCATTTGGGGTTTCGGCCTGGAAAATAGTTTGTAACCATGATTTTTGCATATGAGATGTTGTGCACATATCTTGAATTTAATTGTGCAAGATGGGTTAAAGGAGTTGGATGATTCTGTGGCCAAGGTAAGGAACTTGGTCAAGTATGTTAAGTCATTCCCCTCCGAATGGATGGGTTTAAGAAATGTGTAGCGAAGAGGAAGTTTCCCATTGAGGGATTTTTGCAGCTTGATGTTCCTACTCGTTGGAATTCAACGTATATTATGTTGGATGCAGCTGAGAAATATCAGAGAGTCTTTGAGGATATGTTGGCGGAAGATGGGATTTTGGTAAGCTTTCTGCGTGAGGAGGGGCATGGGAGGAAGGGATTGGGCCCCCCTAAATTTGAGGATTGGGAGCGTGTGAGACATTTTACCAAGTTTTTGCACTTTTCTATGAGGTGACGGTTCGAATATCTGCTTCAAATACGGTGACACAAACTTATTTTTTGCGGAACTTACTAAAATTCATATGCATTTGGGAAAATATGCAGCAAGTGGGGATTTGTTCTTGGCAGACATGGCAAAAAGAATGCAAATGAAGTATAATAAATATTGGGGAATTTGACTAAGGTTAACAGATTGTTGTTTGTTGCAGCGGTACTTGATCCACAATACAAGGTTATATACTTGGACTTTTGGTTCAAAAAGTTTTGGGATGGAGTTAGGTGCAGAGATGACTAGTGTAGTGAGAGGGACCTTGGATCAGTTGTTTACAGAATAGTAATGTAGGATGGATCATCTAGTAGCAGGAGGTGTATCTGTCAAGCTAGATTGAAATGATTGGGTCATCTAGTGCAGGTATGATCCTCTTTACTGGAATTCACACAATTTAAGGCGCAACAGAATTTGTTGGATAGCAAGTCTGAAGTGGAGAGATATTTAATGGAGGATATTGAACCTAAAGATCCTAATTTTGATATCCTCAATTGGTGGAGAGTGAATGCACCAAAATTTCCCGTTCTTGCAAATTTCTCGAGATGTTCTTGCCATCCCTATTACTACAGTGCCTTCAGAGTCTGTCTTCAGCACGGGGGTCGGTATTAGATTCTTTCCGGAGTTCGTTGGCACCAAAAACGGTAGAAGGACTCATTTGTGCTCAAAATTGGTTGACATCCAAGATTATATATTCTGCTGATGATGATGAGGATACGGAACCTGAAGTTATTGATGGGACGGAAGATCCTGCTAGTTATATGATGGACATAGGTATATACAAAATGTTACATTTCTTACTTTTCTTATTTAATTAAATTTTTTATGAGCTCATTGTTAATAAATTTGCTTTTTTGAAGAGATAATTTCTAATGCTGCCGATTCGTGATTGATTGGCGTTTGATGTTTTCTTACTTGAATACTTCTTATTCTAATATTCTTCTATTTCGAGTTATGTCAGCATACACTATGTTTTGTTTTTTTATTTTCATTGAGTCTTCACTTTTATCATTAAGCCATAATATTACTTTAGGACACTTGTCTAGGTTACTATTTACTATATGAATTACATGTTGTTTTAAGATTTATTGAATTTGATGTTGTGAATTTGATGTTTTGATTTGTTGATTAAATTTTGTGAATTGCATAATTTGTATGTTTTGGATTTATTTTAATTTTTGTGAATTGCATGTAAGATTGCTTCTGTTTTG
This sequence comes from Morella rubra, assembly GCA_003952965.2. Classification (NCBI taxonomy): domain Eukaryota; kingdom Viridiplantae; phylum Streptophyta; class Magnoliopsida; order Fagales; family Myricaceae; genus Morella; species Morella rubra. The sequence goes on along the minus strand of CM025850.1, from coordinate 32,063,593 downwards.
TTTTCATTTTTTAAATAGGGTTTTAGGATGTTATTGCATCAACAATGAGTTGTTGGTTTTTGAATATTATGGGCTAAATAAAATGGCCATCAAAACTAATATGATCATAATATGATATGGTTGTCTTAGTTTGAATTGGCTTTTGTGATTAAGATATGTAGAGTTTGTCTTTAGCATTCAGGTATTAGATTTTCTGGAATTCATTGGCTCCAAAAATTGCATCATTTGTGCTTGGTTGAGATCAAAGGCCATATCTTCTGAGAGCGGAGGATCCTGAGAGCCATTTAGGTATATATATATATATAAAGTTGAACTTATCATTCTTACTTTTCCACCTTCATTTAATTACAATTTTTTCAATAGTTCATTGTTAATAATTTTGCTTTTAGAAGAGATAACTTCTAATGCTGCAACGATTGTGATTGATTGGCGTTTGATGATTTTCTTACTTAATACTTCTTATTCTAATATTCTTCTATTACGAGTTGTGTCAACATACACTATGCTTTCCGTGTAATTTTTTATTTCTCATTGAGTCTTAATCACTTTTATCATTAAGCTCATAATATTACATTTAGGACATGTAGGTGTGCTGTGTCTAGGTTACTATTTACTATGTGGTTTTATGAATTACATGAAGATTTATTGAATTTGGATGTTGTGAATTGCATGATGTTTTGGGATTTGTTGAATCTAAATTTTGTGAATTGCATAATTTGTATGTTTTGTGATTTATTTTAATAGGCTTTTGTGAATTGCATGTAAGATTGAGATTTTGTGAATATGGATTTTATGTTAGAGCTTCTGTTATTATTGTTTTCTATTTTTTAAATAGGGTTTTAGGATGTTATTGTATGTGAATTAAAATGGTTAAGAATTTGTCAAAGGATCAACAATGAGTACTTGGTTGTTAAATATTATTGGCTAAATAAAAAAAAAAAACCATCAAAACTAATATGACCATAATAGGATATGGTTGTATTGGTATTATGGTCATATTAGTTTAAAGGATGACTAACATTTCACTTCAAAATCCAACTCTAATCACTAGGTGTTTTTTTATAGTGCAATTTACATTGCAAGTTTTGATTTGTAGCTGTTCACTTTTATAATTGAGATATTTATAATGTAATTGAGAAATGTTCCTTTGGATTTTTGAATGTATCTTTTATTTTTTAGACATCACTTTGTTATGTAAATTGTATTGATAATATATATTGGGAATTTTTCATATTTATATTTGTGAATAATGAACAATTAGGAAATTAGGTGAACAATGAGCAAATGAGCCAAATATAAACAGGGGGCAGTGACTACATAATAAAAACTCACGAAATGGGCCAAATAACATTTCCAGAATTCCGACATCCGGTTTTGCTTAGTTCGATTTTGATTTCGTTAAGTCTGACAATAGCCCTTAGGGAAAGTAAAATCCATTTTGGGTATCCACTTGTTAGCGGACTGAATGATGAATTGTCAAATTCTACTTCCAACATGGCCGATTGACAACCCTAAATAAGTGCAAGGGTAAAATAGTATTCGCCGACACTCCAACATATCCGAGTTACCACCCTAAATAAGTGTAAGGGTAAAATAGTATTTGCAGATACGTAGATTCGTGTGGGACATATGGGTGGAATGTCAGGCCGCAGGAAAGTAGATTCCCGAAAGACGGGAAGGCCGGATGACCAGAACAAATCAACCATATCAGTGGGTGACGAGGAACGCATCCACCCATCTGCTTGGCGACAGACGCACCCCCGACCAACCAGAAACAAGTTCAGATAAGCCCCACAGATTCAATGCTAATAACAACAAAAATTCATACGAAAATCATATTTCCAATTTATTTTTATTACGACGTTATTTATATTTTCAAAAACTGTTTATATTTTCTTAATTTCAAGCTGTGGCAAAGTAAAACAAATATTAAATAACTGAATTAAAAAATAAATTCACTTTAGACTCTCCTTGTGTGGGTTTCTGTAGCCGTATATAACGTCCACTGTTAGACACTGAGAAGAATTAGGCGGACGTAAAGGCAGAAAGAGACTAAAGTAAAGAGAAGAAAGAAGAGGAAAATGGCTGTGGAGGTTGGGTTTTTGGGGCTGGGTATAATGGGCAAGGCCATGGCCACCAATCTGTTACGCAGCGGATTTAAGGTCACGGTTTGGAACAGGACTCTCTCCAAGGTACACTGTGGTTTCATCATGCATCTCTCCCTTGCAGTTTTGATCTACTTTTCAGTGTCCTGCTAGTTCTATATGTTAGACTCACAATAATGAGCAAATATTTACAATTGTGGTGTTTCTTTTTGGTGATTGCAGTGGTATGTGCGTTTAATGCTGTGTCTGGTGTCCTTGTTGCCATAAACCTGTTTTCTATTTCTAAAATTTCTGACGTAATTTGGTGCTTTGGATACTACCTTCGGTTCAGACTTGGTACATGGATGATAAAAAACTATGCGTGCTTACTTCAACCAACACCGGACCGTTTCGGCTGTTCTCCTCACTTGTGACATAGTGTAGTTGTCCGGTATAGAACTGATATCTATGTGTTGTGTGGGAATGATTGCAGTCTGGCTGAAGTCAGCCATAATGAGATAGAAATTCCCTTTGTACCACTCTAGGGACTACTTTTGAAAAAAATAGTTTGTAGTGTGCTGATTTCTAATTAATGCGATCATATGTTCATGAATATCTCTTCCAATACGGCTGATTCTTGACTCAAATCTAAGTAGCACTCGTTACATGAGCCCACCGATTACTCTATAATCTAAAGTTAGCACCTTGACCAAATACTTAAGGACAACAAATATACTTCTGATTTTGGGATCTCAAGCTGTAATTACGTATCATGTGAGTGGCATGCAGAGCTGGAAGAGACCTATTGTCAACATAAAAAATACTCTGCGGTCTATTGCTTGATCTGAGACCAACTTCTGTTGCATGTTGTGCTTGTAAACCAAAATTGCAGTGTGATGAGTTGGTGGAGCTTGGTGCTTCAGTCTGTGAAACCCCAGCAGCTGTAGTAAAGAAGTGCAAGTGTACCATTGCAATATTATCGGATCCTTCTGCTGCTTGTTCGGTTGGTGATTGGTATTTTGGTAGTTGATATTCCATTTATTTGGTTCTAGTTCTTTGCTTATAAGATGATCATACGCTGGTGATTGTGCAGGTTGTTTTTGACAAAGATGGTGTTCTTGAGCAAATTTGCTCTGGAAAAGGATACATTGACATGTCAACAGTTGATGCTGATACTTCCTCAAAGATCAATGAGGTTTGAGTTGTATGCTAATGCTACACCCATGGTCATTTCTCTTGTATGGGCTCATTCAGCGTATGAAATTGTTTTGCATATGACTAATAGATAAATAACGCGCTCTGTATATTCTACTTAGAGCTTAAAATGCCCAAGTCCAAGGATGTATGCCAAGGGTTTCTCCAGAACCTATATGATTATACTTTGTTCATTGTTAGGATTCAGAAACAATTTTGCACCGCAAATAAGAAAAATTGGAAAAATGGAGAACAGAACCAACTGTGAGGACAATGTCTTACAATACAGACATTAATGATCTAATAATGATCTATGAGTGTTTTAAAATTGGAAAAATTTTGCATCATCCATTTATTAATGATCTATGAGTGTTCTATTTGTTAAAGATTGTATATACATTCTATGAAATCCCTACATTTCCCTCTCAACTACTTTTTAATATCCTCTTTGATTATGTTTTAATTTTTTACGGTATCAACTTTTCTTTTTCTTGTTTTTGCTTGGTGATTTATATTGTAAATAAATTCTCTATAAAGCATAAAACATTATTGTTAAGGAAAGAATATTTCTTTAATGAGTGAGGAAAGAATACTAACCGTTAGGAAATACCCATAGTGATCAATAGTCAAGCCATTATCCAAAGAGGAATCCTTCCAGTATCAGTTATTCCTACTCTACATAATGGAAAATTGAGAGGGAAGAGACTGCATCTTTTTCTATCTTTTCCATCATGGTATTGGAGCCTAGAGTTTAGCATATTTCTATATTTTGACACCCCTACTGACTCCATACGTTTAATATTTTCCGTTGGGCCAATTTCTGAAAAGGTGTTGGTAGTGTGGGCTTAAGTCCAATGGCCATTGTTGTAGGTGGATGTACAGTCATTGCCATGACAATTTGAAGGCAGTTGCTATCATCTTTCTAGATCTAGTTGGTATGCCTTCCATGGGTGGTGGCCAACAAAGCAATATCTTTTTTTTTTGATAAGTAAGTAAATTTTATTAAGAAAAAAGAAAGGAGAAAGAGCAGTACAAAGATTGTACTGACATAAATCAAAGCATACAAACAAAGAAACTAACAAAATCCTGAAAATCTAGAAAAGGGCCTGCTAACATAGCATTAGCCCAATAAAAAAGGGTAACCAACACACCACCCTGCAAAATTTCTAAAGACACAGCAGAATCCTCAAAACATTTCCTATTACGTTCCTTCCAAAGAGTCCACCAAATGCATGAAGGGATCATCATCCAAATAGCCTTAGCTAGAACATTCTTAAACGTCCTCCCCAACAAAGCAAAACATCCTCAACCATCGCCGGCATAACCCAAGGAAAATTCAGCATACTAAAGACATGCATCCATAAACCTCTCGCCACCGGACAATGCAATAACACATGGTTAACAGATTCCCCATCCCCTTTGCACAAATAACACCAATCACCACATAGAGACCCGCCGCCTCAAATTATCGTAGTCAAAATCCTACCATGCGTAGCCTCCCAAACAAAGAAAGATACTCTTAAGGGGACTTTAGTTCTCCAAATCCCCTGCCAAGGGAAAGTCCTTGAACTACCACCATCAAGGAGACCATAAAAAGATTTAACGGAGAAATTACCATCCTTAGTGCCCTCCCACAACAACTTATCCCCCTCACCTCTGCGCAACACCATCCCATACAAAGTGGAAAAGAAAGACGAAAACTCCTCCAATTCCCAATCATTCGCACTTCTTAGAAACTGGACATTCCAGACAACCGAAGTGAAATCGCCCTCCATAAACTCTGCCACCACCCCATCAAGATTTCTAGCAAGAGAGAAAACTGTAGGATAAGAGCAACTCAGGGGTCTCTCCCCACACCACACATCATGCCAAAAACTCGTCTTATGGCCAACTCCCACCACAACCCTAGTATGCTCCCTGAAAGATCCCCATCCCTTACTGATGTGCTTCCAAAGGCTGACCTCATAGGAACCATGATGAGGTAAAGTGCTCCATTTCCCCACACGAGTACCATACTTCTCCGCTATAAGAATCTGCCACGTGCGATCCGTCTCAGACGCAAACCTCCAAAGCCACTTACCCAATAAGGCTTTATTGAACACCGAAAGACTCCTAATTCCCAAACCCCCACAATGAATAGGAGAACAAACCGTTTGCCAATTAAGAAGGTGGTATTTAGGAACCTCACTATCACTGCCCCACAAGAAATCTCTTTGCAACTTTTCCATCCGAGAAGCAACCTTTACCGGAAGAGGGAAAAGAGATAGGAAATACGTAGGCAAACTCGAAAGCGTAGACTTAATCAAATTGATGCGTCCCCCCTTTGATAAGTACATACTCTTCCACCCCGCCAACCGCCGCTCCATCCTTTCCAAAATCTCATCCCAAATATGAACACTTTTAAACCGAGCCCCCAAAGGAAGCCCTAAATACGTCATAGGCAAAGCAGACACCCTACATCCCATAATAGAAGCCAACTCCATCGCATTAGGAACATCTCCAACAGGTATCACCTCGGACTTAGTCAAATTAACCTTCAATCCAGATACAGCCTCAAAACATAGAAGCAGACAACGAAGGCTATGAAATTGAGACTCCTTTGCACCACACAAAAGTAAAGTATCATCCGCAAACAACAAATGTGAAACACATAAACCCTCCCTACCAACTCCAGAGACCTTGAAGCCCTTGATTACATCAATGGAAGCCAACTTAGACACCATACAAGACAAGCCTTCCATAACAATGACAAAAAGAAGAGGAGAGAGAGGATCTCCCTGACGCAACTCACGAGAGCTACTGAAAAAACCCTTGGGAGAACCATTCACAAAGACGGAGAATTTAACCGAAGAGATACAGAAGTAAATCCATCTACACCACTTATCTCCAAATCCACATCTCCTAAACATATACATCAAAAAACCCCAATTGACATGGTCATAAGCTTTGTGAATGTCCAACTTACATAACATACCCGGCTTTGCTAATCTCAAACGGGAATCAATGCACTCGTTAGCAATCAACACCGAATCCAAATCTGCCTACCTCGAACAAATGCATTCTGAGAGGGAGATATAATTTTATCCAACACAACCTTCAACCGGTTAGCCAACACCTTTGCAAGAATCTTATAGATACCCCCCACCAAACTAATAGGACGAAAATCTTTTAACTCAACTGCACCCGGCTTCTTTGGGATGAGAACAAGAAAGGAGGAATTCAAACTACGAACGAATTTACCACAACGAGCAAATTCATTAAACATCAAAAGCACATCCCCTTTAATTACATCCCAACACGACTGATAAAAGGCTAAGGTAAATCCGTCTGGGCCCGGAGCTTTATCACCATTAAGATCATGAACCACCCTCGTCACCTCCTCCTCCTCAAAAGGACGTTCCAACCCACTTGCCTCATCCTCATAAATGGCGTCAAACTCCAACCCATCCAGAGATGGTCTCCACTGAAAAGGTTCAGCATATAAAGAAGTGTAAAACTGCACAATATGCGCAGAGATGTCCCCAGGATCCTCCACCACATCTCCTTCCACCTCCAACCTTTAATAGAATTAAACCTCCTACTAGAATTGGCAACTCTCTGAAAGAACTTCGTACATCGATCCCCTTCCTTCAATCACAAAGCTCGAGATTTTTGTCTCCAACTCACCTCTTCTAAATCAATAAGGTGATCCAGCTCCTGAACTACCAACATTTTTCTCTCCATACCCATGTCATCAAGATTACCCCCCTCATCCAACTCATCCAACGACCTTAACTCCCTCACAACAAGGCTTTACGCACCCCAATATCACCAAAAACATCCTTATTCCAAACAGTAAGATCAAGTTTTAGCGCCTTAAGCTTACAATGAAGCACAAAGCTAGGGGAACCAAAAACCTCATAATTACTCGCCACTCCCTTCCTCTCTCCAGAAACCCATCCACCTTAAGCCACATATTTTCAAAACGAAAAGGTTTCTTTCCACCCCCAAAACAACCATCCTCCAACAAGATCGGGAAATGGTCGGAATACATTCGAGGTAACCTTCTCTGAATAATATTCGGATACATAGACTCCCAATCAGAACTTAGAAGGAACCGATCAATACGCGACCATGATTGAGAGGATCTATTGTTGGACCATATGAACAACCCACCAGCCAACTGAAGATCCAACAACCCAAACTCAGAAATAAAATCAGAAAACTCCTCCATACCTCTCCCTCCCCCACCCAACCCGGACCTCTCACTAGGGAACCTAGTAACATTAAAGTTGCCCCCAATACACCACGGAACATCCCACCATGAGATGACACCCGCCAACTCATCCCATAAAATTCTCCTCCTACTGACATCATTAGGACCATACGCACCAGAGAACACCCATCTAGCACCACCATCAATATTATGGAAAACCACCGATAGAGAACAACACCCCACACACACCTCCTCCATCTCTAACACCCGAGAATCCCACAAAATTAATATCCCCCCCGACGCCCCCTCCGCAGGCAAACTACACCATCTAACATGTGGGCCACCCCCACAAACTTCGCATCACAGCCCGAGAAATCGACTCCAGTTTAGTCTCCTGAAGACAGTCGACAACTGGTTTTCAACCCCTAACTAGATTACCAACCTTGCTACACTTGACCCTATCATTCAGGCCTCTCACATTCCAACTGAGAAATCTGGGATTCATTAACAACTTAAAAGAGCCCTCCCTCCATGCCTATTACGCCGAGCCGAAACCTCCCCTCCCTCATAATTAACACTGGACTTTAAGCCCTTCAATTCCCTCATCATCTTGCTCCCCGACCGATTAATAGGTTTGCTACCCCCAGAACCCCTATCTCTCTCTAAAGCTACAAACAGATCCATCAATTCACTCTCATAACCCTCACAAGAAACACCCACCATATGACGAAAAGAAGACACCATTTGCAGCACCCAGTTTGAGGGAACGCCCCTCCCAAACAGCGGGTAACGAATCTGTAATGGATCCCAAATAAATCCCCTACTACCACTACCCACCCGTAAGAACTCCCCGTCTTTGCCACTACTCCTCACGGACAAATCCTCCAATATACTGCCAGATCCATGACACACTCCCAACTGATTGCCTCCATGTTCCAACATTACCCCTTCATTAAAACGATCATCACAGCAAGCAACAGGGGCCCCACACTTCACAGAAACAGCCAACCCAACATCTCCGACAAGCCCACATTGCCCCAAACTACACAAATCTGCACCCCTACAAGACAACCCAGCAACTTCCAGATTGTCCGAGCCTCCAGACTGCTCCAGCGACGCCCAGACTTTAGGCTCCGAAGAGACTAGAGCGCCGACGAGCTGCGAACTATCCTCTAGCTCCGGCGCTTCCGGATCCGGCACCAAGGTGTCGCTAACTTCATTAGCTGTCCCTGACAGCTCCAGCAACACAAAACCCCTAGTTGGCGACAGAAACAACTCGTCACCAGTCGTCGTGGTTGGTTGCAGCTCCGACATCGTGCCTTCGACAACACGCTCAACGACAGCCTCAGTCTCGCATGGACTGGGTCGACCCAACTGTCAGTCGATGGGTTTCGGGCTCCCATTTCCGTTGGGTTTTGGGCTTCCACTTACCCTAAACTGCAGTCCATCTGCGATACCCAAACCAAGACTGGCTTTAGTGGAGAGGCCCACATCATCCTGGGCTTTTAACTTGAACCCACAGACCGAACAACAAAACTCCCTCATTGAATGGCCTCTGCGACTTTGCTTACTCAGCATCTCAACAAGCCAAGCCACTTCCTGTCCGAAGGCCCGTGATTTGAGCCGACAAGTCAGCCCCATTAAATGACGTCAGCTCCCTTTCAGATAAAACAACAGGGCACTTTCCTTCCAACGCCGGCTCTGTTGATCCCAATAAGGAATTAAACTTGGAATGCGTAACGTCTGCCGCTCCATCTGCACGCAAAGATTGTGACGAGTCTCCTATCTCTGACTTATGACTCCGGCTAGGTTTTTGAATGAAAACGCTTGACCGCCCACCTCCGCTGGACCCATCGCCACCACTACGTAAGTAACATCCTGAAAAATGCCAGAAGACCCCTGAGATTTCACCGCACGACTTGATGAACGGAAAAAAGAGACAACGTCAAGAAAAACACAATTCAATATCTGCCAACCATGGCCGTTCTTTCCTTCTGGCACCAGCACCGCTCCCACCTTCTTTCTTCCTCCATATTCAACAATCGTAGCATATCGACCACCTTTGTTCGAACACTGTTGAGCCAAAAAACCACACCTGGACATATTGAACTTAGAAGCAAAATCAACTGCTAGAGCAGTCTCCATCAATTTGTCGGACATGTTAACCATCCACACTGCCCCATACTTACCCATATGAATCGCATTCACAGACTTTGGACTCCATTCGAAAAACTGAAGCTCACCATTCTCCCGAATCGTCACTTGGAATTCCTTAGACTCGATACGGAAATTACGTGAAAAAATCGAAATCAAAGGGAATGACAATTCACTAACCCAGAGTACTCAATCGGAGAAACTAACCAGAATAACAACTAACAACCAAAACAGTTAATAGGGAGCAGAGGGAGGAGGAGAGAGAATGGAGAAAACATGATTTCCCCCTCATGCTTGTGTTTGTTGTTTTCCCTTATATACTCGGGATTCAGGAGTGTTTGTGATCTGTGCTTGTTGTCTTCACAACTCTGTGGTGGTTTTTTTGGGTTTTGTGGTTATCACTAGTGTGTGGTGGCCGTTTGATCTTCGTGATGGGGTTCGGTGGTTTCTATGGGAGTCCATCATTTTTGTGGTGCTCCCCAGTATTTTTGGTCCTTTCTGAGGTGGCTAATTGATTTTGTGGTGACTGATATTGGTAATTGTAATTGACTTGTTTAGTTTCTTGCCCTCATGGTCCTTGGTTTCTGATTTTAACACATGGGTTATCTTCATGTTGTCTTTCGGCCGAATGTTGTGTAAAGGTCGTTTTTCCTGTGTTTATCACTGGCATAAGAATGTTATAGCCACCTTGTGGTTATTTAGTTGTGGGAGAAACAACTATTCTCTAGGATACAAAATAATCTCTCCATCCGAGGTGTGAAGCTATTCCAGTTTCATGTTACCTCAGTTTCGGGTATACACAACCAATTTTGGTTAGTAACCACGTCAGGTGTTAAGAAATCAGTCTAACCTTTGGTTCCATTTTATCTGTCCAATGCAGAATGTCAAACCAGTCCAATTTCGGTACGTGTAATAGGCTGATTCAGCGACAAATTCGTTCGATTTTTGGTATTTCTGAGCAGTTCCATAGTGTTTTTACCAGTTTGTAGTGTTTTGCGATGGTTCTGTTATTATCCTGTTCGTGGTGTTTTCAGCTGTTTCTGTCAAAGTGTTGCCCAGTTCATGTTTTTTCAGCCAATTCCATTGGAGTTCGGCTGGTTCGTGTTGGTGTTGCTTGAAAGCTCATAATGTAGACATTCTTGCAGTGTTGTTGGTTGTGATATCTTAAGACTGGAATTAATAGAAATGTTTAGAGAGTCCCTGGATCATAGCTGATTAGAGTGTATTTATTTCAAGTTGAGCTAAAATGATGCCTGGAGAAAAGAAGTTCAGCTAATATGATACCTATGCTGTAAGTTGAGTGAGGTGTTAAGGTAAAATTACTAGTTCTACGAAATCATCGTTATTAGAAATGCGAGATCAATTGTCTTGATTACTACTACTCTTTATAATTGAATACTGTGTGGCATAGAGAATATACATGTTTCCCCCCATTGTTCTGCGGCAAAATCCTATCGTCTCAACGGTCATCTTTTGAGAAATTTACCGAGTTTGGTAGCCAATATTTACAGGCGATCATGTCTAGGGGTGGTTCCTTCCTCGAAGCTCCTGTTTCAGGTAGCAAAAAGCCAGCTGAAGATGGTCAACTGGTAATCCTTGCTGCTGGAGAGAAGGTAACTTTGTGTATGAGTTATGATGCTTCAATTTGTTGCTATAAATCTGGCATACTGGTGAACATTATCGGGGGTTAAAAGGGCTACGAAAAGTAGTACTGGAAAGCCCATGTGATATTCCTGGTGGACTTAAATCTTACTTCAATTTTGAATCATCCTCCAAAGATGTCGTAGGCTATGGGATTTGTCAATGGAATTTTGCACTACAACTGAAATGGAAAGGAATGGTTAAGATAGGGTGAGTAGCTTCCTTGACACTGCTTTATTAGCTTATAAACAAAACATTCAATTACAAGAAAAGCAAGAGAAATGTATAACTAGAGAAAAACACTTCTTTATGATTCATTACCTGGTTGGGCACCTATGTCCGTGTCCTATAACTTTCCTCTATGGCTATCCTATCTGAAATGGAGATGGCTGCCAAATTATTTTTTGCAGTATTTCTGACTCCAGTCTGAAGGCTTTTTCTTGTTTTCTCACATTCTTTGTGGAGTTATGTGCAAGATCTGAGAGAGGTTTCAGAAGTGAGGAAACCAGAAAAATGGACCTTGGTGTCTGTGTTACAGGGTTTGGACAGAAGATTGAGTAGGTTTTAGGTAAAAGTAGTACTTATAACTTTATTGTTTATCCTTTCCTAGAACCCCTATTCCTATTACATCTCTTTTTCCTTTCCCATTATCAAGCAACTTGAGACTTGATAGCTTCCCCTTTCAATCAGTGGTGAACATTAAAAGTGGAGAGTCTAAATTCTCAACTAAATGGCATACTCAGTTCTTCAAAGCCTCTGAGATAGCTTAGAAATTCTATTGTGTTTCCCATACTGCTGTAGCTCCATGGTTTCCAACCACTTGGACTACAACCCTTTCCAAATATTTAACAATCTAATACGTTGAGTTTTGATCCCTTATCCTATATCCTAACTCATTCAAAATCATCATGGAGAGTTTGGTAAAATTCGGACCATTGAAATTTGTCAATCCGCCATGGACAGCTTTGACAATTGAACTTATAACCTCCTATGCTTGTGGCTCCTAAACAATACTCAATTGCAGTACTTATTCTTGGTTTCTAGGCCTTAAAGCCAAAGCATAATTTCATGCCTTTCAAATATGCCAAGCAGCACCTAAATTATATGCAGAACCTAATTCACATAGGTTGTCAAGACTACATTACCACACTTTGATGTTTTTGCTGCAAAATCTATCAAATCCTTAGTTCTTCCAACCTGATTATGCAGCACTCATTCTAGAATTAGTGTAACATCTAAATCTCCATTTTCGTGACAATTCCTTGCCAATCAAAGCCCAACAATTTCTAAAAGTAAACAAAACAGGCCTACTCTCATGTCAAAGACAGCTTGCTGACAGGAAAACAACACTGCTGCATTTTGGCTCTTTGGAGCCCTTAAACCCTTTCAAAAAATTACCAATGTGTTTCCCTACACCACTAAGACTACTATCTTTCCTGTAATACCCACTTATCAAAAAAAAAAAAAAACCTTTCCTGTAATACCCAAAAAGAACCAGAACCATGCTCCAAACGGAAAATTTGGATGTTACCTGCTGTTCTTGCATAAATTTTTAGCAAATTCCTTTTCAAGAAAAGTCCTCCAACTTGAAGCCTTTAAACTTCAGCTTTAATGATGCTACATCACACATAGTCTGCTGTTAAAACTCAAATTTAACCCCATAATTCCCTCCCAAACTTATACATGACAAAATTGAATCCTAGAGAGAGTTACAAAATTTGAGCAATCTCTTTCTCTTGTTGTTGCTGTTGGCTGAATGTTTGAAGGCTGATTTGGGTGATATGTGGAGGATCCTATTAAGAGATGGATTGATCTATAAGTGCACTGAATCCCCTAAGAAATTCCTTACAAAAAGAAGTGGAAAAAGGCTTGGACAATTTTCTTCTATGAGTGCTATAATGGGTGGCAATCTAATTCTCTTGAGAACTCAAGGACTATGTTTGGATATGAAAAATTTTCTAAGAGGTGTTTTTCAGGTGTTTGTTAAAGTGGTGGGGCTCTTAGAAAAGTATTTGGAAAGAGAAAAGTTTTTAAAATATTCTTTTTGAAATTGTGAAAAAAAAAAGAAAAGAAATTGTGAAAATAATGGGGCATATTTGGAAAAAAAACTTTTTGTGAGGAGATGTTTATGGATTTTCTGTGAAAGTTGTTTTGATTTTTGTGTTGTTTTGTCACAAAAATTGAGGCCAATGATTGATAGAAAATTTTATTGGAAATTGAAAAAATTTTAGTGTTAAAAATCATGTTTTAGATGAGAACACTATATTTAATCAAAAAACGTTTTGAAACCATGAAACAAATATAGTTACTTTTTTTTGTTCTTTTACCATCTCTGGAGGGGAAACAGGATGGAGGCCAATAGTTCTCAAAGTGTGGGATTTCTTTTAGCTTTTTTTTATGACAACTTTGTGATGACGGGAGAATAATCATGGAAATGCTATCATATTTCCATTGAGAAGTAAAAAAAGATGCTTAAATATAGATCCTATAATCTTTATATTTTGTTTGACTATGCAGTCAAACTTCTTTCATGGTCTATGCAGCTGTACAATCTGTAAAGTCAGAAATATCACATGATTTGTGGTATTGTGCTAATGGTTAACCCTTTGCTTTAGTATGAAAACCATTTAGGTTCATAGCAACACCGCAGACTCACAAGCTCTCTCAATCAAGAAAAAGAACAAGTCAACAAGGGGAAATACTGAAACACGAGAAAATCCTATGGCATGATGATCCTTGATGCCTGTCATTCATTTCCAAAGTGCTATATAGCTTGATTCTGCTAGTGCAGATATTTAATAGCTTCATGCAGAATTCTTATATTTGGGTCTATAATTTCAAAAAGTAACAGGCACCCTTTTCTGGATACTCATTCATCTTTCTTCATTTTTACTGCTAAGTGCATCATTTCCATCCTTGTAATTGCAGGCATTGTATGAGGAAGCAACCCCTGCTTTCAATGTTATGGGGAAGAAGTCTTTCTACTTAGGGCATGTTGGAAATGGAGCCAAGATGAAACTTGTTGTCAACATGATAATGGGCAGGTAATGGTTGCTTTTTGCTTATCTTGCTAATCTGACCTAGAAAAGAAGAGATAGCTAGATGCATCTTGCGCGAACATTTGTCCATGTAGTGAGCATAGGATTTCAATCAATAAGCAGTAAAATCTTCAAGAACTTATTATATGACATTTAATCTAGTTCACTTTGTTTGTTAATAATGTGAATGGTCTTGCACATTTAGGTTTATTTCTTTTGCCTTTTTTTTTTTCCATAATGTTTTGAACCTGTCGTGGATGATAACAATATCCTATGCCTAGTTGCTTTGATGGGGAGTGAACTAAGTTCTTTTTTTTTTTTTTCAATACAGCTCATTCATTAATAATTAAAGAGGTTCAAAGACTTTAGTTACACGCTCTAAAGGGCTAGTCAGACCCTCCATAGAGGCAATAGGCCAACGACTAGGGAGGCCAAAAGGCCTTACACAAGCCCACAAAGGGCAAAGAACCCAGGAGTGAACGAAGTTCACCTGAAAATTTAGGGGCCAAAACACAAAGAACAAAGTTCCTTGAGATGGAAGGATATATTGAGACCGATCAGATTGATATGCACTCACCTTTTCACCACTTCAAGAATTTATTTTTGTGCACAAACTTTACATATAAACTTAGATCGAATTCATGACTTGGAAACCTCAAGGAAAGGGATTTTGGTTAGAGCATAAACAAGTAAGAAGAGAAGAGAGAGAGAGAGAGAGAGAGAGAGGGGGAGGGGGGGCTGTGAACAGTATCCGAGAACAGTAATTGGAGCTGTATTAAGGGTTTGGGCTGATAGGGTTGAGGTTTAATGGTTAGTATAAAATTTGCATAGGACTAATCAAGAAAGGAACGGGGGAGAAGGTTTCTAGGTCTTGGAAGAAAGGTTTTTGTGATATATATCTAAAGCTGCCACTCTTGTATACTTCACATCCACATAAATCTTAATGCTGAGAGCAATGGAACCCTTTGTAAGGTACTACCAAACTAGGTTTTAAAGGTACTAAATGCCCCAATAGCTACTCTATTCTTTGAATTATGAAAATCACCCTTGCACTATGAAAGCATAAAAAATTGTAGATCCCTCTTGATAAACAATGCAATAGTTGAGGGAAATATGTTCATTATGAGGGAAAATTGTGCTTAGCCCTCGAAATACTAGCCTGTTGGAAAAGTAGAAAGATATACGGCAGTAATTACCAAGTTGTATATCTGTAAATTAGGCAGTAATTAGTCAATGATTATAAATTAGGAATGTATCTTTATTAGTTATTCTTTTCCTAGTTTAGATCTCCTGTAATTCCTATTAGTAGGAATCCGTGTAAGTCAGAATCAATTCAACTAATTAGAAAATTATTACCAAACTATTCTCTCCATTTCCATAGCCTTTTTGAAATGTGACCACCAAGCTACCAAAGTTGTTAGTTAGCAACTCATTCCAAATTTAAAGTTGCAATGTGCGCACTGTCGAAGTTCAAATATCCAAACTGACCCTATCTGAAACTAAAATGGCCCCAAGTTTTCTAAGTCGATTATTTGCTATGGTGGTTTCTTCCTTCCAGTATGATGAATGCATTTTCAGAGGGAGTTGTACTAGCTGACCGAAGTGGACTTGACCCTCAGACTCTTCTTGATGTATTGGTAAGATAATGACCACAAATATTTTTGTTGACATACATGGGTATTTGAGCTGGCTGTAAATATGTCACTATTTGTCAGGATTTGGGTGCACTTGCTAATCCAATGTTCAAGTTGAAAGGACCCGCTATGATTCAGAAAAGTTATTCACCTGCTTTTCCACTGAAACATCAGCAGAAGGACATGAGGTTGGCTCTTGCTCTTGGTGATGAAAATGCTGTATCAATGCCAGTATCAGCTGCAGCAAATGAGGTGATACTCTTAGTTTCATCATTCTTACCTTTTGTAAAGTGTATGTAGGAGTGCCGTTAGAGAAAGCTATCAGTTAGTATGATGTGCCCACCCCCAAGGGCGATAGCTCAGTGGTTAGGAGGGACATCCTCTTTAGGGCTCGACGTACCAAGTTTGAGTCTCAAGGGTGTGGGATGGATTTTCTGCTGCTAGGGCGAGTTCTTGACTTATCTGCTCCCTGGGTTGTGGGGTCGGTCCAGTGGGCCGTGGTTTGTACTTCAGGGTTGGGCCAAACGGGTCCAGCTTTGGGGGATTTCCACGTTATCAAAAAAAAAAGTTAGTATGATGTGCCCTAGGCTAGGACAACCCAAAGTTTATTTATTTATCAAAACTTTTTAGAAAAAGTACAAGCAGTAAGGACTATAAAATATATTCTGAAGTGAGTCTGCCCACTTTATTGCAGTAAATGGGAAAAATTGGTAATTAATGCTGTTCAGAATTATTACTTTAATTTTGTCTGCTAAATATTACTTGGAGCTGTATATCCTATAAACAGTTCCCATAAGCTGTCTGCCCTTTGTTTCTATGGCTGCTTCATTTTATCTTTTTCGTTTTTTTGTTTGTTGTTTCCCCAGCGTGGGAAGGGGGAATGTGTGTGGGAGGGAGGAGGAGGAGAGTTCGCAGCTGTTTGTTTGTGCACCCTTTGACTAGCCAACAATGATTCTAGAATTGGACTTTCCTGTCTTTCTTAATTTAAACAGCTGGACACCTCATTTTCCTTTTCAGCCTCATGGACTTTAGATAGCATTGAGTAGTTTCTTCTCTGAGATGGAAATTAAAAATAAAATTCAAAAAACAAAACAGAAAGAGGAAGACTTCAATCTCTAGCAGCAGCATCTAGTGATCTGACAATATACTAAAACTGGGCATGGAGTTGGTTTCGATCAGGTTGTTCAAATAACATGATTTGAGGGTAACGAATAAAGGACTCAATGAGAAAGAAGAGAATCATTATAAAATACTTGGTGTTTTTGGCAATGATAGAGTACTTCAGGATACAGGACCTCTGATTCCCAGTGTTGCAGGATATGAAGCAAATAGTGTCTAGTTCTGGAGAGCATCCCTTGGAATTTGTACTTGTGAAACTTTCTTTTTTGTTGAGCTGAATCTTGTCAATCAGCAAACCAAAAACAATTAAAATAAGAAAACTAATATGGAATTCTTTTGAACTCCTAGTAATGGTAGTCACTTGGAAATTTTTTGGGTATAAAGTCACTTGGAAATTAGCAAATAAGAACAATGAAATTTTTGAGGAATAGGACCTACGGGTGGTAACAATAGAAAAAATCGTACCCACAAGATGAGTTTTATATGTTTTTGAGAGGTCATGATCCTGGACTAGATTGTTCTACATAAAGACGTTGCAAAAAGGACATCACTTAGCGGAAAACACCATTGTGAAGCTGACAAGTAGAACTTAGAAGCTGAAAAGAATGTTCTACAGAAGAAGAGCAGTCACCTCTTTTGAACCTAGAATGGCACTAGAGAGCTTTATGATAGAGGCTAATCAAGAATGTTCTAGAGAAGAAGACAGACCAGTTTTGGGATGAAATCGTTGTATGAGCTAATATGCAATACAGGGGAGAAAGTTTCCTTATCACCTGTTCTTGAGCCAATGTCTCAATGAATGCGTGTGCTAAATATGTTTTCTATTTGTTGTTGCTCATCATATTTGGTAGCTTGATGATCGTTTCTTGATCTGATAATAGACATATCATTGCTTGCAATACACACGTTACATTGGATGTTTTTTTCTGCATAGTTTATCTCTCGTAGTACACATTTGAGATTTGAGTGAACTGCAAAATGAATTTTACAAATTGACATTCATTGTTCGACCTAATAATGAATCGAAAGCCAGTATTGACTGACGTTATGCGCTTCTAACAAACAAAAATAGGAAGTCTGGCATTTCTATGAGTGAGCAAAACAGCCTAACACATCAAGTATGGTAGGAAGCTCGTTGGTTACTATACATAAACTTTGATACATGTATCTGTTGCAGGCTTTCAAGAAGGCTAGAAGCATGGGGTTAGGGGACCTTGATTTTTCATCTGTCATTGAGACCGTGAAGGTCCTACAACATTCATCTTAATACCAACAGACGCTAACAGCTTGACCTCAAGAGTGAACACAACTTGGATGGTATTCATAGCCGCAAAGAAAAATTTGCATTTCTGGTTGTATTTATTGAGCCTTTATTATTGAATTCCTCATCTAAAATATTCATGACACATCCTGAGAGACGAGTTTGTTTCCTGCAATGTGATGTGGCAAAGGTTGGTTTGGAGTCATTATTCCCAATGGAACTCTTTCTGAAATGAAAGCAAAGGACACTATATTTGGTTGGAAATGTTGCACGAGGTTTTTCTCTACTAGTGGTCTTCTGCTTTGCTTTTATCTATCAAAAGGGATCAGCTTTGTTTTAGTGAGACTTGCTCTATCTAAACCTACTCCTTTCACCACCCGCTCAAAACTGTAATGTACCCGCCGGTAGCAAAGGATAGATGAGATAAAATTCTGTTTGGATGAATGAAGAAATTGAAGAACACGTAACAAACTCTATTCGAGAGAGTCAATCTCCATAATTGCTTTGTAATAATTCATTCGATAACCTTTTGAATTCGTTACTTCCTGAATTTATACAAGACTCTAGATTGGCCAACAAGGCCCCTGAAATGATTAATAGCTAGACAGCTAAGGCCCATATAGTTGGACTACCTAAAAGCTAATAAAGTAGAAACATATGGCCTTATTGGACAACAAGCCCAAACAAGGGTTTGACCCGGCCCAGTCTATAATTGACCAACCACCTTAACTTCTCAAATCTATTCAGTCTCGCGAAGCTTCCTCTAGCTCCCTGAAATCCCTCAAACACAGACCTACTCTTTTCCTTTGAACCTTAGATCTCCATCTTACCAAATTACCCATGATCCTTGATGAGGATCATAACATTCTCCTCCCCTTCAAAAGACCTTGCCCATAAGGTGTGGATAGTGGTCTAGCAACTACCTGTAAAGAACCTAGGTAGAGTCACCTTGAGAAGTGTCCTTCCACTGGACAAGGACTTTGGTAATGGCCCAAGCTCCTTTTTTGCTCATACGACGATCGAGAATCAGCTCTGGTTAAAGATGTGGAGCACCTTCATCGTCGATAGGAGGGAGTGTTGGTAGAGGAGCCATGTGGGTGCCAAGCTTCCACCTTTATTCACAATATCGGTATGACCATCACTTGATGGTGGTATGCTAAACTGTGAGACAAAGTTGTGCCTTGAAGTCTAAACAGTTCTTGCTAGAAGTTACTTAGAAATACTGGGTCACGGTTAAAAATGATAGTAGTTAGCATCCCATGTAGTTTGAAAATATGTAATAAAAATAAGTGGGCTATGGTGTGAGCCGAGTATGGGTGGGAAGTCCCGATGAAGTGGGCATACTTTGTGAACTTGTCCACCACCACAAAAATAATCATATTACCTCTGGAGGGGTAACCCCTTGGTGAAGTCCATGGAAATGTCCGTCCAATTTTAAAGAGGAATTGATAAGTTTTGTAGTAACCCCACAGGTGCTAGGTTCTCAGTCTTGTTCCTTTGACAAGTGTCACACTCCTTGACGTAGGTTCTGATGTCCTTCTTCATGCCTGGCCAGTAAAAGTCAGATTTAGCCCTGTGTAGTGGCTTATGATAGCCCACGTGACTTGCTGTAGGACTATTGTAAATGTGTTGTAAAACTTGGTCCTTCAACTTCGTTGCCTTGCTGAGATAAATACACCCCATGCATAGTAAAATCTGATTCCTCAAGGTGAACTTGGTGTCCTACAATACCCAGCTTACACCTTGGTAATTAGTTCACACATGGTAGGATCAGTAGAGTAACTCTGCCGCAATTCCTCCAACCAGATAGAATGTGGAAATGTTATCACTAATAATGTGGGATTAGTTCCTCCCTCATCTCTACGGGAGAGAGCATTTGCTGCCCTATTCTCCTTCCCTTTCTTGTATATTATAGAGAAGTCATACCCTAACAACTTTGTGGTTCATTTTTGTTGAACGGGGTTTCCCACCTTCTGCTTAAGTTTTTCTGATCAGTTTTGATCTCAAAGGTTTGTCCCACTAAATAAGGCCTCCATTTTTACACAGCACACACCAATGCATACAATTCCTTCTCATAATTGGAGAGCTGTAAGAGTCTTCCCTTCAATGCTTCAATAAAGTAGGCTATGGGTCTATTTGCTTGCATAAGCACAGCCCCAATTTCAACCCCACATGCATCACATTTGATAGTGAATGGTTTTGAAAAATATGACAATGTCAAAACTGGAAGAGTAGTTATAGCTGTCTTTAATTGTTAGAAAGCCACGGTTGCCTCTACTAACCAACTGAAGGAAAATTTTCTTCAATAGCTAAGTGAGTAGAGCTGCAATTTGTCTATAACCCTTTATGAACTTGCGATAATACCCTATTAGCCCTAAGAAGCCCCTTAAAGATTTGATATGCTTCAGTAAAGGCCATCAAAGCATAGCCTCAATCTTACTAGGGTCAGCCTTTACTCGTTGGGGAGATATTGGATGACCTAAATAATCAATCTCTTCATACCCAAATCGGTAGTTGGACAGTTTAGCCAAAAGTTGATGTGCCTTGAGCACTTCCAAAACCATTATAAGGTGCTGGACATGCTTGTCCAATCCTTTACTATAGACCAGAATGTCGTCAAAAAATACTAGCACAAATTTCCTCAAATAATTCCTGAAAATGTCATTCATCAGCCCTTGAAAAGTGGAAGGGGCATTGGTTAGCCCAATAGGCATGATCAAAAATTCATAGTGGCCTTCGTGGGTGAGAAAAGTCGTTAAAGGGATGTCCTCGAGCCTCACTCGAATCTGATGGTACCCCGACCTAAAATGTAGTTTCAAAAATATCGTAACACCATTCAATTCATCCAATAACTCATCCACAATAGGAATAAGAAACTAATCGGCTGTCCTTACCAGCAAAACGGGAGAGGAGAAAGGGGATTTGTTATGTCTAATAGCTCCTAACTCTAGCAACTCCTGGACAATCTTCACTATTTTCCCTTTTTGATTATAAGGATAACGTTATAGACGTACACACACTGGTGTTGTTCCTTCCTTGAGTAAAATCTAATGGTCATAGCTTCTAAGTGGGGGTAGGCATTTAGGCTCACTAAACACTAAACCAAACTCCTTCAACAACTTAGAGATTTGAGCTGGTGCTTTAGTGTTTGCAACCTCTTCCAGCTAACACAGAAGCTGAAGCACTAAGCCCCATTTTTCTATATTAGATGAGATGCTAAACTTCTGTGCCTCTTTGATAGTCCACTCCTTGGGACGCAGCCGACATAACTCCACCTTTTTCCTTTCCCACTCAAATGTCATTTTCAATTGTAGGAAATCCCACAAGATTGGTCCTAAGGTTTTTAGTCAATAAACCCCTAGGATTACATCATAGCCCCAAGTGTCATTGCATAAAAATCAGTAGAGAAAAAACTGTCCTGTACCCGATATGGAATTTGCTCACATTGTTCTTCACACAACATGGAATCACCATTTGCCACTTTGATTGTAATCTTCTTGGTGTGTTGAATAAGTAGTTGGTTTCTAGCTACTATGATTAGGTCAAGAAAATTATGGGTACTTCCTGTATTCACTAATATCACCACTTCACTCTTGCCAATCCTCCCTAAAAGTCTCATGGTTCTGGGATTTGGTGTCCCAGCAATAACATGTAGTGATATTGATGTAATGCCCTCTTTATCTTCCTTAAGGTCTTGCTGCCCACACACCTCATTTAGCCCTTCTTCTTCCTTATCTGAAACCCATTCCAGCCATTACTAGCAATTGACATTTAGTGACGAAATTCTCGGTGACGAAAATATTTTTCGTCACTAAAGGTCTTATGTGTGATGAAATAAAATTTTCGTCACTAAAAGTTAATTTAATAGTGACGAAAATTTTTATCACAAGGCGATCAATCACACCATTTGTGACGAAACGCTTCGTCACCAAATGCAAAGCATTTTGACGACGAAATTACGTCGTCGCCACAACCGATCGATCGATAGTTATAAACTGATCAATCAGTTACCAATAAACACATGGCTTTGCTAAGCGATTGATCGTTTCACACCACCGATTGATTTGTCAGTGTAACCGTCTGAAAATGCAAAGTGTCGATCGATTGGTAAGCATAATCGTCAATGTACCAATGCGTTGATTGATTGTTATCTATGACTGATCAATCAGTATTGCAATGAATGGAAGTGTGCCACGTGTTACGTAAGATTGATCGATCGCTACACCATGGTAATTGATCATGAGCGTAACCATCACTTTTTCAAATCGTTGTTTGATCGTTGAGGTAGCAATCGATCGTTGTTTCAACGAATGGTAGAGTGCCACATGTTGAAAAAACAAGCGATCAATCGGCAAACAACAACTGATCGATCAGAGCGAGGGATTATATGAAATCACCGAAGTCATTTTTACCGGTTATCTCTCCATAAATTCTCACAAATCCTCTCAATTTTCAATGAGACTTTTGTGCTTCATTTTCCTCCAAAGTGCATCGAATCTTTCCCCATTGTCATCTACATCAAAGGTACGTACTTATGTTGTTTTTTAAGCGATATTAAGCGGTTTTAAATTCGTTTTTAGTTTAGTTTATTTAATTTTCTATATAATCCATTAGGTTCATAAAATGTATTTATTTTAGTGTTAATATATGTTTTAAGAGTTTAGGATTGTTTAGGGATCAATTTGGGTTGATTTTGGGTGTGTTTTGGGGATTTATAGGAACTGTGTTTCTTTACCATCGTCCCTGCGTCGATCAATCACCTATTCGATCGGTAGGTAGATGCTGAGTGAAACGATCGACAGGCTTAGTTAGCCAATCAATCATTTCGTTATATTTGGGACCGATCGATCCTGTATTGTGCGATCAATTAGTCCAAAAACTATGTGTTTCAATTTGTAGATGATCGATCGGTAAGCGTAATTTGAAACGCATCATTTTCACTAAGTAGTGATTGATTGCTTGGGTAATACTGTGCATTTTGTTGCATGGATGACCAATCGTCTGTGCAATAAAACACATCGTTTTATATGTTGTGATCAGTCGGTCTACTTGACCGATTGATCATTATATTGTGTGATCGATTGCACAAGCCACCGATCGATCGTTGTTTTTTGAAACGCATAGTTTTGATTAAGCGATCGTGTCATACCCTGAGCTTTTATTATATCATGCATATTTGCTTTTGTTTAGTAATGCATTAGGGGGTACTTAGTGACTAAGTGAGATTATTAGTACTTGATGAATTAAGTTCAAAAACTTGATTAGAACATGATTTAGTGAGATTTGAAGCTCGCGTGCAACTAGGTTGTTGTTCAGAATGTTGAGGAGCTCGTACTAGATCAATTTAATTTTTGAATCTGGTAGGACATTTTTGTCTCGAAAATTGCCTTATTTGATTTATTCTTTTAATAGGTTGGGAGATTATCCACGAGTCTATGGTTTAAATTTGAGACTTTTTATTTTTCGGAAGCAAGTAGGTCAATTAATTGGAAGCAATTAGGTTGATTTGCGATCATCGGCGGATTAGGAAGGAAATTAGTAAAACTTAGCTATTAAACATGAGAAATTCAGCTGCCCTAGAGAGTGACACATATGAGGGCTAGGTAGCACGACAAATCGAAGCTAGAAGCATGACCAAAAAGGCTAGGACCTAGGCAGCTCGAGGTGTTGACCACCAGTGGACTTAGGCGGCGGCTCACCCAAGCTATAGTGCAAAATTCGGCCATAGGTATGCTTAGCAGCTGCTTGGGGTGGTTGGGTGTCGTCGAACGGTCGATGTAGCCTTTTGAGTCACCGGAGCTAGCATAGACACGTGTTGCGATGTGACGAACCAAGCTTGCCTATAAATAGGGGGTGGCTGGCCATTTACACTTACACTAGCTCCTTTGATAATTGTGAGTTAAACGTGAGATTAGTAGTGAAGTGAAGTAGAAGGAAAAAGGAAAGAATCGATTAAGAGAAGTTTAGCGAAGATTAAGCTAGCTTAGAGGTAACGTTTAGTTGGTTGTCTTTAATTTCAATTCTTAAAGTCTTCAACATGATTTGTGAATCTCTTGTATTTTTTATTCTAGCATCTCTTGATGTTATTAGCATTTTTCTATTCTTCCTATTATTCATGTTCTTCGTGTTCTTGACGAAGAACAAGTTGATCCTTTCGAAAAAGTATCATTTTCAAAGTTCGATTCATTTTCAAGTTGTTTTTCAACTTTGATCCGTTTCTTTTCAAAATTTCTTCCAAAAGTTGTTTTTCAAAGCTTGAACATTTCTTTCTTTATGATTTCAATACTTTTTTTTGTCAAAATTATATTTTCTACGTGGTGATTAAGCCGGTTTTTAACCGAGAAATCAAAGTGTTATTTTTACCTTCACAACACTTTCCTTCGAAAATGTTTTATAATGTTTCGATGATGGAAACGAGTTAAGGTGTTGCATATCATAAATGAGATGTATGGGTGTTGATATGAGACATGCATACTTAACTTGTACGTTGATGGTTAAGTATGGTTAAGGTGTTGCATACCATGAATGATATGTATGGGCATTGATATGAGACATGCATACTTAACGTAATACTGTGAAGACATGACAGTACTGTGCACAAGAGGATGTGTTCACTTGTTGTGATATTCTGGCCTTTCCGTCATATGTGGAAAGATCCTCTATGAGGATACCGTATTCTACTCTGGGAGTAATGCAGCAAAACATGGAGGTTACTTGTAACCCGTCACTCTGGCCAAGTGATTCACTTTGAAGAGTGAGAGGAGTGGTAATTGAAAAATGAAAAAGATAATTTTTAAAGAAATTGAGTCTTTTCATTTATTTTCTTATTCTGTTGAGATTTTATTATTGTACGAGTTTTCTTCAATATCTTTTACTATATCTGCTATTCTGTTGTACTAACCGCTGGCTTTATTGAGTCATTTGGACTTACCGTTGTTTGTTAAATATTTCTTTAGCAAATGTCTGAGGTTTATTTGGGAGAGTTCACCAAGGCTATTCAACATGGCTTTGTCACTCTGGAATTGACCTTTCGTGTTTATGTCACACGAGATCTAGATGTTCTGGTAGAGGGACGAGGATATAGGTAGAACACTCTGCACTCAGATAACTATGTCAATATTTCGAACTTAGAGGACACTGACGACGAAGATTAGAAATCTTCAGTTTTAATGTTTTTTTAGTTTTCCGCTGCAGTTTTCGTTTTAGTATGTACATTATAGAAAGTTGGTCCTCTTTTGTAACACCGAGGCATTAATTGAAGGTCCTTCGTGTGTTTTGCTTAGTATCTTGTTGCTTTGTCAATCTTCCTATAGGCCGTAACCTCAGTTTTATTAGTTGTGTCTTTTACTATAAGATAACGCTTGAGGTCTTTACGGTCCGGGCTATTACAGATGGTATCAAAGCTGTGTTTTTAAGGCAAGGATAGTTAGCAAAACCTAAGGAAAGGAGAGTGTTAAGGATAATACTAGCTCGTTAGAAGCATAGCATGATTGTAGGAATAGTATGATATTGTCTTTTATCTTGTGGTGATTTTGGAGTTTATAACCTACCCTTGTGTTTCAGGAGATAATGGCAGCTAGAAGGAATAGAGATAGAGAAGGGAAGAACATGCATGAAGGGAGTTCGTTTGATAAATTTGCCAAGCACCATCCCTCTTGTTATGAAGGAGGTACGGAACCCTTAGTGGCTGAAAATTGGCTTATGAATATTGAGGAATTAATGCAAGTGTTAGAGTGCACTGATGATCAAATGATACGATATATCACAATTCAACTAAAATGAGAAGCCAAAAGGTGGTGGCAAGCCAAGAAGGAACTCTTGGAAATTGAGTGGACTTGGGAGCAATTTAAGAAGGAATTTCTAGATCGATATTTTCCTAAGATGGCCAGAGAAGCCAAAGCCCAAGAATTTACTACCTTAAGTCAGGGAGCAAGGTCAGTAGTTGAGTATACTGCTAAGTTTATATAATTATCTAGATTTGGTTTATATATGATTCCTGATGAGGGTAAGAAATCCCATAAGTTTGAAAGAGAATTACAGTCCCATATTAAGGAAAGAGTCTGTTGCCATAAGTTTGAGAATTTTCAGCAGTTAGTTGATAGAGCCTCGATTGTAGAATGTACCTTATAAGAGAGTATTATCCAAGAGAATTAATTCCAAGGACAATCATTGGGAAATAGAGGAGGAGGTAATTATGGAAATAGAGGCAACGGGCAATGGAATAGAAGGAATGGTCCTAGTGCTGCAGGAATAGTTTGTTTTACATGTGGAAAGCTAGGTCATTTTTCTCGAGATTGTAAAGCGAAGCAAGGATTCCCTCAGAATGTGCGTGGGAATCAAGTTACTAACCCCGGTAACAATCAGAGCGAAAATCTTGGTAATAATCCAGGTAATCAACAGAGGGGAACTGGACCAGCAAGAGTGTTTGCTTTGAATGTGAAGGAAGCAGAGTAGGATGAGAATGTGGTGACAAGTACTTTTTCCCTTTCTTGTGGATTAATAACTGTGTTATTTGACACTGGTGCTACGCATTCTTTTATTTCACAGAATTACGTAAATAGACTTGGATTGTTGGTAGAACCTTTAATTGTTAGACTTGATGTGGTAACTCCGTTGGGGATGAATAGTATGTGTACTAAGAAGATCAAGAAGATTCCAATGGAAATAGCAGGATGGAGATTGCCTATAGATTTGACAATCCTAGATATTGGTAACTTTTATGTGATTCTTAGCATGGATTAGTTATCTGGTTATCATGTAACATTAGACTGTCATGCGGAGGAAGTGAGTTTACTTGTGCCTGGATAAAAGAGAATTCAGTTCAGAAATGTCAAGAAAGTGATTCCCGAACCTAGCAAGGAATTTCCTCAAGTACAATTAATATATCTGCATTGAAAGCTTGGAAAAGTGTGATTAATGGAGCTCATGCTTTTCTAGTTTCAATTGCTGGAGTTCAGGAAGAGGAGAAGATGTTAGAAACCATACCAGTTACTGTGAGTATCAAGATGTCTTTCCAAAAGAACTACCTGGATTACCACTAGTAAGAGAAATTGAATTTGAAATTTCATTGGTACCAGATACCGCACCTTTGTCAAAAGCTCCATATAAGATGGCCTCAGCTGAACTAAAGGAATTAAAGGAACAACTGCAAGATTTATTGCAGAAAGGATATATCAGACCTAGTGTTTCACCCTAGGGGAGCTCTAGTGTTATTTGTGAAAAAGAAGGACGACACTATGAGAATGTGCATAGACTATCGAGAGTTGAATAAAGTTACTATTTGGAATAAGTATCCTTTTAGCTAGGATTGATGATTTGTTTGATCAATTGAATAGTGCTGAAGTATTTTCTAAGATTGATCTTAGGTCTAGATATCATCAATTGAGGATTAGGAAGGAGGATATTCCAAAGACAGCTTTTCGTACCAGGTATGACCATTATGAATTCCTGGTAATGCCTTTTGGATTAGTAAATGCTCCTGGTGCATTTATGGATTTGATTCATAGAGTTTTTAGATATTTTCTGGATCATTTTGTGGTAGTATTCATTGATGATATATTGATTTACTCTAGGAGTAATGAAGAACATGAGAATCATTTGAGGTTGGTTTTGCAAAGATTGAGGGATGAACAGTTATATGCTAACTTCTTGAAATGTGATTTTTGGTTAAAGGAAGTAGCATTTCTAGGACATAATATTTCGAGTGAAGGTATACCAGTTGATCCAAGAAAAGTAGAGGCAGTTTATACTTAACGAATACCTACTACAGTTCATGATCTTTGGGGTTTTCTTGGATTTGCTTGATATTATCGTAGATTTCTAGAAGGATTCTCGAGATTGGCATTATCTCTTACAGCATTGACAAAGAAGAATGCTAAATTTATATGGATGGAGGAATGTGAGCAAAGTTTTTAGAAGTTAAAGAAAAGATTGATAACTGCACCTATTCTAGCTTTACCTGAGAAATTAGAGGTATATATTATCTATACTGATGCCTCTAGAATAGGTTTAGGTGGAGTATTGATGCAGGAAGGGAAAGTTATTGCATATGCATCACGACAGCTTAAGACACACGAGAAGAATTACCCCACTCACAATTTCTACTATGTTGTTGTTCGATTGAAAGAGTACTTGAGTTGCAACTGATAGTGCGAGACGTGCAGTTCACATTCTCGGCAAAAGTCATTGCCGATTTCTTACACTACCCTTAGCCTCGAAACCCCCTACTTCTTAGCGGTACCCCTGACGAATGAGGAGAGAACATCAGATGAGACCTGTGGACGCGTATGATAGGAAAGACGTCTGCAGATGTTGGCAGCATAATTAAGTAGAGTGATTTCTTATTGTTTTGGAGGATGGTGCACCTTATCTGGTTGCCGAAAGTCAATGGCAGAACTCATTTCATTAAGTACCCATTCAATAAAGCTCAGTGCATGCTTTTGTTGTGTCAGTAGATGCGGATAGATCTCCCGTTCAACATGTTTGAGCTGATACTGGATGAGGCTTGGGGACTTAAGGAATATAGCCTCCCATAAGGCGTATTTTTAACTCAGTTCCTCATTTCTCAGGGTGTCGTAATCGAGGATGGGGAGACTCGTAAGACAGTCATGAGCACACTGAACAAGGCTACTTTGTCTAGGAGCAAGGGGCAGGAGGGAGCTTTGACTTGAAGGTTCACTCGTAGAGCAGCGGCTGGAGATATGACAGCACGACCATCGACTGAAGCTGGACCATCAAGATCAAAGGCACCTCTCGAGACAAGAGCACCTACAGTGCCTCTTTCTTGAGTGTCCCAGCTCTTTGGGGACCTCAACAGTCGTGTCAGCGAGGCTATCAAGATCACTCTACGGCCTCTTGAGGAGCATGTGGAAAATTTAGAGCAGGAGATTAAGTGGCTCCAGAAAGACAATGAGAAGCTCCTCCATAAAGACTTTGACGGGAGTGCACTATTACGATACTACGCAACAAATCGGTCGTGGCTCATGTGAAGGACGTCATGGAACAGTTGGAAGATGTCAAGAAGACCCTCGATGATTTCAAGACAGAAGGAGTTCCATAGAAGATTCCTGGGGATATTCCTGATGATGTGGTGACTTTTCGTGATGTTATTCTGCAGTCATAGACATTTATTGTTTTTACTATCTATTTGGGACATGTATTTGGATTTGTGCTTTTATTTATTTGTTTGAGACATATATGTTTATTTGGATTTGGGTTTTTATTTACATATTTAGGACATATCTGTTTATTTTTGGATTTGTAGTGACTTTGATTACAATTTATGAGTTTTTTATTTTTATTTTTTTCCCGACATTTAGATACGCAAATTGACCAAAATACCTGTTGGTTGGCAAAATTAACAAAAATTGCAAAGTTAAACAGCTAAATAAAATATGTATTAAATAAAATTTAAGTATATATATATATGTAAGAAATTTATAGCGATCGATCAAATAAGTAATATAAGAATTTAAATAAAAATTGTAGGATCACTAATCTATCGGTATTATAAGCAATTGATCAATACAACATAGTGTTGTTTAGATATATCCAACCGACCGATCTTATAAAACCGCTAATTGATCATCAAAGATGCTGTCTTTTTGGTTTATCTCAATCGATCGACCATCTTTATGCATCGTCCTTTTCATTATACGATGTGATCGATATTAATATAAGATGATCGATCGTTTAGCATGGTGTCATTTTAATTGCAAATGACGAAGGATCAGTGTATTTGATTGATCGATCAGCAGATAAATTTTATTTTTACGAATTAGTGATTGAATATTGTGAGTTTAAATGTTTTCAAACACAAAATATATATTAACAAAGTATGTTAGAATGTATTTAGATTACATAAAAATATATCAAGTACACAACATTAATATTTAAGAAAGTATGTTTAAGTTGTACTAGTATGAGATATGTATTAAGATGTCATAAACTAGTGATATAACGCTTATTTAGCACATGATTATAAGTTATTAGTATGAGGTATGTATTAATATGATATTATAAATAAAATTTTTAATAATTAAGTCATTTTTCTGATTAAAAATTATTTTTTTAATAATCAAGATCACCGATCAATCATCTAGAAAAGTTGATTGATGGCTTGCATCCGTTGTCATTTTGTTGTCTTTAACCGATTGATCGTCTTTATGTACCGATTGATCACCACGGACGGTGACATTTTAAATTGACTTTCTAATCGATCGTTAAGTTTGTTATGATCGATCAGTCGAAAAACATAACAGGAATTTTAAAGCTGACAAAGCGATCAATCAGTGTTTATTAAGCTTGAAATGCTAAAATGCTCTAAGGATGTGGGTGAAGTGCAAAAACACACCCACGACAAGGAGGAGACCGAATGCTTGCAACAAGGTGTTATTTTCCCCTCAAACTTAGCCCAAACATTGTCCTTTAAGTTGGGAGAGTGTTTAGAATAGCTTAAGAGGAAGCCCATGCTCAAATTCATTGGTTTTTTAACCGGGTGAATATTGAAAAATTTGGGCGAAATTTGTGGGATTTTGGTGTGAATTTAGTTTATTTTGGTATTGATTTCATGCAAGAGTTAATGTACTAGACCTACACTACGATTTAGGAATGATTTGTTCGGTTATTTGGTAATTTTTTTGATTTGAGTATTTGTGGGTATTGTGGCTATGATTTGTGATGATTAGAGCTTATTAGGATGTTTTTAATATGTACATTAGAAAGTATTGCATGAGGATGATTTGTGAGTGTTTTGGGTGTAAATTTGAGTGTGTGGGGAGGCTTGACATATTTTTCTTCAATCTGGTTTAAATACGATCGATCGTCATTTTTTTCATATCGATCATCTTTATTTTAGACGATCATCGTCTGTTAAATGGAGGTGTGACGATCGATCATCTTCGTTTAGGTGACCTTTTTTATATGGTTGATGGTAATTTTAAGCTTAGATAACTTTATAGTTAAAATTGCCTAATAGAATATGTGAAGCAGCATAAAGGTAAGAGCAAAGAACTTCTAACTAATCGGCATCTTTTTCTGGTTTTTAGTCCAAGTTTTTATTATATTTAGGTAATTATGAGAATGTTATAAACAAAATCCAGATAGGCAAGCTGCCAAAAGGTTTTACACTCTTTGTCTAGTCACATAGCTAGATTGATTATAAAACTTAGAAATATCTTATTGATAGAATCATTAGCCTAAAAAACAACAAAAATTAAAACAACTTTTACAAAAACTTATAAAATATTCTCTCACAAAAATGTTATACTTTTTTATTTGAAGAAAATACATTTTTTACCTACAAACTATCATAGGTGTTACACTTTGCACCCTAAACTATATGCTTGAGGCATTGGACTCACAAACTAACCATCCATAATATATTGTACTCCTCTATATTAGACATGCCTTCACAAATCCATAATCCATTCATGATGCAAAGCCAATCATGCATAATGGTACAAAATAAATGATGAATTCTCCTTAATGAAACGTTCTTTTTCCTACAACGACTTATTTGAAATTCATAAATTTTTGTCTTCCTTTATGTCTTCCTTGCTTTTATTAAACTATTAAATTTAGCAACTTGATTTCAAGTTCTTTATTAAATTTTAAAAACACTTTCATGATTTCTAAGACTTTATTCGCTCAGCTTTTCTTTAGTAAATTATGTCTTTAATCCTTTTCTTGAATTATTGTATTTTACAATACAATTATACCTACAATTGACTCATTTTCCTTTTTTATTTAAAACTTACTTAATCAATTATCATAAAAGAAGTAGAAATTCACTAATTGTGTATTGTTTTGGCCTCCTAGGCCCTACTGAACACTGAGGGGTCAGATTACTAACTCAAAAGACTCCCTAAGGCCATCTAGAATTATTGGGCTCAAAGGTCCATTTGTGGACCTTAAGGGGCCGTGTGATTTGAGCCTTTTAAATAGGTCAGTTTGGGCTCAAATTTTTATGCATATATTCTTTTTTTTGTACTCTACATAGCCATAAGTCCAGTTTTTCTATTTGAACTCTTTTACCCATTCATTTACATATAAATGCCGAAACTACCTTTAGAGACCTCCAGGGGCATTTTCGACCTTTACTTACCTCCGATTGAGCTGACATTTTTACAGTGATGTCCTGAGTACCTACACTACCTATCTAAAAAGTTTCACATGAAAATTCCAAGGATTTTTTGGGTTCATTTTGGACAATGGCCATTTTTCATGTTAAACCCTAACTAGTGTTGTTGCATGTTATGGACTTGCTTCTAAATACCTTATCTCAATGATCTACCACTTTTACACAGATTAATACAATCATAGAGCACATATTAGGTGATATCAGTGAGGAAACAAGATCAAAATAAAACCACTTAATAAATGAACACATGAGCACCATTTTCTTGCCATTTTCTTAGAACACGAGCTCTTACATGTGTTCCCTTTTTTTCCCTTGCTAGTCCATGGCCTTTTTGCTCACTTTGAGCATCCTTAGGGCACTGCCATGACCCCCTTTCATCAATGAGTTCCATCTTTACATTTTTCAGCAATCAGCATATAGATCAAACATGGATAAGCATAGAAGTAACCAAACTCAACACTTTCAAAGAATCATGCAATATGTGTCTTAAAGCTTACGTGGAAACACGAATATGTAAGAATCTCTTCACCAATTCAAGGTCAGCAATGTTTTAATCAAAATAGAGGCTTAAAATAGTTTAAAAACACACATGCATCAAGTTCTTCAACAAACCAATACATTGCTAAGCATAACTCATAAATAGGTTGCATAAAACTATCATGCAACTATCAAATATAGGAGATCAAGACTTTTTTTATGTAGGTAGTGGCGTTTTAGGCCATAAAAGTTGCAGAAATACTAGATTGAACACAACAAATTCCCAGCAACAACATGCAACTAACCCCTTACCTTGGTGGTTCGGTTAGGCTTTTTGGATAGCTTGAAGAACACCTAATGGAGGATATAAGGTTAGAGAGATGAGGTTTGAGAGAAAATGAAAGAAATGGATCGTGGGAGAGATTTTCTCCCATGGCCGAATAATTTCCAGCTATTTACCCCTCTCTCTCCCTTTCTTTCCTTTTTCTTTTCTCTCCCCTCCCATTTTTCTATCTTCTCTCTCCGGCTCTTCCTTCTCCTCTCTCTCTTTTCTTTTTCTTTTACTTTCTCTTTCTTTCTCTCCCTCTCTCACCTACGCTGCCCTCCTCTCTCTCTCTCTCTCTCTCTTTTTCTCCTTCACGATTTTTCTTCTCTCAAAGTGGTGTGTGCGTGTGTTAAGAAAAAGGGAAGCTTTTGTATCTCTGCATGCAATGATTTCCTAGAAGATAGGCTAGGGACTTATTTGCAAGATTTGAAAGTTTGTAATGATGATGGAGTAGTTAACTTGGAGAAGCAAAAAAAAGTAATTGGGGAGGGATGATACGGGTAGATTGAATAGGCCATTTGTCACAAAATCTATTTGTCTTCTAGCTAGATATAAATGCACTAAGATTGGGGGAGATTTACTACATGGCAGGCCAACTCCCACTCACTAATGGGCTTGGCTTGGTTGGGCTTAGTCTAGGTGGGTTTTATGCCTAGGTTTGGACCAATAAAGAGAGGTAGGTCTAAATAGGTGGCCCATGTCTTAAAGGTCCAATCCAAGGTGCTTAAAATGAAAATAAAAATTAATAAATAGCTAGAAATAATTATTGAATTAAATTAACCTACCCTTGGTCATAAAAGTCCAAGACATAAGGAGAAAATGGTAACTAATAAAAGAAATGAGTTAACTTAGATACCTAACATAACTAGGTAGATAAGACAAGGCAAAATTTAAATATTTAAAACAAAACTAAGTACTAAGTTAATTAATCAATTTAAAACAAATGGAGGGCAAAATAACAAGAAATAATGACATTGGTAAAGGAGGATATTTTAAATTATCATTCAAAGCTAAATTCCAAAAATATGACATGAACGCTAATTTAATAAAAATAATGAGAAAAGAAAATTTGATGTGTTTTCTAAAAGATAAACCACAAATAGAAACTATAAAAATATCTAACAAAACAAGGAAATTTTATCCAAGGAAATTCGATCCTAGTAAAAGATGAGTAATTAAGGAAGTATTCTTCACTTACTAATTTAAAAACGTTTTTCAAAAGGTTCCATCACATACTATTCATATGATTTTAATTTTTTTAAGGGCATAATCATCAGTTCATTTAAAGAAAAATAAATTTTAGTTTAATTTGACGGAAAAAAATTGATGGAGGGTACAATGTGTTAGGGATGGGTAGTTTGTTGGGGTAATGACTCAAATTTGGTAGTCTAAAGTGGGAAAAAAAAAAAGCATGGTTGTATGTAGGTGAAATTTTTTACTTTCATATCTTCTAAAAAAATAAATTTAAAATTTTTTGTCTTTCCAAATATTTTTTTTTTTTTTGATCCCACCACTTGAAAAAAATACAAAAAAAAAAAAAAAAATCTCAAGATTTTTATTAAGGCTTAATTACACCGAGGTTCCTGTGGTCCAAAATAATCTATGGGGTGACAAATTAGTCTGTATCACCCCTTTTGTGGTCAAAAAATAGGTCCCTCCATCCATAGGACGTCGAGTCACTAATAGAGGATGTTGACGTGTCAATTTTTCATACGTCAGTAGCCAATAAGAAGAGGACACGCGTCCCACTACTCCAGCTCAGCGCCACATCTGATTTTCCCCTTCTTTTAGAAGCCCACCCCAACTGCCCTGTCAGCACTTAAAAAAAAAAAAAACCAACTATCATCCTATCTAGGGGTGCCTAAGTTACCGGCCAACCCGGACTGAAATCGGACCGATTTTGGCCAAACCGGTCCCCTTTTTTGAAACCGGATTTACCAGTCCGGGAAACCGGTGTACTCCGGTCCGGTTCCGGGTTACCTATATGGAAATCAGAACTGGACCGGAGTATACCACTCCAAACCGGTCCTTACCGGTTAAAAAAAAAAACGCGCTGGATGAATTGGACCTGCGCTTGCCCCCCCCAACCCTTCTCTTTCCCGTGCCCCCCCCCCCCCAAAAAAACGCGCATTTAGCATTAAAAAAAAAAAAATCTTTGGACGCGCACCCCCAACCCTTCTCTCTCCCGCGCCCCCCTCTTTTCTATTTTCAGAAAACCCTAATTTCACCTCTTCCCTACCGCCTCCCCCTCCTCCCTCGTGCCTCCCTCCCTCTTTCGGCCTACCCCGCCTCCCTCACGGCCTTCCCCTCCCTCTAGCGTTCCTCCCCTCCCCCTCCCCTCCACCGTGCGTCCCTCCCTCCCTCTCCCCTCCACCGTGCGTCCCTCCCTCCTCCTCCCTCCCCTCCACCTCACGGCCTCCCTTCCCCTTCCACCTCCAAGCTCCAGCATGTGGCCCTCTCCCTCCCTCCACCACCTTATAGCCGTCTATAAGTTATTTATTTCCTTTTTTTTTTAATTTTTAAACATCAGTAAGTTCAATATCTATTTAGTTTTTTTTCCTTCATATGCTACGTTCATATTGTTGTCACTTGTCAGTATTTTATGTAAAAATAGGCCAAAAAATTGATGTAAAGAAACCCAAAAAATGGTCCCAAAAAGTCCAAAATAAAACCCCAAAAAAGGCCTAAAAAAGTAAAAATGCTAAGAGGCCCAAACCAAAAAAAGGCCCAAAATGTCATGGCCTAAACCGTCCAATCTGGACCGGTGAAACCAGGGACCGGACCGGACCGGTTCTATTAGAATGACCGGTCCGGTCCGGTCCAGTCCAGTATGTTCACCTGCCAAAATTACCGGTTTGGCCGGCTGGACCTGACCGAACCGGACCGGACCGACCATTGGACAACCCTAATCCTATTGCACCTAACCCCACATTGTTGACACTTCTCTAAAAATCCCCAAATGACTTTTGACCTAGCCAGAGTTTGGTGCAACCCAAATCATTCCTAAGCATTTCAAATCGTTAGTTTCTCAGAGTCTCAGTGCATCCCATTTTCAGACCTCTTCGTCCCCGGTGCAAGGTCGTCATCACAATGCCGATGTCTTCTAGATCGTTTGCGTCGTCTTGTCAAGATGGAGGAGGAACACAAAAGTCATTTGTAGCCACATGGAATGAGTTTTCGAAGGCACCACTTTTTCATGCAACCTCCGAGCATGTGTAAGCACGCCTATGATTAAGAGGAATCTTGCTCGTCATTTTTTTGGTTGCCCGATGTACACTTCTAGAGTGGTGAGATGGATGATGTACACACATGTGAACCATACTTGACAAAAACAAAAGTGACACAGTCATATAAACATAGCACAATGGTAATTTACTAAGCTACAAGTGTACAACAAATGACCCTTATTTACATGACAAAGTAAACAAAATATTCATGCCAAAATTCAAAATCGCATTGCTTGAAAGCTTGAAATATAAGGAAAGCATATATGACAAAACCTCAAAGACTAATAAATGTGTCACTAATAACCATTCAAAACCCTAGGGACTAAAGTGTATGTTGTGTATCCCACTTTTGAAACCACCTCAAAATAATATGACCAGATAAAAGTCAAACACATTTACATTAGCAGGACAAAAAAAAAGGCAGACGTGCACCCTTTCTCTACCTTCCACTATAAGGTTCTTTATTTTATCAGTTATTGAGTTGTTACACCTCACCCACTGCCAATCACTCATGTGTCTAAGGAATTAGCCTACATAAATCAATTAACTATTGTCAACAAATATGTGGGTATAGTAAACAACTATATGATTCCACTTTCAAGGGACCCAATAAAGGGGAGACGTACAACTATATGATTCAAATCATCACTCACGTGCTTCGACATAACCTAATAAAGATCTGTACACCCAAACCTATATGTTGAAGAGAGAAATACTTATTGGGAGAAGGGAGAAAACCCAAACTAAGCAAACGGAAGCCAAAAAAGGGGCAATGATGATGAGCCTGTAGAACGTTGGATTTTCATATTGATGGAGCCGAAGTCTAAGCTATCGTATTCGTTGGATTTTCGACAATTAGGGTTTCTGTTTCAGCATGGTTATCGGTGGAAAAGGGTGGGGTATCGAGCTGGTGGGGTATGGAACGATATGTTAATTCTTTTTGGCTTTATTGTTTATGTGTTAACGTTGCAACGTATTTGCTGCGGAGAAAAAAAAAGTTATCGTATTTGTTGAGTTGGAAAGTACATATCGAGGGAAAATCAAAATGTGGCGCTGAGCTGGAGTTGTGGATGTGTATCCTCTTTTTATTGGCTGCTAACGTGTAAAAAATTAACACATCAGCATCCTCCATTAGTTGCTTCATGTCGTATGGACAGAGAGACCTATTTTTAACAAAAAATAATGATCACAGGGATTGATTTATAAAAAGTGATACTCATGGACTATTTTGTCACAATTCAATACTATAGGGACTCCGATGTAATTAAGCCTTTTATTAAAAAAGATGTTTTGAAAAACATAAACAAATCCGTACAATTGAATAACTCAAAGAGTATAACCGCTCCAACGACGATGAGAAAACAGGTAGACAGAAAAACAAAACACAACAATAATTTGTCTGGAAAAACCGGATGGAGCCGAACCGTCAACCGAGACCCGGGAATGCGCTAAGCAAGAAAAAAACAAAAGAAAACAGAGGACCGCTTGCACGTTGTCATATGCGGTATTTTGGCGCTTCTAAAGGCTTTAAATTTATTTCTTTGTAACACACAGCCTACAAGGTGTCCTATGATCCCGCTTTTTCTCCACGTGTCCGTCACCCAGGCTCTCTCTCTTTCTCTCTCGGCCTTTTCCGTTTCTCCTCGTTTCCTCTGTTCCCCCAATATGCAACGTAAAGAAAGAGTACAGTTCGAGATGCAGATACCTTTCCCATCACCTACTCTCTCCTACCTATCTGTCTGATTCAACTTTCTCAGTGGCTGGTATATTTTACCACCTCCACTTCCTCCGTGGCTTTCCGAATTCCTTAACGATACCCGCACAAAGTACTCTCTCTCTCGAGAAACGTCCATGGCTGACAACCGTCACCACCGCCACTGCTTCTCCGATGGCTCTACCGACGTCTCTATCGAGCTAGAACGCCTACCTGCCACCATCGATGGCAATGTCGTTGTTTCGTCTTCCGCCGAGGGTACGACTGAAATTACGGGTATTAAGGTGGTCTATATATGGAGTTATTATGGTTTTTCTGTTTTGGATGCTACTGGGTCTTCTGGACTCCAATTTATTATTTACTAAATTTTTGTCCTGCTCCATAATCGTCTCGAACAGTTAACACGTCGAGTTACTCTGTTTTTGGTCGGATTGAGTTTTCTTTTCGGGAAAGAATTGAAGGATTGGACGTACTTAGATGATTGTGGATAAAGCAGAAGTGTTTGTTCTGTTTTCGAGGTCACTGTATCAGGTGGTTTGTTGTTTTTTTCACTTTCACTGATTAGAGATCTTTATGACTGTGTTACAAATTAATAGGGTGGTTGCGGTAATTGTTGTTCGCTTGGAATGGTGATCAGTAGAACTTCAGTCATTAGGATGACTTGTAAAATGTGGATATATGAATGTGTTTTTGCTCAGGAGTTGCCGAGAGTAATTCGCCGACAAAGAGTGTGCCTGGAGAGGCGTTGGCGGTTGAAAAATCAGATCCAAGTTCGAGCTCCAGTGAGCTTAGTGGATCTAAAAAGAACCATACGCTCGGACTTCTGGCAGCTAAGTTTTTCGACAAGAAAATTCCGCTCAAGAAGAAGGTTTGAACTCGTGCTTTTACAATTTGGTATTGGACGCATTTTGCTTATTTTCGTAATGAAGTTGGTGCCTTAGGGAGTGTATATATATTGCGTGCTGTTTCTTTACTTATGAAATTCATTTTTTTTTACGGTATTTGATTGATATTGTAACACCCCTTTCCTATACAGGGTTAAGAATGTCACACCATGCTCACATAAGGATATAACTAACCCAAAAATTCTCTCTCTCGTCCTTTTTTTTAATGGGCAAGAAATCATTAAAATACATTACTTCAGTCAACCTGAGTGGGGTCTTTCTTCTGAGCTATCCAGGGTATATACAAAAGATTCCAAAACTTTGTGTTCCTAGAAGGTAATAAATATTATAATTTCATTATTCTATACCTATGTAATTTATTCTAAGGTATTATAGACATTTAAAACATAA
This sequence comes from Morella rubra, assembly GCA_003952965.2. Lineage (NCBI taxonomy): Eukaryota > Viridiplantae > Streptophyta > Magnoliopsida > Fagales > Myricaceae > Morella > Morella rubra. The sequence continues at coordinate 32,024,095 of CM025850.1, read as the reverse complement.
AAAGAGTTGAGTCGAATACTCGGTAAGTAGCACATCATATATTAAAAATATTATTATATTAATTTTCCTATGAAAACACCATTAACACAAAACTTAAAGTCACATGCACAGTGGAAAAACTTAAGAACATCTATTTTTAGACTTTGGCCTGCACGCATTAACCCTTGTGTCGTAAGATTGCAAACCAGACAAACTGCCATTGGCCAGCAAGGATAGCCGCTTTGTATGATATTTTCATCCTGGCGGATCACACTTTCTCAACATCATTCAGTGTGGCTAGCACATCCACCCTTTGACTTAAGTAGCTTCGCATCATTATCCTACGGCTGAAAGAAAATTTATAAAAACACGCATTCATTCATCATCTTACTTTTCTTTTGCTTTTGTTCTTTTTATCATGGTAGAAACCTTTCGTAATACATATATTAAACACACTTCCTCTTTGTAAAATATCATATAACGAGTGCAGAAAATGGGGCTTACAGCGAAAGGTCACTATACAACATATAACTTGAAATCCTTTTTGAGAAAATGTAACATTTTGCTTTGAAACTAAAGGGCATGATCATGTCTACTTCGCCTTTTAACTTGCAAAAACCAGCACTTTTCAAGCAACCTAGAGAAAGGATTCACAATTGTTACTCTTAAACTTCCCACAGGCCCCACTAATGTTTGAACTTTTCTATAATGCTTTTTAAGCCTAAGATCATATCTGATTTCTTCTCCTCGATGCACTTATGCATTGTTGGTTTGTACCTTAATACAAAATTTGACATCGAAAACATGACATCTAAGATGAGTTCATGTTTGGTTCATTTTGAATGCATAGACCTAACCTCTCAACAATGAATCCTGTAAAGAAGTATGTTGGGTCTTTTAGACTGTCTTTTGGTACTACTAGAACTGGTTTTGGGTCAATAACCAAAAGTTTGAAGTCTTAATGCATAACATTATTCTATTTATAGCTGGTGGAAATTTACAGCACCTAATAGTCTGTTCTAGGCCTTATAAAATGCAGGAAACAAAAGGTCAAAGATTAATGTCTTTTAAAACTTATGGGGCGTAAAAAAATAAATTAGAAGTTATGGGGTCCCATTTGATTTTTGTCCATAGATATAGAGCATACAATGATGTTTTCCCAACATTTTTACAACTCAAGGACCAAAGATGATTTTTTCCAATTTTCTTTCTTTCTTATTTATTTATTCTTTTTTTTTAATCTAAGCTATTAATTCATTATTTGAAGACCTTACAAGATCTTTTTTCTTTTTGGGTAATGGTAAGTATGTTATTCCAACAAAATAATCGGAGTTTACACAAGGTTAGGGACAAGCCCCATTGACAATACCCCATCAGTACTAATATTAGCAAGATCTTTTTTTTGATAAGTAAGAAATATTATTAGAAATAGAAAAAAGAAAGTGAAAATAGTACAAAGGATGTACTAGATTCACTAGAATATACAAGCGAAAAAGCTAATAAAATCTTGAAAGTCTAAAAATGACCCCCCCCCCCCATAGCATCAACCCAAAGAAAAAGAGAATGCATAAAAAAACCTTGTAATCTCTCCACAGAAGAAGGTAAATCCTCAAAACATCTCCTATTACGCTCCCGCCACAGACACCACCACGTACAAAATGGAATCATCCTCCAAATTGCTGTAGCCAAAGGATCCACAAACTTTCTCCCCCAACATAATAAGACATCAACCACCCTTGCTAGCATAACCCAATGAAGATTCGTTATACCAAAAACATGCTACCAAAGCCCTCTAGCCATCGAACAATGCAATAAAACATGATTAACAAGACTCTCCATCCATCTTACATAAGTAGCACCAATCAAGGACACACACTCCCCTCCTCCGAAGATTATCAGTAGTCAAAATTCTACCATGCTAGCCTCCCACACAAAGAAAGAAACTCTCAGGGGAACTTTGGTCTTCCAAACTTCACGCCAAGGGAAAGACTCAGAATGTTCCCCAGAAATAAGACCATAGAAGGAAAAGAAATTACAAATCAATATTGATGATTTCTAATGTGAAATCACAAGTCACATTAGCAAGATCTGTAACAGAAAAGAAATTACAAATCACAAGCTGTACCCTCATCTCTCTGCAATGGCAGGGTTGCCCTCCAATGTAGTGTGGTTGATTATCCAAAAATAAAGGGACACAAAAATTACTTGATACAACACAAATCCATGAAAAAAGACATAATTATGCCTGCTTCCAGATCTGCGGTGTTACAGATATGGACTTAATACTCCCTTAAATGTATGATATAAGCTGCAACGGTTATGGATGAAGAGGAAAAACACTGATTATTAAACAATCAATATCTAAGCAGTAGGCAGAAAGTAGTGCTTGTATTCCTGTAATCCTTGTTGCATTACCTCTGTAAGGTTGTTTGTTGATAGCTGGTGAGTAGTTTTCTGAAGTATAGCTACACGATAGTTTTTTCTGGTTGATAGATACGATAAATATTACTGCATTGAAATAATTGTTTGCTGATAACAAGAAGTACTTATTATTGATCGTGTCTACATGTTCTTTCTCAAAAAGCTAGTGATTCTAGCTGATAACTGGTTTTTTTTTTTTTTTTGACAAGAAAAAAAAATAATTTAGTTGTAACTAATTTAGTTTTCCCTGGGGCAATGTCTGGATGAAGAAATTGGTAACATTTACATAATTTAAAAAATAGCCCAAGATAAATTGATTGGAATGCGCTCACTTTGAAGATCCTTGCTTTGAATCAGTATAATTAAAAATGCTAAGAAATACGCAAATGTTTCAGTGATTATAACTATGATGGAACTGGCAGCGGTAATAATTTAGTGGTGTTGTCATATAGTATTGTTGAGTTGCTGGGGGTGACAATGATGATAGCGGCTGTGTGTGGCGGTGATGATGGTGATGGAGGTGGCAACAGGTGATGATTGTGGCGGCATATTGATGGCTGCGGTGATGTTGGTTGCAGTGTCAGCAGATGGTGATTGAGATAAAGAAGAGGAAGAGGAGAAGTGATTTTGGACACTATGCACGCCGATGCCGAACTAGATGTTTATAAAAGTATTGAACTTGAATGAGGCTGCACTTTTGTTTATAGACACACTGATACCATTCACAATACTCTCCTAATGCTACACTAGCTAAAGACATTTGCCTGTGTAGTAATTCAAAGAGTAATCTTCATTGAAGACATCACCAAAATAATGCAAGAGAAGATAAGGACATGGTGAACTATTTAAACAATCTTTCAAAAGTTGGACCCAAGCAAGAACTAAACAGCAAGATGCACTAAGTTTTGAGACCTCCCTTAGTGTATCCGTACATTCTATAGACCAATACTTCTTCTAGTGCCTTTCAAACTTAACATTAATGCTGGTGTGTTGGTAAAGCCATATGCAACAGGGTGTTAGCTGGTAACGGTTGTGGAATGTCGATGAAGATGGTGTTGGTGCGGTAGTAGTAGCGGTCTGGTCATAGTGAGGGTAATGATGACAGTATGAAAACTAATGGTAGCCTGTATGGGGATGGTAAGTACGATTTATCTTCGTAGGGAGTTCGAATTTGGTTTTGGATGCTTAAAAATCCTTAGTTCAAAGTTCCAGAAAATTTTGATAATAATTGTTTTATTAACCAAAGAAGGTTAGTTGACATTGGGTAGGCCAAAATCAATGTTTTTATCTCTATTTATATAGCTACCCATTGAAATTGTAGTCGATTTGTGTATTCTAAATTCATGGCTACATAACCACTAGCCTTTGACAATCCTCAAAAATTATGCAGCTGAAATGGTTAAAACGAGCACCTATGGTTAAAGAGGATGGTACTGTACAGTTTGAAGTTCCAGGAGACATTGAACCCCAAAGTCTCATTTTCGGTGCTGGAGTTGTTTATGATGAGGGTACTGATGCAGAACCTGTAGAAGAAGTTCAAAATATACCTCCATTGCAAATTGTGATGCTTATTGTCGGAACACGAGGAGATGTACAACCATTTGTTGCCATCGGAAAACGTTTGCAGGTTATTATCATTTCATGGTTTTAATGAATTTTTGTTTGGGTAAGTATATATGGGCCAAGAAAAAACTACGTTTATATTATTGGTACTGAAGTAGTTACTTTATAAAACACACAGATGCCATACTAAAACAGCTATCTCTCGAGTCAAATCTGGATTTCACGCTATGTAACCTCTAGAGAGCAAAAGGGCTTCCTAAACCTACAAAATACATGCAAACTACAGGAAATGCAATTTTATTACAATTACAAATCTTGTTTATCAACAAAACTAATTTCATATATTTGAAATCATTCAACTCTTAGATGCTGTGGAGAAGGTAGAGTTGCATGAACTTCATGGACTAGTCATTTTCTGGTCAGTAACCCTCCAAAGCTCCTGTGGCTGCAGTAACTCTTACTGTTGTCTCTTCTCGTAGTGAGATATCGATACATGAACAAATAACTTCCCGTCAAAGAATTGACCACTAGCCAGCTCCAAAAGAGTAGCTAACCTAAAACCCCCTCTGGCTATCCAAAGCACTCATGGGAATGAACCTTCACCTCTCCACAAAAGCTCAGGTCTATAAATGCTGAGGTGTAGAAACATTGCACCAAAATAATGTCCAGTATTAAACTAGCCAAACCCCTGCTAAAGTAAACCTTCGGTGGAAGGAACTACCAGTAAAATTTCGATCCAAATCCACAGCAATAGCAGAGCTGGATCAGAACATAGATCTGCCCATCAAACCAAAAACCAGATCTTCAAATCATTTCCAAAAGTAACCACCCACCGGAGTGAACCTCCAGTGCACAGGAGGGAAACTCCAATGCAGTTCCGGTACTAATCTGGAAGCACAAGCATATGGCTTATGACAAAGATCCTGTTGCCGAGACCAGATCATAAAACCCTGAATTTCACAATGTCATACCCCGAAGCTTTTATTTAGCATAAATGCAATTTTTCGGTTAAAAAAAAAGTTCTGGTTTAACTTTGCATTAGGGGGTGATTAGCCATGTTTAGTGAAATTAAGTACTAGATTAAGCTAGATGACTTTGATATTAGGAACGAAACTCTCTTGTCTACATTTGAAGTACTTTTGTTAATCACATTGCTTAAAGAAATGTGGAGCTAATATGTTGATTAGGAAGCAAGTAGGTGCCGAAATGACATGTAAGCAAGTGGATGTCATGGCAGCCTCATAGGCGGATGAGAGAGCATAAAAATGGCCGAAATTATCAAGTGTATGAGAGACCAAGGTAAGTAATCATACTTTGCATAGGTTCAAAAGGAAGACAAGTTGGACTTTGCCATTGACCAAACCAAAGGTAAAAATCGGCTGGATATGTATGAAGTAAAAACCAGTTGGATAAATGAGGTAAAAATGGAAACTTAGCTTGCAATCCATGAGAGTTTCAGCTGCTCATAGTGGTGACTCCTCCAAGATATCCTAGATCTAATTAAGCACAATGAATCAAGAACACTTCATAGTTGTCATGATGTGACAAGGAATGGAGCAATTCAAGGATGATATGGCCAAGCTATATTGGGTAAGCTATCCTAGGCTAGGTTTGCTGATTCATTTCTAGGCTTTTTGGGTGTCAAATGTAGAAGGGAGAGTAGGTTTCAATTCAGCAAAACTAGGTTAGTTTAGGGTGGACATGCGTCAAGAGAAAACCGGCCACATTTGCCTATAAATAAAGGTAGAACCGGCCATTGTTAGCATTCACCATCAAGTGAAATTGAAGTGACTGAGAATCATAGAGAAAGAGTGAAGGAAAGTTAGGAAAAAGAGGAAGAAAAGTCAATGATAATTCAGTTTTGCTAGAAGGTAAGGTTTTAGCTCGGTTTTCTTTTGAATTTGATTCAAAAGCTTTCAACATCTTTTAAGAATTTTGTGTTGTTGAATCTCTTGTTTCAAAAGAATTCTTGAATCCATGAGAACTTGCTGCTTTGTGGTGTTCTTAATGAAGAACAGCACGTGTCTTTCGAAATAGCTTCATTTCCAAATTCAATTCTATGTTCAAGTGGTTTCTTAAACTATGATTCGTTTTCTACGCAAAATTCTTCACAAATTATGTTTTTGAATCCTTGGAAATATTCCTTAAAGTTTCTTTGTTTAAATTAACCTTTATGCCATCTTGGTACTTTACCACATGTCAAAGTTATTCATTGTTTTTAATCAGAGGTTAATTGGGTATTAACTGTAGTTTAAGGTGCTATTTCTTTCAAACTTACCTATCGTTTTGTTTTGAAAGTGTCATTCTTTATTTTATGATGAACAATGATTTCCAAGAGAAGTTTAAAGGTTAAGATATGACATATCATGTAATGCTGAGCATTGTCATGAGACATGTATACTTAACCGGTAATTCGAAGAAGTGACATTACTGTGCACTGGAGGATGTGTACCACAAGATGTGGCCTCCTAGTTGCATGTGCTCCGATGGATCGATTAGGGTTTGGGAGTAATTCCGAATGTACACAGAACAATCCTGAGTTAAGATGTATAATTCACTTTGGGAGTGATGCAGAAGGGTGGTGGAAGTTAAAATTGGACAAGATTATCTTATTTTGAGTCGTTTCCTTTATTTTATCTCCCTTTATGTTGTTGAATTGATGAATTGTTTTTCAATGTCTTATTCATTCTATCTGCTATTTGTTGTACTAACCAGTAGCTTTACTAAGTCATTTGGACTCACCGTTGTTTGTTAAATTGTTTTAGCAGAGGCAAAATGTATATGAGAGGGTTTACTAAAACTTTGACTCACGAGGTTTTATATTAAAGCTTGTAGTACGAGTTTGGGTTATTGAGAACCTAGACATCATTGTAAGGAGCTTCCATAGATGGATTGACCCCGGATCTCTTGAGTATGTAGTAATCAACGATGATGAGGAAGAAGAGTATAAGAGAATAAATCAAGACCTGTGTGGAATGTACTTATGTAGTAATTGAATTTTGCCACGTTTTGTAGATGTACATAGAAGGTGGATTGGTTCTCTTTTGTGGTATAAAGGTTGAAATAAAAGTCTTGATGATGTTTAATTACTTAGAATCCTGTTGCTTTAACAATCCTCCCACTGACCGTAACCTTAGTTTAACAAGGCATCGTCCATTACTATAAGACAACGATAAAGGTCTTCACGGTTCGGGTCGTTACACAGAGATCTTACAGCACAGCGAAGTTCATGATATAGCTAGACGTGACCTTAAATAGCTATTGTGTAAATTGTGCATGTTGCTGCTGATAGGTAGGGTTTCAGACATAAATACGTGCATCCGATATACGGAGGAAAGGGATGATACTAGCAATAGAGTTTTTGTTTGGGATGAGGGGGAATGGAGATTTGAAGTGTTGCTGCCACTTCTCTCAGCAGTTGCTGTAGCTTTTAGAAATGCTATTGCTTTTGACATGGTTTATGTCCCTCGTACAGAAGGTAGGAATACTAAAACGTGTTCTTGAAGAGGTTGAGAAAGTGATGCATGAATGGTCGAGTTGGATGGAAGGCAAGGGAAGTAAGGTTTAGTCTGAAAGGTTGCTTGATAAGAAGTTTTAGATTGTCTTATGGCGTTCTTTCGCGGTTTGGTTATTGAGGCTAAGACTTTTCAGTTCTCAGTGAGCTCATTTGGTGTTATCACGTTGACGGAACAGAATAGGCGATCGCATAGTGATATTTGTTTCGGTCATTATGGGGTGGTGTGGTTGGCGAACCTTTTTGGTAAGCTTGAGGCATCCTTGGAGTCTCAGGATTTTTAGGAGAGATTTAACGAATCTTCGCGTGCGTTCCTAGCCCAGAAATGCTCGAATAAGAATGGGAGGTACATTGCTCTGGCGGAATTCGGTGAGAGACGCCGTCGTGGGGTGGTGATGATTCCGGAGGGGAAATTAGGTGTTGGATGGAAGTCTTTTGTTTTGATATGCGAAGAGCTTATCTCGGTCATTTGTGAGCTGCAACACAAGAGGGTGCGGCCTGTGGATTCTGCGGTCAGGAAAGGTTTATCCTTTGCCGATATGGCGAGGTCTGGTGTGCCGGCGAAGATGGCGGAGGGGCAGAGAGAGTTGCGTAACGTTGAGGGTGACGTAGGTGGCATGCAAAAGCAGACGTCGGTTGGGTTTTCTAAGGTGGCGCACGCTTTGTGTGATGACGGCTTTGCGACTTCCCAATGCAATCTTTTAGACAGAAACTCTGCTTTGGCGGTTTCTTTAGGCGGAGTGATATGGGAGCATTTAATGAAACTTCAAGCTGAGCTGGCGAGTATTATAACGTTGGTTCAAAAGAACGGGGCTTCGATGCCCATGCCCGAGCCCATTCGCGACTTGTGTTGTATGGTTTGTGGTTTTAAGTTGGAGGCCCAGCATCCTGCGGTAGTGGCCCATCGAGTTGCTTCATCTGGTGGGCAAATAGAGGTGGGTTCGGGCTCGGTTCTGGTCTGGGGCGACAGGGCGTGGGTCTGTTGGAGGTGGACCGTGGCCCTTTAGTTGTGAAGGACCAGTTATTCACATCGACCAAGGGCCCTGATGGAGCTTGGCGATGACATTTCTCGCCTGGGCTTGGACTTATCGGGCAGATCTTGGCCGAGGGAGACTCAGGTGGTCGGTGGAGACCTCGTTGTCGCTTGCCTTGGAGATGGAGGGGCTGGATTCGTCGAAGCTGATTGGTGATTTGGTTGTCGCAGGCCTGGGAGTGGAAGGTGGTATTGCTGTCGCTCGCACGGGAGAGGTTGCTATCGACAAGCCTAGTGCTTTGCTGTCGCCGGTTCACGGCTTTGATGGGTCGTTGACGGCCCGGGCCCCATTTGAGTGTGATTCTCACGCTCTTTCTGTGGGTAGGACGCATGGGACTTTCTCGGGTGATGCTCCTGTGGTAGGGTGGAGTTGTTGGCGTCTGGTAAGGAGATGTCGTCTGCCCCCGTGCTGACTGAGGGGCTATTGGTGGGCCCTTTCTCAGGAGTCGGGGGTGTTTCTCCTTCGGGAGGCTTGCAGCAGGTTCAGGAGCCTTGTGCTGTGCTTCATGGGCTCCCCGAGGCTGTGGATTTTTGCTCTCCTCCATTTCTAATTTGGAGGTTATCTCTTCGCCACTTCAGTCTGAGGACAGGTCGGGAGGGGCGTTGGTTGCACTTATTTCCCCGCCACATTTTGAGGGGTCGGGAGGGGAGGTGGTGGCTTTCGAGGAAGGGGGTGGTGAACTTTGTGCTGAGCCTCTTAGGATAATGCACCCGGGGGTTGATGGGTGTGTGGGTAAGGGGTCAGTTTATCCTTCAAGTTGGGTTTTGGAGATGGTGTCGTCATTTAGGCATTTGGTGGGGGTTTCTTGCGTTGGGTATGAATCTGAGCTTTTGAATCTTTTTGCTGCCTTAGAGCTGGAGAGGGGGAGTGGCAGTAAGTCTTCAGGCAGATCAGGGGGTAAATTGTTGAGAGAGCTCAAATCTTTGGAATGTTCTGTGAATTATGATGGGAGTGCATCTGGTTCTAGAAAGAATAGGAAGGCAGGGAGGGCTCTAGTGAATTATCCATGAAGCCTAGAATTATTAGTTGGAATGTGAGGGGTTTGAATGATAGAACCAAATGTATGAATATTGGCAATTTGTTAAGGGGTGGAAAAGGGATTTAATTTGTCTTCAGGAGACTAAGGTTACTGAGGTGTCTCGGGCTTTGGTGAGAAGGTTGTGGGGGGGGCCCACATGTTAGATGGTGTTGTTTGCCTGCTGATGGGGGTCAGGTGGTATTTTGTGTCTTTGGGATTCTCGCGTTTGGAGTTGGTCGAGTCTTGTGTTGGGTTGTTCTCCCTTTCGATTATTTTTAGAAATGTTGAGGATGGCGTTCAATGGGTTTTTTCAGGAGTCTATGGTCCAAATGATGATGGTAGTAGGAGCATTTTGTGGGATGAGTTGGTGGGGGTTCAGAGTTGGTGGAACTTACCTTGGTGCATTGGGGGAGATTTTAATGTGTCTCGCTTTCCTAGTGAGCGGGTGGGGGGAAGGGGTTTTAGGAATGCTATGGTGGAGTTTTCTGAGTTTATTTCGGAACTTGGGCTTTTGGATCTTGAGTTGGCTGGTGGTTTGTTCACTTGGTCAAATGGCCGATCGTCTCAGTCTTGGTCTAGGATTGATCGTTTTCTTGTTTGTTCGGATTGGGAGTCTTTGTACCCGATCTTGTCCAAAAAAGGTTGCCCGAATGTTTTCGGACCATTTCCCGATCTGTTAGAAAGTGGTAGATGGGGTATGCAGAAGCCGTTCCGTTTTGAAAATATGTGGCTTAAAGTGGATGGGTTTGTGGATTTGATTAAGGAATGGTGGCAAGGTTTCGATTTTAGGGGTTCTCCTAGCTTTGTGCTCCATTCGAAGCTAAAGGCGTTGAAACAAAAGCTGAAAGTGTGGAATCGGGATGTTTTTGGAAATGTTGGTGTTAGGAAGGCGAAGCTCTTGGATGAGCTTGCGACTCTTGATGGTGGGATGAGGGGGGTTTTATTGATGAGGTGGGTCGGGTCAGGAGGTTGGAGGTGTTTAGGGAGCTAATGATGTGATCATGATGGAAGAGACTAGTTGGAGACAGAAGTCTAGGGCTTTTGGCTTAAGGAGGGGGATCGGTGTACTAAGTTCTTCCATCGGGTGGCTAATTCTAATCGGAGGGCAAATTTGATTTCTCGTTTGGAGGTGGACGGGGAAGTGTGGAGGATCCACCAGGGATTTCTGTGGCGATCGTTGATTTTTATTCATCATTATATGAGGAGCCTTTTGATGGAGCCCTTCTGTGGATGGGTTGGAGTTTGACGCCATTTCGGGTGAGGAAGCGGATTGGATCGTCTTTTGATGAAGGAGGAGGTGACTAGGGTGGTCCACAGTCTTAACGGTGATAAGGCTCCGGGCCCGATGGGTTTTCCTTGGCTTTCTATCCAATCTTGTTGGGAGATTATTAAGTTGGATGTTTTTGAATGTTTAATGAATTTGCCACGTTGTGGTAAATTTGTCGCAGTTTGAATTCTTCCTTTCTTGTTCTCATCCCAAAGAAGCCGGGTGCAGTTGAGTTAAAAGATTTTCGTCCCATTAGTTTGGTGGGGGGTGTATAAGATTCTTGCTAAGGTGTTGGCTAACCGGTTGAAGTCTTTTGTTGATAAATTATTTCTCCCTCTCAGAATGCTTTTGTTAGGGGTAGGCAGATTTGGATTCGGTGTTGATTGCTAATGAGTGCATTGATTCCAGTTGAGGTTGGGGCCGGGTATGTTGCAAGTTGGATATTCAGAAAGCTATGACCATGTGAATTGGAAGTTTCTTTGTGTATATTCTTAGAAGATGTGGCTTCGGTGAAAAATGGTGTAGGTGGATATCTTTCTGTATCTCGACGGTTAAGTTTTCCGTCTTGTCAATGGCTTCTCCCGGAAGGGTTTTTCAGTAGCTCTCGGATTGCGTCAGGGAGATCCTCTCTCTCCTCTTTTTTTGTCATTGTTATGGAAGCTTGTCGTATGATGTCTAGTTGGTTGAGCATTGTGTAATCAAGGGCTTCGGTCGGAGGGAGGGGGGTATGTGTTTCACATTTATTGTTTGCGGATGATACTTTACTTTTGTGTGGTGCAGATGGAGCCAATTTCATAGTCTTCGTGCCTGCTTCTATGTTTTGAGGCTGTTTCTGGATTGAAGGTTAATTTGACTAAGTCCGAGGTGATTCCTGTTGGGAGGGTTCCTAATGCGATGGAGTTGGCTATCTTTGGTGTAGGGTGTCTGCTTTGCCTATGACGTATTTAGGGCTTCCGTTGGGGGCTAGTTTTAAGTGTGTTCATATTTGGGATGGGATTATTGAAAGGATGGAGAGGCGGTTGGCTGGTTGGAAGAGGATGTATCTTTCTAAGGGCGGAAGGCTTACTCTCATCAAGTCTACCCTTTCGTGCCTTCCGACATATTTCCTTTCGTTGTTTCCACTCTCCGGTGGTGGTGGCTATAGGTTGGAGAAGCTTCAGAGGGATTCTTATGGGGCAGCACTGAAAATGTGCATAAATTCCATCTTGTGAATGGGAGAGGGTTTGTTCTCCTTTTAGTAATGGGGGTTTGGGGCTCCAGAGGTTTTCGGTTTTAATAGCTGTTGAGTAAGTGGTTGTGGCGGTTTGCTCATGAGAGGATAGACTTTGGAGGCTTGTTATTGCGGAAATATGGGAGTTACGAGGGGATTGGAGATCTCATTCTATTCGGGGGCCTTATGGAGTTAGTCTTTGGAGATTTATTTCTAAAGGGTGGGATGTTTCAGTAAGCATATTAGGTTTGTGGTGGGGAGTGGTGTTAGGATTAGCTTTTGGCAGGATGTTTGGTGTGGTGATAAGTCTTTGTCTTTAGCTTTTCCGGTGGTTTTTTCCTTGGCTAGATATAAGGAGGCTTCAGTGGCAGAGAGCATGGTGGGGAATGATGGTTTTGTAGTGTGGAATGTCTCTTTTGTTAGAGCTGCTAATGATTGGGAATGGAGGAGTTCTTCGTGTTCTATTCTCTCTTGTATGGTCGGTACTTAGGAGAGGGGGGGAGGATAAGATGATTTGGACGGGTTCTAAAAATGGCTTGTTTTCGGTAAAGTCTATGTACATCTGGTTGCTTGTAGATCCAACCTGTCTCTCCCTTGGAAAGGTGTTTGGAGGTCCAAATGCCCTTTGAGTTTCTTTCTTTGTGTGGGAGGCTTTGCATGGGAAAATTCTTACTACGGATAATCTTCGGAGAAGAGGTATCTACATTGCTGATTGGTGCTATCTTTGTCGCGTGATGGGAAATCGGTTGACCATGTGCTTCTTCATTGCCCTTTCGCGCGGGGGCTCTGGACCCATGTGCTTGGTGTTTTGAATTTTCCTTGGGTGATGCCTGAGAAGGTGGAGGGAGTGTTGTGGAGTTGGAATAGGAAGTTCTTGAATCCGATTGCCCAAGCTATTTGGAGAATGATTCCTTCTTGCATATGGTGGTGTCTTTGGCGGGAGCGGAATAGTAGATGTTTTGATGATTGTTTCGTGGCTTGGAGAAGTTGCAAGGATTTGTGTTTCTTTCTCTTTTTTGTTGGGTTAATGCGTTGCTTGGCTGCCCTTTTGTTGATTTTGTTGATTTTCTTAGTTTTGTCGCTTGTTTAGATTGAGCGTTTTCGGTATAGAGCCTTGTACTGTTTTCACTTTCTCTAATAAGATTGGTTATTTATCAAAAAAGAAAGTATAACTGCATGAATCATTTATGTTGTTAAAGATTGATAGTGTTCCCTGTTACTTTAATAAGAATGCATGACTTATTGATACCTGTCAACAGGGTTCCTCCACCACACTTGTCACCTTTTGTTGATAATGATGCGGAAGGGTATGTTCCAGAGTATGCAGAGACCATAAAGCGGTTGCAGTCTGCTGCTAGAAATGTAGTCCTTCCATTACCTGGCATTGGAAAGGAAGATTTGGAAGATCCTCTGAAATTACTGGTTGAAGGTATTATTGATAGGGCAGAAGCTAATGAAGCTGCTGAGAGAAAGCGCAAGGTAGGCATTCTTTTGACTGATTGAAGTGTGTTACAAACTAGGGCTGTGCAAGTCCAGTAGTTGGTTATGGCAATACCGGTATGGGCCGGGTGCTGCAATCCCGCTAGTGGTAACAGTACCGGTAGCGGGGTCCCATGAACAGCCATAGTACAAACATACACAGGACTGTGTTTTACAAGGAATCTGATACTATTTGATTTTGCTTCATTTTCATTCGGATGTTCATAGTTTTGTCCCTTCTGACTTCAGCAAATTTGACATGGTTGCAGATGATTCTTGAGCAGAACCAGTATCTTGATGAATTGAAAATGGAAGTTATTGGTACAACTACTGCAGACAATAAGCAGAGCACTTCTAAAGAGATGGAGGCTATGGTGTTGACTGAATTTTCCTTGGTGTGTTACTGAGCTAAGGTGCTGAGGAAGTCCAGTGTTGTGGATTGGATGGTTATGGAAAGATTCCGGTATGATCGATTGCCAGAGTAATCCCGATGAGTTCCTTAACTTATGCATATGGCGGGGTCCCATCAGCCATTGTAGCAAGAATTAGTAGATGTGTGTTGATGTTTGGAATTGATTTCGGCTTCGTTTAATTTGTCGAAGTCCGATTTAGTTGATAATGTTCAATATTTGGAGTGTGTGTCTTCGTTACCTATCATATTTGGGTTTCCGTTGGCTAGTTTTAAGTGTGTTCATATTGTGAGATTATTGCGGTTGGCTGGTTGGAAGAGGATATATCTTTCTAAGGGCGGAAGGCTTACTCTCATCAAGTCTACCCTTTCGTGCCTTCCGACATATTTCCTTTCGTTGTTTCCACTCTCGGTGGTGGTGGCTGATAGGTTGGAGAAGCTTTAGAGGGACTTCCTATGGGGCAGCGCTGAAAATGTGCATAAATTCCATCTTGTGAGGTGGGAGAGGGTATGTTCTCCTTTTAGTAATGGGGGCTTGGGGCTCCAGAGGTTTTCTATATTTAATAGGGTGCTGTTGATAAGTGGTTGTGGCGCTTTGCTCATGAGAGAGATAGACTTTGGAGGCTTGTTATTGCTGCGAAATATGGGAGTTACGAGCGATTGGAGATCTCATTCTATTCGGGGGCCTTATGGAGTTAGTCTTTGGAGATTTATTTCTAAAGGGTGGGATGTGTTCAGTAAGCATATTAGGTTTGTGGTGGGGAGTGGTGTTAGGATTAGCTTTTGGCAGGATGTTTGGTGTGGTGATAAGTCTTTGTCTTTAGCTTTTCCGGTGGTTTTTTCCTTGGCTAGATATAAGGAGGCTTCAGTGGCAGAGAGCATGGTGGGGAATGATGGTTTTGTAGTGTGGAATGTCTCTTTTGTTAGAGCTGCTAATGATTGGGAAGTGGAGGAGTTCTTTGTGTTCTATTCTCTCTTGTATGTGTCGGTACTTAGGAGAGGGGGGGAGGATAAGATGATTTGGACGGGTTCTAAAAATGGCTTGTTTTCGGTAAAGTCTATGTACATCTGGTTGCTTGTAGATCCAACCCGTCTCTCCCTTGGAAAGGTGTTTGGAAGTCCAAATGCCCTTTGAGAATTTCTTTCTTTGTATGGGAGGCTTCTCATGGGAAAATCTTACTACTGATAATAAGGGTAACATTGCTGATTGGTGCTATCTTTGTCGCGTGATGGTCGGTTGACCATGTGCTTCTCCATTGCCCTTTCGTGCGGGGGCTCTGGACCCATGTGCTTGGTGTTTTGAATTTTCCTTGGGTGATGCCTGAGAAGGTGGAGGGAGTGTTGTGGAGTTGGAATAGGAAGTTCTTGAATCCGATTGCCCAAGCTATTTGAGAATGATTCCTTCTTGCATATGGTGGTGTCTTTGGGGAGCGGAATAGTACCTTGGAAAGTTGCAAGGATTTGTGTTTCTTTCTCTTTTTTGTTGGGTTAATGGTGCTTGGCTGCCCTTTTGTTGATTTTGTTGATTTTCTTAGTTTTGTCGCTTGTTTAGATTGAGCGTTTTCGGTATAGAGCCTTGTACTGTTTTCACTTTCTCTAATAAGATTGGTTATTTATCAAAAAAGAAAGTATAACTGCATGAATCATTTATGTTGTTAAAGATTGATAGTGTTCCCTGTTACTTTAATAAGCATGACTTATTGATACCTGTCAACAGGGTTCCTCCACCACACTTGTCACCTTTTGTTGATAATGATGCGGAAGGGTATGTTCCAGAGTATGCAGAGACCATAAAGCGGTTGCAGTCTGCTGCTAGAAATGTAGTCCTTCCATTACCTGGCATTGGAAAGGAAGATTTGGAAGATCCTCTGAAATTACTGGTTGAAGGTATTATTGATAGGGCAGAAGCTAATGAAGCTGCTGAGAGAAAGCGCAAGGTAGGCATTCTTTTGACTGATTGAAGTGTGTTACAAACTAGGGCTGTGCAAGTCCAGTAGTGGTGGTGGTTATGGCAATACCGGTATGGGCCGGGTGCTGCAATCCCGCTAGTGGTAACAGTACCGGTAGCGGGGTCCCATGAACAGCCATAGTACAAACATACACAGGACTGTGTTTTACAAGGAATCTGATACTATTTGATTTTGCTTCATTTTCATTCGGATGTTCATAGTTTTGTCCCTTCTGACTTCAGCAAATTTGACATGGTTGCAGATGATTCTTGAGCAGAACCAGTATCTTGATGAATTGAAAATGGAAGTTATTGGTACAACTACTGCAGACAATAAGCAGAGCACTTCTAAAGAGATGGAGGCTAGGGAAGCATCCGATCCAGATATCCAACGAATTGTCCAGGATCATGCAAACATGTCGAAGGTTGTGATGTCACGGAATAAGAGGAAGCTTTATGAAGCCATGGAGGTAACTTTAATGGCTGTGGTTTTTGTTGTTTTGTCATGAAAGAAAGGTGTGGTCAAATGATTATGGAGTCAGGTTGCCTTTGGCGATTTTCATAATAGGCTAACAGCAGTTTGCATAGTGAATTTGTTTTCCATGTGGTCTAATGCACGTTGCATGAAGTCTACTTTCTTGGATTTACTGAGAAGTCATAGATTGGTCTGACAAAGGCGTCCACGGTTTATAATTTTTGGCTTGATTGATCATTATGGATTTTATTTAGTTGTCAAATTCCATTTTACCTTTGAAGTTTTTCATATGCTCTATAATAAGTACTATGGCTCGAGTTTGATAACGATTTTTTCTGTGGAGACTAATATCTTTTTTTTTTATTTGTCCTCTTAGATTGGCAAAAAACGGAAGCAGTCTCATGTTGATCTTCTCAAGGAACGGAAGAGAAAAATTGCAGAAGATCAGAAATCGGTGGAGAGTTGAAATGCCCCTGAAATTTGCATGGCTTGTATTTGTTGCAGACTGATTTTCCTGTCATATGTGGTTAGAAGGTCAGTTAATTTGCCCAATTTTGTAATGAACTACTATTAAGTTATACATTGCCAATTGAGGTTGCAATTGGCTAAAATTTTGGCAAAAATGTGCAATATAAATGTTTCTAATTTTCATACTGAAGTCAGTTCATTTTGCTCGCTAAAACGAGAGTGTCCTGATCGGAGAGCTATAACCTGTTGGATCATCATGGTAAAAGGAGAGCATATTTAAACACCAAACATGCTTTCTAGCTTTGCTTTGATCAGAGTAAAAAATGTGATATTAGATGCAGTGACCTTAGCATGCATATTGTTGTCCACTTTTCCTTGGCTTTTGGTTCAGAAGCAGACTTTGGTCGCAGCAACTATTGTCCACCCCATCTCCAGTGTATTAAACTCTTCCGCTGATAACGCGGGCCTGTGTGCACGTTGAAGGATATATAGTCTCAGGTATTCGAGATTTTTTGTGCGCGATTGTTTTTCCGTTTATACCTTTTTGCGGTTATTTATTTGTCTTAATTTGCTGTTTGCGTCCAAGACCGAAAAGAGGAAATTGGAAATGGTTGAGTTTTTCTGAACGGCGTCGTTTCCGTCGAATTCGTGTGCATTTGGCGCCTAGTGATTCTGGAAACCAAATTCGACAGCCTATAGTATCTAAACCGCTTAGAAAAAAAAAATGGAATAGCAAATTACAATAATTTTTTACAAACTATCACTCTTTCTTAATTACTCCCTTGCTATCATCCGTTGCAACTCTTAAATTCTGTCCTTGTTGCGGTTACATACCACAACCGATTGGGGGTATCAATTTGAACGGAATCTTTCCACGTGTGTTACACATGAATAGGGTAAGTTCCAATAATCTCTATAGCTATCATCATTTTCTCAATTATCCTTTTAAATTATCACTCATTGCAACTCACTCTCCAATAGATTTGAAGCGTCAATTTTGTCCTCATGTGCATTACACATGACCCTCAACCCACTTTAAAAGACAGTTTTGTCTCCATGAAATGCGAAGAAAGGAAACAAACTACCTGAAGACCCTCAATGCACGTTTTAAAAGCCTTTGTCATTTTCATTTAGATTTGATTTACAGGCGAGAACTCTAGTCTCAAAAGTTGGGGGCATTGGAGCATTATTAGTCATGACATGTTGCATTTGTGTTGGTGCATTTTAATATTTTATTAATTATTCATTGAATAGTTAAAGGTAACACCTAATGGGGAGATGTAACGATAGGAAGATTAATTGTTCATTAGTTGAATAGTTAATGTTGCACCTTGTAACAGGTGGGAAATTTGAATAGTTAACAATTTCTTGTTGTGTCGTTATAGCTAGTAATAAATTGATTATTTTATTTATTAATCTTTAGAGCTTTCTAAATAATCATTTTTACCACAAGGTGAAATATAAAGAAATGTCAATTTCAAATTTCTTTTGAGAAAGAACTTGGCAGAGAAATGTGTTCTTGTGGTGGAACTTTGAGCTCATCCACTTGTGCAGAGTAAAGTTCGAGTTATACAACGAACAAATTGGGCTATTGTATCTTGGAGGAGACAAATCATAAAGAAAATCTGCTACACCGGTGTTTCAGGCTTTGCCAACTGCAAAAGGCTTGAATCTCCTTAAAGAGAGCGAGATTAAATCTGACGTTATTTTGTTCTAAATTTTTCTTTTTATTGTAATTTTGTCAATTACCTCTAACAATTTTAAGGAGATTCAATGGAGGCAATACTAGAGAAACATGTTAACAACGTCGGAGATCTCAACAAGCCCTTCCACTTCAAGGGGAGCCCTTTTCAAGAGATGGAAAGAAAAAATACTTTTCTATCTAAGTCTTCTCAATGTCTCAAATGTCCTTACGGCAAAGAATTCAAACAAGGTCCCCCTAGACAGAATGACCGATGAAGAGGTTTGAGCTCTCCAAGAAATAAGAGTAGGTCCTAGAACAGATGGAACCGGAATGAGACATTCCACTTCCGGTACTCATTAGAATCTAATATTTGGTTTCAGTTTCATTCCCGAAAATACTATAATGAAATCAGAACAAAACCAAAATTTTCGAAATCAGAAATTGAAAATTTCGGTTTCAATATGTGGGATTTTTTGGTCAAGTATTTTTGGGCCCTAGTGAGCCCAAAATGCTTTTTAGACATTTTGGGGCCAGAATTTTGGATAGATTTTTCTATTGTACATCATAAATTAGTAATAAATAAAATGTAAAATAAAAAGTCATCTAAAATCTAAACTAAGATTTCAATGTTCTAAAATTATGGGCATCAAAAAAACGTTTTGAGCTTATTTTAAAATTACAATGTTTTGAGCCCTATCTAAAATAAAATAAACATTCATAAAAAATTTAAAAGAAAATTACAACGTTTTGAGCCATATTAAAAAAAAAGGGAATCGAAAATTGCCAAAAATGGCTTATGGTTCCATTTTTGGTATGTGTCGGAAACCGAAAGTTTCAATTTTGGCTGGAATTTTTGCCTACCCCTACCAAGAAAAGGTAAAAAAAATATGGTAAAGATGAGTATAAATGTTGGTGTTATCTTTTGAATTGAGTTGCGGACAATTTTTATGGCTCCTTACAGCTCTGTCAAGAAAATATGGAAAGCTTTACAAAACAAATATGATACCAAAGAAGCTGTTACTAAGAAATATGTAGCTAGTTGATTGTTTTCAAATGGTGGATGGAAAATCTGTTGCAAAGCAAGCACAAGACTATCAAATGATCATTGGAGAGGTTAGATCTCAAGGCATTAAAATTGGAGACAATCTTATTCTGGCTGGAATCATAGACAAGCTACCACCATAGTGGAGAGAATTCCAAAAGTCTATGCACCACAAGCAGAAGGAGATATCCTTGGAGGCTTTAATCACTCGCATCCATGTAGAGGAAGAAGCTAGAGCCCAAGATGCACTGATCACACAAGAAGTCAATGGACATGCCACCACGATGTGTGAAGGTAATGTGGAGGAGGAAGCCAATGTGGCTGATGTGAGGGAGGGTAATGTGGAAGGAGAGGTTGATGTAGGTGAGGAAGCCAATGTGGCCAATGTACATGGGGTGGGCAATGTGGATGAGGAGGGAGAGGCCGATGTGCGTGAGGAGGGCAATGTAGGTGAGGGGGGAGGGGGCAAACTTAGTGACTTTACTGAGACGGAAGATGAGGGTTAAGATGTATGGTCTGATGAGGACCCAAAATATGTAGGGAATTAGACTGGGCCGAATGAAAGAGTTGATTGGTTTAGAATATTCCTTGGCACTACTTCAAATAGTGAGACCAATGATGGTGACGATGAGGATTCAGCATATGTGGACTCATCTGATTTGGTGAGCATAGATGGCCTGACTCTAATACTGCACTTCACAGGCGGCAATACATAAAAAATCAATGAGGAGCATGATCTAAAAGGGGACATCTAACTCAGCGCGGGCATGATTTTCAAGGATACGAAGGTTTTCAAGAAAGTGTTGAAGTATTACGCCGTCTAGAAGGGGTTTGAGTTCAAGTATAAGATCAACGATCCCAAATGTATTCAAGCAATATGCTCGCAAAAGTGTGGCTTTTGGGTTTTGTTGGGGAGACACGTAGTCGGGATGCGATCCTGCTCAAAACATGGTTGCCGTGACATCATTGTGGAAACCACTATTGGAACAAGCAGTTGGACACTGACTACATTACACATCGGTACATGCCAATATTCCAAGACAACCGTCAGTGCCCTATTTGGCTCTTAAATCCCAAATTTTATAGGATTAATGCAGAAGTCCCGGCTTAGCATTGTTGCCGTGGTAAGAGGAAAGCACTGTAAATGAGATGGGAAGTGTGCCGAGCAGTACAAGCATATTAAACATTACGCGGAGGCGTTATAAAAAGAAAATCTAAGTATAATTGTAAAATTTGACAAGAATGAGAACTATTTTCTACGAATGTAAGTATGTTTGTACTTCTACAAACATGGAGTGTTGGAGGGGTGTCGGCCTATTATTTCCATGGACGACTGTCATCTAGAAGGTCAATTTAAGGGTGACTTGTTATGCGCGATGGGTAAGGACGAGATCGACGACATGTTCCTAATTTCTTACGCGGTGGTGGGGACTGAGTGTTGTGATTCATGAACGTGGTTCATGATTGCGCTATTGAATGATATTGGCCTACTGGCATAGAGGGAATGTATCTTTATGTTCGATAGGCAAAAGATAGCACTTTTATTGAAACATTTTGAACACATAATCAGTCTCATATGTGTACACAAGAAGTCAATGGACATGCCACCACGATGGTAAACTTAAACTTCTGGAAACAATACCTTGCTAGGTCCATCTCCTAACAATAGTCATTTGAAGCCAAGGAGAAAAAATATTAAATATAATGATAGATCTCATGGTAGGGGAAACCCAAGTCAGCAAAAAAGGAACCAAACTCACGTAACCAAGGAGCCACTTGTGGCGATGATTACAAATATTAACATGGTTCAGTATATTGAAGAGTGGTGGGCAAATTCTAGTGCCAATAGACATGTCTACTGTGACAAAGATTGGTTCAAGAAATACACTCATTTTGAAGAACAAAAAATCATCATACTTGGTGATTCAAGTCAAACCAAGGTTCTTGTGAGTGGTGAGGTTGAATTAAAATTTTTTCTCTGGATTTGTGCTAATCTTAAAAGATGTTCAACATGCTCTGTCCATGAGAAAGACTTCGATGTCAAGTTTTTTGCCGAACAAGGCTGGCTTCAAACAGACTATGGAATCAAATCAGTATGCTATTACTAAACACAATATGTTTGTAGGTATTATGATGGAATGTTTAAATTGAATGTTGAAAATAGTAAAGCAACTGCAAGTTTTGTTTATATGCTTTCTTTTGTGAAATTTTGGCATGCTCGCTTGTGTCATATAAATAGTAGATATGTGGGAATCATGAGTAGTTTAGGATTAATTCCAAAGTTGACAAAAACTTTCGTAAAATGTGAAACTTGTAGTAGAGCTAAGCTTACGAAGAGGCCTTATAAAAGTCTTGAAAGAAATACCGAATTACTTGAATTGATCCACATTGATCTTTGCGAATTTGAGGGTATTTTAAGTTGTGGAGGAAATAGATATTTTATCATTTTTATTGATGATTTTTTTTTTGCGTTTATTTTTTGAAAAATAAAAGTGATAATGTTGATAAATTCAATGATTTTCTCCATGAAGTTGAAAATCAATTTGGTAGAAAAATTAAAAGATTTAGATGTGATAGAAGTCAGGAATATGAATCAATTGGATTCAATTCTTTTGTTCAGTCTTTGGGAATAATTCATGGAACTACTCCACCATACTCACTCCCATCTAATGGTTTGGCTGAGAGAAAAAACAGAACTTTGATTGACTTAAGAAATGCTATACTAATTGAGTTAGGAGACCCTCCAATATTTGGGGTGAAGTAATCTTAAGTATTGCTTGTCATGTGCTGAATAGGGTGCCTCATAAGAAAACAAAACTCGTCCCTTTTCAGTTGTGGAAGGGTATAAGCCAAATTTGAGATATTTCAGAGTTTGGGGTTTAGTTTTTGTAAGGTTGATAGATCCTAAATACCAAAGTTATGTGTTAGAGCTACCACTTATACAACCTATGGATTTTTAAATTTAAAAAATAGTGTGATTTTTGAATAAGGTGATTTTATTTTTCATGGAGAAAATTTTACTTTCAAAATTTGAAATAGTTGGGGGCTCACATTTATTTTCCCTTTCAAAATTCAAAATAGTTGGGGGCTCACATTTTCAAGAAAATGTGAGCCTAAGCTTAATTCTTATACTCCTTTGAAAAACCAAGAAAATGTTGAAGTTGAACTTAGGAGTAAAAAGCTAGAATTGAAAAAGATTTTGGCCCTGACTATTTCATTGCAAGAAGCTTTAAAATTACTTGATTTTGTATCATGGAAAGAGTCTGTTTCTAATGAGATGGATTCCCTAATTTCTAACAAAACTTAGAAATTAATGGAGTTACAACCTCGATGTAAAACTATTTAATGTAAATGGGTCCTTAAGAAAAAACTCAAACCGGATGGTTCTATTGATAAATTTAAGGCCAGATTCGTAGCAAATGTTTTAAACAAAAAGCTGACCTTGATTTTTTTGACATTTTCTCTAGTAACTAGAATTACATCCATTAGATTGTTGATTGCAGTAGCTATAATCCATGATTTAAAAATTCAGCAAATGGATATAAGAATTACTTTTTAAATGGTGACCTTGAGGAAGAAATTTATATGGATCAGCCCTTAAACAGTGGCACAATAAATTTGATTCTTGCATGATTGAAAATGGTTATAAGTCAAATGAATGTGACAAGTACATATATTATAAATCTTGAGAGAATTCACAAGTTATGATTACCTTTTATGTTGATGATTTATTGATATTTGATTCTAATTTGAATGTTATAAATAAAAGGCTTAAATGCGTCCCATACCCTTGTGGTATTCGAATATTGCAAATATATTCCTCTGGTAAAGAAAGTTGATTTTGTGTCCCTGAGATAAGCTTTCCATTTAAAAACTATCCCTTGTCTGTCTCTGTTTAAAAAACTAATGAGAAGTGGTGACTTGGCATAAGTCTACCATGTGTGATCGAATCAAAAAGCGTTGTGTGTCTTTCTGGGCCCACTATCTCCACATCAAAGGTTCAATCAACGCCTTATCATCCACTAAACCAACTAGGTGTAAGATAAACCCACGTGTGCAAAGACACTCATTTCACACGGCAAAGCACTGACTAAGCCTCATGTACACATAGTTGACTTATACCATGTCACTACTTCTCGTTTAATTTTTAAACAAAGACGTATGGGGGATATTTTTTAAATGCAAAGTTTTACTCAGGGACATAAAATCAACTTTCTTTACTAGATGGATATATTTACAATATTCAAATACCATAGGGGTATGAGATGCATTTAAGCCTAAATAAAACAAAAAACATACTTGGAAGTCATTTTGATATGAAAGATCTTGGTGAGGCTAATTTTATTTTAGGAATGAAAATCAGAAAGATATGTGATGGAGTTTTTCTTAATCAGTCACATTACATTGAAAAAATTATAAAAAAAAAAAATATGGGAAAAGTACGGAAACAGTCCCTGTGGTTTCACGTTTTGACAAAATAGTCCCTGTGGTTTCAATTTGAACGCATTAATCCCTGTGGTTAGCAAGCTGTTGCAATGCAGTCCCTCCATCAATCTCCCGTTGAACCGTTAACGGAGCATGCTGACTTGTCAAAAATTTGCCACGTGGACATCGATGAGTTGGCAAATTTCACACGTGGAATGACACATCCTTATCCAAAATTAAAAACTAAAATGCTGGCAGTCGACTGCCCTAGCCCGAAATCCCCAAATTCCCCTTTCTTCAATTTCCCCCCAAATCAGACCACGTCCATTTTGGTTTCGCCATTTTCCCCGATCAAAGAACCACCCCTTCTTGCCGTCGCCATTTTCTCCCAAACCACCGAACTCCCTCTTCGCCATTTTCTTTTCCCCTAAACCACCGAACATCCCTGAAGCCTCCATTTTCTATCTCCATTTTTCCCAGAAACCACCGAACCTCCCCTTTGCCATTATCTTTTCCCCCAAACCACCGAACGTCCCCCAAGCCTCGATTTTCCCCAGAAACTATCGAATCTCCACTTCACCTCCAGATTCGTTGTTGCTGTCTCCTTCCCCCAAATCACCGAGCCCTTTCCTTGGCCATATCTCTCAAAAAAACCTTCGAGAGGTTGAAATATCTGAGAACCCGTGAAGGAGAACCTAGTTTGTGCAACTCACTTTTCTACCCCTTCAATCCATAGGTAATGTGATATTTTTCACTCACTATTTATAGACTCCCACTACGAATTTGTGGACCCATTTTTGTAGTCAATTGTTTTCGGCTAAGTAAGGGGGTTTATATTACTTATATCAAACTGTGGGGTCACTTGCACATGCATTGTTATGTTTGTGTCGGTTTTGTGTTATTTCGATGAACTTTAGTGAAGAAAAGGACAAAGACTAGGTGAAAAGAATAGTTGTAATTTTTTTTTTAGTTTAGTGGTCCCCCACACGTCACATGCATGATATGTTTTATTCCACAGTTTAGTGGTCCCCCACACTTCTGGTTTTTGAGCCAGAAGTGTATTCTCTTTGGATTTTTAATTCACGATGAATCTGAATGGATCATGGACTGCATGATCTCGATAAATAGCATATGCGTCAGTTTTTAATGCCTCAATTATTGAAAAGTCTGCTAGAAAGAAATAGAGTTTTAATCCTTCCTAATGCTTTTAATTTGTTACTAAGGCATTTTAAACATTTGTCTTATTTAGGACATGATTTCTTGATTTGTTTCAAGTGTACTTCTGGCTCAGCAGATACTGCTTCAGCAAGTAGTAGCAATTATATCACGAAATTAAGACAAAATACAGTGCTAAAATATTAGTTTGCTGTGTAATTTTTCTTCTGGATTGAGCTCTATAGTTTACTGCTATAAGGAAGGAATCCATTTATTTAATTGTTGGATAGTTAAACTAGTTGTTTCTTCATTGTTTGAAGGGTTTGAGAGATATTTGGTGAAATCATGGTTCACCTTTGCTTTCATCACGGGGGTAGTGTAAACTTCGTACGCGAGGAATACGTAGGTGGAGAGGTTGTGGACCTCGGAGGGGTGGATGTAGATTATATCTTGACGACCGTATTCCATGAGTATGCCAAAGTTAGATTACATTACTTGAACGTGGTGGGGTTCGTGTACAAGTGTGAGGATGATATTCTCGACAATGGGTTTAGCATGCTTTATTCTGATAAGGATGTGTGGGAGCTGCTTAATCGGGTTGCCAGAGAGCATCCTACTATGATGCACGTATACTTTGAGCATGGAGTAGACATTCCTGATTTGTGTCCAATGGAGTCCCAACCCACTGCACTGCTCACCACTGAGGGGGTTGACATTGTAGGAGCCAGAGAGAGTGGTAGCATTAGTGGAGACATTGATGTGAGTTTTAAATCTTATACTCATATTGATTACAATTGAATAACTTATTAATATGTTGATCTTTAATATATTCTTTTCTGTATACAGGCACATGCTAGTTCAATTAATGATGAAGCTGAGGTACATTGCAATGAGCACCTTGAGGCTCCTACTAGTGAAGGAGCAGTTGGTAGCGAGCTGCCAAATAATGAGAATCCAGTTGATGAGGACCACGAATGTGAATATATCCCGGTTGAGCAGTTTGTGGCAGATTTGCAGCACCATTGGGATAATGATGATGACCGATCTGATGAAGATTGTAATGTGGAGGGGCATATAGATGAGCCTCTTAGTGACTTCGAGGTTTCAGATACAGAAGCAGCACCAGAGATATATCCCCCACCTGTTGTAGATGAAGAGGATACCGTTGCTCGTGCCAACATGATGGCTTGGTTTGGATGTGCGCCTTCCACTTCCAGAGCCAACGAAACTGATGCAGCACATGACATTCCTTGAGTGAGGATCAGCAAAGTATGAGTGATGGTGGAGGCGCACGTCCACATTACAAAGAATTCAATGAAATAGATTTGGATTTGAATAAGAAGATCCGAATGGTGGACGGGCTGAAATTTAGGGATGTCAAACTGTTTAAGCTTGCATTGAAGCAGTATTGTATTCAAAATGGGTTTGACTACAAGTATGTCAAGAATGACAAGCTGAGGGTGACAGCGAAATGCAGAGGTGCGAATTGTCCTTGGCGGATTCATGCTTCATTCACTACTGAGAAAGAAGCCCTCCAAGTGAAGACTCAAAACGCCAAGCACACTTGTGGGGTACATTACACAAACACTAGAGTCACCCCTGCTTGGATCGCGAAGCAGTACCTTGAAGTGATCAGAGACACGCCGACTTTGAAGCCATTCGCGCTTGTTAACTTCATCAAAAGGGATTGGATGGTTGGGGTTCCTAGATACACTGCATACCGGGGTCTACGGTTGGCGTTGGAGATGCTAAATGGAAATTGTGCAGAGCAGTATAAGCATGCGTACTACTACGCAGCCGCAGTTCTGAAGTGGAACCCCGGTAGTTGGGTGAAGATAGGCCGTAGTGAGGGGTTCTTTGAACGTATGTATTTGCAGTTCGATGCGTGCAAGCGGGGATTTCTTGTGGGATGTAGACCCGTGATATTTGTTGATGCATGCTTCTTGAAAGGACCTTATGGTGGACAACTCTTTTGTGCAGTTGCAAAGGATGGGAATGAGGACATGTTCCCTATTGCATTTGCTGTGATGGAAAGTGAATGTAGAGCATCTTGGACTTGGTTTCTTGGTATGTTGCTTGATGATCTTGGTGATCTGGACAATCGTCAATGGGTATTTATGTCAGATAGACAAAAGGTATGTGTTATTAATTTATTAGTAGTGGGTTTCGAATTTCAATATTTGTTTTAACTTACTGACAAGCTAATGACTTATTTTTTTGCATAGGGACTTCTCGATGCATTTGATCTTCTCCTTCCAAACACGGAGCATAGATTTTGCTTAAAGCACTTGCACGCAAACTGCAAGGGCTATGGGTGGAAAAGCTTGCCATTTAAGGCTGAGCTGTGGGCATGTGTGAAGTCATGCACAGAAGTCCAATTCAAAAAGCACATGGAAGAGGAAAAGAAAAGATGTACCCCGAGGTGCACACATATCTATCCAAGATCGATCCTCGGTCTTGGTCTCAGCATGCATTCTCAACACATACAAAGTGTGACATATTACTCAATAACATAGCAAAGACATTCAATGCATGGGTGTTGGAGGCCAGAGATAAGCCCCTACTCAATATGATTGAAATTATTTGGGGACAAATCATGAATCGGTTCCGGGCAAAGCGAGAAGGACTCAAGAATGCAACCTTTGAAATATGTCTGTGGATACAATTAAAGTTAGAGAGGAATAAGAGTGAAGGGAGACATTACATATGTAGATGGGTTGATGGAGTTGAGTTTGAGGTGGACCATCACACGAAGTCGCGGAGGGTAGTTAATATGTGTGACAAGAGCTGCTCATGTGATCGATGGCAGCTTAGTGGCATTCCATGTCCACATGCAGTTTGTGCAATCCATTATACTCTCCAAGTTCCTGAAGACTTTGTAGATGACTATTTTCACATTGATGCATATCGAAGGGCTTATGAACCAGTCATGCATGCTATGCTTGGGCCGAGGATTGGCCTAAAGTGATGGGGCACGATCCTATATTGCCCCCGCAGGTAAAGGCAAGGACAGGAAGGCCAAGGAAGGTAAGAAGGCGAGGCATGGATGAGCCCCCACCACCAGGAAGGGTGATTAGAGCTGGCATTCCTATTAAGTGTGGTACGTGTGGGGTGGTTGGCACAATGCCCGAAAGTGCAAGCTACCTCGAGAGCGGACCAGAGGATATACCCCAAGAAGCCAAGCAAAAAGAAAGCATCGACTGTAAGTGAATAACTTGTTTTATGTACATTCTAAGTTTTGTTTAATATAACACATTGACAGAAGACTAATGAGTCTTTTCAGGACATGGCTGGCACATCAGCGACACAAGTGGAGACCCAAGATGGGACAACTCAGAAGAAGCGAAAGAAGAAAACAGTCACTACTAAGGCAATAATTCATGTTCATTCATAACGGTACAATCTGTGTTTTTGGATAATGTTGCTAATCTATTAATTCATAAGGGTACTATCTGTTTTTGTGCAGGATGGGGATGGAACCTCACAGGCAGCAAGTGAACCAGCAATTCCGAGGCATAGAACGAGGTCAACTACACGTAGGGTCTCATCAGCTTCTGTCGAGGTGAGTAATCGCTTCCACCATTCACTTTGTTGTGCATCTAAAATAGAGCATTGTTGTGCCTCTGAAGCTAAGTTTGAACAAATGTGATTTCCCTCCCATGTATTTTGATATTTAAATACTTGATTTGTTACAGGGCAATGGTGGTGAAATTGGGGAAGTCAACCCAATAGGCGAAGTAGGACGTCACTTGAATATATTCGATTGGGAGTTAGATCCACTCAATGATGTGCTCTCATAAGCTCTTTCGTGAAATTTGGATCTTTTTTGAATTCTGGTTGGGATGTGTATGATTTGGTGTTGGGTAAATGTGATATGAAGTGTTGGTTGTACTTTGGTGAAAACTGGAAGGAACTGATATTTTGTGAAATCTGGTCATTCATGTGTATGACCAGTTTTGATGTACATCTAGATGGATAGTTTGTGAATTCTGGTCAGTTATGTGTTTGGCCAGTTTTGATCATCTGGATGGATATTTTGTGAATATCCACATTATGTGAAATTGGATTTGTGATATCATAGAGAGATAATTGTTAACATACGCAAAAACCATCACATTTCTGCTATTGCGTCGGTGCAAAGTACTTCATTTTTGTTCTCTGAAATCCTGGTAGCAAATTTCTACAGGTGCGAATTTACACCACCCATGTACATTGCTGCTATTGCGTCGGTGCAAAGTACCTTAAATTCTCGAAATCAGGATCTTGTGGCAAGTCTTGTTGGCAGCCTTCATAGTCAGAAACCAAAGGCAGATACACTAACGGGCTTATATATTGGCCTAAACTGACACTTTCGCCAGAACTGGTAGTACTAGCCGTACTAGCATTAACCATATCCATTCCATAAAACGCATCCAAACCATTTACTTCGTGTGTGTTGTCATAGCCCAAATCACAAAGCATGCTGGTGAATTGAGTACAAGTACTAGTAATGGAATCCATCCCTGCCGAAGAAGTAAGCAGACTCGTTGAATTCATATATAGTTGATCCTCAGGTGAAGAAACTTTGTACAGATAGAGAGAGAGAGAGAGAGAGAGAGAGAGAGAGAGAGAGAGCTTGTACACATAAAATTAGCAGCAGCTGCAACTTACAACCAATGTCATGGGTCTATTACCAATTACACCAAAGTCAGACATTATATTGCATTCTTCAGAATTTTAGCAAAACACATACACCAAAGTCATACATAATATTGCATTCCTAAATGGACTACCAAATACACGGTTAGCTTCCTAGATGGACTATAACTATTCTAATTTATCAAATACAACATAACATCCGACTGATAAGGGACTAATTTATGCGCTGACCCCCCATGTAACCCAAAAGCCAGCACTTATGAGAAAAGACAAATTGAACATCCAGGATCCAACCAAGTAATGTTTCAGATGTTTTTCCTTCTTCTTCATTCGGAGTTCTTCTTCCATTGTCTTCACCTTCTTAATATAGGTTGGCAGTATTTCATGACCACGTGGACAGGTTGGTGGATCCACCCACTGAAAGAAATTGCATGCCGGCTGTTTCTACAAATATTTCAAAAATTTCCCCAAATGTTTACAAATACAATAAATCTCAAACATAATTAAATATTCACACACTACCAAAGGAGATGGAACATACCGAGCCAGCTGAGTACCGGTGGCAGCTAAAGAAACGCCTTCCAGGGTTTGAATATGTCAAGGAAGTCTTCATGGAAGCCTGAAGGTTGCATCCACACACCGGAAAAAACGCCACTCCATTGCAAATCGGTCGGTCGTTGCTTCCTTCCACTCTGAACGGATAACGAAAATGAAGAAGATGAGTTCATTATTCAAACAGATTGTTTCTGGGGAAAATGGAGAAAATGGAGGCTTCGGGTACGTTCGGTGTTTTGGGGGAAAAGAAAATGGCGAAGAAGGAGTTCGGTGGTTTGGGAGAAAATGGCGACGGCAAGAAGGGGTGGTTCTTTGATCGGGGAAAATGGCAAAACCAAAATGGACGTGGTCTTATTTGGGGGGAAATTGAAGAAAGGGGAATTTGGAGATTTCGGGCTAGGGCAATCGACTGCCAGGCGTTTTAGTTTTTTATTTTTTTTTTTTTAATTTTGGATAAGGATGTGTCATTCCACGTGTGAAATTTGCCAACTCATCGATGTCCACGTGGCAAATTTTTGACAAGTCAGCATGCTCCGTTAACGGTTCAACGGGGAGATTGACGGAGGGACTGCATTGCAATAGCTTGCTGACCACAGGACTAATGCGTTCAAATTGAAACCACAGGGACTATTTTGTCAAACGTGAACCACAAGGGACTGTTTTCCCAAAAAATATAGCAAAATTTTACACGTAGCTCACTAGGTTTTAGGCCCAAATCAAAAGCCTCATTGGGCTTAAACTAAAAGCTTTATCATCTTGGTACAAAAATTAACCCAAGCCAACTCCGTCATTGGCGATAACGGAGCCCAGTCCATGTAAACTAAATGAACCAATCGATACCTACCACGTAGTTGAAATTCCTTGTTAGCCTTTGTTTGCTGCGCCTCACGCCATGTTGTACGACAACTCTCCACGTCAGTCTCCTCTCTACAAATAGAAACAAAAACCCATTGATCTAAAATTTTACAAATTTCTTTGCCCTTCTACGAAGCTCTAAATGTTCAAAGACCATTTACTTTTACTTTTGTCTTGCCTTGGAGGTTCCTCCGAGATGTTATTGTAAGGCACATATAGCGCTTTCTCCCCATTTTGCCGTGTGGGTCTTCCTCGATGATGTCTTCTTTGAGCTCATCATTCCCTATTATAGTTGCTTGAAATCGAGACACAAAGGTGTGTAGATATGGGTTGACGGCAGTGTTAAGGACTTCATGGACTAATTTAAATGCTGGTAGGAGGTTCTACATTTGTGCTCTATATGGGAGGCAGGTCAATGTTTAAGTTGTTCGATGAAATGTCTACCACCTATACGTCTGCACCCTCTCTCCTTTTAACCATTCTCCTTATCTCTAAGACCCCTTCGTTCTTCAAACTCTACTTCCCCAATAATGTATTCATCACTACCACAACTCCTATACGTTGATGGACTAGCTCCAACTTCCGTCAAATTAGAATCTATCCTAAACAACTCAGCCTCATCAATGACATGCTCTACAAAGATGTTTGGAACCTTTCTCTTCTCAACTCTGGATCTATTAATCTGTTGATTACATCTTTGTCGCTCTTAAACATTGAACATATATGACGAGGGTGAGGATGATGATGACGGTCAACTCATTGAACATTGAACATTGAACATTGAACATTGAACATTGAACAAACAAGCTGTTCGATGTAAATGTCTACCACCTATACGTCTACTACAAACAAGGTAGCAGGTCAACTCAGCCTCCCCCCCCACCCCACAAATTTTTTTTTGAAAAATTTGTTCATATCTACATAAATTTTAAAGAATTTAGTTAATATTAAGAAAATTCCTATGATTAAGGAATTTTGAAAAATTCTCCCAAGTAGTTATCAATATTACACAAATATTGAAATTTGAAATTTCAATTGAACTGTTGGAGAAGGCTTTTCTATGCAAATATATTGCCTTAGAGTTTTGAAAATACAAATGCTAAAACTTCTTTTGAAAAGGATGGATTTTGAAATTGAAATTTCCTTTTCAAAGTAAATATTGCCTTTAAGATTTTTGATTTGAAAAATTCTCCCAAGTAGTTATCAATATTACACAAATACTTGAAATTTGAAATTTCAATTGAACTGTTGGAGAAGGCTTTTCTACGCAAATATATTGCCTTAGAGTTTTGGAAAAACAAATGCTGAAACTTCTTTTGAAAAGGATGGATTTTGAAATTGAAATTTCCTTTTCAAAGTAAATATTGCCTTTAAGATTTTTGAAGTTGAAATTTTCTTTTCAAAACAAATATCGCACATTTGTTTGCAAAAGTATTCTAGAATACAATGTATTCAACAAAATTTTCAAAACAAACATCCAAAATCTCAAAAATCCTACACAAACACCAACAACAAAAACTTCAATAACTTTTCACACAATTCTAATATCTTTTAAAATAAATTCTAACAATCTTCGATCTCCATACTTTTCCACCTAACTCCAATATTTTTTATTAAACATTTACATCAATAAAGATCTTTAAAACTTTTCAACAACCTTTACAAAAAAAACCTGTAAAACTCCAATTTACATAAAATACTAACAATTCTATCAAAAAGCCTAAAAATCTTACAATTTTTAATAAAACTAACATCCCCATGTATCCAAATTTAAAACATAAATTATTGCAACTTTTAACATATTTAAAACATCTTCGAGCTTAGTTGTGATAAAAGATTTATAGAACCATAAGTTTCGTGTTTTATTTTTTGATGTATCCAAATGGAAGTTGCTTTAAATATTTATGTGTACTTTCTTTTTTATTTTATATGTTACAATTCGTATATAAAAATATATATTATATATTTATTATTTAATAATAATAATAAATTAATTCGCCCCCTAAAGAAAAATCTTGGATCTGCCACTGGACTGGGAGGGGTGATGAAAATGACGAGGGTGAGGATGATGATGACGGGTCTGATTATGGGACTGGTTTGAGTGACTTCTCTGGGAAGGATGCTGGTGAACCTAAGGCGTATGTGGAGATTGGGAGTCCAGAGGGTGCACAACAAGATTTGGATACTAATGTTGAATAGTTTGGGGCCTTTCCAAGAACCTCGAGTGGTGAGGAGGGTGATGGTGTTGAGTCGAAGTATGAGGACTATAGAGAGTTTTGAAGTTGGGATGGATC
Source organism: Morella rubra (assembly GCA_003952965.2). Taxonomy (NCBI): domain Eukaryota; kingdom Viridiplantae; phylum Streptophyta; class Magnoliopsida; order Fagales; family Myricaceae; genus Morella; species Morella rubra. The sequence continues at coordinate 31,990,662 of CM025850.1, read as the reverse complement.
CAATAGTGACGAGACCCCATTTGGTAGGCGCTATGCAGAGTTTAATGAGAAAGTTGATATGCAGGAGAATGTGTCACTTTATAAAGGACCCATTTTCCTAATACGAAGGTCTTATGGAAGGCGTTAAGGAGATATGGTGTTCAAAAACACTTCAACTAGTTTTTGAAAAATGATAAGATCAGGGTGCAAGCCCGTTGCATGGAGGATAGATGTGATTTCTATATCTTTGCATTGAAGATGAGGGACTATGACGGGATCCAAATCAATTATGTTAGCCCAAGGTTGTTCCTTGAGCTATCAAGCTCGATTTTGGTGATAACAAATGAAAAATAGCTTTGGAATATTTTTAGAATACGTGGTTGTCAATCCACTATTCAATAGAGAGTACTCAATTGTATTTATATCTCTCTTTAATTCATTATGCTCTATATTTGATTTAAACATCATGGCTTGCACTTAAACTATGATATTTTTTATTGTAAGAGTTTTCGTGTTGAAATGGAAAAGATTTGATATTAAAAAGTATTGAAAAATTCCATCTACCAAGATGGTGTCGACACACGGTTGACATGGTGTCAACATATAGCACAATAGATAAATTGTCATTTCGCATGGTTGGGAAGCACACTGTCAGACACATGATGGTATGTCGACACATGGGAAGAAGTGTCTTTGTATATGCCATAGGCACCTGCGAGCAAGTTCTAGACTCAATGAAGGTGTCGATACATGTTGCTGAAATTTGTTTTTAAAAAATCTTAGCTCTGCTGAAACAAGACGTTAGGACACTTTGGGCAACCTTAAGGATTACAAAAAGATGACTGAAGACCTCTATAGGGGACCTTATGGAGAGAGAAAAGAATCTTTTGCACATCTTTTGCATCTCTACATAGTCAATCTTTCTTCAAAAAGTGAGAGAAAAGTGACAAAAGACAAGGATACTTACCTTGCTGTCATCAGTCATCAGAGATCTTGTCTTGTAGCCATTTATTGAGCTTTTTTTTTGATTAGATTTAGCTTTGAGAGCTATTGTTATATTCTATTCTATCATATAAACTTTGAGAAACCTTTGAGTGTGGGAATACACTTGGGCTACCCGTGAGGATAAGAAGAAATCTCATAGGCTTTGATTTGTGTAAGAGTTGAAGAGTGAGCTTGGGAAAACTTTTATAATGGTCACTTAGCGCCCGGAAGCTAAGTTGTATACACATATTGGAGTATAGTGAGAAGCCCAGGAAGGCAATAGCTTTGGGATGGACGTAGCAAGTCTTGGCCGAACCACCTAAAAGCAGTGTTATTGATGTGAGAATTTATTTCACACATTTGGTCATCATAATTGTGTTGATTTAGAGCATTTTGTATGTGTTTTCTTTGCTTAGTTGTCTAGAATTTGAGGTATTTTACATTTACTGAATTATTAGAAATTCTTGGTATTTTGCAGTTTACATGTGTTTGATTAGGTGAAATTGGGCTGATGTGAAGAGGCCAAATTCGGGTTAGGTCAACAAAGCAAAACCCTAGTTAGCCCGGTCTAGGCAAACCAGAATACTGTTTGATCAATCGAGTGTAACGGGAGCTACAGACCTCGGTTTCCATTTTTGTTTGATTCTCTGGAAAGCTAAGACAAAGGCCTAAAAATTTTATGAAGAGCCCGAAACCTAGTTACACCTTTTTGAAGTTCAAAATCCAGCTGGAAGTCGGGGAACAAATCTGCCAAGAATTTCGGGATTCACCAAGTCAATGAGAGGTTGGGGTCCAGCTCACAATGTGAGGCCAACGTGTGTTTTTATTTTAAATAAAACCTAAACATCTATTAGGTTTTGGTGTGCCGCATGAAACAAGAGGAGGAATAAATCAATTGAAGGATTCATTGGAACTAACAAAGGAAACTTTCCTTTCTCGGAATTCCTGGAATTCCTGAAACACCCTTCGGTATTTGGAGCATATCTTTTGATATAGAACTCGAATGAGGTCAATCGTGGTGTCTACGAAAAGCTAAGAGAAAAGGCTACAACTTTCGTGTTTCGGGATTTTCCAAAAAAGGAACAGAAAAAGGTGAAAACGGAGCATCAAGTCGGAGGTCGAGGAAAACTGCCTTTGGAGAACCCTGTTTTAAGGAAACAAAGAGGTTTTGAAGGAAGGAGGGGGGAGAACGACTAGGGCACGAAAAAAAGGAGAGTTTTTCACCACTGGAGAGGAATCTGAAGCTTGGAACAAGGTGAAGAAGACGGAGGCTGAATTGGAGTTTGTCAACAATTGAGATTCTCGATCTACATATAGTTCCTTCTTAATCCTTTTATCTTCTCTTCTCTTTGTATAATTTTCATTATGAATTCCAGAGTTGTTTTGATTTATTCTGATTTTGCTATGAAACTAATTTCTATTGCTAAGGCTACGATGTAGCCTCTCCATGACAATTCTGAAGCTTATTACCATGTGATCGAATTTTTACCATTTTTTTTGAAGTATACATCATTGAGTTTAATGCTTTCAATTATCTGGCCAATGTTGAATGATTTGTTGTGTGCGTGTTAACTCGAGAGATGATGCACGTAGTTTAGCTTCAAATGATGTGCCATGAATTGAACGAAAGACAGGAATGTGCCAACGTGATTTGTGCGGCTTTCATTAGAAATATTATTAATTTAATGTGCTCAATTGCTTCTAAATTCGCATAGACATATCGCGGGTTGTTGTATGTTGGGTAATTCTAATTCTACTCGAGAGAGGGTCTTAGATAAATTAGAATATTTCGCCGTCAAAGAGGTTGATAATGACTGATTGCATGGTTAGGATTTTGGATTTGATTGGTTAGGTGAGTCGGATGCCTTAGTGTTTTCTTCTTGGGTGAAATTTTCTTTTAAGTTTATTTATTTTGTTTCTGCAAATTCAAAATCCACCACTTTTCTTGATTTTCAAATAATTTAGAATTAGAACAATTTCAATAGTTAATAGGTGAGTAGTCCTCGTGGGTTCGACATCCTTTCTTATTACTATATTACTTGTTACGATTTCGTGCACTTGCGAATTTTCAACAACAAGTTTTTGGCGCCGTTGCCGGGGACTATTTATTTTCTATTACTTTTGATACCAACTAGTTCTAGGTTAATTTGATTTTTCTTTATTTTAGTCTTTTTGTTTTGCTTTTCTTTTCAGATTTCTCGAGTTGTGCATGAGGCGTACTCGAAGCTTGGATTTACTACCTTTTGACCTTGAAATTGAACGCACCCTTCGTCGTTTGAATAAGGAGAAAAGGGCGTATTCCACAAACGAGAACCAAACAATGGGAGATCAACCTGAAAATAGGACTTTGGGAGATTATGTTGTTCCCTTGGTTACGGGGGCTACTTCTAGCATTAGACGGCCCATTCAAGCCAATAACTTTGAGATAAAGCCAACTATTCTTCAATGATGACCTCAACGGTACAATTCAGTGGCATGCCACATGATGATCCAAATGCTCACATAGCAAGTTTTCTGGAGTTATGTGATACTTTTAAACATAACGGAGTTTCTGATGATGCTGTGAGATTGAGACTCTTTCCATTCTCCCTCCGAGACAAGGCAAAAGCATGGTTACAATCACTTCCACCGTTAACCATAACTACATGGGACGACTTGGCTAAAAAGTTTCTAGCAAAGTTCTTTCCCCCATCCAAAACCGTGAAGATGCGAAATGATATCACGACTTTTGTCCAATTTGATATGGAGTCGCTTTATGAAGCTTGGGAGAGGTATAAAGACTTGCTCAGAAAGTGCCACATCATGGACTGCCTGCTTGGATTCAAGTGCAAACCTTTTACAATGGTTTGCAGCCTACAACACGTACAATGATTGATGCAGCAGCTGGAGGGACCCTGATGAAGAAATCACCGGAAGAAGCATATGAGTTAGTGGAGGAGATGGCAACCAACAATTACCAATGGACAGCAGATCGAGTGACTACAAAAAGAATCCAGGGAGTTCACGAAATTGATTCATTGTCTGCTTTAGCTGCTCAAGTTGCAACCTTATCAAGGAAATTAGACAATATCAATGTGAGTGCCATTCACTCTACTAATACATGTTGTGAATTTTGTGCAGGGAATCATATGGGGATAAATTGTCAAGTGGGAAATCCATTCGCCAACAATAGTTCGGAACAAGCAAACTTTGTGTCGAATTACCAACGACAGAACAATCCGTATTCCAACACTTACAATCCAGGATGGCGAAACCACCCAAACCTCTCATGGAGCAACTCCCAAAATGTTTCCAAGCCTCCACCGGGTTTTCACAATCAACAAGAGAAGAAGCCGAATATGGAGGAGGCAATGGCACAATTTATGGCCAAAGTGGATGCTAGATTACAAGATCATGACATTGCTCGAAAGAATCAAGAGAACACATGAGAAGCATTGAAAGGACAGTTGGTCAATTGGCAAAATTTCTGTCAGAGAGGCCGCAAGGATCACTTCCAAGCACCACAGAAAACAACCCGAAAGAGCAAGTGCAAGCCATTACTTTAAGAAGTGGAAGGGAGCTTAATCAACAAGAGAAAGAGCAAGATTCCGAAAAGGAGGAGCAGACTGTCAGAGCGGCGGCACCCACATCTAAGGATGAGGCATCCATCCCTGTGCCGAGCCAAACAATGACTAACTCGGGAAATCCTCCCGTTTCTTCCTCTCATACTTCTCCTTATGTTACTCCTATACCTTTTCCTCAAAGACTTCAGAAAAATAAGCTAGATAAACAATTTACTAAGTTCCTTGATGTTTTTAGAAAGTTACAGATTAACATTCCTTTTGCAGATGCTTTGGAACAAATGCCTAGCTATGTGAAGTTCATGAAGGAGATTCTATCAAACAAGAGGAAATTAGGAGAGTATGAGACCGTGATGTTGACTGAGGAGTGCACTGCCATTCTGCAAAATAAGTTGCCACCAAAGCTTAAAGATCCAGGGAGTTTTACTATTCCTTGCACCATTGGAAACTCTTATTTCGATAAAGCTTTGTGTGATTTAGGTGCTAGCATAAATCTAATGCCCTTTTCTATTTTCAAGAAATTGGGATTAGGAGAGATCAAGGCCACTACCATTTCTCTTCAATTGGCAGACCGATCCATTAAACGACCAAGAGGCATAGTAGAGGATGTTCTTGTTAAAGTTGATAAGTTTATTTTCCCTGTAGATTTTATTGTTTTAGATATGGAGGAGGAAGATCGAGAAATCCCACTTTTGCTTGGTCGACCGTTCTTAGCCACGGGAAGAACTATCATAGATGTGCAACAAGGGAAACTTATACTACGGGTGCAGGATGAGCAAGTTACATTTAATGTGTTTGAAGCAATGAAATATCCATCAACAACCGATACATGCTTCAACATAGATGTGATTGATGAATTTGTGGTTGACATTTTTGAAGAGAGTTATCCTAAGGAACCACTTGAGGCATGTCTTGCTCAATCCGGCACTACTAATTCTGAGAATTCCAAGATAAGCAATTGTGCACACTACTTGGAAGCATCTCCGCCTTATTTGCCTAAAGGGAAGCCGAAAACATAACATTGGGCATCAATACTACTCCACAAAAGCCATCCATTATTGAGGCCCCTTCTTTAGAACTCAAACTTCTTCCTTATCATCTTAAATATGCTTACTTACATGATTCTTCTTTACCAGTAATAATTTCTTCATCTTTGACAGATCTTGAAGAAGAGAAGTTACTTCGAGTTTTGCGAGCTCACAAGCAAGCTTTCGGATGGACTATAGCTGACATTAAGGGAATAAGTCCTTCACTTTGCATGCACAAAATTTTAATGGAAGAAGATTATAAGCCTGTGGTGCAGCCACAAAGGAGACTCAATCCGAACTTGCAGGAAGTTGTAAAAAAAGAAGTTCTCAAATTGTTGGATGCCAGAATTATTTACCCTATTTCTGATAGCTCATGGGTAAGTCCGGTGCAAGTAGTGCCCAAGAAGGGAGGAGTGACGGTGGTAGAGAATGAAAATAATGAACTCATCCCAACAAGAATGGTCACGGGTTGGAGAGTGTGCATAGACTACCGCAAGCTCAATGATGCCACACGCAAAGATCATTTTCCACTCCCTTTCATTGATCAAATGTTGGAACGACTAGCAGGTCATGCTTACTATTGTTTTCTAGATGGATACTCGGGGTACAATCAAATCCACGTTGCACCAGAAGATCAAGACAAGACCACTTTCACTTGCCCATATGGAACATTTGCCTACCGGAGGATGCCCTTTGGTTTGTGCAATGCTCCAGCCACATTTCAACGATGCATGATGGCCATTTTTTCGGATATGGTGGAAAAGTTTATAGAAATTTTTATGGATGATTTCTCTGTCTTTGGTTCTTCATTTGATAATTGTTTAAATAATCTATCTTTAGTTCTACAAAGATGTGAAGAAACTAACCTTGTACTTAATTGGGAAAAATGTCATTTTATGGTGCAGGAAGGAATTGTACTTGGGCATAAAGTTTCTTCCAAGGGCATTGAGGTAGATCGAGCCAAAGTAGAAGTCATCGAAAAATTACCTCCACCTAGCACGGTCAAGGGCGTGAGAAGTTTCTTGGGACATGCGGGGTTTTATCGTCGTTTTATCCAAGATTTTTCTAAAATTACTAAACCCCTTTGTTCTCTTTTGGTTAAAGATACTCCATTTAACTTTTCCAATGATTGTTTGCAGGCATTTGAGCTTTTGAAGAAGAAGTTAATTTCAGCCCCGATAATATGTGCACCGGATTGGGCACTTCCGTTTGAATTGATGTGTGATGCAAGTGATTATGCAATAGGAGCTGTGCTTGGACAAAGGAAGAACAAGATTCTCCATGTTATCTACTATGCAAGTCGTACCTTGACAGATGCCCAATTAAATTATGCCACTACAGAAAAAGAATTATTGGCGGTGGTCTTTGCTTTTGATAAATTTAGATCATATTTAATTGGGTCCAAAGTAATTGTGTACACTGATCATGCTGCTCTTAAATACTTGTTAGCTAAAAAGGAAGCTAAGCCAAGATTATTGAGGTGGATTTTACTCCTGCAAGAATTCGATTTGGAGATCAAAGACAAAAAGGGAACCGAGAATCAAGTAGCCGATCATCTCTCTAGACTTGAGCACGCAACTGAAGAGGCAGCACCAATTTCTCCAATAAATGAGGTATTCCCGGATGAACAACTCTTTGCTTTATCTCTAACACAAGTTCCTTGGTATGCAGATTATGTAAACTACTTGGTAAGCAATGTGATAAATCCGGATTTTACATACCAACAAAGGAAGAAATTCTTTTCGGAGGTCAAGCACTACTATTGGGACGAACCATTTCTCTACAAGCATTGTAGTGATCAAGTGATTAGGAGATGTGTACCTGAGGAAGAGATCGAGTCAATCCTAAGACATTGCCATTCATTAGAGGTTGGCGGGCACCATGGAGTGAACAGAACAGTAGCTAAAGTGCTACAATCAGGTTTTTATTGGCCCACCATTTTTAAAGATACTTATACCTTTGTTTCATCTTGTGATAAATGTCAAAGGAGTGGTAATATTTCCTGGAAAAATGAAATGCCATTAAATAATATACTTGTTGTTGAGCTATTTGATATTTGGGGCATAGATTTCTTGGGGCCATTCCCCCCTTCTTTCTCTAATCAATACATTTTAGTGGCTGTCGATTATGTCTCCAAATGGGTAGAGGCTGTGGCCCTCCCTACAAATGATTCTAAAGTTGTGTTGAATTTTTTGAGGAAGCAGATATTCACTCGGTTTGGAACTCCACGAGCAATAATTAGCGATGGGGGAAAACATTTTTGCAACCGGCAATTTGAGGCACTCTTGAGCAAATATGGTGTTACCCACAAGGTTGCCACTCCATACCACCCTCAGACTAGTGGACAGGTAGAAATTTCCAACCGAGAGCTGAAACAAATATTGGAGAAAACTGTGAGCACTTCAAGGAAAGACTGGTCCAAAAAAATAGATGATGCACTATGGGCATACCGGACAGCCTTCAAAACTCCGATTGGTATGTCCCCTTATCGTCTAGTTTTCGGAAAGCATGTCACTTACCGGTGGAGTTGGAACACAGAGCTTATTGGGCTATCAAGACTCTTAATTTTGACATGGAGAGCAGCAGGAAGAGGATATTACAACTCAATGAGATGGATGAGTTTCGGAATGAGGCCTATGAGAATGCTCGCATACAAAAAACTAAGAGATGGCATGATAGACACATCCTCAAGAGAATTTTGAAGTTGGTCAAAGAGTTCTACTTTATAATTCCAGACTTCGCCTCTTCCCCGGAAAATTATCCCGATGGTCCGGACCATTCACATTCAAGAATTTTCCCATATGGTGCCATTGAGGTGTCTAACGACTCAACATTCACAGTTAATGGTCAACGTCTAAATTTAAGATTTCAACAAAGCAGAAAGTCTCCATTGATTTGCTCGATCGGTGATTTAAAGAAGGAGAAGTCAAGCTAATGACTATAAACAAGCGCTTATTGGGAGGCAACCCAATTTTTTTCTTCTTCTCTCTTTTATTTTAGTTGTTTTTTTTTTTTTTATAATGATGGTTGTGACCCCATTTCTTTTCATTGTATTGTGTAGGTTCGAAAAAAAAAATCAAGCAAGGAAGCTAGTTCATGTGCATTTCAATCAGCATTCATTGTGTTCCGCCTTGCTAAAAGGGGAGTACTAGTCTTCTAATTTTCTTTACTTTCACATTGAGGACAATGTCAAAATTAAGTTTGGGGGAGGGGATAGTTGATCATTTTAGAGGCTGGTACACATTCTTGAAAGTTAATTGGTGATCATATCCATATCTTCCCCATCAGATTTTAAGGTGAAAGGTTAGGAGAAAGGAACCTGCATTTGCACTTGTGTGATACTTAGGATCAACATTACACTTTTGGGTTCTTTATCGTGTTAAGCATTGCATTTTTTATTTAGGATAGGCGATATCTCATAAAGCAAGATTAAGCATACTTGTTTTCTTTAGGACTATTGAAATACACATTTCCTTGCAAAGTTGTGTGAGTTGTGTGACTATGCATAAAAGATGTGTGTGGCTTTTCTTGTGATTGTCCCTTTGATCTAGTCCTAAACAGGGTTTAAGCAAAGTGACGATTATTAGACAGTGGAATAAATAATTGTGGACAAAGTTCTATCTACTCCAATGTTTTGGTTGCTTAGTAACTAGGGATTCATTACCAATGTTTACTTTTAGTCAAACAGCTCCATCACAAATGCTCATCACAAATGCTTGTATTCGCGTAAAAAGGCGAGTGACAACTTAAAGATAAAAAAAAAAAACAAAAAAAAAAAAATATTTTTTGTAGTGCTACCTTGTTTGTAGTAGTGAAAAGGGGTGATTGCAAGTTGAGTTATTACATGATTCAATTGTGTTGGTTGCAAGATGAATATGAATGAGTTTGGAATTATGTATGGACATTTGATCTAGAGAATGTGAGTATGCTTAGTTTTCCTTTATTTGATATTGTCTATGCACTAAGTTGAAGATTTGATGTTCACATGGTAGGTCCTTTGGGTGTGACGAGTTGAGCCTAACCATGGTTATTGTCCTTGTTTATAGTCTTTGTTTTACTTGAGGACAAGCAAACATTCAAGTTTGGGGGTATTTGATGTGAGAATTTATTTCACACATTTGGTCATCATAATTGTGTTGATTTAGAGCATTTTGTATGTGTTTCTTTGCTTAGTTGTCTAGAATTTGAGGTATTTTACATTTACTGAATTATTAGAAATTCTTGGTATTTTGCAGTTTACATGTGTTTGATTAGGTGAAATTGGGCTGATGTGAAGAGGCCAAATTCGGGTTAGGTCAACAAAGCAAAACCCTAGTTAGCCCGGTCTAGGCAAACCAGAATACTGTTTGATCAATCGATTGTAACGGGAGCTACAGACATCGGTTTCCAGTTTTGTTTGATTCTCTGGAAAGCTAAGACAAAGGCCTAAAACTTTTATGAAGAGCCCGAAACCTAGTTACACCGTTTTGAAGTTCAAAATCCAGCTGGAAGTCGGGGAACAAATCTGCCAAATTTCGGGATTCACCAAGTCAATGAGAGGGGTCCAGCTCACAACGTGGCCAATATGTGTTTTTATTTTAAAGAAAACCTAAACATCTATTAGGTTTTAGGTGTGCCGCATGAAACAAGAGGAGGAATAAATCAATTGAAGAGATTCAATGGAACTAACAAAGGAACACTTTCCTTTCTCAGAATTCCTGGAAATTCCTGAAACACCCTTCGGTATTTGAGAGCATATCTTTTGATATAGAACTCGAATGAGGTCAATCATGGTGTCTAAAAAAATTTAAGAGAAAAGGCTACAACTTTCATGTTTCGGGATTTTCCAAAAAAGGAACAGAAAAAGGGTAAAAACGGAGCATCAAGTCGGAGGTCGAGAAAAAAACTGCCTTGTGGAGAACCCTGTTTTAAGGGAAACAAAGAGGTTTTGAAGGAAGGAGGGGGGAACGACTAGGGGCACCTACAAAAACAAAAGGAGAGTTTTTCACCACTAGAGAGGAATCCGAAGCTTGGTGAACAAGGTGAAGAAGACGGAGGCTGAATTGGAGTTTGTCAACAATTAAGATTCTCGATCTACATATAGTTCCTTCTTAATCCTTTTATCTTCTCTTCTCTTTGTATAATTTTCATTATGAATTCCAGAGTTGTTTTGATTTATTCTGATTTTGCTATGAACTAATTTCTATTGCTAAGGCTACGATGTAGCCTCTCCATGACAATTATGAAGCTTTTACCATGTGATCGAATTTACCATTCTTTTGAAGTATACATCATTGAGTTTAATGCGTTTCAATTATCTGGGCCAATAGTTGAATGATTTGTTGTGTGCGTGTTAACTCGGAGATGATGCACGTAGCTTTAGCTCTCAAACAGACTATATCATGTCACAGTTGAACGAAAGTGGAATGTGCCAACGTGATTTATGCACTTGTATGTAGATATTAAATATCCTTTGTGCTTTAATTGATAAATTCGCTAAGCGCATAACATATCGCTGGGTTGTTGTATGTTGGGTAATTCTAATTCTACTCGAAAGAGGGTCTTAGATAAATTAGAATATTCAAAGAGGTTGATAATATGATTGCATGGTTAGAGATTTTGGATTTGATTGGTTAGGTGAGTCGGATGCCATAGTGTTTTCTTCTTGGGTGAAATTTCTTTTAGTTGTATTGATTTATTTTTGTTTCTGCAAATTCAAAATCCACCACTTTTCTTGATTTTCAAATAATTTAGAATTAGAACAATTTCAATAGTTAATAGGTGAGTAGTCCTCGCGGGTTCGACATCCTTTCTTATTACTATACTTACTTGTTACGATTTCGTGCACTTGCGAATTTTCAACAACAGTTATCTCTCTTCTCTACTCTTTACATTCTTGCTATGATTTATTGCGTATATTTAGCTATAACAATAAACATATTCAATTTGCATTTTTTATTCGTTAAAAAAGGGTATTTTTCAGATCTGAGTTTTTACTAAAAAAAAAGGCTAAGATTTTGATAAACCAATTCATCCCTCTTTAGGTTGATATTTGAACTCACAAAATCATTCATTTTTTAGCACAACTGTGGAGCACACTACAAAAGACTAAATGTAATGTCTAATTCTTGGTGCATCACTATCTACCGAACCTTTAGATCAGCCTAGTTGGTCTGTAGCTGCAATGAGGGGTCATATTCGCAGAGAATTTCAACATAGACGTGCCTTATACACCGTTGTTACCGACTAAAGAGGTTAGCATGTAGGATGCTTCATGGAAACCAAAGCGAACAGTTCAAGTTCAAGTTCAAGGTAGGTACGCGCTAGCATTGGAGAGGTGGAATCCGGGCACCAGTGTGGTCCTTATCAAATTTAGGGATCACTTTAAGTGGATACGTTTGCCATAGGGCATGCCAAGATGGGTTCATACATTGTAAACCCTTCATTTGCATTGACAGATGCCATTTGAAGTGCCAATTTGGAGGCCAACTATTGTGTGCTATCAGAATAGACGGGAACAACGATATGTTCTCGATTGCATATGCCATGGTGGAGGCGGAACTTCGGATTCCTGGAGTTGTTTTTAGTTGTTGGTTGAATGATATCGAGAGACATCACTGATCCGTAAGTGTGTCGCTTTATGGATAAGCTTCCAATGAAACGACTTTAGGCCAGAGGTAACTTGACCTTAGATGTTATCTCCTGATTACTTATTGTCTTTTGTTGTGTGTCAATCGAACTATCCATTATTTTGTATTTGGAGATGTCTGTAGACATTAGTTATACATCCTAAACTATTTATAGATAGATAGGCTCGTAACTAATCAATTTTGTAGTCCTTTTATCAGGATGGTCGCTCACGTTTGAAAATAATGAATGTTACACCCAATTGCTAGGCCATAAGATGGTTGCTTTTCACGCCTACTACCTCCATGCCAACCTGATTTCTACGTGGGTATTAAGGGGCGGAATTGTCAAAGATTGCTCCGTCACTGTCGAGTCCAGCCCTGGCAACCCCTAGCATACACCCAGAACTCCCGCCCCTTCCCTTACCAAAGGGCGTGTCAATTCCAGGTGACATTGATTACATTAGCTTAGTATCGCATACCACAGAAGCATTGAAGCGCGACATTGACTCCAGTGAGTCTTTGGTCCGAGATATGCTTTCTATGGTGTGGATGCATTCCGATCTTGGGTTGGCCAACTATCAGTTATGGTTATTTAATAATCTAACGCATCCCTAGTTTAATGGTTAATGCATTAGAGGGATTAGGATAATAAAATTAATTCGGTAATTTGACAAGCCCGTGAGATTGTCATAGCCTAAAGACTGTTCCGAACCTATGAACTTGGAACGAATTAACCTTTGATGAATACAA
>CM025850.1:31837913-31976753 GCA_003952965.2 Morella rubra | reverse complement strand
AAATAAAAGTAATCACAAAATACCCCTTGATTCAGTTCTCTCATATGTTGGGCCATCAGCCGAACTGGGCTGACCCAAAACCGATCGGCCCAGTTGGTTTCGAGCCGATTTGGGTCGACTCAGTCGGTTTCGACCCAAACGTGATCATCCCTAAAAAAAACATGTAGACCCTACATAATTTAATGTTGCCCATGTAAAATTTCAAATACAAACTTTACAATAAAATCCACTTGTTATGTCTCTCTCTGAATTGCACTATGCAATTCAAGCAGGAAATTACAGAACCCCGATTAGTTCTTCAAGTCCTCAAAAATGATTTTTGCCTACATTTAGGTGTACATTTTTATTTTTCTCATATATTTATGCAAAATAAGACTTAAAAAAAGAATCAAGTCAGCATGAAGCCTAGATGAGCTCGATTTCAACTCGAGGAAAAAGATATATAAGGGCAGGAAACAGACCATCTTTCGAGGTTATAACTTGTAAGAAGAGATATTCTTGCAAGTTTCTTGCCTTCTTCCAACATCGATTTCCCACCCTCCAATGCAGGTGGCCAAACTAATAGCCCTAACAATATAAGCATTCCATTTCTCCTTTCCTACGTGAATTGTTAAGTCTGCGTGGCGCGTGCCCTTGGAAAAGCCCAACCACAAAATAAAATCAAAAGAAAACAACCTAATTGTTCCAGCTAAACGGGAAACTGCTGTCTTGTTTTCTTAATATGCCTCTAGGAATTTCTGGAAATTTCAACTTCCTCTAATTTATGAACACTTTCATCACAACTGGTCACGCCCGACCCTTTTTTCTTTCCTCTTCTTCCAAGGACATTAGACAGGCCATACAGTTCATTTAATCCGATTCCGAGCTAACCTTAAAGCAAACAGTTGAACCATGCATCTGTAATGATTTATATAGGTTACTTATGACGTTAAGTTTTTTGTTTCTTTTTCTGTCTAATAAAACGTCTGGCTCCATTAACAGTGTCTTTGAAACACAGGAAAAATAAAACTAAATTTAATACTCTTACGTCTATCTACTAGATCATAATTACCCAAACACCCGGGACGACAATATCTTCGATTTAAGTAAACAGTTGGATGCATCTATGACAACGTAGTCTCAACTCCGCTATAATTGGCTCCTGGATTCGTATTTCCATGAGCTAGTTCAAATGAAACAAAAATATTCATACTCTAATTAAGCTTCACAAAAAAACACCATTCCTCATGAGTAGAACATAGTCATTACATTGACAAAGAAACAAACAAAAAGGGCAATACCTGAAGAATAAATAAGCAGGTATACCCGATAAAGTAAAACAAGTCCTCCCATTCTGTCTAATACGGCTTGAAATCAACAAGAATTATCCACAGAAGCGGGGCATTTTCCACATTTCAACGATTGAAAGCTTCACATTACGAATCTACAAAATTACAAACCTAATCCTAGTCACCAGAGTACTCTCCATCCCCGAAATCCTCTACCTTGAAGATTGATACAGTTCTGCTAGCGAGACCAAAGAGAATTGACAATAACCTCCAACAGTACAATTATCTCAAATTACAAACCAAGGACATCAGAAATTCTGATCCATCTCAGCTAGTACTTTACCATTATGGTCTTCCATATCATCTAACAGATTTACCTTTCAATATCCATTATCCAGATGGTTCTCACGATCAAGTGTTGGACAACAGTACCAAGTACGATATGCTCTTCAAATATTATCTGATCCAATAGAAATTTGCAGGATAACATGCATGGATATACGGTACGCAACAAGTATGCATTCCTCAGATCTGATCCATGATTAGCAGTATAAAAATACATTGTATCGCACTATTTGTAACCCTACTGAAACCCCTACTTTGAGAAGAACACATACAGAATGGACGAAAGCTCTTTCCTTTCTAGTGGACAGTCAAATATTTCAAAAGATGAGTCAAACTAAGCATGCCTAAGAATGCCATAGCTCAGGCCATTCTCGAAGTCCTAATCTTATCAGAGCACAACCCATTATGCATCTCATTCCTCTGATTGAGTGCACTGTTGGTCTGCCATCAAACTCTGACACCTAACCTAAAACTCTGAAGCTGAAAATAATCTGAAATCTTTGCGAAGTCAACAAGAATAGAAAATAATCTCAATAATTCCTTGTTCTTTTGTAGTTTTTATGCACATCTTCGGGTTTTACCAAAAAAAACATTCGCCACTAACAGAGAAACAATTCAACACATTTTCATACTACCAATCTTGGATCAGATGAGGATAAAGTCAACTTAGTACTGCCACGCCACATGATCATGAGTACCCAACTATAAGCAGATATCAGATGCTACCCCCAATCTCGAAGACGGTGAGTAACATCGAGAGTGAAGTCAGAAAATTACGAGTCTAAAATGCCAGATACCACGCAGCAAGTAATTCCGAATTTCTGATGTTCTTCGTAGACTTTGAGATAATTAACACTGAGAAGGTAGTCATAAATTACTCTAGGTCTCACCAGGTCAACTGTTGCTAAACCACATCCAGGATGAGAGAACTTTGTGCTGCCAAAATCTTGTTCAGTGCTAGGAAGGTATCTGTCTATGAGCGGGGAGTGCTGTATCCAGAATCCACATAATGAAAAAGGAGGAATGGTGTAGAAGTCTTAAGAGTAATCATAAAGAGCAAAAATACTAAACCTGCGAAGAAAAAAATGAAACAAATAGAGGAAAAAAAGGAGCAATTAGATAAGCTAATTGAGGATGCATAAATAAACTGAGTTATCAACTGAAGAGAGATTTGAAATGCAATAAAAAGGTGTTTCACCCTTCACTGTCATATCAATTGCCCTTTACTTTACGATAATGTCCACTTTTAACTTCTAATGTTGTGCATTTTCTGTACTTGGTCAATGAAATTACCATAAATTTTTGTCCACTACACACAACTGGGGACTGGAAATTATTACTCACAAGGAACAGAAAAATTTGCCTCCATCACACAACCAAGAGTCAAATCAATTGTCATCTGTTTGTGACTACAAAAATTGTATAGATCGAGAGCTTTTTGTTTTGTATTTTTTTGGAGAGGGGAAGGATTGGGGGGGGGGGGTTGATTCAATTGACAATTATAGCGAGTGTGTTATTCAACCTAAATGCACATTCTAGTGACACAAAGCACAAAATACCTATATAAGTATTTGAATAGCAAGTTACAACACGAAAATATCTTACTATTGTGAAAGATGTTTCAAATTAAACCCCTCCTCCAGCCTCGCCTGTGATAGCTGCCTTCTGATCCACAACAAAAGAAAGATTAATACTCAGCATAATTGTATAGTCTCTTATCCAAAGGAACTACCAAAAACACGTGGCAAAAACCCTTACTGGTTCCATATTTCCTTTGCCATTCACTTCTGTTAAATTATTTGATGGAGGGCTTGAAAACCTGAGAAGGAAACATTAGAATCTGTCAAATAAGATAATCAAACAAATAGGGAAACATCAACTCGTGCATTATACTGCTGGAAGAATGTAAATATCTATAACTGGATAGTGGGCCAACAGTTCACAGTTGATACATACCTAATCATCCTTGCTTTCCTTTTTTCATCTTCCAGTGTATCTGTTTTAGAAGCTGGTGCAAACCTGGCAAGCCTAGCTTTCTTCTTTGCTTCCTCATTAGAATTAGCTTTCTTTACCTCCTCATTGGTATTTGCTTTCTTCTTTGCCTCCTCATCAGCAGCCACAGGCGAATCACGAAGCCCAAACCTGGGAGGAAAAAAAAAGGAGCTTATGAAAAAATATTTACCGACTGGAAAAACCAATTAACAAAGATTTCAGTAACCTCTACTTCCATGCATATAACAATGAATTAGAAAGGAAAGGCATGAAATTTAACCTCTCTGCTCTAGCCTTCCTCTTGAGCTCCTCAGATTTCTTCACTCCCTCTGAGCCTTGCAATGTGGAGACAGAGCCAACAGTTCCAAACCTGTGATAAAATCAAGCAACTCCCAAGTAAATAAGATCCATCAAAACTCGCTCAAGTTCCACTAGAAAACAGGAAAGAGGAAAAGAGGAATAGTCAACAAATATCCATGCACAGCCCCCTCCCTCCCACCCCAGTAGTCCACCTGCCCGGCAGGGGCAGTTGTCTTATGTGATTGGCAACCATTAAAGGCAAAAGGACTCCCCCTATGTCACAGCCTACACACCTTTAAGCAATAATTGATGTTATAACAACTTTCCAGAAGTTATTTTCCTACTTGAATACGAGACTTTCAGTACCAAATAAAAGCAAAATTTATGATTCCATATAACCAAATAGGAGCATGAAGTTCATACTTAAGTTTCATCTACATAACTAATAATTGTTTTAAACCTATTGCTTATACAAGAACTTAGTCTAATAAACTCCGATAAAATAATTCTAGCTCTAAAAAATTACGAGTTTTGAGCTCAATCACTACACTATGAGGCAAAAAAATTGACAACAAGCACAAGCTCACATCATATAGGAAAGACATTCGTCACAGCACACACACAACCATGGTAAGAAACTGCAGCTTAATAAAGCAAGAGGTTGTTAACAAGTCCTTGACAACCTTGCAGTGGATAGGATGTAATCCACTACATGGTAATTTTAACTGAGGCAGCAAGGTAAACTTAAAGCGTAGGAAAGAGCAGTAGGACTAAATCTACAAAACCATTACAACTTCCTATGCACCATAAGAAATTCACAAACACACACAAACGAGCGCGCATATATTCTAATGCAAATCGCATAATGAAAGAAAGTAACTAAGAAATCCAAGGACATACAAATTCGCACTACAAGAAACTCCACCATCTACAGTAAGCTGAAAATTGAAGTATAAGTATTACTATGTAATAAACATCTGTCACTTGAGAAATCACCGACGACAACTAACTCCCAAGTAGCTCGACAAAGACCCTAAACTCTGTTCTGTTCGAAGAAGCGCATCTCATATACTTGTATGTGACCATCACCAGATGACAAAACTATACTAAAACACTGCAAACAAATTACAGAAATAAATACATATACGTGCTTAAGTAAGAGAATGGAATGACTTCACGTTTTACTTACGTTTTGGTTCACTTTTTGAAAGGCCAAACACAAACGGAGACCATACAAATTAGACATCCATTCATAAAAAAACAAAGAACTAAAATAGAAAGCAAAAACAAGCAAACGATGATGCATACCTCTCCGCTCGGGAATTACGTTTCTCTTCCTCGGTGAGTTGCAAAGATATACCAAACCGCTCAGCTCGACGAATCTTCTTCTGAATACTGGAAACCTGACCATCATCCTCCGCAGGCGAGCCCTCCTTAGCTACCGCGTTCTTCGGGTCCTCGCCGTCCTTCAGAGACCCATCCACACCAGAATGAACGGGGGGCACTGGAGAATGAGTGGAAGTATCACAGGGCTCGTCATCGTGCCGATCTGGTTTGGCGGTGGCCGAGACAGCAGGGTCTAGGGTTTTCTTAGGGTTTTCTTGTGGAGAGAGATTGGGGTTGGATTTCTCAGTTTCGGTGGCCATTGCAGTAGAGGAAGAAGGGTGAGAGGTTGCGAATCGTAGGCTGCGTGAGAACTACGACCCCTATTGCAGTTAGCCGCTTGGCTCTCCTGGTTCGTCAAGACGCTGCGTATCCTTGGATGAGAGGCAAAGGTAGGGAGAGGGTTAATATACTGAGAAAGCAAGTGTTAAAATCGGTTTAACGGACAGGATCTTTTGAAACACACACGCACAAGATCGCGCCACGTCATAAAAAACCGAGTCTATCAGGCTGTCATCCATTACCCATTATTCGGGTTAATTACGACGGCAATATGGGACTCTTCTCACACTTGGCAGCCTCCAACCATCAAGAGCGCACCCTCACCTCTCCTTCATGGCTATTCTGGAAGCTGAGTAGAACGTCAAAGTCATCGGAACGGCCGACTTCGCTTACCTCCATATCCATACTGCTCCAGCTGCGCCGAATCCGATTGTGGTACACGGTTTAGAACTTACAATTAGTTAAAAGGGGATGAATAAGAAATTAAAATCTTTCAGAATAACTTAGCATATCCAAATGCGAAAATCTCAAGTCAAATCCTCACACTAAAATTAACATGAACAGATCTGATCAATGTCAAGCAACTTTAAACACAGTCAATTAATGAATAATTTAACAAGTTTTAAGATCAAATGAACTTTATCTCAAACACCAAGGTGTGCAACTAAGTCTATCAATTCTTTTAGATCAAGAATCACATCCAACCAACCAAAATTCAAAATTTGAAATTAACTAAATCTAATAAATGAACAAGCAAATAAAAAAAGGTAAATAATGCAAACAATCACACCAACACAAGGAACACAAGGGATTTGTGTTACGAAGTGGAAAACCCTATAAGTAACTCCTTCGATAGAGAAAAATCACTCAGAGTGCCACGCCACTTAACCAATCCACTAAAGAATCAACACTTATAATTTGGTGGCTTGAATATGATGGAATCTTTGATAAACTTAGGACACCCAATTAAAGCAATTTGAGTGACACATTTAAACTTGCACCAATCACTAGACCCAGAACTCCAAATCTTTTTTTGTGTGGATTTTATTAAGAGGAAACTTGCTTCTTCGTTGATTGGAACTCCAATTCTTCAAACACCAGAACACTGATGTCTACCCACTATCTCAATAGGTTTTTCCTTGTGGGGATTGAGTTTCTTGAATAACCTAAGAGAGAGATAATTTTCGATTGTAAATCCTTCAAATCTTTGAGAACATTAACTTCAAAAATCTCTCCAAGAAGTGCTCTTCTATGATTATGGAATTTTTGTTCGTTTCTATTCATCAACGTTATGTTTCCAAGAATAAAACCACTTAAATACAACTGTAAAAGGTGTCAGTTGTCTTTTAGTTATTTTGATCAGGTCAGAGTTTGATATGCGCTCAAGGCTGACTCAAAATTACAACACAAATCTCTCAAGCTAGCCCAATTCAACTGGAACCATTTTGACAACACTTTGAACTCCACATAATTCTTCACTTCTTTAATTCTCTCTAATTAATCAGCCTCACTTGATTAACTCATCCGAGACCACGTTTCTTATACATCAAAATTGACATTGAACTAAAATGCCAACACCTATACATTAGTAACTAACAGATTGGTCCTTCATTCTCAATGCCGCTGATTTGCCACTCGTGTACAACACGGTATACAGTGGGTTTTTAGTTGGACTTTTCGGTGGCATTCATTTTGGTTTTATAATTCCTCTGATTTGTTAGTTTTTGTGCATTTGATTGGCTTTTATGATGTGGGATTCTGTCGCTTGTCTTCAAACTTTGTGTAAATTAGATCTTGACTCCGTGAATCATTCGAGTCACAATATTGGCTTGGCGAGGTATCAAAGAAGATAAGAGGAGGACATTGAGGGTGTGATTTACTAGCACATAATCTGCAGTTGGATTGCAGAGTATAAAAGTAGTGTTGAATGGGCAATCCTATTAATACAGAACATATCAATCATAACCCCACCTAGAAAAGGAAAAGGACCTAAAAATATCTTGTAACCCTAAACTGTGGTCCTTTTGCAATGTGGACCCTAATTAAGCTTCATATTCTTTATTTGCGCCCCGCCCCCTCCTTTTGAAATGATCAAAAAGTAGCAATTTGTAATAAATTTCGATCTTTTTAGCAAATATGATCAGCTTGGTTAGCGGCCAAGATCGCTATTAGGAATTGACCCAAGTTGCCAGTGGGAATGGGAGCGGTCCTTTTCAATCAGTTAATAAAGCTACGTTACCCACCAGCGATATATAAAAAATTCTGCCAAAAATAAGGGGGAAAATAAATAGCCTTAATTTAATATCTATTATAAGTACATAGGATGTAGACAAGACAATACACTTATGTAGACACTGCTGCATCAACTTACTGTTGCAACTATCTCCTTTTTATTTATTTATTTATTTTTGCTAGAAAAGACAAAATTAATTAAGACAACACTTTTGGTTCACGTCTAGTAAACCTCAACAGCCCAATTTGCACTGTGCAAAGAAGAAATCCAGATATCTCCGCCTTGAAATGTTCCCGAGGGGTTTGGGTACGATCTTCACGCCAGAAATTCCGCTACTTCTCTTATAAAACATCCTAATTACTGGAATGCACTGAAACCCATCATCTATATATATATATATATCTTTTCAGTTGCCGAACCGGGGGGTTTCACAGTCATTCCAGCATTGGCATACAAAGATAATCAGCCAAAAAGACTTAAGAGCATAACACTCTCCCTTAACTGCGTGCTTCTTCTCCTTGCAAAACGCATCACATTCAGGTGTTTTGAACCCGCGGCGACAATTCTTACCGCTCCGATGCTTGCAGAGTGACATAGAGCCTTGTGAGCGCTGTCAAGCAAAGAAATCATTTACGGATCAGACAAAGAGACAGAGATTAGATTTTTCTTGAATTCTGCAACTGCAATTAATAATTTCCATATCAGAAGAAGGATATATAAATCTCCTAATTAATTAAGAGATTAGAGGTTTGGACATTTGGGAACCATGCGGGGGAGGTGATCAGAACTCACCTGCGCGTTTGAAAGGATGATGATGACAAAGATGATTAATGCAGCAATCTTAAGAGTCTTCGCCATTTTCCCAATCGCTGCTGATGCTTCAAGCTGTAGAATGAGGATTGCGATACTTATATAGCACAAGTTAGTGCGTCTTTTCATGCCGGCCGAGGATACATATTCCTTTAATGCTTCTTGGAGTTCCAGATTTACCTTTCCAACATCTTGGAGGCCGGCAGCGAGCTATTAGTTTAGGCTAAGCCTTCGAAGAGGCCACAAAAGTACGTGGTATTGGTCCTATAGAGGTTGTTGGAACACTGCAACAAGCTGCATGACCTCTCTGCTATTGGACTGGCGGCATTAGCCCTTTTAATTGGTATTCGAGGGTACCAACCGTGAGGCCAGAAAAAAAAAAAATGTTACACCAAAAGACTGGGGAAAAAAAGCTCCATTAAAAAGCTATGAAGTTACTCTTTTGTCTTTTTGAAACATGATTCGAGGAGAGCATGAGATCACAGTTTGGATTTCGCCTCTCCTTTAACAAATTAATTTCTATCCCTTAAAAATATAAATGAACCAAGAAAATAGAGTTTTTAAAAGTTGAAGCCTTAAACATAGGCTCAACTTGGTCGCAAATGTCACATTTTTATTAGGGAGTCCTCTTTTTTATTGCTTCGAACAATTAGTCTCTACTTTATCCGTGACCTATAATAAAAAAGATTAAAAAAGAAAATATATTTTCCTAAAAACGTCCATATATATCTCAGGCCTGTTTCATTCATACTGGTCAAGCTGTACTGTCGATCAATTCTTGAAGGAACTGTAGAATGAGGATTGCGATGCGATTATATAGCACTGTTATCACGTCTTTTCATGCCGGCCGAGGATACATATTCCTTTAATGCTTCTTGGAGTTCCTTTTCACCTTTCCAACATCTTGGAGCCGGATTTGCATATTAGTTTAGGCTAAGCCTTCGAAGATCCACAAAAGCACTACGTCGGTATTGGTCCTATAGAGGTTGTTGGAACACTGCAACAAGCTGCATGACCTCTCATGCTATTGGACTGGCGGCAAACCCCTTCATTAATATGGTATTTACCAACCGTGAGGCCAGAACCGAATGTTACACCAAAAGACTTTCACTTTTCTTAGGATCAAAAGATCGCTCCCAAGCCACAATTTAATAAAGCTACGTTACCCACCAGATATATAAAAAATTCTGCCAAAAATAAGGGGGAAAATAAATAGCCTTAATTTAATATCTATTATAAGTACATCAAGACAATACACTTAATTCATCAACTTACTGTTGCAACTTCGAGAAAAGAGACAACACTTTTGAGTGTTTGACTGTGCACCAGATGCCTCTGGGAATGCCTTCGCCATCATATAATTCTCCCTTAACTGCGTGCTCTTCTCCTTGCAAAACGCATCACATTCAGGTGTTTTGAACCCGCGGCGACAATTCTTACCGCTCTTGCAGAGTGACATAGAGCCTTGTGAGCGCTGTCAAGCAAAGAAATCATTTACGGATCAGACAAAGAGACAGAGATTAGATTTTTTCTTGAATTCTGCAACTGCAATTAATAATTTCCATATCAGAAGAAGGATATATAAATCTCAATTAATTAAGAGATTAGAGGTTTGGACATTTGGGAACCATGCGGGGGAGGTGATCAGAACTCACCTGCGCGTTTGAAAGGATGATGATGACAAAGATGATTAATGCAGCAATCTTAAGAGTATTTCCCAATCGCTGCTGATGCAAGTTTGAGGATTGTACTCAAAGTTAGTGCGTCTTTTCATGCTACATATTCCTTTAATGCTTCTTGGAGTTCCAGATTTACCTTTCCAACATCTTGGATATTAGTCTAAGCCTTCGTTTATTGGTCCTACACTGCAATGCGAACATAGGTGACTTTTATGTTTAAATATGTTAAAACATATTCGTGAGATCGTATAATAAGGATCCTGTTTGTTGTCATACTGTCCATAACTTCTGTGACTGTCGTTCAATTCCTGGTCAAGCTGTACTGTCGATCAATTCTTGAAGGAACTGCAAGCCCTGCAAACTCTGGTTCAAGTCAAAATTGCGTGTCATGCATGCTTACTCGCATGGGCAGATGTGAATTCGATTAAACCATACAGAAACAAATACGCTTAGCTCGATATAATTCTAAGGAAAGATGTATCAGAATTGTTGACCATGCACGTTATAGCCCAAATATATGCAAGAGGATTAAAAAAATATTGCCCAACTTCTAAGAGCCTTAGTCATTTTCCAATCATTCATGCCACGTGCATAGAATGAGAATCGATCTCATAAGAACATAATTTTTCAGAAACAAGTCCGACAATATATATTTTTGATTTATTGCCTTTTGGGTTCTACTTAAGGATACCTTTTTCAAAGTCCAAAAGCCACAAAAATTAAAAGCGTTCATAATTTTTCGAAGGGGCCAAGGCACATTTATTGTCCCTAGCCTATGGGGCTTGATAGATTAATGCTACAACAAGCTTCTAGACCTCTCTATATATTGCTGGATGCATCAGTATTATAAAACCAGATTGCTTTTCCTAGATAGAATCCAAGAGGCAAATGCAAACATGCATAAACGGATTACTTAGGAAAATTATACATTAATGTACCTTAATTTGGAGCCAAATTTGTGAAAATTGTTTTTTCTATTGCTTATGTGTACTTTGGATAATTTAATAAAGTGACGACAAAGATACATACAACAACTTTCACGCACTACAACAAATTTAACTTTTTGGGGGACAGATTTTGAATTCCATCCCCAAAAAAATAGCAAGTTCTGTTTTGGGGATGGAAATTCAAACCCCCCAATTTTTTTTTTTTTTCAGCCCAATTGGTTTCAGAAAACCACCGGACTGATTTTTTGAAACGGATCTTCATGTCCTGACAGATTTGTTCGTCAGTTCCATCAAAATAACCGTTCGGACGAATTGATATGTTTTTACATGAGTTTGAACGAATAAATGCACGATCTAATGCCAATTTTCACTACCATTCGAACCTAAACAAGTGGTTCGAACCAAAGTGAAAATCTTGATACCCAAATGTTTGCGTTCATTCATAAAAACATATGTTAGAATGACAGAGAATCTTTTAGGACGCTAGTTTGCGTCCGAAAAACATAATATCATTTGAATGCTTTTGCACGGTAATTTTTTGCCTATCATAATAAATGCACATCTCATCATCATCAATTTTATTATTTTTTTAATCTTGTTCGAACGTTAATAAGTAACTCGTTCAAACAAATTATGAACGTTGGGAATATGAATCGTTCGATATGAACGGTTTCTGATATTTTTAACGATAGTTTGAACACGTTTGAAAGTTGATTGGATTATTACACCCTCCCGACCCTCATTTCCTCACATTTTCACAAAATCACAAAATCTCTCCATGTTTTTCTCAATCTTGCATTTCCTCATTTCCTCCATGCAACTCATATTTCCAGATCAGTTGCTTCTTCTGCTTCTTCTTAGGCTCCTCCAAAGGAAGTTGTGACTACAATGAGAGGTAGGCACTTATGTTTAGGTGCCAATTGGTGGTCGAGAGGGTCGTTTGTAGTCTAGACTTCTACAAACCATCCACTAGATCCTTGTCCACTAGTGCTGGAGCGCGTGCTCTCTTGACCGGCTAGCCGTACACAATCCTAGTCCAGGAGTTTTACTCAGTAGTGTAGGAGATTGAGATTGACATTGACGCTGAAGTGGGAGGTTGTCATCCGGGATGTTCGAGTTAGGATTTCCCCCGACATCCTGTCCCATTACATGGGCATTCAGAGGCAATTGGGGGCCTATCCTACTGTCGAGCCCTCTGCTGTATGCCGGCTGAGGAGATTTTCGACGGATGATGGGAGAGTATTACTGTTTGATTGAGTCATCAGTGTCGTAGAAATCTCTTCCCGGTTTTGGCGCATGCTCCACCTCATCTTCTGCCACAAACATTTACCCGTGGCTCCATCAAACGGAGTGCATCGCCCCCTGAGCACAGCTGATGTTGGCGTAACGCGTCTGTAACCGATCGACCTCCCAATATTCATGTTCCAGACGATCCGAGCCAAGGCTTAGTTGATGACCAAGGACTGTCTACCGTACAGTGTGATACTAACCCAGTTTCTTTTTAGATGCTTAGGTAGTGGTCGGGCATCATGAGCTGACCACATTGCAGCTCGACCTTATCAATAGTGTGATAGCTCGACTTAGCTTCGCACATGGATCAGGGTCATAGCGTCCAACTGCTGCATCACAACCCGAGGTTTGAGCTCAAGCTATTGAGGAGCTGTCCCACAGGACCCACACCACTTGGTAGCCTTCAACCATCAAGAGCGCACCCTATCCTCTCTTTCATGCCTATTCTAGAAGTTGCGTAGAACGTCAAAGTCATCAGAAGGACTGACTTCGCTTACCCAAGGTGCTCGTCTAGGATCTACTACACAGTCCACGTTGCCTCCATATCCATATTGCTCCAACTGCGCCGAATTCAATTGTGGTACACGATTTAGACCTTACAATTACTAAAAATGGATGAATAGGAAATTAGAATTTTTCAGCAGAACCTAACACATCAAAATGCAAAAATCTCAAGCCAAACACTAATGTGAATATGAACAGATTCGAACAATTTCAAGTAACTCTAAACACACTAAATTAATGATTAATTTAACATGTTTTAAGATCAAAGAAGCTTTATCTCAAACACCAAGGTGTGCAACAAAGTCTTTATGAATTTTTTTAGACCAAGAATCACATCCAATCAACCAAGATTCGAAATTAACTAAATATAATCAATGAACAAGCAAATAAAAGAGGTTAAGAATGCAAACAATCACACCAACACAAGGAACACAAATGATTTATTTACGGAATGGAAAACCCTATATGGAACTCATTCGATAGGGAAAAATCACTTCGAGCACCACGCTACTTAACCAATCTACTAAAGAATCAACACTTATAATTCGGTGACTTGAATATGACAAAATCTTTGCTAAACTTACAAGACCCCAATTGAAGCAATTTGAATGACTCATTTGAACACACACCAAGCAGTAGACTTGGAACTCCAAATCTTTTCTTCTGTGGATTCTGTCTAAAGCAAATTTGCTTCTTTGTCGATTGAAACTCTAATCCTTCAAACACCAGAACATTGATATCTACCCACTATCTCAGTAGGTTTTTCCTTGTGATGATTGAGTTTCTTGAATGACCTAAGAGATAGATAATCTTCAATTGTAAATCCTTCAAATCATTGAGAACATTAACTTCAAAATCTTTCCAAGAAGTGCTCTACTACTTTTATGGAATTTTTGTTCGTTTCTATTCGTCAAAGTTATGTTTCCAAGAATAAAACCACTTAAATACAACTGTAAAAGGTGTCAGCTGTTTTTTAGTTATTTTGATCACGTCAGGGCTTGATGTGCGCTCAAGCCTTGAGGCTGACTCAAAATTACAACACAAACCCAACTCAACTAGAACCATTTTGACAACACTTTGAACTCCACAGAATTCTTTACTTCTTTAATTCTCTCTAATTAATCAGCCTCACTTGATTAACTCATCCAAGACCACGTTTTTTATACATCAAAATTGACACGGAACTAAAATGCCAAACGCTTATACATTAGTAACTAACAGATTGGTCCTTCATTCTCAATGCCATTGATTAGCCACTCGTACTCACAACGTGGTATATATACAGTGGGTTTTTAGTTGGACTTTTCGGTGGCATTCATTTTGGTTTTATAGTTCCTCTGATTTGTTAGTTTTTGTGCATTTGATTGGCTTTCTGATGTGGGATTTTGTCGCTTGTCTTCAAACTTTGTGGAAAAATCTTAGCTCCGTGAATCATTCTGAGTTACAATACTGGCTTGGCTAATGTATCAAAGAAGATAGAGTAGGACATTGAAGGTGTGATTTACTAGCACATAATCTGCAGTTGGATTGCAGAGTATAAAAGTAGTGTTGAATGGGCAAATCCTATTGATACAGAACATAGTTAGACACTACTTCATCAACTTACTGTTGCAACTCTCACCTTTTTATTTAATGTTTTTTTTTTTCTAGAAAAGAGAAATTAATTAAGACAACACTTTTGGTTCACGTCTAATAAACCTCAACAGCCCAACTGTGCAAAGAAGAAATCCAGATATCTCCGCCTCAACAACACGCCAGAAACCGCTACTTCTCTTATAGAACATCCTAATTACTGGAATGCACTAACAGTCATTACTCCAGCATTGGCATGCATAACTAACAGAACCAGCATAACATCCTCCCTTAACTGCGTGCATCTTCTCCTTGCAAAACGCATCACATTCAGGTGTTCCGAACCCGCGGTGACAAGCCTTACCGCTTGGATGCTTGCAGAGTGACATATTAGAGCCTTGTGAGCGCTGTCAAGCAAAGAAATCATTTACAGATCAGACAAAGAGACAGAGATTAGAATTTATTCTTGAATTCTGCAACTGCAATTAATAATTTCCATATCAGAAGAAGGATATATAAATCTCTTAATTAATTAAGAGATTAGAGGTTTGGACATTTGGGAACCATGCGGGGAAGTGATCAGAACTCACCTGCGCGTTTGAAAGGATGATGACGACAAAGATGACTAATGCAGCAATCTTAAGAGCCTTCACCATTTCCAGATCGCTGCTGATGCTTCAAGTAGAATGAGGATTGAGATACTTATAGCACAAGTTAGTGCGTCTTTTCATGCCGGCCAAGGATACATATTCCTTAATTAATGCTTCTTCGAGTTCCGGATTTTACCTTTCCAACATCTTATAGAGGTCAGGGGCGAGCTATTAGTTTATGCGTACGCCTTCAAAGAGGCCACACGTACGTGCGTACGTATTGGTCCTATAGGGATTGTTGGAACACTGCAACAAGCTGCAAGACCTCTCTGCTATTGGACCGGCGGCATTAATTAGCCCTTTTAATTGGTATTTGAGGGTACGTAGCAATCGTGAGGCCAAAAAAAGAAGAAGAAGCAATTGTTACACAAAAAGACACCACTTTAATTTCTTTTGGGAAAAAAAAGCTCCATTAAAAAGCTATGAAGCTACTCTTTTGTCTTTATGAAATTGATTCGGGGAGAACACATGATGAAGAACACAGTTTGGATTGCGTCTCTCCTTTAACCTGGAAATTTATTAATTTTTCCCCATTAAAAATATAAATGAACCAATTAGAAAATAGAGTTTTTAAACGTTAAAGCCTTGAACAAAGAGTAAACTTGGTCGCTAATGTCACGTTTTGATTAGGGAGCCCAACACTATGATCCTCTTTTTTATTGCTAATTCGAACAAGTCTCTACTTTATCTACATGTGGAAATATGTGACCTATAATAAAAAAAATTAGAAAGAAATATATTTTCCTAAAACCGTCCATATACCATAGAAGTTTCATTTCAGCAAAAGCGCGCAGATGAAAATTTGATTTCCTACTGTTATAATTTTCAAATATCATGGTAAGAAGTACGCCTCTAGGGCAAAAGGAGAGTTGAGTACTCCAATTTTTTAGCAAAAACATCGATAGTGTATAACACTTTCTAAGAAAGAAATTTTGGGAGAAAAGTTAATGGTTTGGCTGGATACCAATTAACAATGTATCTTGCTTGATGTTCTAGAAAATTATGGAAATTTATAATGAACTCAATAGTGCTTGATCGAATTAAATACACGAACAGATTGTTTTTTTGCTTGCTTGGATGTAAGATAAGGGCCAAGAAAAAAAACCATAGCCACTCGTAGAGCGTTGATCAACCGGAATATCTCCTGCACATGAGTCAGAATCAAATTAAGAAGGCATTGAGTTGTAAATCTGTTTTTGTATACCATACCCATTAAACTCCATTGTAGTACGGTCTTTAGCTCACGAAGTACCCGCTTTGCATGTAGCTAGGATTGTGAAGAAACAGCGATCACTAAAAAAAAATAAAATTGACTTTTAGTGACAAAAACTTTTTGTCACTAAAAGTCAAAATTCGTCACTAAAAGTATTAGTGATGAAATCTTTTTTGTCACGAACTCCGTCAGCAAAAGAGCGTCACAAAATGTATTTCGTGACGAAACCCGAATTCCGTCACGAAAAGTTTTTAGTGATGGAAAATTTTTCATCACGAAATGTAATGATCGATCAGTAATTGTGCCGATCGGTCGGTGAAAACGAAGTGATGGATCGGTTGGAACCGTGATCGATCGGTATTTGTTTGCAATGATCTAACGGATACCAATATCGATTGATTGTCATATCTAGGATATTCGAACGATACGTATTTACGATTGATCGGTTATGTATTGGTGATTGATCGGCACATTTAACCAATTGTATGGTAAGAAATAAACGATCGATCATTACAGTAGCGACGATCAGATGTTTTCTATAAGCGATCGATCACTTATGTTCACAATCGATCATTATGTCAAAACCGATCGGTTGTTAAATTCAGTGATAGAATGTTGACTACGTAACTGATCGATCGATGTCACCTGACGATTGATCGATTGAGTTTCATGATCGATCGTTTATTTCTCCATCGATTGGTCGTTAATGGTACTAACAGATCGCTTGCACGTAGCCGATCGATTGCTTACATTAACGATCGATCGCTGAAGATGCCGATCGAATGGTGGTAATAGAATCGGGTTTAAAAAAAAAAAAAGGAAATATTATATAACACGTACTATTATAATAACAATACAATACTCATTAATGAACATTAATAATAATAAATAGTGATTTGTAATTAAATTGAAAATAACATCATAATAATACATATTCACAAAGCTTTTACAACATACATGCATCTGCCTCTTTGCAACAGTAAGTCTGCGCGTGGATCTCACGTGCCCGACGCTGTGCTACATTCCTGGCCTGTTTCTGGCGGTCTTGACGGTCATGCACCTCCTGTGTGGTTCCTGCTTCCTTTGGTGAGCCTAGCTCCTCCAAGTTGCTGCCTTTTGGCGGTGCGTGGTCTCTATGCGCCTAGCAACGCACTGTCGTTGTTTTTGCCTCTCCGCTCGTCTAGTGGTCCTCTTATTCCGTTGCTATTGTTGTTGTTGTTATTTTTGTTGTTCTGTGTTGTGGTGTGTTTTTGTTTATTGTGGTTCAGTGTTGTTTCTTTTGTTGTAGTTGTTTCGACTATGAGGTGGGCTTTTTCGATCCCTTGTGGATCTTTTTCAACCTTTTGTTTGGGCTCTCTGTGTTAGGTTGTAGTGCTATATCTACTGGCTTGTCTAGGTCCTTGTAGCTTGTCTATTATGTCCAACCACCGCTCCCAATGCCTAGCATGGAGCATTTAGTAGATTTCTCTGATCCTTTATGGGATCCCACCGGTTATTTTTGACCTGGTCTGTATACTTCGGTTTCAGTTATGACACATGACTTAGAAAAAAAAAAACAAATCATTTTTTCGTTCTTTCTTGGGACTTGGTTTACGGTCACTGCGAGTGGGTTTCAGCATTAGAACATTAATCTTTTTCCTTTACTTTAAGAAGGTAGATTTGATCTTTCAAGGGTGTATCCTTTTTTCTTTTCTTTTCTTTTCCTAGATGAGGGTGTATCGATATTCCATGTTACTGAAACTTAACTTTGGAGAGCAATTCAACAGTTCGATTTACAAAGCTTAATCTTGATCCTCGTGAGCTGAGACCATGCTCACAACTAAGCACCAGCCACGGGGACCATGTTTTCACTACAAGCGGTGGAGCAGTACTACTGGATTCGGTGGTGAAAGGAAGGTCGGCTTAAGCATGCACGCTTGCTTCTTTTGTGGACAAGGTTGAGCAATAGTACTGTGAACGATTGGTCTTCAAAATTGTCTATCTAGCTAGACAGATGTTCTTGTAGTTCGATTAATTAGCATTTGCTATTCTGTTTGGAAAACACTAATATACCTCAGATCTGTTTTATTCATATATACTGGTAAAGCTGTATTGCTGATCATTATAAGCAATTATTGGAGGAACTGCAACTCCTGCAAACTCTGGTTCAAGTAAAAATTAATGCATGTCATGCATGTTTTTTTTTTCCTTCTAAGTAAATAAATTTCATTGCCCAAAAAACGAACAATTCAAGGGGGAAACGTTGGATTGTTGCTCGAGAGATAGTTACTGCAGGAATACAAGAAATATTCGCCTCTATGTGAATTTGATTAAACCCTACAGAAACAAATATGCTTAGCACGATATTCTGATCGCGAAAGATATCAGAAGTTGACCATGTTAGCCCAGCTATGCAAGGATTAAAAAAAAAATTGCCAAACTTTTAAGAGCCTTTAGTCATTTTCCAATCATTCATGCCATGCACGTACATGGAATGAGAATCGATCTCATACATATTAATAGCATTATTTTTTGCTTCTTTCTTTCCCCTTTTAATATAATTAACGCACAAGTCCGACCAAAGATACATAATTTATATTCATTTTTTTGCCTTTTGGTGTTCTACAAGTATGTTACTGTATATATATATATACCTTTTTCCAAAGTCCGAAAGCCACGAAAAATATAAAAAGCCGTCACAATTTTTCAAAGGGGCCAAGGCACATTTATTGTCCCCATGGGGGTTGATAGAATGATACATATCATGATATCAAGCGTCAAGACCTCGTACATATTGCTGGATGCATCAATATTATAAAAACATATTGCTTTTCCTAGAATAATCCAAGAGGCAAAAAAAAAAAAAAAAAACATAAATGGATTATTTAGGGAAATTATACATTAATGTGCCTCAATGGAGCCAAATTTGTTAATTTTTTTTTTTTCTAGTTCTTGTATATGTTTACTTCTGGATAATATAATAAAGTGACGACAAACAGACACAACACCTTTCGCGAGCTGATGTCGCTTAGCCATTCGTGACTGGCAGTAAGTTTTTTTAGCCTTTTTTGTTTTTTTAATTATGTTTGTATATTCTTTAAGCGATCGAGGGGGCCGTCCGAATGATTTTAGTTTTATAAAGATGTTCAGGGTATACTGTAATACCCCGAACTTCTAATCTTTTTTAATTATCTTAATTTAGGTAATTAATTTACAAAAATAACATTTAATTAATTCTTTTATTAGTTAAAAATACGAAAAAGATCCCTAAAAATAGCTAGAAAGAGCCGAAAATTATGAAACAAATATCCTGTTTCATATCTTTTCAAGATCTTCAATTTAGTAGCGTATTTTACTCATTTGATATCTTATAAATTTTTAAATAATGATTTTTTTCACTAAAAAATATTAAAATGCTGTTTTTTCATGCTTTTAGTCCAAATTACCTCTTTAAACTCATTTTTCTTCAAACTTTTTGCATGGATTATGTTACTTAAATTACTAAGCCATAGAATATTTTCTAGCCTAACCCTGCATCTTAGGAGTATTTTTAGAATTTATTTAATTTAATTAGCTAAAATAGGACTAGAAATTAGGTGTTATTGCATAAAGGCTTGAAAACAAAGCCCAATGGACCTTTCCCAGGCCCAATTCGGCCCAGCCCTTTCCCAAAGCCCAGTCCACCCAATTTTGTGACTCAAAACCTGCCAGCCCCTTGTTTAGTATCCATATGAAATTTTTGTAACCATTTGCAATCATTAGTCATCATTAGTCATCATTTGCTGCTCAATCCCCTTCAAATGCTTGAGTAGACCACCTAAGCAAAGTCTAAACAAAATCATTGCAACCTATCTAACCTAGGACCTAGAACTAACCCTAGTAATCTAACTATGGTTAAGAGTAGCATAAATAGGACCTTGGTGTGAGGGTTAAAATCACACCAACAGCCGGCCAAGAGTGGGTTGTCTGGAGAGAATTTGAGAGCTTGTGTGAGGAGAAAAGTGAGAAGGAAGAGAGAAAGGAGCCATGCCCCCTAGAGAGAGAAGAAGAACAAATTTTGAAGAAAAATTGGAAGGAGGTCAAGTATTTTGAGGTTCTTATTTTGGTTATGGATACTAATAGCAACCTTAATCTAGGTTTTGATACTCAAAGAAATCATCAAAAGGTGAAAGAGATCAAGAGGTAAGGGTAGTTTTTATGTTATTGATATTGTTGGCATTTTGATGATTTGAGGTTAGTAACATGATAGGTTGTGATCTGGAACCCTTAATTATGCTTAACATGAGCTAAAAAAGAAGTTAGAATGGTTAGATGCAAGAGATTACTAAAGATATGGAGATTATATTTTATGATACCCCTTCCCTAAATGATTATGATCGTGATCGTCTCTATTTTATCGGTTTCTATGCATTTAAAATTCTTCCATTCTCTTGTTAATATCTTAGTATTCCTATTGCTTGATTTAAACATGTGATATTTTACCTAAGTATACTTCATTAGCTCATATTTAACATTTTCTAAGTATTAGATTTGATTTCTTGACACATGATTTATTTCGGTTCTAATTGCCCTAAGGAATTTCGGTATGTTTAATCTCTTCCCTTTTCATTCTCTTGTTTACATCTAAATTTTTACCTAGTGTCAATCTTGATTATTCTATCACTAATCTCGGTTAATTACTTGACTAATTACCTATTTCTTTTCTCTAACATATACATTGATTAACTTTACAATTTAGCTAATCATTTTGCTAACCTAAGTCTACTTTGATGTCATGTGGGTCCCACTCTCTCTCTCCTCCCTAGGTCACACGGCACACACACAAGGAGATCTTTGTTTTGTCTTGTTCCTTTGTCCTTTTCCCTTGTCCCATGTTCTTGGCTTGTGATGCATGAATAGTAAGATTCAAAAATGGACCAACCGGCCATGCTTGCTTGCAATCACATTTGATTTGATTTTGAAGTGATTTTAGCTTGTGTAAGTATCCTTAATCATCACCTAGGGAAGGGGGAGTGTGCCATTTGGCTCCTCCAGCCCTTGTGCCGCCCAAGCCACCCAATCAAGGGGCTTGCTTGTGGCAGCCACCCCTTGACCAAATGATGGCAAGGTTGGCTATAAAAGCCAACCCTTGCCATGCATTTCTCACACCAACAGCCGGCCATTTGAGTTGAGAGAGTGAGGAGTGTGTGCTGAGAGCATTCGGCCAA
Source organism: Morella rubra (assembly GCA_003952965.2). NCBI lineage: Eukaryota > Viridiplantae > Streptophyta > Magnoliopsida > Fagales > Myricaceae > Morella > Morella rubra. The sequence goes on along the minus strand of CM025850.1, from coordinate 31,955,099 downwards.
GAGGGAGAGAAAGAAAGAAGAAGAGGAGAGAAGAGGAGAAGAAGAAGAGAAGGAAGGTGGAAAAACTTCCATGCCAAGGTAAGTTGGCAAAGGGGTTTCGGCCAAGGCCAAGGGAACACCCCCTTCACACCTAGTCAGCCCCTAGTTCAGTGTCATTAACCAATAGATCTTGTGTTAATAGGAGAACATCAAGAGCTACCCGAGATCACCAAGGTAAGGGTTTAGGTTCTTGTGTTTTGTTGAGGATGGATAACATGTTCTCTTGTATTGATTGATCATATATATTTGTGTGCATAGAACTGTGATTCAATGATGAACATGTTAGGGTTATGTTGGATTCAAAGTTTTGCAAAAAGAAAGGTTCAAAGGTGCTATGAAGTATATACTAGTCTAGACATCTTGCATGTTAAGGCTTAATGAATATTTCTTATAACATGTGTATGAGATTGCTTGCTGAGTTGGTTTGATTTTCAAAAGAGCTTGGACATGCTTTATGAGCTATGGCAGTGGTGATAAGCCTAAACTTGAAGCCTTATAGACCACGGGTTGGTCAAGAAAAATGGCTTATGGTGTTGCATGTTGCACTACATGATTTTATGATTCAATGTCATGCATATGTGATATGAAATGTGGAGCAATAATGAATGATGATGGCCAAGAGGCTTTAAAGTATCCCTTGATCAAGAGAAGGCCAAATGGGGCCAAAGAAAGGAGCCATGGGCTCAAGAAAGAGGTTATGAAGTTGAAAGCATGAAAATGATTATGCATGTATTGATGATTGCAAATGATCATTGTTTGCCTTTAAGTTCTTGAAGAATCCACATGTTATGTGCTCTATGATTTCCTTTATGTTGATAGATTAAAATTATTTTTAGCCTAAAGTTTCGAAAAGTATAGATCAATCAAAGGCATGAACACCTATCTAGGGCATTTAGGCAAACATAGGTGCTGCCCAAATCGACCCTAAGCTACAGGTTTATTTTTGCATGAAACTTTCCAGATAGCATCCTTATCTAATATTAGGATCCCTGTAAAAATTTCAGCCCAAAATGATGAAGGAAAAGGTCGAAAATGCCCCTGGAGGTCTCTGAGGGCAGATTCGACATTTTGCCTAATTCGTTAGGGAAAAAGGGTCCAAAATGAGAAAATGATTACATGGTTGGATAGAGCACGAAAAATTGATGGGGAGCCCAAATTTTAGTTCAAACCAAGTTGAAATAAGGGCCAAATCACAAAGCCCGTTTAGGAGCCTAAATGGACTTTAGGCCCAATAACCCTAAAATAGCATCAAGCCAATAACACTTTGGGAATAGGCCCAGCAGGGTCTAAGGAGGCCCAATAGGCCTTCAATGGGGTTTAATGTCTTAGATCTTACTAGTTATTATCATGGTTGTTTCAATTGTCAATGATTATTCTTTAAACCTGTTATGTTTCTTTCAAGTTCATTGCAAACTAGTGTACATTGTTTGGGTGGAATGTTACATGTGTACTTTAATGCTTGGACATGAGATTGCATTCATAAGAGGAAAAACAAATGTGAGGAACCCCTAAGCCTGCGAGGTGATTCCCCGAATGGTAGTGACGGTACCGGGCACTTAGGAGACGTGCAACCCCCACAGCAGGGAGTGGGTGGGCTCCTTTATGAACGCTAAGGCGTAATGTTAAGGGTCCTGGTGCTGGAGGCACGGGACAGTCCCATAGAAGGGGAGGGGACGCACAACCCGACTCTGGGGGTGAACAGAGCAGACATCGGGAACTCCTCAGAACCTATGATGGTGTGATGCATTGCATATTTTAATTCATCCAAGTTCATACTTATTATGCTTGAAGTTAGTTTTACACCATGTTTAAGTGAATTATATGCACTGTATTTGTTTGATCATGTTTCCCCACCCCCACCTTACTGAGTCAATAGGACTCACCCTTTTTCTCTTATGTTGTTTTTGCAATGTTTGGCGAACGTGGGTATTGAAGAATGAAGCTATTCGAGGACGAGTTAACCTACGATTTTTACCCTTATATCCTGGTACTCAAGATCCGAACGTGGGTTTCGGATCTCCTTGGAGTATCAGTGGAGCATGAGGCCCACTGGTTCTTTAGGGAGCCCTCACCCCCATCCCCTGTACCCCCACCATCCCCTGTACCCCCACTATCCCCGTTACCCCGATTTGAGGACTTTGGTTTACCAGATGTACCGCCCGAGTGGCTAAGGTTCGATTACGTTCCCCCGGCCCCGCCAACGGGAAATAGTAGTACCACTCCGGGTCCGAGATTATTGATCTTACATCAGACTCAGACGAGGAGGATTAGTACCCCTCTTAGGCTTGTTAGAGTGTTTCGGGTATCTATTTCCTTGTAATCAGTTTTCAAATTGTACGAAGCTCCCGAATTTTTGTAATGTAGCCTTTTATGTAGTCCCGGGAGGACGACCTGAACTTTCTTTGTATCAAGATGTCCTTGTTATTTCAGGTTTTCAATCTCCTTCGTGTCTCTTTCCTCATCCTTTATTTCAAAGTTCTTATTTTTACTCAAAGGCCTAATCTAACACTTTCAATCTTTTCGGATTGTATTAACTTATTGCCTTTTTCTAAAAACATAGAGTTTTTACCCTAAATCTTTTCCAATTTCCCACTACGATTCTATTTTTTTAATATGCCTTCCGCTAAGTTTCATGGTAAATCAACTAAGACTTTCTAGCGACCTTCGTGCCATAATCCCCGGCTATGTGCATACCATTACTATAGGTGAGCCTAGGGGGTAAGTATGAGCACGGGACGTGACATATTTAAACTTGGTCATAGCACCCTTTAGGTTGATTTTGATATGAATTTGTGTAAATTATTGCATGGCATGATTACTGAGTGTTATATGGAGTACTAAGAACATATGGAATAGTTTGCATACAAATATTTTCGTGAAAATTGAAGATATGGCTTATTAGCTAGGTCAAACCTAGTCTAGTTTTGCATAATTTGTGATAACAGTGCACCTAATGAATTATTGTATGTAGTAAATGACCACTTATTGACCTAAATTTTTAGGGTTAATACTATAAAATATCAGGAACCTTCAGTTAAAATTTGAGTCAGTTGGAGTTCGGATGAAAAAGTTATGATTATTTGAAGTTCACAATTAAAAAGCTAGGTTTTTCACTAAAAAGAGTCATTTTTATAGCAACATGGGTTGGGCTCGTTTTCTATTGCTTAGATTGACTTTAATGGGCTTCAAAGCTCATATTATTTGCTAGGACACGGGCTTGTAAGTGAAAGCTCAAGTCTAGGTTCGTATTGGACCCAAAATGCCTAACTTAGTAGCCATATGAAATAGGCCTATTTTCTATTATTTGGTCTGACCCAAGTGATCTTTCATAACTTCTAATAATTTCAAGATGCGGGCTTGCTAGCAAGCCCAAGCCTAAGTCCTCATTTGGGCTTGAGACATTTAACTTGGATAATATGAAATATTGGACTTGAATTAGGATAAATCATAAAAATTTCTAAATCAATTTTCTTGAGTGCTTACTGATTTAAAAAATGATTAGGATGCTTAATCTTGGTTAAGTAAAGGCTTAGTATTTATTTTAGAAATAAAATACAAGGCATGTAATTATAATTAGATAAGAAATAATATAATTACATGTGAATTGTAAAAACATGATTAAAGAACTTTAATGCACAGGATTAGTAATGATAGAGTGTATATTTTCAATGAAAATATGCACCAATGATGTTGTGAATATGGCATTTGCATCAATAATGTTATGGATATGGCAATTGCCTCAATGAAATGGCAATTGCATCAACGGTATAATGAAAATGGCGTCTGCATTAATGATGATGGCATCTGCATCAATGGCCTTTGTACCAATGGAAATTTACTGTTAATGGGTGACGATACCAATCTCTGGGGAGTGCAACCATCACTACGGGGTAGTGGATGACCCCTAGGTAGAAGGCATGGGGGCCTTTACCCATCGTCCTAGGGCAACGAATGCCTAGGACTGTCCTAAAGTGCAGGGAAGATTGGATGTGTCACGGGGGGTGAACAATGGACATCAAAGGCAAATGATTTACAGGCAAAGGATTTTACAAACATGAGCATGACATTTATACTGCATATGATTATATTGGTATTATCTTTGAAACATTAGATATTTATTAAACATGTAAGTACTGTTTATCATCACATTCCCCCTTTCCCCCTTTATTAAGTCCTCAAGACTCACTCTGTTTCCTCGTCCATATTATTGTTTACTACTAAGACAGATTATGGTGATATTTGAGACATTTATCACCCATGAGCTCCCCACCCATGTTCTGGTTATCCATGTCCGAGTCTTAGTCTCAGACAGCTTGGACGTAGTTGTAGACCATCAACCCTACCTAATCTAGAAGGATCTGCCACCAAAATTCTCATATGAGAACGGCCCGCTGGGGGAGAACCACTCCTACATAAACTGGGTAGACATTACCCTGTCTGATGATGATGAAGACTGAGCTTCTAGAGATGCTTTTGTTTTATAGTTTGTTTAATGTTGGCTTGCCTACATATATAAGCTTTGAACAATAGGGTTAGTGATATAGGCTTATATGTTGTTAGTCTAGATTTTGTAAAGACCTTAAGGTCTTCCATAATCCCTAACCCTTACAGATAGGTTGTTTTCTTTTCTTTTGGTGTGCTGTTTTCTTATTTATGTGTGAAGTAATTTGCTTTGTTTTTCAAATATTTCAGTATTTCAAATTAACTTGACTTCCATTTTCACCATATTATTTTCTGGATGATTTTACGAGTCTTCCACTAAATTTTCTACTAAGTACTAATTTATACAAACCCCAAGGAAAAATGATAAAGTCTTATAACCCTAAAGGTAGGACGTGTCGTAATCTCGCCTTTTATGCATCTTTGTTACTACAAAGAAAGCTTAGAGACTAATATGAAGCACGAGAGATGTAACATACCCATCACTAGTTTATCTCGGTGGTTAGGCCGAACCTGAGACTTTGGTAATAAAATACATGATCTTAAGTTCGATTGCCCATGGAGATCATATTAGAGGCTACTTAACTGGAACTCGTGGAGATCATATTAGAGACTACTAATTAAATGAGACTCATGAGGTGCGATGAGTCTGCATATATAATAAGCTTGCCAAGACTTGTCTGTAATGTTAAGAACTAGCAGTGCATTCAAATGGGACTAGGTCCGTCTGAGTCCAATGCATAGAGGGCACCCATGATTTTCCTCATTATTCAATAAAAAAAAAGATGTTCTGGGGCGAAACAAGGGGTTAGTAGAGATTGCAGCCCTCAAAAATTGAAGATTATTTTTTGGAAGCTTTTTTTTTTTTACCAACAATGCCTCCTTGATCAGTATGATATTTTACCTCAACCCTTCTAAACAAACTAATTTCTGGCTTCGCCTCTAAGACTATGTTAATAAGGTTCGAGTTTGATCTCAAGTTCGATTCCCCATTACAATCATATCGAAGACTACTTAAAGTGGAACTCTTGGGGCTAGTGTTTCTCACTTACTAAAGAATTTCATACATATTCAGAGTAGAGATATGAGATCAAGGCTTTAAACATGGGGTAAGGATTTCATCTGAAGGTGTCATAAGGGATACACTGTGTTTCATCTAAAAAATTCTAACGATCTTAATTAACCTACGTCATTTAATTAGTTGAGACCAATCAGAGTATACTTGTGTAAGCCATATTATTCATTAAATGACATGGGTTAATTAAGACCATTAGACTTTTTAGATGAAACACAGTGCATCCCTTAAAGCTGTCTTCTTCTCTCATCCTTTATATGCAGCCGGTGCTAGTTTGAAGCTCTTTTAAGGGAGTCAGATCGTTGCTTTGAACGCCATTCCTCTAGTGGAAACCGATGTCCTCATGTGCGGCGGGTTTGTTGTGTCCTGACCCTTGTGGTCGTTTTGTGATTGTTATATGTTGCAGCTCTTGAAGTTAGTTTGTGGTAGTCTTACAATCCTTGTGGGTGTTCTTGGTTTCAGCCTTTGTGGCCGATTTGGTTTTTTGAATCATTGTATTTGGCTTATTGTAGGGCCTTTAGGTTTGATTAGGTCTTTTGCTGGCCTTTGGGCATTTTTCTAGGTTGTATTGGTTGTATTTCTCGGATTTTAATATATAAGGTATTTGCCTAGAAAAAAAAAAGCAAGCGGTTAATTATTCCTTGGAAGAAGATGCATATAGTACTAGTTGATCTAAACATTCTAGTACAATCCTTTAGGATATGTGTCTTTAGACTAGGTATATGGACATTTGTGATGTATTCTTTCCAATCTATGCTCCTCACATCAAATCCAAACATCCTCTTTTCTTCTTCATACATGCCCCACGCTTCGGAGGTGGATCTCATGCACCCCACTGTGTCTTCCCTTTCTAGGTTATTTCTGGGGGTATATGGAGGTCACGTGCCACTTGGGTGGCTCCAGCAGCCTCAAGCGAGCCCAACCCTTCCAAGACACTGCATTCTGGAAATGTGTGAAACCCACACCTCTGTGACAGCGTGTGTACCCCCATGCATTGTTTGCGTTTTTGGCTCTTTCCACCCGCTTTTGGTGGCTCTATGATTCTGGGCTTGATTTTTAGATTTTAGGTTGTGTTGTGTTTGTAATGACCATTTGTTAGCCTTATATTTTTTTTTTATTTTTTTTTTATTTATGGTTGTTCCAGCTCCTTGATGGGTCTCTTTGGTCCCTTGTTGGATCATGTTGGCCTTTCGGGATGGGCTTTGTTGTACCCCGGTTGTCGGTTCTTTAAATACTAGCTTGTTGGTTTCCGTAATAGCTCTCTTTGCTTAGTATAGAGTACGTACTTGGGGTCCTAATTAATTTCCACGACAATTGACAACTCCGACAATCAGATGCTATGTAAGATGCCGGATGAGAAGGAAATTTGGCAAGTGGTGCGGAGTATAGGTGTGACCAAAGCCCCTAGACTGGATGGGTTCACCTCCACCTTCTATCAAAAACATTGGAGCGTGATCAAAGCTGATGTGATTGCCATGGTGTGCAGATTTTTTGAGACCCGATTCTTACTCTGCCAATTATACCAACATGGTGTTGATTCCAAAGGTGGAAAACCCAATGGAGGTTGGCCAATTTAGGCCTGTTAGCCTATGTAATGTGAGTTACAAGATAGTTGCGAAGATCCTTGCAGGCAGATTGAGGATGGTCTTTCCCAAAATAATTTTGGGACATCAGAATGCTTTCGTTCCAAACCGCCAAATCCATGAGAATATCATATTGGTACATGAGGTGATGCATACTTTACGGCAGAAGCAAGGGCGGGGTGGATTACTTGTTGCTAAAATCGACCTGGAAAAAGCTTATGACAAAGTTGATTGGGGTTTTTAGACGAAACTCACCGCTGTTTTGGTTTCTTGGCAAAGTAGAGGAATTGGATTTCCCAATGTGTCTCAACCACTTCTTTCTCTATTCTACTCAATGGTTCTCCGCATGGGATGTTCCGTCCTAGACGTGGTCTTCGCCAAGGTGATCCCCTCTTGCCTTTTATCTTTGTGATTGTCATGGAAGTGCTGTCCAGATTAATTCTGAAGGAGGAGATGGCTAATTCACTACATGGCATCAACATAGTGTGAGGTGTGCCACCCATTTCCCACCTATTATTTGCGGATGACCTCATGTTGTTTTGCAGGGCCAACCGTGGCGAAGTGCTCAAGTTACGACATTGCCTCACTACTTTTGCGAAGTGGTCGGGTCAAATGATCAATTATCATAAATCTTACCTGCACTTTAGTGCGGGTTCGGTTATTATGCTGATGACTATTGTGTTGATGGATACTGAGCAATGACCAAGATTAAATTTGAGCAATTTGAAGGCTATTATCACGCCACATCAATTAAATTTAGTTGACCCGTGACCGACTCGAATTCTGGTTGCGCCCGGCCCGGTTTCATATATGACCCGGCTGGTTTTATTCTTTACAGTTCGTGATGTCACACCACCCGCATCCCCCTTCGTTGCCAGCTCGCAGCACCTGCCTCTGTTGCTGAGCAAGAACTTCCGTCTCTGTGATGGGCCTTCTGCTCTTGTGTTTCTGGGCAGCCTCAAACGAAAGCAGAACTCATGAAATACAAAGACCCAAAACAACCGTTAAATGTTCGAATCAAGGATTTAATTAGTCGGATGACATTGGAGGAAAAGATTGGCCAAATGGTTCAAATTGACCACAGTGTCGCATCCGCCGAGGTGATGAAGAAGTACTTCATTGGCAAACATCATCTATCATTTTTGCTCTGTGTGTGAGACTTACGAAGAATAAAAGAAAGAAAGTTAAAAGTCTTGCATTGGTGTGTATTGTGTATCTTAGAGAAAACTTCTCTGTCTTGGGCAAGTAGTATATTAAGTGGGGGAGGGAGTGTTCCGCCAAGTTTCTGTCATTCAAGATTGTTGGTATGCACCTTATACATTACCCACTTCATCGATGACTGATTATTGACCTCGAAAAAAAAGGGAAATACCATATTGGCCACTCCATATTAGCGATCTGTTAGGCTCCTAGTTCTTGCATCGGCAGCTTGAAGCTTAAAATTTACGGGAAACAGAATTATAAAATGTCAAATGGAAAAGAAAAAAGAGACAGAGATAGAGAGAGATTAGAAACGTTTGTTGAGGTTGTGTTGTAAGCTTTGTCCTAGTTTCTTGTATACAAGGGCTGCGCGACGGTTGGGACGAAGCTGGGTGACGGGGGGCCGGGGACGGAGCTGGTCTAAGAAGCCGGGAGAAGTGCGAAGAAAGTCCTAGCGAAGAAGAGAGAGTTCGGTGTTTTTTGGCTGGGTCAGTTCGCTGATCAGCACCAAAACGGGTCGCATCGGGTCATTTCGCTGGTCAAATTCATTAATTGAGGTGGTGTCTTATGAGTCCGTGGGTCTTAAAAATTTAATCGTGGCCGTCCATCAGCATATTAACCTCAGCACAGTAATCGAATCCCTTTAGTGCTAACATGTCAAGTGCAGCCAAGGCAATTATGGCAGATCTGATGCGGTTGCAACAGGCGAATTTGGGCGGGAGGTATCTGGGTCTTCCCTCGTGCATTCCCCGGTCTCGTCGACAAGCGTGCAAGGATCTTCAAGCAAAAGTGGCGAGTCGCGTAGCGGGGTGGAAAGCAAAAACCTTATCCCAACTGGGACGCACGGTGTTAATTCAAGCAGTGGCCACGACATTACCTTCCTTTTTCATGGCTATGTTTCTCCTTCCTAAAGAAGTATTGCGGTCCATTGATACTACATTGAAAAATTTCTGGTGGGGTTTTAACGATGATACGAGTCGCCATTTTCATCCTAAAGCGTGGGATGCAATTTGTGTCCCAAAGGAGATGGGGGGTCTTGGGCTGAGACGTGCGGCGGATGTTAATAAGGCTATGATAGCCAAGTTGGGGTGGAGACTTATTACAAACAAAGATTCTATATGGTCCCGGGCTTTGCTGGCCAAGTATTGTCGACGATTTGATTATCTATCTGCATCTGAGCGTGGTGGAAAATCTTGGATATGGAGGAGTATTCTCCAAGTTCGAGATATCATTAAAGCTGGGTTGTGTTGGCAGGTTCGTAATGGAGCACAGCTAAATATTTGGTGCACGCGGCGGGTTCCTGGTATTGCGAATTTTATCCCTCAGTTGCAAGAGGGAGCCCTGGTTGATAGACATCTTAATTGCGTGAAGGACTTAATGAGGGCAGACTCCACTTCGTCGAATGAGGCCTTGATTCGGAGTCTCTTTGAACCCCAGTCGGCTGCTGCTATTTTACAGATAAGCCTTCCCTCGTCTCCAGGTGTCGATGTTCCCTTGTGGACTCTAGAGCCCAAAGGTAACCTTTCGGTGAAGGCGGCTTGTGAATATATTATTGAGTCCAGATCCGCATTGGCTGGTAGTCTCTCGTCAAAGGACTGGGAAATCCTGTGGAAACTTAAAATCCAGCATCGTCTTAAGCTAATATTATGGAAGGTTGCCGCTGATGCCTTGCCTCTCCGGGGTAAGATCAAACGGTGGGCGGAGAATGCTTCTAATTTGTCTTGGCGCTGTCCTTTGTGTGATTGTGATGAAGAATCCAATGAGCACCTCTTCCTTGCATGTCCCGGAAGTAAATTTATATGGCGTGAGGGTCCTTGGCCAGTCCGTATTGAGGCCTTTGCCCGTCGGCCTATTGCTGAGTGGATAAAATTTCTATTTCATTGCAAGAACTTGCCTTCAGAATTACAGAACAGCTGGAGGGATATAATGCCCGCGGTGGCCATTTGATTGGACGTAATTTGGTATTCTAGAAACCAGGTTGCTCACGGTAAAAACAGACCGGTGCCTGATTCTCTGATTAATGAGGTGCATAGACGGTTTGAGGAGCATCAGATGGCATGGGCTGATCGGATGGGGGATACGGTGCAACTATGGAAGCCACCCGCACTTGGGCATATGAAGATTAACTTTGATGTGGCAGTGCATGATGGGTATTTGGTTTGGGCTGTTATCTGTCGCAATTCTGATGGTAGGATTGTTCAGGCGAGAGCCAGCAACATGGCTGGGAGAAACCCTCTGAAAGGGGAGGCGAGAGCAGCTCGGATGGCATGCGAAACGGCTTCTTATTTTCTCCCGCTTGAGGTGACTATTGAGGGGGACTGCCTCAATCTAGTGAATCAAGTGGAAGCTGTTTTTTCAACTCCAGATTGGGTCATTGCGGGTGAGGTGTATGCCATTCGTAGCCTCCTCCGTGACAATGCGAAGTGGCACTTTGTTTGGGTCTCACGGGAAGCCAACATTGCTGCTCATAATCTTGCACAATGGTGCTCTCAGAAGCGTGTTTTTGGTGACATATGTATCCAGGACTTACCTCCTGAGGTTAGCTTATGTGATCATGCAGATCTTGCGAATCTGCCCAGTTGATGTATTGCAAGACGTTTGCGTAGAAAAAAAAAAATTAGTCCTTTTGGGGTTCCCACTAGTCCTACTTTAAAATAGGGTTAAGATTATGTTGAATCTGACCATAAATTAAGCTAACCGTTAGAACTTTTTTATAGGATAAATGTCAATTTTGGCCACATGGTTTATCAATTTGTCTGATTAGTCTTCCCAACCCAAATATTCAACACATGCTTTGGGTATGACCATAACTTTAGCTAACCGTTTGAACTTTGTTATAGGATAAATGTCAATTTTGTCCATTTATCCGATTAGTCTTAGGGTTTTAAAATTTCTCGAATTTGTTCTCATTGAGGTTTAAAATTCATTAAATATGATCAAAGGTCATAAGAAGACTAATGTCTTGATAGATTTTAAACTTCAGGAAACTAATATGATGAATTTTAAAGCCCAAATACGAATCCGATAAATTGGTAAACTAGATGGATGAAATTAGTATATTTATCCCCCCCCCCCCCCCTTTTTTTTCCATCCTGATTTTGATTGATTTTTTGAGTAATGATGAGTAAGTAGTTTAATTAATCCCAAAAAATAAGATATACAGTAATCCAAAACAAGAAAATTAAAGGGTAACTTACCACCATCCAACACTTAACCATTTTACAAATAAAATGATACAATAATCATTGGCAAAATCAAGACACATTAATTTAACCTAAAAGGGTTAGTATAAGGGGTATTTTGATAGGTATAATCGTGTGAGTCTTTCCTTTTATTGTCTTCATCTCTTGATGCTTTCCATTTAGACCCATTAGTCTAATTGGAATTTCAAAAATTATGCAGTAGTAATATACCTGGTTTAATAATATATTCCCACCAACTTTAGCCATTTGAGTTGACAGCTCACACATATATGGAGCGCCCACAAATATTTAAGTTTTTTAATGGCAAAGATAATTAGATCTTTGAACTAAAATAATCGGTAGTTGATTTTGATCACAAAAGATGACTAAAAAATTTGTACGTATTTTTTAATGAAATTACAAAAGATGAGTACGGCCTACCTACAATAACTATATTGTATTACTTTTAACGATTCACTGGATCCGTAAGTCACTACAGAAAAAAACACCTATAGCGGCGGCCGGAAACCACCGCTATAGGTTCCAAAACCGCTGCTATAGGCTATAGCAGTGGTTTTTTAGCGGCGGTCTTGACCGCCGCTATATCACCGTCGGCACAGCCCTGTAGCAGCGGTTATAGAGGCCGCTGGTGTATACGTCGGCTCTATAGCGGCGGTCACACAGCGACAGTCGGACCGCCGCTATAGAGCCAACCGCGTGAAGTGTTTTTCCGCGGACGTGCTGTAGCGGCGGCCAATTGACCGCCGCTACATGTTTTTAGCAGCGGTTGATATAGGTTTATAGCGGCGGTTACGTGAACTGCTATAACCCTATCCGTTGGTTTCACCTATAACGGCGGTCACTGACCGCCGCTATAGGTTTGGTTTTTTTTTTTATATTTTTTTTTTTTTATATTTTCCTACCATACAAATTTTGTTATAGATTTTAATTGATTAATGCAAACAAAGAAAAGTGCAATAAAACAAAATATATTTCATTATAAGGGGTCTTACAAGTTTTGCATCAAACAAAAATAAGTTAAGGGTATTTTCTCAATAGACTAAAAACTAACAAGTCATGACATTTAAGTACAAATAACTCTAAATTTAATCCTCTCCACCTTCAGCACCATCTGCTCCTGCACTTTCTGCGTCATCGGCATTGTCTGCTATTACAATATTGTAAAATTAACAAACAGTAATGACATGAACAAAGATAAAAGAGCTTATACATACTTAAAATTAAATTAATAGCAGTATTCATTTATGTTTGTATCTTACCAACACTCGTTTTCCGACTTGCATGAGATGATCTATGAATTGCTGGTGAAACCTGATTGTTATTGGGAACATCTTGGTATTGACGTTGCTCCTACAACAGTTAAACAAACATTAATTAACTACGAAATATACATAAATAGAGTCAATAGTAATACTTGAGGATAAGTAAATAAAACTTTTACCCAAGCTTGTGCCATCATTTGTATTGTAGATTTGAGCGATGCTACTTCAGACTCCAACATCTGAACTCTATTTTCCATAAATACCGCTCTCTCGTTACTAGAGGATGTAGGCTGACTGGATCTTACGTTGGTGTTGGCAGGATGAGATGAAGGAGTTGGTCCTAATCCAACGCCGCGAATGCGACCATGTCGTTCTGGACCAATCACTTGTGCATATCGGTCAGATGGTGACCAACCGATGCTGCCATCCACTCTAAATTCGTTGGAAGTTTGTGAACTTCCTGAATCGTTCAGTCCAATCTCCTCCATTCGCCTCTGAGAGAGTACAACGTACAATTAAATTTTGAATTAATATTCGCACATTGAAATCAAAATTGATGTAATAATGACATACTATTTTCTCTGCTACGTCCGGATTTATTGGAGATCCGTCAGAACGCATATGGACAGTTTTATATAAATCCGCTCGATTGATTGGAACTTGTTTCTCTTTTTCCTGCATCACAAACACGAATTCGTGATGAAATTTAAATTACAAATAAGAATGACAATGATAAGTACTATACTATTAAACAAACTAATGAAAGTACTACATACCAATTCGTGAGCATAACGTGCGAAGCTCTTTGATCCTGCAGTGTGGACCGTCGTTTGGAGCGATCTATTTTGTTTTCCGGCATGACTTCGATGCTACATTAACATCAAGACAGTTAAAATTAATAAGAAGTTATATTCATAAAAATTATAATACAAATAAATAAATGTCATACCCGTCCTGCATCAGAATACCAAAAATCGACTAATTTGCAAAATTGCTCCAAATTAACGTCTGTTGGAGCATTATTTTTCACATACTGAGGCGTAAAGGCCTCATCAAAATATTTTTGCTTTAAACTACACTTGTAGTTCCTCCATTTCTCTCCTAAATCTTTGAGGAACCAGCTCTTGACAATATCCCCCAATGGAGGCTCGGGGATTGTAAACCGTTTCTGCAAAATATACCCCAACAGTTAGGTGCGTCAATTATTAAATTCATATAGTTGAATAACAATTGTGACAAATAACCAAAATTATACCGTCATGAGGCTCCAACAGTCCTCTTTTATTGACATTGGGACTTTACGCCAATCCGCCGCATCTAGGGGGATTTGATTCGCAACACGGGCAACACAACCAGTGAATTTGTTAAATATTCCCCCTTCATTACCCAATGGCTGCCCATTGCCATTGAATTGTACTGGAATCAATTCGTCTTCCTTCAGATTCCAGACGTCCGTCATCCGCGTGCCGCCACGCACTTTCCGGACTTCAGTATCACCTGCACATTTAGCATGTGAAACTAAATTGAGTAACATATTAAACTTAGATTATCTCTATTGTGGTTATGAACATACCAATTATTTCGTTATCGTTCAAAGATTGATCATAGTCGAACGATGGCATCGTAGCCTGTTCTGAAGGATGCGCAGGTGGCTGTGACGGCGTTGCTTCTTGTGATGCCGTTGCTTCTTGCGATGGTGGCACAGGTGGCTGTGATGAAGAAGATATAGTCCTGAATCTCTTCCTCGTCATTGTACCTATACAATATTTAAACATGCATAAAAGTGATTTCAATGTAAAATTCAACAATACAAAACACATTTCCTTAAACAAAACGTCAATAAAACGGAATATATGTAAATCTGAGCATGTAAGAAAAAAATATTTCAATCACAAAAACAGAGACATATTTGACAAACCATAGGAAATTCCTGAGGTATATCTAGTGTTGTTCCTTCCACCTCATTTCTAAACCACGTCAAATCATCGTGTACATTCTCGAGGTTTGCTCAACGTTGAAATTGTAAGGTTCATTTTCACAGTAGTCATCTATGTCGTCATCATTACCAGCATCAAACACATCTCTTGGTTTGGTCTTGACAACTACTTCCCAATTTGGATGTCTTTCATCTGCTACATAGTATACTTGAGATGCTTGTGGTGCCAAAATGAATGGATCATCGCTTAATCGATCTCCAGTATGCACTAAACGCGAAAAATTAACAAGTTCGAATCCAAACTCATCAACTTTATATCCCCTACCAATAGCTGTGTCAACCCAATCACATTTGAATAGTACAAAACATTCTTCATCAAAATAGTTTAACTCAATGATACTTATAATTCGCCCGTAATATGTGGTGCCCCCTTCAACAGTCACACATACTCCACTATTTTGAGTTGTTCTGCCTATTTCATTGTCTTTTGTACGAAATTTCACACCATTATATACATATCGGCTAAATGATCTAGCTTCGGGGTTTGGACCTTTAGCAAGCCATCGAACTCTATTTGGAAGTTGATGCTTCATCATCTCGTCCATATTTTGTACCTATTTTCCTCGAACAACAAGTCAAGATTAAAACTAATTGTAAGTTTCAAAGTAATCAGCCAATACAAAACATTTTAAACATAACACATACATAGTTTCGAAACCAGTCACAAAATTCATCCCTATGCATCTTATCGATGACATAATCTGTGGTCGACTACTACGGTTGCTCCTTATGCATTCTACACATCGACAATACAACTAAAAAATTAATTTCACCATCGATAAAAACATGCTCAATGAAAGAGTTAGAAGTCTAACATCACTTACGTGCGAATTTGAATTAACTCATCGCAATTAAAAAGGATATATCGATGAGCCTGCATGCATGTTTTCATATCAAGACGAACAAATGATATTCCTCCCATAGTATCGTCTACATTTCTTGGTGATCTATTAAAGATCGTTGGGACTGATTCTAAATATCTTGAACAAAATGTTAAGCATTCATCTGCTATATATCCTTCAGCAATAGAGCCTTCAGGTGCGGCCGTGTTGCGAACATAAGATTTGAAACGGTGCATGCACCTACATCAACAATATTAGACTTTATTAAATACAACACGTGCAAAGAAACGATGTAACATATCTCTATAATTATATTACCTTTCAATAGGATACATCCACCGAAGTTGAACCGGTCCACCCATCTTACATTCTGCAACTAGATGTACGACCAAGTGCACCATAACAGTAAAGAATGCAGGCGGAAATATCCTTTCAAGTTGACACAATGTTATAGGATTTGAGCCTCAAGTCGATCTAAGTCCTCTATCGTAATGTTTTGGAACAAATTTCTCTAAAGAAACATGACAATGAGATCAAAGGAGAACAAACCATGCTTGGCAATGATCTTCGTATTGCAATAGGCATCAAATGCTGCATCAAGATGTGACAGTCATGACTCTTCAAACCTATGATATTACGTTGTTGAAGCTTGACACAACGTGATATGTTCGAAGCGAAACCATCCGGAAATTTCGCATTCTTTATCACTTTTAGAAAGCATTCTTTCTCTTCGCGAGTCATTGAGTAGCAAGCACCAGGCAAATGAACCTTTCCTGCATCAGTGATCTTTGGATGGAGATCATGTCTTATTCCCATGCTTTGTAAGTCAAGACGTGCCTTATAGTTATCTTTTGTCTTCCCGTCCACATCTAACAATGTACCAATGATATTGTCCATTACGTTTTTCTCTATATGCATGACATCTAGATTATGGCGTAACATATTATCCTTTCCAATAAGGCAATGTGAAGAAAATACTTTGCTTCTTCCATACACTTGACTCAAAATGTAAAGTACCCTGTAATTCCCTGAAAATGTCATCACCGGTCATAAAATAGGGTGGTGGAGTCATTTCATAAGTACCGTCAAATGATCTTTGATCTCTTCTCCACCTATGATTTAATGGTAAGAACCGTCTATGCCCCATGTAGCAAAATTTTCTACCATTATCCAACCACCGTGACCAAGTCTGATACATACAACATGGACATGCAAGACGTCCCTTTGTACTCCATCCAGAGAGGTCACCATATGCAGGAAAATCGTTAATTGTCCACATCAATGCCGCACGCATCTTAAACATATCTTTCGTAGCAATGTCATAAGTATCTAATCCAACATCCCACAACTCTTTTAACTCTAATATCAATGGTTCTAGATATACATCTATCTTGAAAGAAGGAGATTTCGGTCCAGGAATAAGTAATGACAACATTAAAGATGAACGTTTCATGCACATCCAAGGAGGCAAGTTATATGGTACTAATATCACTGGCCATGTGCTATGACTAGTGCTCATGTTCCCAAAAGGATTAAACCCATCCGCTGCTAACCCAAGCCTAACATTACGAGGATCAGAAGCAAAATCAGCATACTGTGCATCAAATGCCTTCCAAGCTTGACCATCGGCCGGATGCCTTAACAACCCATCATTTGCACGTCCATCGTGATGCCATTTCATATGAGAAGCAGTTTTTGAGGACATGAATAATCTCTGCAAGCGGTGCTTTAAAGGAAACCACCGCAAAACTTTCCGGTTTTTTCTTGGATCTCTTAGGATGATCACCTTCATTCTGTGAGAAAATATTTCCCTCCCCATTGCCCTTCCATTTTGATGCTCACACTTTGAACAAACTTCTAATTTCTCATTCTCATTCCAAAACAACATACAACCGTTTGGACAAACAGGAATCTTTTCATTCCAAGTATGTGAAGCTATCACCCACCACGTATGCAGGGTGTGAGCCAAATGCGATGCACCCTTCATACACCGGCATCTTTAAGCAGTCATAAAATGCAGTATTTTCAGTAGGAAGTGGATCTCTTTGTTCTCGTACATTATGGGATTGTGTTTCCGGTACTAATGGAAATACCTCGTGTAATAGTTCATGCAGCCCAGATGAGGGTTCACACATTTCATTATCTGCAACAGAAATAGAAGGATGACTAGATGCTGCCCTATCTCGCAATTCACCATGCGCAAACCAATAATCGTAACCCGGAGACATCCATATTGGACCAAATGATCATGTACCGTACTGATGTTATACCTCTTGTAATTGACGCACTTTACACAAGGGCAACAAATTCTCTCATCACTACCCATACTCTTAGATGCAAAACCCAGAAACTCATTGACTCCCAACACATATTCACTTGTCCCGCGTTTCTTTTTCATCCAACTCTTGTCCATGAGCGACAGGTCACAACTGAAATGCAACAACATCATCAGATTTTTCAATGTAATTAAACAGCATACGACATTGTTAAACTTAGAGATCAAAGAGGACTGGCTTCGTTTCACCTCAGGTTAGACCTCAACGTCAGTGTAGAGGTATCCACCAGGAAGTGATCTCAAAAGTTAAAACATATATAAACAAACAAACATTAAATATAATAACACAAACTTTGTCCTCCAATCTCCAACAAAAACACAAGATGAACCAACAACAAATTAGTTAAACAAAACCCACAAACACCAACATCTCTAATTAACTCCACAGTTAACCCTCAAACATGAAGTTAGCAACAACAAAACCCACAAACACCAACATTCCCTAGTTAGCTTGCCTTCCATCCCCGTTTCCACTCTAATCTCTAAAAAAAAAAGGAAAAAAGAACAAACAATAGTAATTGACGAAGAGATTCAAAATACCACTGACCTGTGAAAGAGTAATATGTTATGGCAAGTCACCTAGTGTCCCTCAATCACAGTTACGAAAACCACTGTAGTTGAGACTATTGAGTTCAACTGTGAAAGAAATTTGAAAATAGATTTTTAATAAAGATACCTGGTCCAAAAAAAATAGTAAAAACAACGGACTTTTGGACATCAATAAATTCATACATTCCAATTCATGCGGTCATTGAGTTCCCAAAATAGTTTAACTCAATGATACTTATAATTCGCCCGTAATATGTGGTGCCCCCTTCAACAGTCACACATACTCCACTATTTTGAGTTGTTCTGCCTATTTCATTGTCTTTTGTACGAAATTTCACACCATTATATACATATCGGCTAAATGATCTAGCTTCGGGGTTTGGACCTTTAGCAAGCCATCGAACTCTATTTGGAAGTTGATGCTTCATCATCTCGTCCATATTTTGTACCTATTTTCCTCGAACAACAAGTCAAGATTAAAACTAATTGTAAGTTTCAAAGTAATCAGCCAATACAAAACATTTTAAACATAACACATACATAGTTTCGAAACCAGTCACAAAATTCATCCCTATGCATCTTATCGATGACATAATCTGTTGGTCGACTACTACGGTTTCTTGCCTTCAATCGCTCCTTATGCATTCTACACATCGACAATACAACTAAAAAATTAATTTCACATCGATAAAAACATGCTCAATGAAAGAGTTAGAAGTCTAACATCACTTACGTGCGAATTTGAATTAACTCATCGCAATTAAAAAGGATATATCGATGAGCCTGCATGCATGTTTTCATATCAAGACGAACAAATGATATTCCTCCCATAGTATCGTCTACATTTCTTGGTGATCTATTAAAGATCGTTGGGACTGATTCTAAATATCTTGAACAAAATGTTAAGCATTCATCTGCTATATATCCTTCAGCAATAGAGCCTTCAGGTGCGGCCGTGTTGCGAACATAAGATTTGAAACGGTGCATGCACCTACATCAACAATATTAGACTTTATTAAATAAAACACGTGCAAAGAAACGTGATGTAACATATCTCTATAATTAATATTACCTTTCAATAGGATACATCCACCGAAGTTGAACCGGTCCACCCATCTTACATTCTGCAACCAGATGTACGACCAAGTGCACCATAACAGTAAAGAATGCAGGCGGAAATATCCTTTCAAGTTGACACAATGTTATAGGGATTTGAGCCTCAAGTCGATCTAAGTCCTCTATCGTAATGTTTTGGAACAAATTTCTCTAAAGAAACATGACAATGAGATCAAAGGAGAACAAACCATGCTTGGCAATGATCTTCGTATTGCAATAGGCATCAAATGCTGCATCAAGATGTGACAGTCATGACTCTTCAAACCTATGATATTACGTTGTTGAAGCTTGACACAACGTGATATGTTCGAAGCGAAACCATCCGGAAATTTCGCATTCTTTATCACTTTTAGAAAGCATTCTTTCTCTTCGCGAGTCATTGAGTAGCAAGCACCAGGCAAATGAACCTTTCCTGCATCAGTGATCTTTGGATGGAGATCATGTCTTATTCCCATGCTTTGTAAGTCAAGACGTGCCTTATAGTTATCTTTTGTCTTCCCGTCCACATCTAACAATGTACCAATGATATTGTCCATTACGTTTTTCTCTATATGCATGACATCTAGATTATGGCGTAACATATTATCCTTCCAATAAGGCAATGTGAAGAAAATACTTTGCTTCTTCCATACACTTGACTCAAAATGTAAAGTACCCTGTAATTCCCTGAAAATGTCATCACCGGTCATAAAATAGGGTGGTGGAGTCATTTCATAAGTACCGTCAAATGATCTTTGATCTCTTCTCCACCTATGATTTAATGGTAAGAACCGTCTATGCCCCATGTAGCAAAATTTTCTACCATTATCCAACCACCGTGACCAAGTCTGATACATACAACATGGACATGCAAGACGTCCCTTTGTACTCCATCCAGAGAGGTCACCATATGCAGGAAAATCATTAATTGTCCACATCAATGCCGCACGCATCTTAAACATATCTTTCGTAGCAATGTCATAAGTATCTAATCCAAGATCCCACAACTCTTTTAACTCCAATATCAATGGTCTAGATATACATCTATCTTGAAAGAAGGAGATTTCGGTCCAGGAATAAGTAATGACAACATTAAAGATGAACGTTTCATGCACATCCAAGGAGGCAAGTTATATGGTACTAATATCACTGGCCATGTGCTATGACTAGTGCTCATGTTCCCAAAAGGATTAAACCCATCCGCTGCTAACCCAAGCCTAACATTACGAGGATCAGAAGCAAAATCAGCATATTGTGCATCAAATGCCTTCCAAGCTTGACCATCGGCCGGATGCCTTAACAACCCATCATTTACACGTCCATCGTGATGCCATTTCATATGAGAAGCAGTTTTTGAGGACATGAATAATCTCTGCAAGCGGTGCTTTAAAGGAAACCACCGCAAAAATTTCGCTGGTTTTTTCTTGGATCTCTTGGATGATCAACCTTCATTCTGTGAGAAAATATTTCCCTCCCCATTGCCCTTCCATTTTGATGCTCCACACTTTGAACAAACTTCTAATTTCTCATTCTCATTCCAAACAACATACAACCGTTTGGACAAACAGGAATCTTTTCATATCCAAGTCCTAACCCTTTCATGTATTTTTTAGCTTCATAAGTGTCCTTTGGCAATTTTGCACCCGCAGGGAGTCACCCAGTGTTTGGAGTAACCACGTAAAAGAGGTATTACTCCAACCTCCCATGCACTTCAAATGGTATAACTGTACAACAGCAGTTAACTTACTAAATTTTATGCACCCTTCATACAAAGGATCGTCTGCATCTTTAAGCATGTCATAAAACTTTGTAGTATTTTCAGTAGGAAGTGGATCTCTTTGTTCTCGTACATTATGGGATTGTGTTTCCGGTACTAATGGAAATACCTCGTGTAATAGTTCATGCAGCCCAGATGAGGGTTCACACATTTCATTATCTGCAACAGAAATAGAATGACTAGATGCTGCCCTATCTCGCAATTCACCATCCGCAAACCAATAATCGTAACCCGGAGACATCCCATATTGGACCAAATGATCATGTACCGTACTGATGTTATACCTCTTGTAATTGACGCACTTTACACAAGGGCAACAAATTCTCTCATCACTACCCATACTCTTAGATGCAAAACCCAAAAACTCATTGACTCCCAACACATATTCACTTGTCTCGCGTTTCTTTTTCATCCAACTCTTGTCCATGAGCGACAATAATAACTATATGAAATGCAACAAAAAAGATTATGCATAAGATTTAATGTTCATCACATTTTATCAAGATTTTTCAATAAAACTAACATAAATTAATAAAACAACACACATAAATACCAACAAAACTGTAATTAAACAGCATACGACATTGTTAAACTTAGAGATCCCTCCGTAAAGAGGACTGGCTTCGTTTCACCTTAGGTTAGACCTCTAACGTCAGTGTAGAGGTATCCACCAGGAAGTGATCTCAAAGGTTAAAACATAGATAAACAAACAAACATTAAATATAATAGTCACACAAACTTTGTCCTCCAATCTCCAACAAAAACACATAACGAACATCATATAACAATTACCCCTCCAATCTCCAATAAACTCCATAGAACCAACAACAAATAACAGTTAGCCCTACCCTCCGCCTTCAAACAAAACCCACAAACACCAACATCTCTAATTAACTCCACAAAAACCAACAAATAATAAGTTAGCCCTACCCTCCGCCTTCCAACAGAACCCACAAACACCAACATCTCCAATAAACTCCACAGAACCAACAACAAATAAAAGTTAGCCCTACCCTCCGCCTTCCAACAGAACCCACAAACACCAACATCTCCAATAATAGTTAGCTCTGCTGTCCGCCTTCCAATAAAATCCACAAACTCTAATCTCTAAAAAAAAAAGGAAAAAAGAACAAACAATAGTAATTGACGAAGAGATTCAAAATACCACTGACCTGTGAAAGAGTACTATGTTATCGGCAAGTCACCTAGTGTCCCTCAATCACAGTTACGAAAACCACTGTAGTTGAGACTATTGAGTTTAACTGTGAAAGAAATTTGGAAAATAGATTTTTAATAAAGATACCTGGTCCAAAAAAAATAGTAAAAACAACGGACTTTTGGACATCAATAAATTCATACATTCAATTCATATTTTTCAGCAACCAATTCATACATTCCATTGACTATTTTTCAGCAATCAAAAGATATCAACCAATTTCATACAAACCAATTCATATATTTTCAGGAATAAATTCATACATTCCAATTCATATATTTCCAGCAACAAATTCATACATTTCAATTCATATTTTTCAGCAACCAATTCATATAAATTCATATATTTTCAACAATAAATTCATACATTCCAATTCATATATTTTCAGCAACGAATTCATATATTTCAAAAGATATATTTTCAGCAACCAATTCATACAAACCAATTCATATATTTTCAGGAATAAATTCATACATTCCAATTCATATATTTCCAGCAATCAATTCATTATCATACATTCCAATTATTATTTTTTAGCAATCAATTCATACATTCCAATTCATATTTTTCAGCAACCAATTCATATATTTTCATAATTCATATATATTTTCAGCAATCAATTCATATATTTTCAGCAACAATTCATACATTTCAAAAGATATATTTTCAGCAACCAATTCATACAATCCAATTCATAATTTTCAAGAATTTCATACATTCAATTCATATTTTTCAGCAAACAATTCATACATTCAATATATTTTTTTCACAACCAATTCATATATTTTCAACAATAAATTCATCATTCTATTCATATATTTTCAGCAACCAATTCATACATTTCAAAGAATATATTTTCAGCAACCAATTCAAACAAACCAATGCATATATTTTCAGGAATAAATTCATAGCAATTTCATACATTTTAATTCATATATTTTCAGCAACTAATTAATACATTTCAAAAGATATATTTTCATCAACAATTCATACAAACCAATTCATATAGGAATAAATTCATACATTCCAATTTCATATATTTTCAGCAACCAATTCATACATTCATACATTTCAATTCATATTTTCAGCAACCAATTCATACAAACCAATTCATATATTTTCAGAAACCAATTCATACATTGATTCATATATTCTCCAACCAATTCATACAATTCATACATTTCAATTCATATTTTTCAGCAACCATTTCATACATTCCAATTACTATTTTCATCAAAAAATTCATATATTTTCAGCAACCAATTCATATAATAGTATAATACAACAAGTCAACAACCAATTCATAAGCCAACACTCCAACAAAACCAATCTCCCATCTCCAACACAACAGAACCCAATAATCCAATTCGTAAGCCCTGACCTCCAATCTCCATATAATTAATTTCATTCATATTTTATAAAATAGGAAAATATACATTGAGTCTAAGTCACTGACTGAACAGCAATGCAAAACCAACACAGTTGAATTATTTCGTGAATTTCGAATGGGGGAGCTGAAATTCGCGAAATTAAAAGGGGGAGGAGATTTGAAGTGCGAATGGGAGGTGGGGGCGCTGAAATTTGCGGAGGGGGCGGGAGGAGCTGAAACTAGTGGAGGGGGCGCGGGGGGGGGGGGGGGGGGTGTTTCCAGTTTTGATTTTTTGGGGGGGGGGGCTGTTGAAATCGCGAGAGGGGGCGCAGGGGGAGGGGATTTCCAGCGGTTTGATTTGGGGGGGCTGTTGAAATCGTGAATGGGGAGGGGGATCTGAAAATCGCGAAGGGGGGAAGAAGAAGGGGGCGTGGGATGGGAGAAAAAAAGGGCAAAACGCACGTTTCACTAAGTCTATAGCGGTGGTCAGTGACTGCCGCTATAGAATGACTTAGCTGCGGTTTTAAAAAAACCGCCGCTACATGTCGTCTATAGCGGCGGTTAGTGATCGCCGCTATAGAAATTGCTGCCATATGTTGTATATAGCGGCGGTCATGACCGCCGCTATATAACCGTTGCTATCTTGACTTTATAGCGGCGGTTTGTGACCGCTGCTATAGGAATATTTTCGGTGGCGTTTGAAATAAACCCCTGAGATATAGAGTATATAGCGGCAGTTTTGGTGACCGTCGCTAAAAAGACCGCCGCTGATGACCTATTTTTTTTTAGTGAGTGGCCAAGTTTCTATAAAAGAAACCTACCAATTACCATATGGTGAACATAACCATTGGAGCAACGTTACCTGTTCCTGCATCAGAAAGTTTTGTATGAGAAACTTGGGTCCCTCCAGCAGCCTCAGGCGAGCCAAAGCCTTCCAAGACATCGCATTTTGGGAACGCGTGAAACCCTCGTGCTGTTTTCGTTTTTGGCTCTCCCTGCCCGCTCTTGGTAGCTCTATAATTCGGGGCTTGATTTTTAGTTTTTAGGTTGTGTTGTGTTTGTAATAGTCATTTGTTGGCGTTATAATTTTTATTTATTTATGGTTGTTCCGGCTCCCTGATGGGTCTCTCTAGTCCCTTGTTAGATCATGTTGGCCTTCTAGTGGGCTTTGTTGTACCCCAGTTGTTGGTTCTTTAAATTCTCGTTTATTGGTTTTGATAGTCATGTCTTCTGGTTCCATCATAGCTCTCTTTACTTAGTATAGAGCACTTGGGGTCCTAAATAGTCCTTTCGGGGGTCCCACTAGTCCTACTTTAGAGCAGTATAGAGTTCTTGGGATACTAATTCGTCCTCTTGGAGGTCCCACTAGTCCTACTTTAGAATAGGGTTAAGATTGAGTCGGTGGGATTTCCTGTATTCTAGTTCTAATCTTTCTTGTTAGCCTCTCTACTCTCGAAGAAGTAAGATGAGCTTGTAAGCCTCTCAACATTACTCAAACAAAAACGAAATTAAAGTACGAACGACTATGGAGCGAGAAAAGTTCAGCTTTCTGATTTGATATGGATATGAGAATTAATTAATATCTCAAGTAAAAAACCACCGACAGTACTCTCCAATTGCAGTTGTGAGCTGCCAATTAGGTTATTTTGAGGTTTTGCATACTTTCGGCTAGGGCGGCGGGATTGTTAATTAGGTGTAGATAAGACGATTTAATGCTGAGCGGCGCAATCCACATGTACATCTTACGTACACGTTTATAGAGTTACTACATCTTACGTACACGTTTGTCTAAAGGCTTAGGCAGCTAGCTGCTAATCATGAGGAACACATTCAACCCATGCTTTGGTATGACCATAACTTAAGCTAACAGCTTGAACTTTTTTATAGGATAAATGTCAATTTTTTGTCCATAATATGGTTTACCAATTTATCCGATTAGTCTTTGGGTTTTAAAATTTCTCGAATTTGTACGCACTGAGATTTAAAATTCATTAATAAATATGAAAGGTCACGAGAGGAATAACGTCTTGATTGATTTAAACCTAAGAAAACTAATTTGATGGATTTTAAAGCCCAAATACGAATCCCATAAATTGGTAAACTAGATGGATGAAATTAGTATTTATCCCCCCTTTTTTTATTTCCAATCTGATATTGCGATCGTCTCTAAATATAGGCAGAACAGCTCCTTTTAGATGAGTGATGATATACATAAATGATCACCAAGTCTTCCCAATGTATGTGTGTATTTTTTTTGGATAAATTAGTTTCATTAAACCTAAAAAACAAGATTTACAATTAGTCCAAAACAAGCAAAAGGGTAAATTACCACCATGGAGCACTTTATTATTTTACAGGTAAAATGATACGCAATACAATAATCATTGGCAAAGCCAAGGGCCCAATTAGGCACATTCAACCTAAAAGGGTCAGTATAAACGAGTCTTTTCATAGGTATAATCGTGCTAGTCCTTCCCTTTACTGTCTTCATCTCTTGAAGCTTTCCGTTTAGATCATTCTAATTGCAATTCTGAAAATTATACAGTAGTAATATGCTGGCTTAATGTATTGAGAAATACTTGATGTTCTTTTTGAATTTTTTCTAAGTTCTTCTGGGAATGAATTTAATGGTTTAGGATCTCTAAGTGTATAAGGCCCACTTCTAAAATTAATTTTAAGCTGTTAGATTCTTTCCAAAAGAATCCAAGAAGGATACCAAATATTTCTTTAAAGTATTCCCACCAACTTTTAGCATTCGAGTTGACAGCTCATAGATATATATAGAGCGCCCACCAATATTTAAGTTCTTTAATGGCAAAGATAATTAGATCTTTTAACTAAATTAATTAGTAGTTGATTTTGATCATAAAAGATGATTAAAAAACGCGTTCGTATTTTTTAATGAAATTACAAAAGATGAGTAGGGCCTACCTAAAATAACTATATTGTAGTACTTACATCTAACGATTCAATGGATCCGCAAGTGGCCAAGTTTCTATAAAAGAAACCTACCATATGGGGAACATAACCATTGGAGCAACGTTAACTGTTCCTGCATCAGAAAGTTTTGTATGAGAAACTGGCGATGAATATGGAAGTTGATGTCCTCTCAAGGGAAATCATTAGACCGTCTTCCCCAGCAGTGCTACGTCTTAAACCGTTCAAGCTCACTCTCTTGGACCAAATTACTCCCACTACCTATGGTCCACTTGTACTCTTTTATCCCAAGAGCCATACTAATCGATCCAAAGGTCTCCAAATCTTACCAGCCCAACTAAAAAAGTCCCTCTCAAAAACCCTGGATCACTTCTACCCTTTTCTGGAAGGACCCAACGTAACCTCTTTATTGACCATTACGATGAGGGCGTTCCATATTATGAGGCTCGAGTTAACTGTCGGATGCATGATTTCCTTCAAAATCCTGAAACTGAGGCATTGAACCACTTTCTTCCTTGTCCATTTTCCAAAGAACCAAACCCAGAGGAAGCTGCCCAAGTAGCCGTACAAATTAATAAATTTGATTGTGGTGGAATGGCAATCGGTGTGTGCATGTCACACAAGATCACGGATGGATCCACCATGAGTGTTTTCTTCAAAAGCTGGGCGGCTGCGGCAGCTGGGCATTGTAACAAATTAACACTCCCTGATTTTTCTGGTTCAAGTAGATCATCGGCACGTTTTCCTCCACAAGATAGATTGTTGACTCCGATTCATTTATCTATAATGGAGAGCCTTTGGTTCAAAGAGGCCAAGTATAAGACAAGGAGATTTGTGATGGGCAAGAAGTCCATAGCCACTCTAAGGGCGAAAGCAAAGAGTGAGCGAGTGGAATACCCAACGGGTTTTATTGCTAAACGTGCTATCGCTGCTTCAAGAGTAATATCAAGTTGTCCAAGGCCAGCAGTACTGGCCCAAGCAGTAAATATCCGGGGACGAACAAAGCCACGCTTACCTATCATTCTGTGGGAAACCTATTTCTGTGGGGAGTTGCAGCCTGTGAGTATAACCCAATGGATAAAGAGATGGAATTTTGTGGCATGGTAGAAGCCATAAAGGAATCCGTGGAGAAAATAAACAGCGATTATCTGAGAAATGTGGAAGGTGATAAAGGTCTTTCAGCCATACGCGGGCAACTATACCCGATGGCTCCATTGGTATTATTCTCCAAAGCAGAAATTTTCGCTTTCACCAGTTGGTTGACGTTTGGTTTAGAGGATCTCGACTTTGGATGGGGAAAGCCCATTTGGGTTGGAGCCATGGGGGGAGTTGGTCCCGCCTTTAGGGAACTCATTATTTTCACGAAATCCAATGGTGTCAATGCAATAGAGGCCTGGGTGACCTTGAAGGAAAAAGAAATGGCTGTATTGGAGGATGATCCCGAATTCCTTGCCTTCGCTGCTAAAAACCCGTGCATTTTAATTAGCTAGATATATGGCATCGTTGGTGGTACCTCTCTGATCTGTGGATGTAGTTGCTGCGACCATATTACGTCTTGAATGTTGTATACGTCTCCATTAATAAAACTACTGAAGCAGTGCTGAGCTATTTATTATAGTTATCCAATAAAATAATTAAAGCCAGAGCTGTACTGTACGTACGTGTTGATTAGTATTATACGTATTGTAGTTTAAGCTATTTAATTCATCAAAACTACTAAGGCTGTCTTGCTAATTCAAAGCGCGCGCTCTGGGCTCTCTATATAAAAGCATGATTATTACGAGACCATTACTTTAATTCAAAGCACCCGCTTTGGGCTCTCTGTATAAAAGCATTACACTTTGCACCACTATCTTTTTATTTCTGTGACATTAGATTCTTTTATACTCAATCTAAATTAGTAGTCAAAACGGATGAAAAATTAGACGGAGGGTGAAAATCAATAAATTTAAGGGCGACTAAGATGGGCAGGCAGATGAGACAATCGACCAAGGCTCCCAAATTAGGAAGGCCCCATATTATAGCTTAGAAAATAAGAAGCACTTTTATAAAATTAAAGTTGAAAAAAGGCCTAATATCATAGCCTATTTTAGAAACACTTTTATAAAATTAAAATTGAGAAAAAAAAGCCTAAAACTTTAGGAATATAAGCTTAATGAAATGCCTACAAAATATGAACTACTCTAAAAATTAATTTACAAAATTGATATTGTAAATAAAAAGTCCAAGATAGAAACTAGCACTAGCAATAATAACAGTGTAATTAACCCTATTAGCTTTTAGTGTATTTTTTTTTATTTTTTTATAATAATAGAATCATTTTCCACAAATTTTTCTCCTAAAACCTAAGACCACAACTTTCTACTTTATTGCTAATTAACTCAAGTTCTCAAAAAATTTAAATTCTCATAACGTTTCTAAATAATAGGACCACTTCCTACAGTGACTATTTCGTAAAAGGGGTAAAACCTTGAGATCAAATATTCAATTTCTATAAAAAAGAAAACACTTCTTTCTTTTTCTGGAGCACTATGTATGATCACTTACCACATCAAGAACCCCTTTTGGGTCTGCTAGAAAACATGTGAGTTTTCCTTTCTCATAGGTTATAATTATCGGATCTATCACTCTAAATAAAAAGGACAAGAAATAGTACTTATCTCAAATCTGAGTCAAAGCACTTACATTGACTAATAATTCATATGTACAAGTTGAATAAAACATATATGGAAATTGGCAATTTAGTCACTAGGTTTATAGCACGCTGACGATTTAGTCACTAGGTTTCATTTTTTTATTATATGGTCACTAAGAATATATAGTTGTGACGATCTGGTGCTTCCGTCAAATTGTCATTGAATTTTTAACGGAATAAATGCCACGTCATCTTCTTAACACTCCAGCAGCCATGTGTGAGCTAGAATAACACGTCAGACCAAATATAAACAAAACGCGCTGTTTTTTTTGAAAGCCAACAATGCTAAACGACACACAGCTGAACTAACTGTTTAGGAAACCACTGACCTCACTGTTTTTGAATTAAACCCATAGAACCGAAGCAAGCAATCAAATTTGGCTAAGTGTTTTCTCACCCCCCAAGCTCCCCATGAAGAAGAACACACTGAAATTGCTTCCCTAGCCTTCAGATCCGTTCGTCGAAGTGTGGAGGAAGAAGCATTCTTTGATTTAAAGTGTGAAAGAAGCATTCGGTGATTTAAAAGTGTGATAGAAGAAGAAGTATTCTTTGATTTTGAATTTCTACAAAAAGCAAATATCTTCGAAGCACACGTCGAATCTAGGTAACCCGTTTCGAACTTGGCCCTTTGTCGAAACCCATTCGCAGCTTACCCATTTGTTTACGCTGGTTTTTTGTAGTTGACCCATTTATTTATGTTGGCTTTTAGTGGCTGACCCATTTCTTTATTTGCCTTTTTTGCAGGTTGTTGGCTAAGGACAAACTCTGTACCCAATAATGTCGGGAGGTAGGACCACTTTCTCTATTCTTTCAGTGTCTTTTGTCTGCATATTGAGTGTTGGTATCCACTTTCTCATTATTATCCCATAGTTTCTTTTGTCCGTTTTCTCACTTTCTAACAAGGTCCTTAGGTGTTCATTGATTGGTTGGTGTTGAGGTCATTAGGTTTGTATTGAATAAAACTGTTAGGGTTCAAAGAAATAGCTATTAAAGACGTAAATTCGTTGATGTTCATATACATGCTTTGATGAGTGGGATCGTGGCAAGTTGATGGGCTTCATGCTTTACCATTTTTTTGGTTCTTCCTTTTGCAAGATACAGAAAACATCATAGAGTTTAGTGTGAGAAAAACAAAGTTTTTCATACTTGGCATTAAGTTTTTGTTTCTGTATTCATATTTTTAGTTTCTTGTTGTACCTTATCTGTTTCATATTAGCTGAATACTTCACATAATACTAATAACGATAATCATCACTGTCCTTTTACAAGCTTTCTTCTATTTGCCTTAGTTATTGCAAGCTTATATTGTGTTTTTGCTTTTTTTCTCAAGGCTTCTCTATGGGCATTGCTTTTGGGTGCCCATCTCCACTTCTTTAGTTCGCTGCTGATTTCAAATGGAGAATAGCTCCTTTGTGCTCAGGGTCACTAGATGAGATGTAATCCTCTGACCCTGAGAAGGTAGATGCATTTGAAACCCTCTTTTGTTCTTTTTTTTTTCTTTGAACTTCGTATATGCCTTTAAGCATTCTGCCCTATAATTCATATGTTGTATTCTTCTTTTAGACGCTCGATAGAGTGGAAGTGCACTTTTTTTTTTTCTCTTAGAGAAGTAATATAACAGAAGTCCTGTTGATTTCTCTTCTAAGGCTTTTCTGGGGTCCTATGCTCATGAGCTTTCAATTCTTGTTTTTAATTTTCCTCTGGTTTTCAGATCAAATGAGATCCCTCTTATATTAGAAGAAGGAAATTTTAGATGTAATTTATGTTGGAGGAGTACGAGATACTTATAAATCATACTTGATGGAGTATTCATCATTAAGCAAGTAGAGGGTGGTATACCAATCAAGCAGATACAAACACCCCTGAAGACTATTCACATTTTTTGGACCATTATTGTGGCTGATGATTTTAGTTTTCAAGTATTGTTTTCTCGTGTCAAATTTTCCTTTTTATAAGTTGCATCCTTGTTTAGCATTATTTATCTTTTCCTAACTTTCTGCCACTGTTTATCAATTGTGTTTGCTGTTAACTCATTTTGGTGCGATTTTGTAGGACGATTACTACGGATAGTGGCATATCATGGTGGTCATTTTGTCGGAGGTCAAGATGAAATATATAAAGGAGGGAAGAGGGAAGAGTTGGGGGAATTGCATACAGATTATATCTCCTTAATAGACATTGAAGAGGTGGTGAAGCTCTTGGTTACTTAAGGACGAGCTTTTATGGTACACATTTGATGAAGAATCTTGGCTGAATACTAGAACACTAAAAAATGATAAGGACGTGATCCAGCTGATCAACAGAGCCATCACTGAGCAGAGAGATATACTCAATATCTTAGTTGACCACATAGTCGAGGAGCCTCAGTTTGTCAATACCGTGGATCACCCCCTTTTACTTACTGGGCCGAGCCATCTCAAGTAGAAGATGGGGAACCCGAATCTGTTATAAGGGAACCAGAATGTGTAGTTGGGGAAGAACAACCTGATGTAGAGGAAGTTGAGAGGGATGTTAGTGGGTCAAGTAGGGGACGGGATAGTGTTCCTACCCGAGGTATAACAGTGACAGTGACCCTAATTATGTCCTTGAGGAGAGATTTGAGGAAGTTCTTGATTTGAGTGATTTTAGCGGCACATATGTCGATCAATCTGATTTGTATGATGATGCTGAGAGCCGGATGGCAGAGGAGTTGAGGTGATAATTACGTTGCAAATGTGGATTGGTTTGGGGCATTCCCGAGGACCGAGGAAGATAATAAAGTTGATGTACCTAATGAGTATGAAGATGATGATGATATGCGAGCCGATAAGGGTTTCGAATGTGATGAGGGTCCGCGAAGCAAGAATTTTCCTCAGTTCAATGAAGATACTGATGTAGAAGTGGAGATCCATTTGGAATATGGTCTTGTGTTTCCTAATGCAAAGGTGTTCAGGAAGGCATTCAGGCAGTATTATGTACAGAAGAAATTTGATTTTGCATACCTTCACAATGACAAGCTTAGAGTGCAAACGCAATGCATGGAAGAATGTACCTTCTACATTTTCGCATAAAAAATGAGAAAATCAAACGTGTTTCAGATCAACTATTTCGTCCTTAAGCACACGTGTGGGGCGCACTATGAAACACTAAGTGTGATGTGAAGTTTCTGGCACAACGGTACATGGCGAACTTAGGGATCATCCCAGCTAGCCTACAACTGCTTTACAGAGCCATATTCAACTTGATTATAATATTGAGGTGCCAATACATCGCTGTTATCGAGCGAAAAGGATGGCTTTGCTTAGGGTTCATGGAAACCAAGCAGAGCAGTTCAAATACACAGGGCAATATGGTCTGGGACTTGAGAAATGGAATCCTGATACCTCTGTTGTGTTGGTCAAGTCTGGTGACCACTTTAGACGGCTTTATGTATGCCTTGTTGCATGCAAGGAAGGGTTGAAGCACTGTAGACCCATCATCTGTGTTGACGGGTGCCATTTAAAAGGGCAAATATGGTGGGCAGCTCCTTTATGCTATCGGCAAAGACGGGAATGATGACATATTATCGATTGTGTATACCACGCTAGAGGTAGAGACCCGAGATTCATGGACTTGGTTTATGAATTTATTGTTAGACGATATTGGCCCAGTAGAGGAGCATGGCTGGGTGTTTATAAGTGACAGACAAAAGGTATAAACATTTTCCTTATTTAATATGTTAGTTAATCTATTTAGTAATACTTAAGTTGTGTTATTTTCTGCAATTGTAGAGGTTGGGGTTGACATTCGAGCACGAGATGCTGGGCGTCGAGCATAGATGCTGCTTGAGACACCTTCATGCCAATTTGAAGGGTGATGGATTGAAAGGGAAACAATTCAAGGATGCGTTGTGGGCGACTGCAATTGCCACAAACATCAATGCCTTTAAGGTTGCCATGCTCCGGATTGAGGTGACCTACTCTGGTATACATAAGACACTCTTGGAACTTGATAAAAAAACTCTGGAGCCGTTACGCATTCAGCATACATTGTAAGAGTGATATGCTCCTGAATAACCTTGCAGAATCATTCAACGCGTGGATTAAAGATGTCCCGTGACAAGCCAATTATTTCAATGTTGGAGATGATTCGCAGTCACTTGCAAATATGGTTCCATAAGAAGAAGATAGGAACCGTGGCTGCCCTCCAGCAAGCACCCAATGCCCTATGTCCAAAGATTTTTAAGAAGTTAGAGAAGATCAAAACTGACTCTAGGGTTTGTGTTTGTCAATGGCAGAACGGACTGGAGATTGAGGTAGACCATCTAGATGCACCCAGGAGGGTGGTTGATCTGAATGATAGCACGTGCTCGTGTGGTAAGTGGCAGCTGTGTGGAATCCCTTGTATCCACACTTGTGCGGCGATATACTGAAACAAGTAGAAACCGGAGGAATATGTAGCTGAGTGGTACAAGCTATCGACGTACCTGAAGTCTTATGAGCATGGTGTTCATGCCCTGCCAGGGCCAAAAGACTGGCCTGAGGGGGCCAATGAAGTAATATTGCCTCCTTTTGTATGAGTTCAACCTAGGAGGCCCAGGAAAGCCAGAAGGAGAGAGCCGGATGAGCCAAATCTGCCTTATAAAGTTAATAGAAAGGGGTACGTTGTGAGATATGGAAATTGCTTCACTGAAGGTCACAATGCTCATTCCTGCCTTCAGCTTGAAAATCCTAACAAAAAAATATGGCCATGGAAAACAAGGAAGAGCACACCAAGTGTGGATGCAGGAGCTGGACCTTCGAATGTGCCTATGGTGAGATTTTAGATGTACTTGCACTATATTTCTTTTTACTAAATACACTTGTCAGTTCTTATAATTTGACTTTACCATCTCTATTTGTAGACCAGTGGCAGACCTAGAGTCAGAGGAAAGGGGAGAGGAGCTGGGAGAGGATGGGGGAGAGGAATGCCTCCTACTGACGTTACTGAAGAGGATTCCACTATCAATGAAGGGGCACATGCAACTGTAGATGAGGGCCAAAATGTAGCGTGGATGGAGGGGAGGTTGAAGCAGTTGATGGAGGACTGATCACTAAACGCAATGACCTGCAACAGTGGGAAACTCATGACATAAATAAAGCCAAACAACATGTTTATATGCCCTGTCTACAGCAACTTCATATGCCCTATAAAATGCAGAATTCTAATACCAAAAAGCATAAACACAATGCAGAATTCCAAAACTATATCCAATAGCAAATATCAATTCCAAAACTATATCCAATACCAAGTATCAATTCCAACCCCCAATACTAATACACAAACCATTTTCCAGAACCAATACATCTGTCCAAGTACCAATTCCAGATTATAATACCAATATGAAAATTGCATACATTATAGTATGCCCTGTCTACAACCAAACTTGAAAAGCACCCTCCTGTGTTCGAAACAAGGCAAAACAACATGTTTAAACAAGTATTAATTCCAGATTCTAATACCAATATGAAAACCAAAACCAATACATCTGTCCAAGCACATCAATTTGAACTTTTGCACAATAGTTTTCATCTTTTCTATAATTACATTAGTGATATAACAAAAATAAGCACTCATATTATATTCTAACACAAGTTTAATTACAAATCAGATTCAACTTGTCCACAAAATACAAACATCTATTCTAACCATTACATGAGTGCAAACAAAATATCAGCATCCTAATCAGTCTCTAAGCTAAAACCACAATCAACTAAAAGGAAGGAGTGAGGTTTTACTCTACTTTCTTGTGTTTGCTGCTGTAGCTGGTATTTTACCAGTTATAGTTCGACAGATTTCAGATAAGAGGTTCCTTTGAGTAACTCCAAGCTTCTATATACTCTTGGCACTGATTATTATCAGTAAATTCATTCATAATCCTTGTTCAGTGGTGTGACAGTGCAAGATGTTCTTAAGGAGAACTCCATAGATATAACAGAGAGAAACCTGCTATAGCTTAAGTATGACCTAGGGTCTATCTGGGGTTATGTTTTGGTATAACAAAATACACTTGATTATCTTGTGGACAAGCCTATCCTGAATTCCTCTTCGTTAGTTAGCAATAAGCTTGGTTATTTTAGTTTCTAACATTCTGAGTGTACAATCTACTCCTTTTTTTGTTCATCACTGCAGGTTCACACTAAACAGGGACATGTATTAGAAACGCTAGTTCTATCATTTTGACTATATTACTGAAACTGCACAAAACAACTGTTGCTTCAATGAAAATGTTTCGTATTTTCCACCTTACATGAGAAAAAAGTCTTCATTCATACATAAGCCACCATGATACATTTAGCTGTTATACCAAACACAAAACAAACTTGGAACTCTTTATAAGAGTTCATGCCAACTAAACTGTCAGAAATTAACTATTACTAACTAACTACCCCATCAACATGCTATCACCTAACCTAGTCATCTAACACATTGCAAACTAACTACCCCATCAACATTTTTTCACAGTGATCCTTATGAAGAATGCACCCATAACAGTAAGTGCCACT
The DNA here is from genome assembly GCA_003952965.2 of Morella rubra. Taxonomy (NCBI): domain Eukaryota; kingdom Viridiplantae; phylum Streptophyta; class Magnoliopsida; order Fagales; family Myricaceae; genus Morella; species Morella rubra. The sequence goes on along the minus strand of CM025850.1, from coordinate 31,918,983 downwards.
AACGAAGCTCCAACAATACACTTCAGCCTTCTCACAGTTAGCTTCAATACATCATTCTCCATTTGTAGCTCTTTATTTCTCTTTGTCAAATACGGTCCCACCTCCATCCCACAGGGGCAGACACGAAGATCAAACCAACAAAAATTTCCATAGTGCTTAGTTGTCTGCAAACAAAGACACCCACATATCACACACTCAAATATAATGGATAAGGAAATTTAAAAAGTAATAAGTGAAATAACCTATGCCATAATTTGCACAACCAAAAAAACGTCTCCCTGTATTGGCTTTTGTCCAGGAAGATATCAACGGTGCTTTCAAACCACAGCTACAAAACTTGGTGTCATATGATTGCTGTCGAATTTTAAGTGATGATGGCGTTCTTGATGAAACATGACTGAATATAATCAGATTTGCAAATTGAACTGTTATGTAAGAAATATGAAAAATGACCCATATTGCTCCCTTTGGTCTTCGTTGGCTAGTTGGGCATTGGAATTTAGTGAATAGAACAATGATTGTACTATATCCTCTTAGATAAATTAACAAATGAGATAAGGCAAGGGATATTCATTCACATCTTAAATCTCCATTCTCATCTGTTTGATTGTCATTGTGTTGTATACGCTGTTCTGTTTTTGCAGCATATTTTGTATATAACTTTTTTCACCTAAGGTTGCCCTCTTCTGTTGATTACTGCAGTTGATGCTAAGCGCTTTTTCAGTTTATTCAAGTGATGTTTTTATTCTGCTAGTGTTATTTTGTAAGCTATTATCTTAGATTGCTTTTAACTAATATACTAATTTGATCTGTCACAGCAAGCCACGGCTATAGAAGACATGTACAAATGCACAGATTCTTACACCTATACTTTGTACTGTTCAATATGTCCTTAGTATCAAGGTCTTAGAGAGTTTTGGATTCATATGAATGATAAGCAACAAAGCAGATTTTTGGCATTGAATATTGACAATCTCCTTCAGCATCAAAGTAAATCTCAATTAATGGGAACCTTTTCAATAGCAATAAGTAACCCGTAAGGTAGTTGCACTCAATACATCAGAAATTATAGCACAGATTTCCCAAAACTACCCAAATTTTGCTTCTTCGCAAAGTAGCATGTAAAATGCAACCAATTAGACATGACATGAAATTTGTTTGTCTACAGAAGAAACCAAAAACAATTGCATATGATTTGGTACAAACAATGCTCAAAGAAAGACAAGAGAGTATATGCTTGAGACAACATCACAACCCATTACTTGGATTTCACGTATTCAAGAAATAAGAAATAGTAAATAAAAAATTGAAGAGCAACCCAGAAAAAAGAAAAATGCAGAGAAGAGTATACCCAATAAAAGGCACCGTCACATTCAGTGGACCCCAATGTCAACAGATGGAAAGGAGCAAATCTCATCAGTATTTGCAAATACTAACCTTCCCTCAAACATTGTTGAAGCAAGAACGCTGTTCTCATCAAAGGAAGATCACTTCTCCTTTCTGTCTAGGCTTTGTGAAAGGTGGGAAAAACGGTGCGTAAAGTAGAATGGGGAAGATGGTGAATGGGATTGATAATGAAGGCTAGGGTTAATGGAGCTGTGCGTTTTGGTGTAATAGAATAGAGGAAAGCATACGGTCTGCCGTTTTGTTATTTGGGCAAAAACGTATACAGTGAAACAATGAGTTTTGATTATTTTAGGTGACATGGCTGCTAGCGTGTTAAAAAGATGACGTGGCATTTTATTCCTTTAAAAATTCAACTGTGGTTTGACAGAAGGATCAGATCATCACAACTATATATTCTCAGTGACCATATAGTAAAAAAATGAAACTTAGTGAGTAAATCTTCAGCATGCTATAAACCTAGTGATTAAATTGCCAATTTCCCAAACATATAATATATATATATACAGACCTAGGTTTTCCTTCTATCCATTCTGGGAATGGCTCTTTATATAAGTGCTCTTGATAACAATACTAGGTCAAATTATGACAACTGGTATGTCTCCTCTAATTTTGTCGATGAGCATATTTCTCCCATAGCCTTCGTGCAGAACACGTATGCATCTTGCCATCCATAGTTTCATGCCCTGATATTAAATTGGATTAATATTGGCGATCTCTTTTTTATAGAGTTTACAATGGTCATGATGATCAAAATTGTAACTATTTTTGGCATTTAACGTGAAAAACCTCTGGTGTATTTTTGTCCTTTTTATTGTTTTTAGAAGAAATAAGAAAGAGGCTAGAATTAGTTAGCCTTTACGTGCGAAGATTATAACAGATGCGATTTTCACAAGTGAGAGGGACACGCGCATTATTGACTCCCAAGATTTGTGTATTTTCAAGAAAGAGAAGCTCCAAGAAACCGTATGGCTTCTACGTCTCCTTGCTGAAAGTTTGATGATTATCATGAAGGCCACCATTGTTGAAGATGAAAAGCTTTATGAGATCGTCGTATTGATCACCAATCCCCCAAACACCATTTGAGTGTTGTAGATTCAGAGGTTCTGAATGAAGATGGCTGAAAGGTTCAGCCATGGCCATTGATAGCACAAGGTTTGTGTGTGGAGATCAACTGTTGCTTGAGATTGGAGTTTCCAATCAGACTTAGAAGTTTGACATCATTGCAGATTCAGTTTACAGTAAATCGAGTAAGATTTAGAGTGGGTTGATAGGCTAGGTTAGTCGTTTCAGTAGATCACTTTGTAAATCAATTGGAAACTAGTGGATTCGAACGGCCTACGGCCTAGAGAGTTTTTCTCCTTAAGGATGTTCCTTAGGGAGTTTTCTCTTCGTAACCATTCTTAGTGTTACGATTGTGTGATTCATTTTTCTGTTCTTGATTAAGTTACTTTGTTATCTTTCTAACCAATCTTGTTCTTGTGTTGAGAGTTCTAATCAATTTGATTTGAGGGTTTTTGCACAAAGGACATCCAAGATTTGTTGGTTGGTAAGTTGCTGTTGAGAACAGGTTACTTGGTGAGTTGTTATATTGATTGTTAATCAATTTCGTTTTTAGATCTGTAAGATACGTCATCTGCAGTATATTCGTAGTCTGTTGTAGTTAGCTCAGATTCGTATTCTGTTCTTCACAGATTTTTCAGAGCAGTTTTACAGATTGTGTTTATTTCAATATTTGTCATAATATTCGTGTCTGAATATTGTTAAGTTCATTTGATATTGAAATCTTTTGATTAGGATTGATATTATTGAGAATAGGTTATAGTTTTAAAAGGATTACTAAATTTTTTAAATATATCTATTCACCCCTTCTAAGTATTTGTTCATAGTTTGGGTATAAATTAGGTTGTTCAAAAATAATCCAAGATGAATGTTTAGCTTCAAAAGAAAACAACACAAAAAGGAATATCTTCACCTCTGTAACCCCAACTCTCTCGTCCTTCGAGCGATTCTTAATTTATCTTTCAAACTTTCTGTAGAATGATCTGTAGCTAACTTGATTTCACCTTACTTGCTGGGTTTTCGTGGCTAAACTTCTCTGTACGTAATTGCCATGCTATCAGCTCCTTTGTAAAGTGGCTTTTCCAGAGATATTCCTTTTCTTTCTCCATTAACATAAGCTGTTCAAGAGACAAAAAATAATCCATTTTACCGATCTAATTAAAAACCGCAAACATATAAAGTCTTATCATCTATCCTATATGTACGTAATTCATGTCTCTTTCTTGTCCTTCTTAATTAACATAAACGATTCAAAGAGGATATTAAGATAAACTCCCTATAAGATCATTGTCCTAATATGTGTTTACAATAAGTTTCGGTACTTTTAAATAGCTTATTCCGTTTATGTACATGTTGATCTTACTTTTTGTCTTCCTCTTTCTTTGCTAAGCAATTTTACGTACCCGTTGACACATGCACGAAGAGATCAAGTTTCTTGCACTTCTTCGCAAAGCCCAAAAAATATTGAGAAGTTCCTCTTGTGTTTATATCAATAGCGACGTCGCACCTATTTTTTGAAATGGGGCATAATCGTGCGCATTACCGTACATATAAATTAGTAGACATAGATGCCACACTTGTAGCTAGTGATCAATTATGTAAACAGGAGTTGAAAATTAAAGAACCCGATAAAATTACCTTTCTCGGGAACAGGTCTACAACAACGTTCTTTTTTGCAACGGTCACTAAAAACGCTGCTAAAGGGGTTATAAAGTGGTGTTTGTCTAGCTACGATTGCCGCTGAAATGAACTCTGTAGTGGCGCTTTGTTAAAAACGCTACCAAAAGTGTATTTTTTAGCTGAAAAGCGCTCCCAAATGTTTGACTTATAGTCAAATGCTGCTACAGATTGCCTTGTAGCCGGGTTTGTTACAAAACACGGCTACAAGTTTGCGCTTTAATGACGCTTTTTAACACTACATGCTGCCAAATATTTGACTTGTAGCAGCATTTGTGGAATAACGCCGCTAAAACTTATGCCTATAGCAGCGCTTTTGTTACAAAAGCGCAACTAAAACTCAAATATTTGTGGCAGATATTTTAGAAAAAGCACCATAGAAATGCGAACTTGTGGTTTACAAAAATGCTGCTACAATACAATCTGTAGTGGCCTTTTTTTTCCAGTGGCGTTTGTATCTATAGCGGCATTTTTGTTGAAAAACACAGCTAAATTATATTCTTTAGCAGCAGTTTTTCCTAAAACACCGCTATCGGATACTATATAGCAGTGTTTGTGTGAAAAGCACTGTTAAAAGACAATTACTTGATTATATATTATTCTATGTTTTTAATGTTACTAATTATTATGAGTGCAAAAACAACCCAAGAGGGGGGGGGGTGAATTGGGTTTTATAAAAACTTTTGTCTTTTTTTACTAAAAGTCCAAATATGAACAGACCCCTTTGTAAAAGAACAAGAGAGCAGATCTATATAAATAATGAGTCTAATGAAGAATAAAAATAATAGATAATAATGCACAACAAATAGATAATGATAATAAATAGAGATAAGGATAGAGAGATGACACCGTGATTTTTAGGTGGTTCGGCAACACTTGCCTACGTCCACCCCCAAGGCTATTGACTTCCTTGGGCTTTCTTCACTATCTTCCAAATAGTAAATACACCTTAGCTTTCTGGTGTTAAGGAACCTTTACAAAGTGTTTTTCGAGCTTACACTTTAACTCACTCTCACAAATCCTCACAACCTAGAGGATTTCTTCTACCCAACTAGTAGGACAAGTGTTTTCCCCAACACTTACGTGTTTTTCAAGAATGGGTACAAAAGGAATCTTAGTAAAGGCTCTTTAAGCCGAATAAACAAGTATGAAGTACTGAGGTGTGCAAAGAGACAAGATTCTCAAAGAAAGCAAAAGTATTTGCAGGTGGGGGAACAAGCTTTCTTGGTTGGTGGAGCTTCTTTCTTCTTCAAAGCTTTTTCTCTCTCTAGAATTAGGACAACAGTTAATAGCGCACACTTCAACTTTTTCTCTCTCCATCTTCTTCTATTAAAAGCTTCTAGGGTACAAAGGGTCTTCTTGTAAAGTTTGAGTGCCGTTGGAGGTCATTTAAGACCATTTGAAGACTTTTGGATGAGGTGGCGTCGCTTCTAGGATATCTGCAAAATCGCGCAATGTGTCGACACATAGATGGTATGTGCTGACACATTAAAATTTGGTCTGAAAACATTCTCTCGGGTGTTAGTTCAATGTGTCGACACTTATGCTCAATGTGTTGACACTTTAGAATGGCCTGGAATCACTCTCTCGGGTGTTAGTTCAATGTGTCGACACTATGGTTCAATGTGTCGACACTTCCAACACTTAGTCTGAAAAATTTGTTCTTTGACAGCAACTACAATTCAGCATATCTCAAAAACACCTACAATATAAAAATTGACCAATTAACTTGTGTAAAGATGTTCAAGTATGCTTAGAGATATTTTAGAATAGAGAAACCTTGATGCTTTAAAAAATATATCATTATCTTAAAGAGATTTTCAATGTAAAATCTAAAAGTCTTAAAGGAGTTTGAAAACTTTGTTATCATCAAAATCAAAGTGGATTGTTTGTACACCCTTGGGCTAACAATCTCCCCCTTTTTTATGATGACAAAACCATTTTAAAATGACATTTTGCTAATAAATAGAAAAGCTCCCCCTGAGAACAAGCTGGAGTTTTTCATAATACTTTAGCAAAACGGACTTTAAGATTTTACGAAAATTTTGCCAGAGTTCCCTTTGTTAATAGAGATTTCCCACATCTTGAAAAGAAAATAGAAATACACTTCTATATCCTTTCTCCAAACTCCCCAAACTTCATATTCCAAATCAGATCACAAGACTTCGTATAAAGAAGAGTTAAAGGATAGAATCACTACCTGAAGCAAGTTTCAAGCAAGTATAATCAAGTGCAAATCACTTCTCAAAATCTTCACAAAGACTCCCTTAGAGAATAACATATATAACACATTCACTTCAAAACATATGGCATTCATACCATAATATAATCACAATAAGTTAACACAAATCAGTAGAATAAATCTCATAAAAGGTTTGAATAATCATTACAACCAACCAGATAATTGTTCAAGGTAAAAAAATACATCCGAAAAGAGGACAAAAACAACATAAGAACAAAATGAAATGTCCTCAAATTAAGCAAGGGTGTCAGCAATAGCTTTTCTCCCCCTTTGGCATCATCAAAAAGTAGGGCAAGGGAGGTTAAAGGTGAGGGCTAAGGAGAGTTGGGAGGAGAAGGATAGTTGACATCAAATTTCTTCAGCCAGTTGATCCAAGTCGTTGAGAACCAATATTTCATGAGAGGACGTAGGTATCTATCTTCTTCCAGACGAACCTCTGTGGCATTGATTACATCTTGAGCAGATAATTTCAAATCATTCACGGTGGCTTGAATCACACCACTTGCCACATTGATGTGTTGTTGACTTGGTGCTTGAGAAGCCTCACATCAAGCTCATCAAAACAGCTTCTTGATGTCATCAAAGGTCTTCATGTCGATAGCCAAATAACTGTTGACCCAACTTCTTTTGTTTCTCCTTTATTTCCCCAATCTTCAAAAGATCCCAACTGAGGCTCATGAGAGGAAGGAGGTATTCGGGATGTATGCAGAGATGTGGAAGTACATTGGGAATAAATCGTCATCAGAATTATGAGCATCAATTGATTACAAGAAAAGCCCGAAAAAAGAGGACAAAAACAACATAAGAACAAATATGAAATGTGAGCCACTACCTGAAGCATTTCAAGCAAGCATGATCAAGTGCAAATCACTTCTCAAAATCTTCACAAAGACTCAGAGAATAACACACATTCACTTCAAAACATATGGCATTCATACCATAATATAATCATAATAAGTTATCACAAATCAGTAGCTCATAAAAGGTTTGAATAATCATCACAACCAACCAGATAATTGTTCAAGGTAGAAAAGAGGACAAAAACAACATAAGAACAAAATGAAATGTCCTCAAATTAAGCAAGGGTGTCAGCATATAGGCACTTTTCTCCCCCTTTGGCATCATCAAAAAGAGGGCAAGGGAGGTTAAAGGTAAGGAGATTGGGAGGAGAAGGATAGTTGACGTCAAATTTCTTCAGCCAATTGATCCAAGTCGTTGAGAACCAATAAGACCATTTCATGACCCGAGGACATAGATATCTATCTTCTTCCAGACGAACCTCTGTGGCATTGATTACATCTTGAGCAGATAATTTCAAATCATTCACGGTGGCTTGAATCACACCACTTGCCACATTGATGCTGTTGTTGACTTGGTGCTTGAGAAGCCTCACATCCTTGTCAAGAAGTTTGAAACGCTCATCATGAGCAGCAAACAGCTTCTTGATGTCATCAAAGCCCGTCTTCATGTCGAGAGCCAAATTCTCCAACTGTTGACCCAACTTCTTTTGTTCCTCCTTTATTTCCCCAAAAAACTTCAAAAGATCCCAACTGAGGCTCATGAGAACTGGAAGGAGGTATTCGGGATGATGACTCCATATGCAGAGAGGGAAAGGAAGGTGTGGAGTGTGGCTCTCTCGGAGTTCTTGTGACATTGGGAGTTCTGGTGGCTGTGGAAGGAGTTCTAGTGATGGGTTCTCTTCCTCATCCTCGCTGTTGGCATCAGAATCCGATCCCCTATGACTTCTCTTCTGAGGGGTTACATCAGTTTTCTTTATCCAAAACCTTCATCATTTTGTGTGAAACCCATCAACTTCAGAGTTTTCTGATTGTACTCTTTGATGCCTTGGGTGTTCCCTTACTTCTCCCGTTAAATCAACATCAAGAATTTGGAACAAGTGGGTAAAGAACATTCCATAAGGCAGCCCTTGCTTCTTCTTCTCAGTGGCAGCCTTCATATGATTTACCATAAGATGACCAAGGTTCATGGGAGTGTGGGTAATCAAGCAGTACATGACAAATAAGTCTAAGAACGTTATGTACTCAAATTTCCCGTCCTTGGTAAAATAATGTTGCAGACCATATGATGTAAAATTCTTCTAGGAATGCTTAGATCACTGCTGTGGGTCTAATAACCTCGTCTAGGGTTGGATTATCCAAAACAACCCTAAGGATATGAAGGGATCAACTTCTGACAAACCTACCCACCCATGGCATCAAAGAATTTCTTCCCAGCATCAGGAGCATTTACCATGAATTCAAAGAAGAACTAGATAAATCCAAAATTTTCCATTTACATAACTATCAGCATCCTCAGACTTAGTGAATTGAAAGTTAGCATAAACCAACTTAACTAAGTAAACATAGCAATTTACTTTCAAATTCACAAGTATTCCCCAACCTTGAAACTCAAACATCTCTTGAAACCCAAACCCATTTCACTAAACCATTTGAAATCAGCCCATCTCCCAGCAATGACCTTTCTATTTCGAAAATCTTGAACAAAGCGATTTTTACAGAGACCTGACCTGTAGATGTATTCTTCAGGAGTGGGATGTGGTTCTTCATGTCTTGGCCTTCTTCTTCCCTTTGGAGCTAACAGAGACTGGGGTTCGTTGGAGGAGCGAGTGGGGCGATTGAAAGACATGGAGGTTGAGATTTAGAGAGAGAAATGGGGCCGTCGGGTGGTTTTTGAAGAGAGAGAGAGTGGGAACTGAGATTCGTGAGGGAGAGAGGAAATTGCACGGCTTGAGAGAGAATGAGAGGTCTAGAGGGAGAGAGTGCCTAAAATGCCGAACCCTAACTCTAGTTGAGATTAATATACCACCGTGTCCCTGTTTTTTTAAAACAAAGAAAAAGAAGTGTCAACACATTGGACTTATGTGTCGACACATTGGTCATGCTCCCGAATGTGGTAAAAGGAGTCTCTCGGTTGAAGGCTTATGTGTCGACACATGAAATTATGGTGTCGACACATACTTCTTCATGGGAAGAAAAATCATTAAAACCAGAGTGCTGACACTTGTTTCACCAAGTGTTGACACATGGCATGAAAAATGATTTATGAAATAGATTTTGAATAAGCAAGAGAACACAGAGAATCAATCAACCAACATTCAAAACATGTTCAATGTAATCAATAACACAATTTAAGAGATAAATCAAGTATATAACAACAATTCAATCCAAAGGAAATCTCATTCCTATTTCTTGGCGAATAAAGCAAAATCTATCCTCATTGAGGGGTTTTGTGAAAATATCTGCCAATTGAAGGTCGGTATTTACAAACTCAAGAACAATATCCCCTTTTTGAGCATGATCTCGAATAAAATGATGTTAATCTCAATATGTTTTGTCCTAGAGTGCTGAATTGGATTTTTAGTAAGATTTATTGCACTGGTGTTGTCACATTTTATTGGGATGAGAGAATAATGAAGATTAAAATCTTCCAATTGTTGTTTCATCCACAATACTTGTGCACAACAATTGCCTATGGCAATATACTCGGCTTCCGTAGTTGATAGAGCCATGGAGTTTTGTTTCTTACAACACCAAGAGACTAGTGATGGTCCAAGAAATTGGCATGCACCACTAGTACTCTTTCTATCAATTTTACAACCAGCATAATCCGCATCCGAGTATCCTTGTAAATTAATTCAACACTCTTAGGATAAAACAAACCAGATTTTGAGTGCCAACAAGATATCTAAAAATTCTTTTAACAGCAAGGAGATGAGATTCCTTAGGACATGATTGATATCTAGCACACATTTATGTCAGCAGTAAGATCAGGGGCATACCTCGTATTTGGTTTGGGCTTTCTCATCCTTTTTTTGGTCCATTTTATCTTTTCCATTTTTGTAGATGGACTCATAGGTGTGCTCATAGGTTTTGAATTTCCATGTTGAATTTTTGAGGAAGATCTTTTGTATTTTGCTTGATTGATGAAGATTCCTTCATGCTTTGTTTGATTTGAAGACCAAGAAAGTAGTTCAATTCTCCCATGAGGCTCATCTCAAATTCGCCTTGCATAACTTGAGAAAATTCTTGACACAAAGATTCATTAGTAGATCCAAAAATAATGTCATCAACATATATTTGAACTTAAAATCATTTTCTTTTTCTTTAGTGAAAAGAGTAGTATCAATTTTACCTCGAGAAAAACCATTTTCAATAAGAAAAGAACTTAGACGTTCATACCATGCTCGAGGTGCTTGTTTCAATCCATAAAGCGCTTTTGTGAGCTTGTATACATGATTTGAAAGATTTTCATCTTCAAATCCCGGTGGTTGCTCAACATAAACTTCTTCAGTGAGGAATCCATTTAGAAAAGCACTTTTTACATCCATTTGAAAAAGTTTAAAATCTTTATAACAAGCGAAAGCAAGTAAGCATGCGAATGGATTCTAAACGAGCAACAGGAGCAAAGGTTTCATCAAAATCAATTCCTTCTTCTTGATTGTAACCTTGGGCTACTAATCTTGCTTTGTTCCTCACTACAACCCCGGATTCATCCATTTTGTTTCTAAAAACCCATTTTGTGCCAATAATTGGATAATCCTTGGGTCTAGGAACTAGATGCCATACTTGGTTTTTCTCAAATTGTTTTAATTCCTCTTCCATAGCATGGATCCAACTTTCATCATCTTTAGCCTCAGAAAATTCTTAGGCTCAAGTTGAGAAAGTAAAGCAAAATTATTAGCTTGTGTACAGAAGATCGAGTTCTTACCCCTTTTTCAACATTACCAATAATTTGTTGGAGAGGATGACTCTTGATGTATTTCCAAGACTTTGGTAGATCATTATCATCTTGTTGAGACTCTTCTTGAGGCTCTTGAGGTTCTTGCTCTTGCACAAGTGTCTCTTCCTTGTCTTTGTCAATTGTAAGCTTATCAACCTCTTTGTTAAGATCTACAATATCTTCATCATCTTTTCTCATAAGATTGTTAGATTCATCAAAAACAACATGAACTGATTCTTCAACAACTAAGTACGTTTATTAAAAACACGATAAGCTTTGCTAGAAGTTGAATAGCCAAGAAATATACCTTCATCCGCTTTTGCATCGAACTTACCCAAATTGTCCTTGTTGTTGTTGAGCACAAAACATTTACATCCGAAAACATGAAAATAACCAATGTTGGGTTTTCTATCATTCCATAGCTCATAAGGGGTTTTCTTGAGAATAGGTCTAATCATGCAACGGTTCATAACATAACAACTTGTGCTAATTGCTTCAGCCCAGAAATAATCAGGCAAGTTGTTTTCACAAAGCAAGGTTCTAGCCATTTCTTCAAGAGTCCTATTCTTCCTCTCTACAACACCATTTTGTTGAGGAGTTCTAGGAGCGAGAAGTTATGGTTAATACCATTTTCTCCACAAAATTTTCAAAGGAGGAATTTTCAAATTCTTTACCATGATCACTCCTTATGCTAGAAATAGCAAAACCTTTTTCATTTTGGATTCTCTTGCTAAGTTTTTCAAAAGCATGAAAGGCTTCATCTTTATGAGCTAGGAATAGAACCCATGTGAATCTACTGAAATCATCAACAACAACAAAGCCATAACGTTTGCCACCCAAACTCAATGTTCGGGTTGGACCAAATAAGTCCATGTGTAGGAGTTGGAGTGGTCTAGAAGTGGACACAATATTTTGGTTTAAAAGATATTTTGGTTTGTTTGCCTTTTGACATGCTGCACAAATTTTATCCTTTTCAAAAGAAGGTTAGGCAAACCCGAAACAAGATTCTTTTTGGCAAGTTTAGAAATCAAGGTCCATGCTTGCATGAGCAAGCCTTCTATGCCACAACCAACTGTCTTTATCATTTAGAGCTGAAAAACATTTTATATTTTCTGAGGAGATGCTCTCTAAATGAACAATGTACACATTTTCAAATCTATGTCCAACAAACAAGACTTTCTTGCTTTCAATATTTTCAACAAGGCACATTGATGATTCAAAAATGACTCGGTTTCCCTTGTCACACAATTGACTAATGCTCAGGAGATTATGCTTTAGGCCTTTGACAAGAAGAACATTTTCAATTGTAGGATTAGGATACGTACCAATGCTTCCAAAGCCAAGTATTTTCCTTTTCCATTGTCACCAAATGTAACTGAGCCCTTATCCTTAAGACAAAAGGAGTTGAACCAACTTTTGTCTCCGGTCATGTGCTTGGAGCATCCACTATCAAGTACCCAATGTTCCTTGATGTCCTTGGACTCAAGCATTCCTGCAAAAAATCAGTTGTTGATCTTTGGTACCCAAACCTTTTTGGGTCCATTGGTATTAGATACAAATTCCTTTATCTTATCTTTTTGAATCCATACAAATTTGATCCATGAGTGATTTTTTCTAGTTGGACAAATGTGATATGTGTCCATTTACCACAAAAATTACACAATGAAATGATGTTGATGATTTAATAATTATATCAGAATATAACTTTTGATCATTGATCATAGCCAATTCCACTTTTGTTGAAACAACATTTTGTGAACCAAGAAGAATATCAAGGTTTCTTTTTCCTTGAGTAAATCTTGCAAGATCTTTGTAAGAGAGTCAACTTTCCTTTTTAATCATTTTTCAATTTCAAATATTTGACTCACTTGCAAATTTTCTCATTTTCTTTTGTGACTCTTGCAAGATTCTCTTCAAGAGAAACAACTTGGTATTTCAAAGTATCATTTTGTTGCAAAGTACATCAAGATTCTTTTTAATACAACAATACTTTGAAATATTCTTTTCAACTCAACATATTGTTCATCAAAAGCATCTTGTAATTCCTCAAAAGTAAAGAGTAAATTGAAGAGCTTTGTACCTCATCTTCGTTATCCTTTGCCATGAAGCAAAGGTTTGCAACTTCTTCATCGCTCTCACTATTACTTTCATCGGATTCTCCCCATGCAGCTAAGAATGCTTTCTTTTTATCTTTGAAATCCTTGGACTTCTTGTGTGTCTCAACATTGGGGCATTCCGACTTTATGTGACCCGGCTTCTTGCATCCGAAGCAATAATTTCATTCTTTTTGCTGCTATCCCTTTGTAATTTGTTTTTCTTGAAAATCTTTTATCCCCTTGTTTCTTGCGGAAGAACTTCTTGAATCTCTTGGTGAATAGAGCCATTTCCTCATCATCCTCAGAAGATTCATCTTCACTAGAGTATGTGGCCTTTAGAGCTATACCTCTTTTTCCTTTTCCTTCGTCTTCATCTCCCTTCACTTGATTCATCTCATGTGTCATGAGAGATCCCATGAGCTCGTCCAAGGAGAGCTTCGTTAAGTCCTTAGCTTCTTGAATTGCAGTGACCTTGGGTTCCCAAGCTTTAGGAAGACACCTGAGAATCTTTCTCACCATTTCATCGTTAGTGTACTCTTTACCAAGAGATTTAAGCCCATTTATAATATCAGTAAAACGAGTAAACATAGAAGAAATAGATTCATCAGATCTCATCTTAAAGAGCTCATAGCTATGAACAAGCATGCTAATCTTGCTTTCTTTTACCTGATTCGTACCTTCATGGGATACTTGAAGTTTATCCCAAATTTGTTTTGCAGTATCGCATCCAGAGATACGATTGAACTCATTTGAATCGAGAGACAATATAGAACATTCATAGCCTTAGAATTTAGGGACATGAGCTTAAGATCATTCTCATCAAAATCTTTCTCTTCCTTGAGCTTTCCATCGGCTCCTGGGAAATCGAGGACCTCTTGAAATGATTCTCCACAGATCATAATCAACGGCTTGGATGTAGATTCTCATCCTTGCCTTCCAATAGTTATAGGAGGTTCCATTAAAAAGGGAGGTCGATTTGTCGACTGCCCTTCAGCTAAGGAGGTGCTAACTAGGGTTGTCATTTATAAGGGCGTTTAACCTCAGCTCTGATACCAATTGTGAGTGCAAAAACAACCCAAGAGGGGGGTGAATTGGGTTTTATAAAAACTTTTGTCTCTTTTTACAAAAAACCCAAATATGCACAGACCCCTTTGTAAAAGAACAAGAGAGCAGATCTATATAATAATGAGTCTAATGAAGAATAAAAATAATAGATAATCATGCACAACAAATAGATAACGATAATAAATAGAGATAAGGATAGAGAGATGACACCGTGATTTTTAGGTGGTTCGGCCAACACTTGCCTACGTCCACCCCCAAGGCTATTGACTTCCTTGGGCTTTCTTCACTATCTTCCAAATAGTAAATACACCTTAGCTTTCTGGGTGCTAAGGAACCTTTACAAAGTGTTTTTCGAGCTTACACTTTAACTCACTCTCACAAATCCTCACAACCTAGAAGGATTTCTTCTACCCAACTAGTAGGACAAGTGTTTTCCCCAACACTACGTGTTTTTCAAGAATGGGTACAAAAGGAATCTTAGTAAAGGCTCTTTAAGCCGAATAAACAAGTATGAAGTACTGAGGTGTGCAAAGAGACAAGATTCTCAAAGAAAGCAAAAGTATTTGCAGGTGGGGGACAAGCTTTCTTGGTTGGTGGAGCTTCTTTCTTCTTCAAAGCTTTTTCTCTCTCTAGAATTTAGGACAAGAGTTAATAGCGCACACTTCAACTTTTTCTCTCTCAATCTTCTTCTATTTAAAGCTTCTAGGGCACAAAGGGTCTTCTTGTAAAGTTTGAGTGCCGTTGGAGGTCATTTGAAGACTTTTGGATGAGGTGGCGTTGCTTCTAGGATATCTGCAAAATCGCGCAATGTGTCGACACATTGATGGTATGTGCTGACACATTAAAATTTGACCTGAAAACATTTTCTCGGGTGTTAGTTCAATGTGTCGACACTTGAACACTTAGTCTGAAAAATTTGTTCTTTGACAGCAACTACAATTCAGCATATCTCAAAAACACCTACAATATAAAAATTGACCAATTAACTTGTGTAAAGATGTTCAAGTATGCTTAGAGATATTTTAGAATAGAGAAACCTTGATGCTTTAAAAAATATATCA
Source organism: Morella rubra (assembly GCA_003952965.2). Lineage (NCBI taxonomy): Eukaryota > Viridiplantae > Streptophyta > Magnoliopsida > Fagales > Myricaceae > Morella > Morella rubra. The sequence continues at coordinate 31,903,636 of CM025850.1, read as the reverse complement.
TTATCTTAAAAGAGATTTTCAATGTAAAATCTAAAAGTCTTAAAGGAGTTTGAAAACTTTGTTATCATCAAAATCAAAGTGGATTGTTTGTAAAAACACCCTTGGGCTAACAATTATTTTATATGTTATATAATAAATTATATTGTATAGTAATGTATTTGAAAAAATTTATTCTAGGGATCCAATTAATAAAATATGAAATTAGAGGGAGTTATGAAAATTGAAGTTGTTATATGATATAACTCAGTGACTATGTTGTTGTTTTTATATCACCATACATTATGTGATATTATATAGTATGTATGTATGTCATGTTTAATATTATGTGTATAGTATATTATTTGTGCACACTCATATGTATAGATTAAATATTTTATATACTATAGCTCTTGTTGTTATGTGAAATATAAGAGTATATAATATATATATGCATATATATATATATTGTATCATGACTACAATGTTATATAAGTGTACATATTAAGATTGAATATTTTTTCATTCATCTATGTGTATATATATATAGTACATATAAAGTATTTAGGTTAGCACATATGTTTATAATAAAAACATACAACAAATAGCATGCTCAACCTAAGTATTAGGTTAGCACATATATGTATATAACAAAAACATATTACTTACCGTTTATCCAAAAATCACATATATAACAAGTATATAATAAACAAATACTTAAAATAAATGGGTAGTTATAAGTATATGTATATTTATATGAGCAATACATATGGTTGGTCAGTTAGATAAGCAATACTTTTTTTTTCACAGATTCACCTAGACACAAATTCTCTTTCGCCCATTCTCTCTGCGTGCAGTTCCTTCTTCAACCTTCCCTGCCTCGGACTTCGAGCTGTGCTTGCCAAATTCGCCTTAGAAGCAAGAAGTTACCAAAAGAGCGGAACTGGGTGTTGGCATCATTACTAGGATTTGGATTTCTGTTTCTATTGGTGTTTCTTACATCAATCCTTCTTGAGAGATAGATTGGGCCCAATGTGGGTGAAAAGGCATTTTTACTTTTGCTTTCTCGTTTTATTTAGGTAAATTTAGATATTAGGGATGGGTATTTGCACAGTTTGGTACCAAAACTGTGAATTTGGTAACATAGGACATGTGCTTTGGAATAACTCTCATGATTTGTCTAGCATTTGTTTTCATCTACTTACAAGCATTAGGTATGCGTTGGAGGCAAATTAAACATATGTACATGTTTATGAGCTAGCTGTATGAGCAAGCATTGGATCATACGCACCCTTTTAGCAACGACATATATAGCAATTGTAGTTATAAATCTTGTAAATGGCGGATCCCATGTGGCTTGGTTGCTATTAAGGAAAATAAAAAATATATCAAAGATATCGTGAATCACTCCAAGTCAATCTGTTCAAATTCAAATTGGAACTTGTGCACTGACCATAAGGAAATTATTCCTTGCTGTTAGTTGGTGTTTTATTACTGTAAATGTATTTCCTTTTACTGAACACGTTCTCATATATTAATATACGAAGGCACTCGTACAATTTTGAGTAGCCACAATTATCAGAAATTATAATTTGTTTTATGGTATCAGAGCTTTCTTGACCAACGTCAACTTTCATGGCATCTTACGATTCCTTTTCACCCTCAACCATTTCCTCAAATGCTAATACTATCAGTTCAGCTCCTATGAGCGTTCAGAATCTGGTGACGATCAAACTCACCAAGGATAATTATTTGTTGTGGAAGGCTCAGGTTGTTCCCTATCTACATGGTCAGCAATTTTATGGCCACGTAGATGGAAGTATCTCTTCTCCTCCAGCATTGATTCAGAAGACATCATCAAGTACATCTTCTTCTACTCTCATTCCAAATCCAGCCTATCTCCAGTGGTTCCAACGTGATCAAGTCCTTCTTGGCATCCTAATGTCTTCTCTCTCAGAGAGTATTATAACTCACTTAGTGGGTTTAGCAACTTCTTATGAAGTATAGACTGCTCTTGAGCGCATGTTCTCAACACACTGTCGAGCCCGAATTATGCAGATTAAACTTCAACTTTCTACTATCAAGAAAGGCAATCTTTCTATTTCTGACTATTTTCAGAAAGTGAAATCTCAAGCAGACGCCTTAGCTACCGTGGGAGAGGCTCTTAAAGACACAAAAATTATGTCTTATCTATTGGCTGATTTGGACTCCTCTTATGACGCTATTATTACCTCCATATCCACTCAAGTGGATCCTATGTCACTTGAGGAAATTTTTGGGCATCTATTAGCCTACGAGCTCCGGCTTGAACAGCAAAACACCTCTGTGGAGGTTTCTATTGAATCTATCAACATGGCAACTCGAAATGATAACAACAACGGCCGTGGCAAGGGTTCTAACTCCCAACCTCGCCACTCTAATGGAAATTATAATCGGGGTAGTGGACGTGGCCGTGGGAGGAACTCCAACAACTCTGGCCAGCCTAGGCCTGTTTGTCAAGTATGTGGCAAGACCGGTCACATTGCTCTCGCTTGCTATCACAGGTTTGATCGTTCCTATCAAGCACAAATCCAGTCCGGTCAAATGGAAGCCTTTCTCGCCACTCCACCATCTCACCCCGATCAAAATTGGTACCTAGATTCTGGCTCCACCAATCACCTCACTCATGACTTTCAAAACTTGAATATTCATGCTGAGCCTTATACAGGCACTGATCATATCCAAGTGGGCGACGGCACAGGTTTGGAGATTGCTCATGTTGGCAAATCTCAGTTGAAATCCACAACTTCTACTTTTCTCTTGAATAATGTTTTACATGTTCCTGAGATTAAGAAGAATTTAGTTTCTATTCAACAATTCACTGGTGATAAAGATGTTTTTGTTGAGTTTCAATCTGATTACTTTTCTGTGAAGGACGAGCAAACGGGGAAGGAGCTTCAGCGAGGCAGGACTAAAGATGGCCTCTACCAATTTCCATCTCCATTCGAGCCTTCTTTCCAAACTTTGGCTTGACAACGGGCTCCACTGTCAATTTGGGACTCCAGGCTTGGTCATCCTGCCTACCATACAGTTCGACAGATTATTTCGAAATTTGGTCTTTCCGTTTCAAATAATATTGCTCCTGCTATGTGCGATGCATGTCAACAGGGCAAGAGCCATCGTCTTCCCTTTTCTATGTCCAATTCTTAGTCTAGTGGTCCTTTAGACTTAATTTTCCCCTATGTTTGGGGTTCCTCTCCTATAATGTCAACTCTTGGAAATAAATATTATGTCTCATTTGTGGATCATTTCAGCAAATATGTGTGGCTATTTCCTATTCCTGCCAAATCCGATGTCCTATCCATTTTTAAATCCTTTCAAGGTATGTTGAGAGTTTTTTTAATCGCAAGATTAAATCTGTCCAAACAGATTGGGGGGTGAATTTCAAAACTTGTATAAATATTTTATTACCATTGGCATTCAACATCGAATTTCCTGTCCTCATACGTCTCAATAAAATGGCACTGTTGAGCGGAAGTACCGCCATATTGCTGAAACTGGCCTTGCTTTCCTCTCTCATGCCTCTGTTCCTACTTCCTATTGGGATCATGCCTTCTAATTAGCCGTTTTTCAAATTAATCGCTTACCCACATCTCCCTTGGGTACCGTCTCTCTCTACGAAAAACTCTACAATCGCTTCCCTGATTTTTCTCATCTCCATGTTTTTGGTTGTGCTTGCTGGCCATATTTACGCCCCTTTAATTCACACAAATTTGATTTTCGATCCACTCAGTGTGTCTTCCTAGGATTCAGCCCACATCATCGCAGTTGTAAATGTCTTGATCCCACAAATGGAAGTGTTTTTATTTCATGACATGTTGTCTTCTCAGAAGAAATCTTCCCTTTTAAAAATCTTTCCTCAAATCTCTCTCCATCATCTCATCCAATCCCACCTCCCATAATTTGTGCCCCTCTATTCCTAATTTCTCTCCTTTCTTATCTCACTCCCCCTGCCACAATAACTCCTCCAATGCTCCATCGGCACTCCCTAGTCAACTACCCACTTTAGCATCTCCTATATTTTCGTGATCTCCCTCTTCACAAATCTCTCCTCCCTCATCAACTCTAGCTCCCTCTACGGATCAACCAAATTCTAATTCAAATCTCCTTCCTCCTTTAACTGTTCAGCCCCATAATTCGGCCTCTCCAAAAATCTCTCCTCCCTCATCAACGCCAACCCATATTTCGAATTTATCCCCTCCTCATCTAGCTGGCCAACTCATCATTTCCCAATCTGAAAATCCATGCAACGCGCCTCTTTCTAGTCTTGCTCCAGCTCAGCAACTTCCTCCCACTCATTCTCATCAGATGGTGACACGATCTCAACATAATATTGTTCAGCCAAAGAAACTTCCAGATGGTATGGTGCGCTATCCTTTTCCTAAGAGCTTTCTTGCCACTAATTCTTCTATTGTGGAGCCTACTTGTTTTTCAGAGGCGGTCAAGCATGCAGGTTGGAGAGATGCTATGGATTTAGAATTTAATTCTCTCATGAAAAATGGCACATGGACTCTAGTACCCTATGCTTCTCATATGAATGTACTGGGGAATAAATGGGTGTATCGGAGAAAGGAAAAATCAGATGGCACTACGGACCGACTTAAGGCTCGGCTAGTTTCCAAAGGCTATCATCAACAAGAAGGCCTTGATTATGAAGACACATTTAGTACAGTTGTTAAACCGACTACTATTCCCCTTTTCCTTAGCTATGCTGTATCTAATGGTTGGTCCATCCATCAAAGTGACGTACAAAATGCTTTCTTGCATGGGTACCTTATGGAGGAGGTCTATATGGCTCAACCTCAGGGATATATTCATCCTCAAATGCAGACACATGTGTGTAAATTACATTTATAAGGCATTATATGGCCTTAAACAAGCCCCACGCGCGTGGTATTCACAGCTTAGTGACAAGCTCCTTGTTCTTGGCTTTCACAATTGTCAAACCGACATCTCTTTATTCATTTATCATGCTTCACATATAACTCTCTTTGTTCTTGTGTATTTTGATGATATTATCATCACAGGTTCTACCACAAAGGCTATTGCTTGGCTGATTGAATCTCTTGGTTGTGAGTTTGCTGTCAAGAACTTGGGAACTTTGCACTATTTTCTTGGGGTGGAAGCAACTACTATTCCGGAAGGTCTCTTTTTATCTCAGCGACGTTACATTCTCAATCTTCTCACTCGCACGAACATGCTTGAAGCAAAACCTGTGACTTCTCCGATATCTTCCTCGAGCACTTTGTCTCTTGTTTATGGTGTTGCTTGTTCGAATCCCTCTCTTTATCGCAGTACTGTTGGCGCTCTCCTATACTTGTCTCTCAGCCGTCCTGACATTTCCTTCTCCGTAAATAAAGTATGTCAATTTATACATCATCCTACAGAGACTCATTGGACCGCGATTAAGGGCATTTTGCATTATCTCAAGAACACTCTGAAATTTGGCCTTCTACTTTGCCGTAGTCCCTCCTTTAAGCTCTCTGTCTATTCTGATGCGAATTGGGCTGACTGTTCTGATGATCGAAAATCTACCTGCGGTTACTATGTTTATTTTGGACCTAATCTTATTTCACGGAGTTCAAAGAAGCAACCCACTGTTGCTCGTTCTAGCACTAAAGCGGCATACAGAGCTATTGCCCATGCTACTGCAGAAGTCTTATGGTTGCAATCCTTCATCAAGGAACTTGGGATTTTTCTTCACAAAAGTCCTGTTCTTTATTGTGATAATATTGGTGCTACCTACTTGACCAGCAATCCCGTCTTTCACGCCCGAACCAAACATGTGGAGATCGATTATAAAGAATTCTCAACAGAACAATGCTAAAAATCTCTTCTCATTATCACTTCAATAGAGAATACGACAAATATTATATAGACGCTACAGGTTGTTAGGCGTCAGGAATCTTTATCCTAGAATCACGGTACATGGGACGCGTGTATTCAATAGCTGTCATCTACAACTATTCTAGAAGGGTAGAGTCACTTAATGACGATGCTATGCTAATGGGAGACAGGCGCAGAGCTGGAGGACTGGGCTTCATTATCCCCCTGCGAGCCAAGCTGTAAGGGACGCACAGAGAGGCTAGAACGTAATGTTGAAAAGCGAGAAACAGACAAAGGCTTCGTAAGAAGATCAGCAAGCTGATCTTTGCTGGACAAAAACGAGACAACCAGAGTCTTGGAAGAAACACGATCCCTCACAAAATGATAATCAACATCAACATGCTTAGTACGAGTATGCATGACAGGATTCGAGGTAAGGTAAGTAGCCCCTAAGTTGTCACACCACAACACTGGAGGAGAAGAGAGAGGAACACCGAGATCTCGTAACAGGGACTGAACCCAAAGAAGCTCACAAGTGGCGTTTGCAACAGCCTTATATTCAGCCTCAGTGCTTGAACGAGCAATAGTAGGCTGTTTACGGGAGCTCCAAGCGATCAGATGAGAGCCAAAAAATACACAGAGACCTCCAGTAGATCTGCGATCATCTGGGCAACCAGCCCAATCCGCATCAGAATAAGCAGATAAAATACAAGGAGAGGAGCGATCAAAGAATAATCCAAAATGAGCAGAAAACCGTAGATAGCGGAGTAGGCGTTTAACAGCCTGCCAATGAGGAACTCGGGGCGCATGCATATACTGACAGACCCTGTTCACAGCATAAGACAAATCCGGCCGAGTAAAGGAAAGGTACTGGAGGCTACCAACAACACTCCGGTACAATGTAGGATCTTCAAAAAGAGCCCCATCACGAGCTGAAAGCTGGCCAGTAGTGGCCATGGGGGTCTGAACAGGCTTAGCATGAGTCATGTTGGTCTTGCGTAATAAATCAGCAATGTATTTTTGCTGTGTGAGAAGAAGACCGGAAGAACAATGGTGTACCTCAACACCTAGAAAATAATGCAAGGGCCCAAGGTCCTTTAAGGGAAAATCAGACCGAAGAGTAGTGATTAATAAATCAACAGCAGCAACATCAGATCCGGTGATGACGATATCGTCGACGTAAACAAGAAAATAAATCTTGAGAGAAGAACGGATGTAGGTGAACAAACTACTGTCAGCCTTCGATGCATTAAAACCCAACTCAAGAAGCTTAGAACTCAACTTAGAAAACCAGGCCCTAGGCGCCTGTTTCAACCCATACAGAGACTTATGAAGCTTGCAGACGTAATGAGGAAAATCAGGATGAATAAAACCTGTAGGTTGGGCCATGTAGACATTCTCAGACAAATCACCATGTAAGAAAGCGTTTTGAACATCAAGTTGTCGAAGAACCCAACCAGATTGCACAGCCAAAGAAATGACAAGCCGAACAGTGGAAGGTTTAATCACTGGACTAAAAGTCTCCAAATAATCAAGACCAGGCTGCTGGTGATACCCCTTAGCCACCAATCGGGCCTTCCTACGTTCAACAGAGCCGTCAGAGTTATGTTTAGTCTTAAACACCCATTTGCAGCCTAAAACATTTTGAGAAGAGGAGGGTGGAACAAGATGCCACGTCTGAGTGGTCATAAGAGCCTGAAATTCTTCATCCATGGCCTTTCTCCAGACAGAATGCTTCAAAGCTTCAGTGACAGTCGCAGGGTCCAATGGCATAGTGACTGTCGACGAGTGAGCTCGAGGAGGGGGCCATGGCACAGTCCCATCAGTACGAATTTTAGGACAAATAATTTGATGATGAGAGCGAGTGGTACGAATAGGAGGAGAACTGGACTCTAACATAGGAGAAGAGGACAGATGAGACAAGAGAGGATCGACGGAACCAGAAGAAGGAGGGGTCATAATAGGAGGAGCAGATACGGAAGGGGAAGGCTGAGGAACAAATGGAGAAAAATCTGGAAGGCGAAGATTAAGAGGTAACACAGAGGAGGAAGGTGAAGACTGAGAGACAGAAGAGACACATGATTTATAAGGAAAAACGGTTTCATCAAAAACCACATTTCGTGAAATATAGACACGAGAAGTAGGTTGATGAAGACAGAGATAACCACGATGAAGAGGGCTGTACCCAATAAACAAACACGGTAAAGAACGAAAATCAAGTTTGTGAGAGCTATAGGGCCTAAGATGAGGATAACACAGGGTGCCAAAAACCCGAAGAAGCGTATAATCGGGGTGTTTGTTAAAAAGCAAAAAATACGGAAAGTTATGGCGAGTGACAGGACTAGGGAGTCTGTTTATAAGGTAAACGGCTGTTTGAAAAGCATCCGCCCAGAATAACTGGGGCAGGGAGGCAGAGATAGTAGCGCAAGGCCAGTTTCGACGATATGTCGATGCTTGCGTTCAACCGTTCCTTGCTGTTGATGCGTGTGAGGACAACTCAGGCGATGAGTGATGCCTTGGGAAATTAAATAAGTGTGTAACGAACGAAATTCACCCCCCCAATCCGTTTGAACAGAGGAGATGCGAAGAGCAAAGAAACGTTCAACAGATTGTTGGAAAGTGATAAATTGTTTATAAACATCTGACTTACACCGAAGAGGAAATAACCATGTATAACGAGAGAAAACATCAACGATAGAAAAATAAAAACGAAAGCCTTCACGAGATAACACTGGTGCGGGACCCCACACGTCCATGAAGAGAAGCTGAAGAGGACGAGTGACAGCAGAGGTTGAACGAGGAAATGGCAGAGTGTGAGATTTGGCCTGGCAGCAAGCAGAACAAAGGCCGGATGAAGCTGAAGAACCAGAAACAGGCAGCTGAAAACGGTGGAGAACTTGGCGGACTATCTTCAAGGAAGGATGTCCTAAGCGTAGGTGCCAATGAGAAACAGAAGTTTTCTCACCAACAGAGGCTTGAGGAGCAGCGGAAGAAGGTGCAGAAACATCGACAGAGGATGGGAAAACATAGAGCCCGTGCTTAGTAGGGCCGCGAAGAAGAAGCGTCCCGGTGCGACGATCCTTAACACAGAAAAAATCATCATGAAATTCAAAGAAAACAAGATTATCGGCACAAAACTGACGAACAGAGATTAAATTTTTAGTGAGAAGAGGAACATGTAAAAGATTATGGATAAGGAGATTGCCAGAAGGTGTGGAGAAGGAAGAGCACCAACAGAGGCTTGAGGAGCAGCGGAAGAGGACTGGGCTTCATTATCCCCCTGCGAGCCAAGCTGTAAGGGACGCACAGAGAGGCTAGAACGTAATGTTGAAAAGCGAGAAACAGACAAAGGCTTCGTAAGAAGATCAGCAAGCTGATCTTTGCTGGACAAAAACGAGACAACCAGAGTCTTGGAAGAAACACGATCCCTCACAAAATGATAATCAACATCAACATGCTTAGTACGAGTATGCATGACAGGATTCGAGGTAAGGTAAGTAGCCCCTAAGTTGTCACACCACAACACTGGAGGAGAAGAGAGAGGAACACCGAGATCTCGTAACAGGGACTGAACCCAAAGAAGCTCACAAGTGGCGTTTGCAACAGCCTTATATTCAGCCTCAGTGCTTGAACGAGCAATAGTAGGCTGTTTACGGGAGCTCCAAGCGATCAGATGAGAGCCAAAAAATACACAGAGACCTCCAGTAGATCTGCGATCATCTGGGCAACCAGCCCAATCCGCATCAGAATAAGCAGATAAAATACGAGGAGAGGAGCGATCGAAGAATAATCCAAAATGAGCAGAAAACCGTAGATAGCGGAGTAGGCGTTTAACAGCCTGCCAATGAGGAACTCGGGGCTCATGCATATACTGACAGACCCTGTTCACAGCATAAGACAAATCCGGCCGAGTAAAGGAAAGGTACTGGAGGCTACCAACAACACTCCGGTACAATGTAGGATCTTCAAAAAGAGCCCCATCACGAGCTGAAAGCTGGCCAGTAGTGGCCATGGGGGTCTGAACAGGCTTAGCATGAGTCATGTTGGTCTTGCGTAATAAATCAGCAATGTATTTTTGCTGTGTGAGAAGAAGACCGGAAGAACAATGGTGTACCTCAACACCTAGAAAATAATGCAAGGGCCCAAGGTCCTTTAAGGGAAAATCAGACCGAAGAGTAGTGATTAATAAATCAACAGCAGCAACATCAGATCCGGTGATGACGATATCGTCGACGTAAACAAGAAAATAAATCTTGAGAGAAGAACGGATGTAGGTGAACAAACTACTGTCAGCCTTCGATGCATTAAAACCCAACTCAAGAAGCTTAGAACTCAACTTAGAAAACCAGGCCCTAGGCGCCTGTTTCAACCCATACAGAGACTTATGAAGCTTGCAGACATAATGAGGAAAATCAGGATGAATAAAACCTGTAGGTTGGGCCATGTAGACATTCTCAGACAAATCACCATGTAAGAAGGCGTTTTGAACATCAAGTTGTCGAAGAACCCAACCAGATTGCACAGCCAAAGAAATGACAAGCCGAACAGTGGAAGGTTTAATCACTGGACTAAAAGTCTCCAAATAATCAAGACCAGGCTGCTGGTGATACCCCTTAGCCACCAATCGGGCCTTCCTACGTTCAACAGAGCCGTCAGAGTTATGTTTAGTCTTAAACACCCATTTGCAGCCTAAAACATTTTGAGAAGAGGAGGGTGGAACAAGATGCCACGTCTGAGTGGTCATAAGAGCCTGAAATTCTTCATCCATGGCCTTTCTCCAGACAGAATGCTTCAAAGCTTCAGTGACAGTCGCAGGGTCCAATGGCATAGTGACTGTCGACGAGTGAGCTCGAGGAGGGGGCCATGGCACAGTCCCATCAGTACGAATTTTAGGACAAATAATTTGATGATGAGAGCGAGTGGTACGAATAGGAGGAGAACTGGACTCTAACATAGGAGAAGAGGACAGATGAGACAAGAGAGGATCGACGGAACCAGAAGAAGGAGGGGTCATAATAGGAGGAGCAGATACGGAAGGGGAAGGCTGAGGAACAAATGGAGAAAAATCTGGAAGGCGAAGATTAAGAGGTAACACAGAGGAGGAAGGTGAAGACTGAGAGACAGAAGAGACACATGATTTATAAGGAAAAACGGTTTCATCAAAAACCACATTTCGTGAAATATAGACACGAGAAGTAGGTTGATGAAGACAGAGATAACCACGATGAAGAGGGCTGTACCCAATAAACAAACACGGTAAAGAACGAAAATCAAGTTTGTGAGAGTTATAGGGCCTAAGATGAGGATAACACAGGGTGCCAAAAACCCGAAGAAGCGTATAATCGGGGTGTTTGTTAAAAAGCAAAAAATACGGAAGTTATGGCGAGTGACAGGACTAGGGAGTCTGTTTATAAGGTAAACGGCCGTTTGAAAAGCATCCGCCCAGAATAACTGGGGCAGGGAGGCAGAGGATAGTAGCGCAAGGCCAGTTTCGACGATATGTCGATGCTTGCGTTCAACCGTTCCTTGCTGTTGATGCGTGTGAGGACAACTCAGGCGATGAGTGATGCCTTGGGAAATTAAATAAGTGTGTAACGAACGAAATTCACCCCCCCAATCCGTTTGAACAGAGGAGATGCGAAGAGCAAAGAAACGTTCAACAGATTGTTGGAAAGTGATAAATTGTTTATAAACATCTGACTTACACCGAAGAGGAAATAACCATGTATAACGAGAGAAAACATCAACGATAGAAAAATAAAAACGAAAGCCTTCACGAGATAACACTGGTGCGGGACCCCACACGTCCATGAAGAGAAGCTGAAGAGGACGAGTGACAGCAGAGGTTGAACGAGGAAATGGCAGAGTGTGAGATTTGGCCTGGCAGCAAGCAGAACAAAGGCCGGATGAAGCTGAAGAACCAGAAACAGGCAGCTGAAAACGGTGGAGAACTTGGCGGACTATCTTCAAGGAAGGATGTCCTAAGCGTAGGTGCCAATGAGAAACAGAAGTTTTCTCACCAACAGAGGCTTGAGGAGCAGCGGAAGAAGGTGCAGAAACATCGACAGAGGATGGGAAAACATAGAGCCCGTGCTTAGTAGGGCCGCGAAGAAGAAGCGTCCCGGTGCGACGATCCTTAACACAGAAAAAATCATCATGAAATTCAAAGAAAACAAGATTATCGGCACAAAACTGACGAACAGAGATTAAATTTTTAGTGAGAAGAGGAACATGTAAAAGATTATGGATAAGGAGATTGCCAGAAGGTGTGGAGAAGGAAGAGCCGCCTGTATGATGAATAGGTAAGGGTGTCCCATCGCCAACTCGAACCTGCTCCTCACCACCATACTCAATCGGATTGACAGACAGATTAGAAAAATCATGGGTCATGTGATTCGTAGCGGCCGAATCAGGGTACCAGCTAGAATCATGTCCAGAAGGGATAGAAGAGTAGTGTGTAGTAAAAGAGGCCGGAGGAGGGGCTTGAAAAGCCTGATTAAACCTGTTATAACAATGGAGTGCAGTATGACCAGGTTTAGAACAGACTTGACAGATCGGGCGATCATCAGGGAAGAAAGGAGGCTGAGAAGGAAACCGTCCACGGCCACGACCACGAAAACCTCGTTAAACCCACGGCCACGACCATTTCTTCCACAGGAGCAGATTGCTTCCCCACAGTATGGGCAGTAATCTCAGAGGAAACTGGTGTATGAGTAGCAGTTTGATGTAGAAGACGAGCCTCATAAGTCAAGAGATGACTAAATAATTCTTCAGACGAAGGGGGTTCAAATCGAGTAGTGACAGAGGTCACAAGAGAATCATATTCGGAACCCAGACCAGCCAAAAGATAAATATTAAACTCACTGGAGGATAAAGGACGTCCAGCTGCTGCCATAGTGTCTGCTAACAACTTGGTCTTTCGGAAAAAATCAGTCATGGAGTCAGACCCCTTTTTCAACGTGGCCAATTGAAAATGAAGCTGACCAAGACGAGCCTGGGTCGTCGAAGCAAATAAATTCTCCAAAGCTTGCCAGACAGCTTGTGAAGACATAAGACCAATAATTTGTGCAATCAACGGTTCAGATAAAGAAGAGATGAGTGCACTCAAGATTAGTTGGTCTTGCTGAACCCAGTGAGCATACGCTGGATTTGTATCAGAAGAACCTTCAAGAAAAATAGATGGAGGACGACAGCTGCCATCTATATAGCCGAAAAGTTGTTGACCCCGTAAATAGGGAACCATTTGAGCCTTCCACAAGAGATAATTCTCATGGGTTAGCTTGACAGTGACGAGATGAGGTAACGAGGTAATAGTGTTGAGAGGTGTGGAAAGTTGCAGAACTTCCTTGCGTGGAGGAGGAATATTTTCCTCTTCGTCACGCTCAGGTTCAGCCATGCGACGTGAGTCAGGATGGCTCTGATACCATAAAGAATTCTCAACAGAACAATGCTAAAAATCTCTTCTCATTATCACTTCAATAGAGAATACGACAAATATTATATAGACGCTACAGGTTGTTAGGCGTCAGGAATCTTTATCCTAGAATCACGGTACATGGGACGCGTGTATTCAATAGCTGTCATCTACAACTATTCTAGAAGGGTAGAGTCACTTAATGACATGCTATGCTAATGGGAGACAGGCGCAGAGCTGGAGGACTGGGCTTCATTAGATTATCACTTTGTTCATGAAAAGGTTCATCAACATGCCCTTGATGTTCGATTTTTGTCTACAAAAGACTAGATTGCTGATCTTCTTACCAAGTCGTTGGTTTCTACTTGTTTTTCCTTCTTGCGATCCAAGCTCAATGTGGTTGATTCACCCATCGGCTTGACGGGGGCTGTTAAGGAAAATAAAAAAAGATATCAAAGATACCATGAATCACTCCAAGTCAATCTGTTCAAATTCAAATTTGAACTTGTTCACTGATACGGAAATTATTCCTTGCCGTTAGTTGGTGTTTTATATTTTTTACTGTAAATGTATTTCCTTTTACTGAACACGTTCTCATATATTAATATAATACGAAGGCACTCGTACAATTTTAAGTAGCCACAATTATCAGAAATTATAATTTGTTTTAGATGATGAAAGTTAACTCTTTAGAATTTGACAATTTTAATCACCACTGATTTCAAACTTTTACTCAAAGATTCTATGACAATGAAGTGCATGGTTATAGACTTTTTTCAACTGCTTAGGAAAAAAATTATCTTCAGCGCCTAGTTTACTAATTTCATATATATTGGCATCTAGCTGCAGGTCAGGGCCACTGCCCCACTATGCCACTTTCTCAGGTTAGTGGTATTTTGATTCTCGAATATGATTCAATTTCTATTATTATTGTTTGTTGGTTTCTATTGAAGGTTAGAGGTCAGTGCTTACCATTGGATTATGGCTGTTTGTGGTTTTTGTTTAAAGGCGGAGGGTAGGGCTAACCATTATCTGTTGTTGGTTATGTGATTTTTGTTGGAATGCAAAGTTGAGATCTAACTGTTGTTTTATGTTCATTATGTGTTTTTGTTGGAGATTAGAGGACAAAGTTTGTGTTGTTTATTAATGTTTGTTTGTTTATCTATAATTTTATTTAACTTTCGAGATCACTTCCTGGTAGATATCTCCATGCTGACGTTGGATGTCCAATCTAAGGTTTTACGAAGTAGTCCTCATTGCTAATGGATCTCTAACTTGAATAGTTATTGTTAATGTTTGTTGTTTATTTATATTTTTATTTAACTTTTGAGATCACTTCCTAGTGAAAGATATTTCAGTATCACAAGCATCGCAAGTATACTACGTATCTGATGAAAGACATCCAAATTGAGAAGTATTTGTCAAGACCAAACCAAGAGATGTGTTTGATGTTGGTGATGGTGAGATGATGACGAGTGGATGGCTATTGTGAAAATGAGCCTTACAATTTCAACATCGAGAATTTTTCTGAGAATGTACATGATAATTTGATGTGGTTTAGAAATAATATAGAAGGAACCACACTAGATATACTTGGGGACGTACCTATGGATGGACATGAATAACATAATTTCTCGTTTGAAATGTAATATTCATGGTAATTTAGCGATCTTTCCTCACCAAATTAAGCTTATGAAAAATTGAATTTCAACTATAAGCATTTTAGAATTCGATTATAAGTGCATAATTGCTCGTTTGGAATGAAAATGGCCCTATCAAAATGTTGAAAAACATCTCTAGCATTAATGGTGTTGATACATAGCCAATATGGTGTCGACATACTACACTGACACCCAAGAGCTACCAGTGGTGTCGACACATTGCATTGGCACCAAAGAGATGATTTGAAGGTGTCGACGCATGTGAAGATAGTGTCAACGCATGTCACAGACACCCGAGAACCAAGTTCTAGACTTGAAAATGGTGTCGACACATGGGAACTAATGTGTTGCACATGTTGCCAATTTGCAAAATCTTTCAAAACGACGTCAGCTCCTATTTGAGTCATTATTACACCTAGGGCATCTCTCCAACGGTACAATAAAACCATTGAAGACCACTCAAGACAAAAGGCCTATAAAATAGATCGTGATGGAGAGAGAAAAGTAACTTGCATCATCATTTTTGACCTAGCCTACAAAGAGAAAGAAAGAGCTTGAAGAAGAAAGTTTTTCACAGATCCCAAGAAAGCTACAGCTGCCACCTGCCATTACTTCAACTTTTATTCTTTGATCTTGTCTTCTTGCTCATTATTGTGCCTTGAATTTGCACATCAAGTTTTAAAAGTTATTCTTTATTATCTCTTTCATCAATTATTTGAAAAACATTAAGTGTGGGATACACTTGGACCTACCTGTGAGATAGAAGAAATCTTTAGTGAATGTGAGATTTGTTGTAAGAGTTGAAGCGTGAGTCAGGAAAATGCTTGTAAGAGTTAGTTAGCACCCGGAAGCTAAGGTGTGATTACTGTTGGATTATAGGGGAGAAAGCCTAAGGAATACAATAGCCTTGGGGGTAGACGCAAACAAATCTCGGGCAGAACCGCCTAAAAATATCAATGGTCTCTCTATCCTTTTCACTCTCCATTGTTTATTGTGGTGTGTTTTAATATCTGAAAGATTTTCTTTGAGTTATTCTTTGAAAAAGTTTTAATTTTAATTAAAATCTAATTCACCCCCTCTTCGGTTGTCACCTAAACTCACAAACTTCATTACTATAATTCTTATTGGAATAAATTTCTGATACCCAATTTATTTAAAACTTTATAACATATCCTGATGTTTGGGCCACGCTTTAGTGGATATGTAAATAATAGCTTACATTATCAACCCAATGATTCCTTGGAAGGAGATGCATTTCGTTCACCGAGAAGATTCCCTTCTACTTCAGGAACTGTTTCCTTAGACCGGGTATATGGACGTTTACGATATAATCCTTCCAATCAATGCTCCTCACGTCAAATCCAAACATCCTCTGTTCTTCCGCAGACATGCTTTTCTTCAATGTTTGGGTATTGCTGTTATCAAATCTGCATGATAAGATGCATGATTTAGTATCTTTCTAGGTAACAGCTCTTTCTTGACTAATTAATAGAAGGTAAGTGGAAGCAATACCATCCCAGCTTTGGTTAATATTTATGTATTTATGAGCAAAATCATGTCTCATGAAGTTACATATTATAATAAACCAAACGAAAGACAAAAAATCTATCTGTAAACAAGAAACCGGAAGTACCGGTGGTCCGGTGCTTTAGTTATGAACTATGAAGTGAAACTCATAAGCTCAGTAAAAATATGAAAAAATTATTTGCTACAGAGAACTAATTCCGCTGTGAAAAATGCAGCTACTTACTATCTTGATATGCTATATCAGTTCTAAGGCTAAAAACTGCCCACATACTTTTGCAAAATAAAATATGGAGAGCAGTGTATAGTGCTGGAACAAAGCTGGGAAAAAATCAGATTGGAAAAAACTATTCCAGCCCCTCCTCTATCTTCTCTCGTCTCTGCAGAAAGTTGAGTTCTGCCATTTGTATTTTCAACTGATTCGTCTGCCCCCCCGCGCGGTGCCGCAGCAGAGGAAGAAATGATTGTTTTTCCGTAAGCAGAGGCTGAAACAACTGTGAACATCTCTTACTGGTATTACCCAACAGGTTATTTAATCTCACCTTGCAGCATAGAAGCAGTACGGTTCATATAAATCGATCAGGTGGTTTGCCTTCTCGATCGCTTTGTTGCGAATCCTTTCAATTTGCAGGTGCAGCTTCTCATTCCCGGCAGTAGCTGTAGTGAAGCCAGTTCGTCGACGGACATCTTCCGAGAGGTGAGCCCGGAATTCTTCCTTGGAGGTAAAGAGCTTCATGGTTGGTATTCGGAATGGCCTACCCTTGGCGTCAATCAAGGGGTACGAGATGTAGTGTTCGTGAAAAAATGTCACAAGATCTTGTAGAACTAATGGGTTAGCTATTGAAGAGGCAACATGATAAATATTAACGTCTCCTTTCCCAGCCGTCCCATGCCTAGCTATGGCTGCCAACGTAGCATTGACGACCATGTCAGCTGGTATCCGCAATTAGCCATGATGTAACTAAGAGGAGCAGCGCTTCAACATTCAATGACTATAGTTGTGTTGAAAAAACTAGGCATATAAATTATTATCATGTTCTTTTGTTTAGGCAAATGATGGTATAAATCATATTCTAGACAAAAGAGCACAGTACACAATATAATAGGAAGTTTTGAACTATATTAGAAAGAATGCCATGACTTTTCTTTCTAGAATCTTGCGTCTTTTATGTTTCCTTTTTGGAATATATACTATTACTTTCCAAATCAAGGATCCCATTTGAATCTGCTAGAAAACACGTGAGTTCTCCTTTCCCATAGGATAGAATAATTGGATCCATCATTCTGAGGTAAAAAGGAACTCAGACGGTTACCCTTAATCTTAGTCAAGCAAACTGCATTGAACAGTTCATACAAGTTGAATAAAGGTACCTGGCTTTTCCTTCTATCCATCCTGGAAATGGCTCTTTATAAGCGCTCTCAATGATAGATGGTCGAATTATGACAACTGGTATGTCTCCTTTAGTTTCTTCAATGAGCATTTCTCCCATAGCCTTAGTGAAGACGTAAGTATCTTGCCATCCATAATTTCGTGCCCTGATAAATTGGAGCACTGTACGTGATCTCTCTTTTATAGAGTTTATAGGCACTTTTTAAAATCAAAACGGTCCAAAGAACATTAAAACGATTTACTTACCAAGAACTGTATAGAGTTGCACATATTGTAACAGTACTCTGTTTATCAATATGAATAGCAGAGTTCGAAAGAAAATCACACAAAGCATATGTTCACCTTTCTAAGCCCAATTCTCTCATCTTGATCTGAGTCGATATTTCATCTTTCAAAGCTTCTTTGGCATCCAAAGCCAACTTCATTTCACCTTTGATGTCCAAAATTGGGGAGGAGCTTGGGGCGTTTTCATGGCCTAAATTCTCTGTTGCTGTGTGCATGCTCGTATTGAAAGTGGCTTTTCCATTGATCTTCCTTTTCTTATCCCATTAACGTAAGCTGATCATGAGCCAAAAAGAATGAATCTCTTACTGGTCTAAAAACGGCAACGGTGAAGTCTTATGATCTTGTAATATTCCATATTAATTTACTTAAACGAAATAAAAAATATCAAATACGTAATGTATACTTACTTGCACTTTGAGAAGACAAGAAAAGGAGAAAAATCTTCTAAGCTGAAAACGTAAATGTTTCGAAACGGAACTGAAGATCGTAAGCTCGCTATATATAAATCCTTATCCAAATTTGTGGCTCCAACGCCTTTTGGTTTCAGGCTTCATTCAATTTTTGGATTAAATATCTATTTTGTCTCTAGGTTTTGACCTATTTTAACAAATCTGTTCTTCAATTTTTAAATTGATCATAGAGATATTTGAATTTATAAAGAAGTCATTCTTTTAAAATTTCATTTTCAAAGTAATGATTCACACGTTAGTTCCAATCATAAATTTTTTTAAATTTTTGTTTTTTAAAATAATTAAAATAATTTTGTTTTGTTTTATTTTTTGGTACATAGTACTTGTAGATCCTTTCGGTCTTTTTAGATCTTTTTTCCCTAAGCAGTACGTACCTGTTGATACATGCACGAAGAGATCAAGTTTTTTGCACTTCTTCGCAAAGCCCAAAAGATGAGAAGGTCCTCTTGTATTTATATAAATAGCGACGTCGTCCCTATTTGCCCAAGTAAGCATAATTGTCAGCAGTATCATAATTGTGCAAACAAAAGGACTTGCAATGGAACCGGATATATAACCTTTCTCGGAAATCTGTAGTGGCTGCAGAATTTACAACTACGTTGACTTCGTTTCTAATCTCCTGAGCCACATCTGCATCTATGGCGAGATCAGGATCACGGACATTACCAACTCCAGGAACCAGCTTGCTCAATATATAGTCTTGGTAGGCTTCTCCATGAATTTGTTGCAGAGAGTTGAATAGCTCCGTATTTATGAGCTGAAAAGAAAGTACCGTTTATAATTAAAGCTGGTAAGAGAAAAAAAAAGAACCATATAATATTAAAGTACAATGTATTTAAGTACATACTTCGCTTTTCAATCTTTCCATTGCAGCTTCCTCGCTCTTGGCCTTGATCAAGAGAAATATCTTACCCACATCTGGCACTTCCCGCACAATCTTCTCAACAATCGCTAACAAACATATAACCATGAATATATCGATGGTCAAAATATATAGAAACTTAATTATAAAACGTACGTATAGGGCTCATGAATTAATTAGGATCAGAATATATATATTAGAAAACTTAACGAGCTCTATACCTTTTTAGTTTTATATTTTTATCATGTTTAGATTAATTCAATTTTGTTCTTTCTATTTGAAACATAAATTAAATGATTAAATATTCCGTCTATTAGACCTACCTATCAAGAGGGAGTCCAACTGCCAGGTGAGGAAGAGTACTAAAAATATAGATTAAATAATAAAAAATTTCTCTTGCTATCCATGCATTTTTTTGATGATGTATGCTAGTTTAGCGATCTTTCCTCGACAGATGCTTCATGAAAAATTGAATTTCAACTATAAGTATTCTAGACTTCGAAAGAAGATCTTACGAAAATTTGTGACGTACGTACCTTTGGCTAAGAACCCAGTCGCACCTGTAATTAGTAAATTTTTCCCTCTGAAAAAATTTAACACTCCAATTCCTTCATTCATCTGCGCTAAGGTGGAGCTGGCCGTTGACCCAGTGCCATTAGGAATGACTACGTCCTTTACAGTACTATCACCCTGGATCCTCCCCTCATCGAATAAATGCAAACTTCCTGCATTTACTGGAGCTACAGTACTGTGTTTGCTTCTATTGAATCCACATCTTTCCGGAGAGATAGGAAAAGTTCTATAGCAGGACTTTGTTGCATTCCCACTTCCCTTGTTAAACTCTCTGCTATTCCCCCTGTGCAGCACCGAGTAACGGTCACGGGAATGGGACACTCTCGCTACTTTTGTTGGTGCAAAAGAGAACGAGTTCAGGCATAAAGCTTCCATGAGTATACGTAGCTAGATAGTTAAGAAAATAGGATAAAAGCGACAGCAAATGAACACAATCTTTTGCTACCAGCTTTCCTTGTTCTGTTCCGGCCGGCCTTTTACCTTCTTTTTTTCAAAGAAATATTTGGTAAGAGTTTTGTTTCTTTTTTCCCTGCTTACTGAATTATTTCCTAAAAGCAAGAAAGAGAGACAAGTAAGACAAATCAAGCCTGAAAAAATTTAAGAGCGTGTTGGGTTTTATGGTGGTCGAGATGGATTGGAGGCTGGGTTTAAATAGGTGAAATTGCCAACAGGAAGAAGCAGCAGGCACTGTTTTGTAGGAGCAAGTACTACTGCTGGATAACTAAAATTTAATTAAGATCTACTACCATTATGCCTTTAAATGGGTTTTGGTTGAGAGTTTGACCAACTAATCCAACAAACCTGATCATCATGTCATCCACAAAATTGGTCTCAACATAAAGTTCCATTTCAACTGTATAAGTTGAAGCCTCGTTTGGTCATTAATTTGGTTTCTGTCTTTTCTTCCGTTATGGGGTTAGATCTACATACAGATGATGTCAAAATTGATCTGACTCAACAATTGTGTAATGGGTGACTCCAAAGCCTCCTTTTCTGGTATATTGGATCTGCGATAGAGGACAGAGTTAACAAAGCTTACCCGTGGGTGATACCGAGGTTAACAGGGAAAAGGCACAAGACACCTTGTGAGCACTTTCGAGCTGGTCGGAATGCTTCAAGAAAATGGTAATCTCGAGAATAAAATGACAGCCCGGGAATAATAGACACATTGAGATAGTAATGGGGACCTCGAGATATTTGTTGGAAGGTCGGGAATCACACTCTAACTCACACACTCGATAGATAAGCTCACCAACCCAAGTAGAACACAAAGGGATATAGAAATCACCACCCAATGTAATCCAATGCGGGATACAAAGCAAGAACTCACCACCTATCGAATCCATTGAAGGATAAGAGTTTGGAGAAAAAATCATCTTTCAAAGAAGTCTAAAGCTCAAGTTGTATGAATACCCAAATCTATATTTTTCCATTACTAGAGAAGGCTTTAAATAGTAAGCTTGGAACAACCCCAAACCCCCAAGCATGAGTAAATGAAAAATACAACTTCCAAAATATTAATTGAGACTTTGGCAACATAACAGACTCTTAGGGAAGTGAAAATACATATTGAAAATCCAAATTAAGAGCAACCTAAAAATAGCAAAATTGTTCAAAATTTGCTAGACCTCGTAACTACCTCCCAAGCTGACCACCTTGCATAATTTTACCATAAGTTCCTCTTGAAAACTCCAAATCATACATCATTTGATGCGTTGGAAAATAGACTTGTAGAGCTTTCCAGCAAGCCATACTTCAAACCTAGACTCTTATTAAATCATTCCAGACATTAATTTCAATCACGACCCTCGGTGCTGACCACACCTGTGTCTGTGGAGTGAGCCTTCGATGCTTCGGTTAGAATTTGGAGAGGGAATATAATTTCGCATTAGTTTTCTCAATGTGACTATAGAGGATGTACCAGAGTGCTTTTATAGGAGTGCCGCTCTACACAATGCATGGGAGGAAACAATAGTTGCGAAGAGGACGTGCAATTTTGATCCTTTCAACAAGCCCACCTTTATGGGCTGAACAAGATGGCTTAGACACCAAAACTAAGTGAACCAAATCTAGAGAGGGTGAATAGGTTATTTAAAATTTTCAGCACAACTACACATTTAATCAAATTATCACCCCTACAACTTCCTTACTTACCATTAATTGATCTATGTGGTGTATAAACTTTTAAATATTTTAACTTAACAAAATAAAAAGTAAGTCTCAAAATATCCGTTAAACTTTTTGAAATCCTCATTATGCAAAGAAAAACATAATTCAAAATTTCAAATTAGATGACTTCCAACTTTAAAATTCAAAAAAGACTATTGGCTTCTAATTTTAAAATTGAAAAAAAAAAGACTATTAGACTTCCAATTTTAGCAGTTTCTTAATTTTTACTTTATCCCTATTCTATTTCCCAACAACTTTATCTTTATACTTAAATTACCCTTCTTTTTATAGCTCACTTCTCAATTGATATCCTACTTTCACTCTTCTCTTCACCATTTTTCCTTATTTTTCTACTAACGTCATATCCTTCCTTCTTTCTAGCTAACTTTCAAGTGTTGATTCAATTTCAAAATCTCAAAGCCTGTAGCCCTCTTCTTCCTCACAGGTGCTATTATTCTAACCTTTCAACTTTTAAATTAGTTTTATACTTTTATTTTATATCTGTTGTAGTATCACTTTTTTATCTAGAGAAAATTGAGAATTTGAGATTAAGTTGAATATGTATAATTTTATTTTAAATTTTTGTTTGTGTTGATTGTAGTTATCATTTTTTAATTTAGGATAATTTTGAGATATCTAATATGTCTAATAGAAAATAGGAATCAGGATATGAAAAGCTAAAAAAAGCAAAAAATTTAAAAGAAGTATTTTTAAAACTAAAACTAATAAAATCATATTTAAGATCTACTATGACGCAAGAAAGATTAAATGGATTAGCTATATTATCAATATAAAATGATCTATTGACAAATCTTGAATACAAAACTTTGATAAGTAATTTTGCATCTCAAAAAGCAGGAAGAATAATTTTAATTAAAATTTATTGATATTTTATATTTTAATATAATAATTTACAATTTATTATAAAAGGTCTTTTTTTATAGTTTCGCCTAAGGCCCCATTTATATTAGAGACGGCCCTAAATAAAATATCTACAAATATGTAATCGTCATTAAAAGTAAATAAAATGCATAATCAATAAGTACTGACAAAGTAGTGAAAATACATAAATCTACCCAAATTTTCGTTTGGGTGTCGAATGAGATTGCAACTGTCTGATCTGCTCCATCAGCTGCTCACCATCTATTAGTTGCATCCTCCGTTCTTGTTGTTCCACTAGGTTCCTTTGCTGCTCCTGCATCATCTTCTGATGCTCTTCGTCTTTTTTCTGTTGCTGCTCCGCCATCATCTGCATCAGCTCTTCGTCTTTCTTCCATTGCTGCTCCTCTATCATCTGTAGATGCTCTCACATCGTTTGCTCCATATCTGACGCTTGACCAGAAGTGCTTCATATTCCATCTGTCTAGCCCTCATCTCCTCAATCTCTAATCTGGCCTCCTCCAATCTCCGGGACAAATCAACGGACGATGCTGATGAAGATGATCCAACAGACCGTACTGAACGGCCTAAACCTCGCACGTAACCCGCTTTCGTCCCCAACACCTCAGCAAAAATCTCCACTTCGTGTATGACTTTCCCTCTGACTCGTATTGCAACTGCAACGCCTCCATTTTTTCCTACAAAATTAGAAAAGAAGATAAAATTAGCATATATGAAACATAAACGATACGAATGCATCATTAAATCTAACATTACAACTTACAAATTTTTTCCGTGCATCTTCTGATGTCCACATGCCATCCTTATTAGTATGTTTTTTATAAGCAACGCAGGACTAATCTCATCAGATTCTGGATTTTTCTGTACACCAAAAGAAATATAGAACGTGCATATTAAAATACCTAAGTCATTTATTTAAATAATAAATAATAAAAATTAAATTTATTACTTACTAACAACGCTCTCGCGCATTGGAAAGACCTCGCTCCAGATGTGTGTACAATCTTCAGCTTAGCTCTATTCTCCTTGTTGATTGCACTCCTCCTCTGCATTGTACATTTACAGTTGTTACCACAATTAATAATAAAATAAAATAAATGTTCAGGACGGAATAAAAATTTTAACCTGAAATTCCTCGCTCCAATAAATCACAAACACGAGTCCATTCTTCCTTGTTCATATCGGGATACGGGTGCTCTAACGCCTCTTCTTTGGAATTGAACACCGAGTAATGCTGGAACATTCTATTTTTGTGCGTCCTGTATGCTGTGTTCATCGTAGACGTCACAGTGATGCGATCCTCGTTCGGTCATAATCTAGTTGGAAGTCATCCTTAACATATATAACAGTTAGTACGTATAAAAGTTTCAACAATTAAAATTTAATAAATTATACTTACCAACACTCGGTTCATCACGTATGATTTAACCTCGTCGGGGACCTCCTTCCACTTACTCGTCTCAAATGGGACATGTTGTCGAACGAGCGCACCAATATGACTCGAGAGCATTGAGGACGCCTTGTCATCGCCACCCTTACGTCCATCAGGGATATGGACAGTCAGCTTTCCTCCAGTGCGAGCCTTGAGTAATGCAATCCCGCGTACTACCTCGAACGTGTTTGATTCCGGATGTCGCTACAAATGAAGAACAATAAATTTAAAATTCAGTTAAGCATAGAAATTTAAAAGTCATAATATTTAATCAAGATTGACGGGGTAAGATACTTACACGCACAACTACTTTGGGTGCCTACTGGACTGGCTGTGGTAGGGACGGTAATTCGTTCCTATCCCTAAGTGAAGGACCCGACACTGCTAGTGTACCGAGACTACTCTCAGCTCGAACTGATGAATCGCACCGAAGACGTTTCCTTCCCGCTGGCATGACGTCGTCCTGTGACCAAATAAATCAATATTAGAGAAAAAAAAAACACAATGAATTATGTTACTAAAATTAATATAAAATCGAAACGCAAAGTAAATTGAAACGATAAAGTTACTTTAGTCCTCGGAGTCATATTCTTCAGAATCACTACAATCTTCACTGAACGATGAGGAATCATCGCTTCCTTCTATTTCACGCTATTGTGGACACTCTCATCGGTTACCGGCACATAAGCCTCGATGTCATTTCTAGTCAACGGGATCATATCAAATGAGCTAAAGTCCACAAAAAGCTCAATAGACTCATTCTCCTGGTATGCTTCACGGTTCGACGGTCCTTCTCCATCTTCACTAGCTTCCTCCTCAATAGGTGGAATATCATACGTGTTTCTAGGGTAATCTTTTGAACAATCTTCCAGTGACCGCCCAACTTCATATCATCGATATAAAATACTTGATTCCCCTGAGAAGCTAGCACAAACGGGTCGTCTTTGTACCACTTTCGGGATATGTTAATACTAACAAACCGACCACTTTTATCAAGACCTAAGTTTTGAGTACTCAAGTCAAACCAGTCACATTTGAGTAAATAAACTAAATTCCCCCGCAAATAACGCAACGCGTAAATATCCACGACCTGGCCGTAAAAATCAACATCTTCCCCATATGGTCCCCCGGAACAACCACACCACTATTCTGAGTGTTACGAAATGTTCACGAAAGACCGTGTGAAACCTAACTCCATTCACTACACACCCAGAATAACAAAGTGCCCGTGATCCGGACCAAATGCTAATGCATACAAATCATCGACACCGAGCCTAGATTTTTATTGCGCATAGTTTGAATCTAAAATAATAAACACGTGTTAATTTGATCTAAAAAAAATAATCAATTAAAATTAAACATATAATAGAGATAAAATTAAATAAATACCCGATTTCTAAACCATAACGGAAATCCTTTTCGTGCCTCCTATCAACATTTATTGGTGATTGCCTCCTCATCTCTTCCAAGTGCTCGCTATAAAGAAATAAGATATTTTATAATAAATTAAAATATAATGAACTGATAAGTGTTTAAATGAGCAAATATTCTTATAAGCGCTTACTCTATATGTTGGTTGATTTCTGAACAGTTGTTGAGTACGTACCACTGCACTTTTGTAAATTCCTTTCTATTCAAATCTTGACCCTTACCAGCTCCCAGCGGTGAACACTTTGAGTAAACACAGAAAAATGACAACTTCGATCATCCATGTCGCATAATTTGACTTTTCTATTAAATCTCGTCTCAACCGTACCAAGATACATTGAGCAAAATGTTAGACATTCATTTAACACATAATTCTCTGCTATGGAGCCCTCACACCGTGCTCTATTCTTAACAAATGCTTCATCTTCCCATATACCTCTCCATTGGATACATCCACCGAAATTGAACTGGACCCCCAAGTTTCACCTCCCGAGGTAAATGAACAGCTAAATGAACCATAATAGTAAAAAATGATGGAGGGAATAAATGTTCCAACTTGCAAAGAATCATTCTGATGTCCTTCTCTAACTGTCGACAACGTCTAAACGTATTGTTCTTGAGCACAAGTCTCTGAAGAATAAGCTCAACTCAGTCAATGCTGTACATACTTCGTTTCCTAACAACCCGTGTATCATTGCCGGTAACAGTCGCTGCAACAAGACGTGTGAGTCGTGACTCTTCATACCCATTATCTTCCCTTTATATTTCACGCACGGGATATGTTAGAGGCGTATCCATCCAGAAACTTAACACCCTTCAGCCATTCACAACACTTCTTACGTTCATCCTTTGTTAAAGTAAATAATGCTTGAGGCATCACCTCCTGCTGACCCGAACCTGCAAATGCAAATCTTTTTTAATGCCCATTAATGTCAAGTCTCTCCGAGCACTAGCATTGTCCTTCGTCTTACCATCGACGTTCATCAAAGTTCCCAACACATTGTCACAAATATTCTTCTCTATGTGCATGACGTCCAAATTATGTCGAAGTTTCAAATCTAACCAGTACGGCAACTCAAAGAATATGTTGCGCTTTGTCCAACTTAACTCATTCTCAGCCCGTTTTCTCTTCTTCTGAGTCTTCCCAAACGAACATAATGGTACCGATTCAAGTTGTTGAAGTATCTCCTCTCCAGTGACTTCTTCAAGTGCTACTCTAAACTCTTTTTTCCAATCAAATATGTCGACATCATGCCTCCACCCATGCATCGCGGGCAAATACTGGCGATGTCCCAAAAAATAATGTTTACCCTTATGTTTCAACCAAAACGACATTATGTTCGCATTGCAATTAGGGCATGCTAACCGTCCTTTCGTACTCCAACCCGAGAGATTACCATAAGCCAAAAAATCATTTATTGTCCAAAGCAAAGCAGCATGTAACTTGAATGGACTTGACACAGCTACGTCGTACGTCTACACTCCATTTTCCCACAAGTCCTTCAACTCATCTATCAATGGCTGCAAGTAGACATGATATCATTCCCGGGACTTCTTGGACCCGGAATAAGCAACGACAGCATGAAACTTGAATCTTTCATACATTTCCATGGCGCCAAATTGTATGGAATTAGTACCACTGGCCATATACTATATGATAAGCTCATGTTGCCAAACGGATTGAACCCATCAGATGCCAAACCCAACCGGACATGCCGAGATTCCTGACCAAACCATTCATACTTCTTATCGAGGTCTTTCCATACTCTAGAGTCTGCAGAATGTCTCATCACCCCATCACCCCATCTTCAATCACACGCTTTTCTTGGTGCCATTGCATATTCGTTGGCGTTTGCCTTGACAGAAATAATCTCTACAACCTCGGTTTCAAGGGAAAATGTCGCAGCACTTTTTGAGGAACCTTTGATTGGGTATTCTAACTATACTTCCACCTTGATATCCCACACACCGAATACTCTCATAACTCACTGTACTCTTTCCAAAACAATACATAGTCATTTAAGCACGCATGTATGTTATCGTAGCTAAAGCCTAAATTCTTTCTTAACTTTTTTGCCTCATAATAAGATTTAGGAAGTGTCTCCCCCTCCGGCAGCGCATCTTTTATTAAGCCCAACACATCTTCAAATGCCTTTACAGTCAAATTATTCTCCGACTTCACATGAAGTAACCTGACAA
Organism: Morella rubra; assembly: GCA_003952965.2. NCBI lineage: Eukaryota > Viridiplantae > Streptophyta > Magnoliopsida > Fagales > Myricaceae > Morella > Morella rubra. The sequence continues at coordinate 31,875,488 of CM025850.1, read as the reverse complement.
CAAAAGAAAACTTCGAGTACTTCTTACACCCGAGATACAACTCTCGCTCAGAATCTGCCCATAACTTGGTATACTCGGAAAATCCCGACCGACTGTTTTAGGACCTAGCATATTTTCACCAGCATTCTTATCAACCCCTCCTCCCGCCTCAAAATCTTCTAACATGTCTCTCATATCATCATTTATGTTTCCTTTAGAGTCTTCACTACAAGGTTCAGGTTCTAAAGTCACTACCCGATTAGAAACTTCTGAAATTGACTCTCCGTGAAATACCCAATGAGTGTAACTCTGGTCAAACCCAATTATGAATAAATGATCCTCCATCTCGTCGACACTTTGGAACAACACATTTTTACATTTTATATATGGACATCTTATCAGTCCTCGACTATCTGCATAACTACGGACAACACTCATAAAATCCCGAACATCATCACTATACTTCACACTTTTCAGTCTATCAGCCTCATAAATCCAGCTCTTATCCATATTGTTCCTTCAAACTTTATGTCAGGTTATAGAAATCCGCTAACTTTATGTCCTGCTCGACAACAATCGAGCGGGACATAACAATTGCTGTATGCTGCTCCAACGTCAAAGTAGAACCGGAAGGTTGCTCAATATCAACCTAGCCCCTCGTACGTGCACGCTTGCTTATTTTTTTTTCAATTTGCATCACAAGCGTTCGCACGATTAGAAAATACGTCCAAACACGAAAATAGCGTCCAAATGCTAAATTGAAGACTTCCGGACCGCTTGTTAAAGCGTCCGAATGTCACAAAGGCGTCCGGACCAACAAATAATATCCGTCCGAACATTAAACAAATAAAAAACTATTTAATTTCAGCATTAAAATGTCCAGACTAAATTAAAAAGTGTCCGGACAAAATCAAAATGACAATGTATCCCAGTAGGGATCCTACATACGTCCGAACATGAATTAAAAGACGTCTGAACACACAAAAGATAATCAAACTTTTTAAATTTAATGAAAACACGTCCGGACGACTATCACATAGCGTCCAGACAAATCCAAAATGACAACGTATGCCTCCGAACGGCATTGACAAATGTTCGAATGCCAAAGAAACCATCCGGACGTTTAATTTATTCGTTCGGATGTCAAAAAAAAGCGTCCAGACGCTGAGGGGATGACTACCTAGTTAACTCAGCCATGGCAGCATCCCTCCACCTCCACACACGCCTAAAAATACAACCAAAACACAAACTAACATACTTAAAGCAATGCTAACACTTAACATAATTAATTTCAACGTAAAAATCAATCAAAAAACAATGTACTATGCAAAAAATGGAATTGAAATTCTATACGTAAAACTATAAAAAAAAATCAAATTTTTACTGTTAAAATCGTGTTAAAAGTAAGCAAAACATACCTAAACGTGATTAGATCCTCGAAAGAGTGATATTACACCAAGATTTTAGAAGAAAAGAATTAAGATTTCAGAGATTTTTGATGAGAAATGATGTGGTAGTTTTGAAAATGTCGAACTGTTCGACTTTTCAGAACTCATCGATAGCGTCCAGACTTTTAGCAACGCAATTTTGCACACGTGGCCCAATCAACGCAGTTAGTATTAAATGCCAAAATTTAAACCGTTTAAAATGGTTCAGCGCAATAAAGCCGTCCGAACATGTTTTTAGACGTGCAAATGACTTGCCACCGATATTGCGCGACATGGAAGCGTACGATTGGCTGAGCTGACGTCCAAACGGTATGATACCGTTCGGACTGAAACAACTGTTTTCAACCGGCAGGTAACGTAAACATGTGTAAACCATGCGATGGTTACAATAGGTCCGGATGGGTACAATTGTTTTCGATATTGTATAATGTAAACACGTGTAAGCCATGCGACTATTACAATAGCATCCGGACGTATTACTCAACCATTCCAACCGTGTCATTTCATCATTCAAGTCTAGACTCTACCCCTCTATGTTCGAACGCCTACCTTTGTAGTGGAGTCCGGACGTTATGTTTGTCGTCGAACCCCTAGCAGATTTATTTAAAATTTCTTTTGTTTTGTTGTTAAATTCACTAAATTTAACTTCCTTCACTTAAATTAATTTACTAATCACCTATTTAATTCTAATTATAATTTAATTACACTAATCATTCCGTTAACATAGCACTCGTACTAATCACCCATTTGATCGTACTAATTATCTGTTTAAATTGTAATAAATTTAATCAAGTGAAAGAACATAAACTAATATAAAATATCAAAAATAATCCAAATACAGAACGAAAAAGAAGATCATAATGTCTAGTACAAGCCGGAGACAGTCTTTCAAACGGTAAATAAATAATAGTGATAAAGCATAAATAGGAAACTAGTCTAAATCACGAGCTGGCTCGTCCAAATCTTGTCCGAGGGCGTCACGAACATGCGCAAATGCTCCTCCATATTATCCACCCGTCTGACGAGTGTCTGCAGCTATATTAGAACAGTATAGACAGACTGGGACAACTCATATAATTGTTGTCTCACAGAGAACAGTTCCATTCGCATAATATTTAACTCTTCCATTAGAGCCTTATCCGTTAGAGCAAGTTTGGTCTCTAGACGTGTCAAGCGACATTGGAGTTCCATGCACAACGAATGCGTCGGCCTCACTATTGCCCGAATACTCTCTTTCAACTCCACTAAAAAGGCGTCTGCCCAAGCTGGTTGCTCTGTCTGTCCCCCGACACTGGTGATACTTCTCCCCGAGTGTTCCATGGTCAACCTAGCAAAAACGTCCGAACATTAGGAAAAACCGTTCGCACGAAAAATCAAACTGCGTCGTTTAAATTGTATGTCGTCCACACGTCTAATAACTGTCCGGACATTAGATATCGAGTCCGGATGTTGTAAAATACCGTCCGAACGGTGTTTCGATGAACCAAACTAAAGCAGCATAATTTGATCAACCAAAACAACCCAACAAACTAAATAACGGATGGAATTGAATTGAAATGCGTGAAATTAAGAAGCAAACTCATGAAAAAAGTTTTGCCTGAAGTTGTTTGAGAGATCTCAAACGGGGAGTGAAACAGTTTCGGAGAAAAGTTTGAGAGAGGGGAGGGAGTTTGTATTTTCACAAAGTCTGGCAGGTTTAATGTCTCCTAAAATCGTCCGAACGTATTTCATATGCGTTTGGATGGTTCTCTTCATCATTTTCACACGTGGCCCAATCAAATTTAACGTCATTAAATATGCCTATTGATTCGAAATGGATCTAGAACTTTAACCGTCTGGACTGTATTTATTGGTCCGGACGGTTTCAATATAACGTGTCTGAAGTTTTGCAACGTGGAACCACACGATTCGCGGAAGAAGCATCATACCTATGCGGACTTTTTTTAACAGTTCCAACGGATTTTTTTCCCGTTGGAACGCATTTTGTATAGTCCGGTGGTATTGAGTGTTCATGACGATTTTAAATTTGTCACTATATATGCTGATGATTATTATTCGTTATGTAATTCCATTTGGACGGTTTTATAAAAATTGTCTGGACGGGTTTGTAAAAATTGTGACGATTCTAATTGTCATTCAGTTACGACGATTTGCAATTTGTCACCTAGCATAGAGTCCGAACGGTTTTGTTGAGAGTCCGGACGGTTTTTATATTTTGTGACTATTTTTACCGTCACTCATTGGCGACGCGTTTATGTTGTCACTCCATAAATACGTCCAAACGTGTTTTTGATCGGTCCGACGGTTTTTTCGTTCCTGGATGATTTTGGGTGACGAAATTAATATTTTGTCAGAAAAGGCCACTTTAGGTGAAAAATTTGGTTTGACACCCAAATTTTTGTGACCTAAAGCTATATTTTCTTGTAGTGAGAGTCATGTATCAAACTCAGGACTATAATTCCATGTAAATCTATCATTTATTCCAAAAGCTTAAGCTGATAGAAAGTAATAGATGATATCATTTGAATTATATTCTCTTAAAATTAGATTTTATTATTTGAATTATATTATCTAAAGAATTACTTGACCTTAAATGTCAACATATATAATGTCCAAGCTGAGGAATCATCAGGAACCCTTTCGCTAGCTAGTCTAGAACATGTGTTAATTAAACCTTTTGTTTGAATCGTACGTGATCTAGACCTAGCTATAGCTTGATTAACCAAACTACGAATCCACTTCAATTGCAATAGTAAGCCTGGCTTAATTATCCTACCCATTAATTTTACCATTTAGTTTAGAGTTCACACCAGCAAGCTGCCTAGCTACCAATATATACTAAAGCTTTTTAATGGCTATGAATAGAACAGCTAACACTAAAGTTAGTAGTAGATCACATAAATTTAAAAGAAAAAAAAAATCTAGAAGAGATGTATTTATCTCTATTTACTTATCTTGGAGATGTTCCTAGCCGACCGTAGGACAATTAATAGTTACTTTTTCTCTCTTCATTTGGCCTTTTATGGAGGGCGGCGCCGAACACTGATTATGTACACACACGATCAAGGAAACAAAATATTATATAAATAAACTCAAAATCCTTCCCAAAAGGCTTTTTGGAACCGCAAATTCGTCCCAAAAAATTCATACCGATATACTCGTCTCAAAAAAAAAAAAATTTGGGACAGATTTTCCCCGCCGTAGCCTAAAATGTTTTTTTGGAACAGATTAACCCTGCGATTCAAACGCTATATCCAATGGTTACGAATGGAAATAATTTTTTGAAATTTTTTCAACGTCCTTGAATTACCGTTTGAATGGTAAATGTTATATTTCCTCACGAATTAACATTTTCATCAAAACAATAAACGTTTTCGTGTTCTAACGGCGATGGTCCATTCAAACACTGAAAAAAAAAAAAACCATTATTATTTCCCTTCTTCTTCTACTTCTTTCTCTCTCTACAACCGAGTGTATGGTCTGTGGAAAATGGATCAAATTAGGTGATTTCCTTATTTTTATTTTTATTTTACATGAAGCATTAGAACAGTATTTAAAAGAGTTCTAATGGAAAAAACGGAGGTATTTTGGCGCTTAATTTTTTATTTTCATTCAAAAGTTCTTCTAACGGTATGTGATAAAAGTTCGAACGGTATTAAAAAGCATTCAAACTAAGGAAAAACGGTGTAATTTTGGGATTTAATTTTATATTTTCATTCAATCCCGTTCTAATAGTAACCTCGTTTTAACGTAAATGATAAACATTCGAACAGTTCTAGTGGTGAGAAAATTTGTTCCAACAAGTCCAACAAGTAGTGCTTTTTGGGATGCAACTAAATTTCGTCCCAAAAAATTTTCAACTGTTCTAACAAAATTTAAGGACGGACAACTTTGTCCCTAAAAATCCTCTTTTTTGGGAAGGAAATTTTTGTCCTTAAAAAAATTCATAAAAAAAACTTTTCGGGACTTTTTTAATTTCCATCTTCAAAAACACTCTTCCTCTATTTTTTAGGACAGATTTTAAAATTCGTCCATAAATAATACTTTTTAGGATGGATTTTTTGGCATCCCAACAAAAGTCAAATTTGTTGTAATGTAATAATTTAACCAAACTTGAAACCGACGCGAATTGCAATAGTAATCCTGCGGGCTTAATATTCCTATCCGTTAATAATTTTAACCACTTAGTTTAGAGTTCACACCTGCAAGCTGCCCACCAATATTAAAGCAGTGTAACGGCTATGAATAGCTTGCACAAAAGTTTGTAGTAGATCAGGACACAAATTAATTATTTAGCATTTAATTTGTGAGGGCTGCGCGCGCGGTTCCGAGAACTGATTGTGTAACTTTATTAAAATACCATGATTAAATAAAGACTCGATTTTCACTATAATTAAGGCTAATAGCTATCGACCTAATTCAACCCATCCTTAGTCTAGAACAGATTTGGCCCCTTGGTTGGATAATCTAGACCTAGCTAGTAACTAATTAACAAAACATTAACCTACCCACTACAATTTCAACTCGGGCAATTACATTAGCAATATACCTTAATCAGTTAAAGTACTAATTATATACCTTAATCAATTAATACAGTGGCCTCTGCCAATTACTCCTACCGCGTACACCGCGCAACCTACTAAAGATGCCATGGTATATCACATTCTTTGGGGACCAAGCCATGTTAACTATTAAGGGGAGACTAGCAACTAAGACCCTATCGAGGAGCAGGGGAATTGGGACCAGTACTACTGGTTGTGTGCTGTGTGAGGGTGCATGGTACCGTGGAAGATGTGGATCGTTTGTTTTTTAATTGTCATTACTCCCAACGCATTTGAATCTTGTTGTAATTAGATAGATGTGGATCGGCAAAGAACTTGATTAACTGAAGAAATGTGACGTGCTGGATATTGTTATAGGAAGACTAAAGGCAAAGCTCTCTTGGCTAGGCACTACTAGAAAATAGACTTTTAGTGATGACATTCTCGGTGACGAAATGAATTTCGTCACTAAAAGTCTATTTTTAGTGACGAAATCATCTTTTCGTCACTAAATAAGGGTTTTTTGTGACGAAAATATTTTTCGTCACCACTTCGTCACTAAAGGTCTTTTCTGTGACAAAATAAAATTCTTGTCACTAAAGGTAATTGTTTGGTGACGAACATTTTCGTCACACAGTGATCGATCAGTGAAGTATCGATCGATCGTGGCATTTGTGACGAGAAGCTCTGTCACTAAATGCGAAGCCTTTGGCGACAAATTTAAGTCATCACCATTAACGATAGATCGATGCTTATACACTGATCGATCGGTAACGAATCAGCATGTGGTTCTGGTAAGCGATCGATCGGTGTAAACACAATGATCGGTCGTTTCGTGGAACTTTGGAAACATGTGAGGTGACGATCGGTTGGTAATGTATAACGATCGGTCGGTAATCGTAACCGTCGTTTTTTCCAATCGACGATCGATCGTGCATGTAGCGATCGATCGTTACTTTAAGCGAATAGGAGAGTGCCACGTGTGAAAGGGCTAGCGATCGATCGGTAACGATCGATCGGCTAGAAGGATTATATAAAACCGCCAAATCATTTTTACCGGTTATCTCTCCACAAAATTTCTCGAATCCTCTCAAACTTCAACGAACCATTTTGTGCTGCATTGCCTTCCAAAGTGCGTGGAATCATTTCCTATTATCATCTACATCAAAGGTACATAGTTATATTGTGTTTTAAGCGATATTAAATGAGTTTTTAGTTTACGTTTTTAAATTTGCTATATCATTCATTTAGGTCCGTAAAATATATTTATTTTAGTGTTGATGTATATGTTTAGAGTTTAGGATTGTTTAGGGATCGAATTTGGGGTGATTTTGGGCGTGTTTTGGGATTTTATATAATCTGTGCATTTTCGTCCCTGTAGCGATCGATCGCCATTTTAGGCCGATCGATCGTTGTGTAGATGCTGAGTCAAACGATCGATCGTCGAAACTAGACGATCGATCGGTGATGTTTAATTAGGGACCGATCGATACGTTATTGACAGATCGGTCGGTACATAAGACGATGAGTTTCAATTTAGTTCCGATCGCTCGGTGTTTATAAAGCAATCGCTCACTATTAATGTTAATATTTTAATTACATTACTGTGGTTATTTATTAACACATATTTATATACAATTGTTGCAGTATTCGTAAAATGTCAGGAGTTAAGCGTGCACGCACAACGAGATCGTCGTCCCAAGAGCAAGAAGTCGCTGATCCAATGATGACCTTGGAGAGGCGATGGAGTACTTGAGGGGGCGGCCAGTGGCCAAAGAGCGTCCTGTGACGCTCTCTGATTTTGACTTTATTGTACGAGGAGCACTCCCTCTACCAGCTCTTCGAGTACCAGGGATTTCTTCATCAGCTCTCGTGGACTGAAGGGTTTTTGTGTGGACGCAGTTGTGCAAGATTTCTTCTGTGCACTCGTCTCGGTAGATAGAGCACCTGAGGTGCAGCTAGAGGTGCGAGGCGTGCAGTTCTTATTCTCGGCAGACGTCATTGCCGATTTCTTAAACTGCCCCGGCCCGAGAGCCCCTGTTTCCCGGCGGTACCCCTGACGGATGAACAGAGGACATCAGAGCAGGATTTGTGGACGCTGATGACTGGGAAGACCTCTGCAGTGGTGGGCAGCATAATCAAGCAGAGTGAGTTCAGTGAGTTTTGGTGGATTTTGCACCTTATCTGGACGCCGAACGTCGATGGCAGAACTCATTCCACCGAGTGCCGTTCACGAGAGCTCAGTGCATGCTCTTACTGGGTCAGCAGACGCGGATAGATTTTTCGTTGTACATGTTCGAGCTGATTATGGATGAGGCTTGGGAATTAAGGAATATAGCCTCCCATACGGCGTGTTTCTGACTCAGTTCCTCATTTCTCGGGGAGTCGTGATCGCTGCCTCGGATACACGTAAGGAGGTTAAGAGTGCGCTGAACAAGTTCACTCTGTCCAGGAGCAGGGGCCAGGAGGGGGCATTGACTCGACGGTTCGCTCGTAGAGCAGCAGCGGCCGCAGAGGAGGCATCACGGCCTTCGACATCAGCGTCAGAGGCACCTCTGGAGACGGGAGCACCTGCAGTGCCCCCTCCATGGGTGGCCCAGCTATTTGCGGACCTCGACAGCCGTGTCAGCGCGACTGTGAAGGCCACTCTACAGCCTGTTGAGAGGCAGATGCAGTCATTAGAGGAGGAGCTGAAGGAGCTCCGGACCGCCTTCGATGGGGAGTGCACTGTGACAATGCTGCGCAACAAGTCGGTCGTGGCTCATATGGCGGACGTCAACGAGCAGCTGGAAGAAATTAAAAAGACTCTGGATGATTTCAAGATGGAGGCAGATCCACAGAGGATTCCCGGAGATATTCCTGATGACGTGGCCACTTTCCGTGATGCTGTTCGACGTTGATGAATTTTTATGTTATTTTTTATATCTATTTGGGACATACATTTTGATTTATGGTTTTATTTATCTGTTTGAGACATTTGTGTTTATTTGGATTTGGTTTTTTTATTTACGTATTTGAGACATTTCTGTTTATCTGTGGATATGCAGAAACTTTGATTACAGTTTACGTGTTTTTCTATTTGTATTTCTTTATCGACACTTATATAAGTAAAATGACCAATATACCCTTTGGTCGGCAAAAATAACGAAATAAGTGGTTTATCAAATAAGTAATATAAGAATTTAACAAGAAATCGTTTTTTATTTTTTTGTTTTCAATAAATACACACCGATCGATCACCGATCCATCGGTGTTATCGTCGTTTGGGTGCACTAACCGATCGATCGATATCGATCGCATACATAGTTTTTCATCTAACCCTCATTTTTTTAAATAATGTGAGTTTAAATGATTAGAAACATAAAAATATATATTAACAAAGTATGTTAGGATGTATTTAGATTACATAAAAACATATCAAGTACATATCATTAATTTTTAAGAAAGCATGTATAAGTTATACATGTTGCAACATAGATGCATTTTGTTTGTGTTAGTATGAGTAAGGTATTAAGATGTTAGAAACTAGTGACATAACGCTTATTTAACACATGATTATAATTCATCAGTATGAGGTATGTATTAATATGATATTATAAGTAAATTAATTTTAATAATTAAGTCATTTGTTAGGCTAAAAACTTTTTTAATAATTAGGTTAACCGATCGATCGGTACATAACGGTGTCGTTTAATATTTTGGTACCATGGATCGTTAATTTTGGGGCTTCGATTTTAAAAACACCGATCGATCGATCGATCGATCTAAAATTGGGCGAAATTTTAATGCTTGCGATCGATCGGTAATATACCGATCGATCGGTGTTTATCGCGCTTGAAATGCCAGGATGCTCTAAAGCCGTGGGTGAAGCAAAAACACACCCACGGCAAGAGGAAACTAGAGACTCGCGGCAAGGAGCTATTTTTCCCTTTAATTTTGTCAAAATACCGTCCTTTTAGTTGTGAGAGTGTTTAGAAGTCCTTAAGGTTAAGCCCAAGCTCAAATTCATTGGTTTTTTAACCGGGTGAATATTGAAAAATTTGGGCGACATTTGTGAGATTTTGGTGTGGATTTGGTTCGTTTTGGTCTACATTTCGTGCAAAAGGTAATTGAATCAACCTACACTACGATTTAGAAATGATTTCGTTGGTTATTTGGTGTTATTTTTATTTGTCTATTTGTGGGTATTGTGGATTGGATTTGTGATGATTAGAGCTTATTAGAGTATTTTTAATATGTATATTAGAATTAGTATTGCATGAGGATGATTTGTGAGTGTTTTGGGCGTGGATTTGAGTGTGTGGGAGGCTGGCAAGCTGTTTTGTCGATCTGGGTTAGTCACGATCGATCACCAGATTCTGACGATCGATCGTGTGTTAGATGGAGGTTCAGCGATCGATCATCTATATAATGACGATCGATCGGTCTTGAAACCGATCGATCGTCTATAGTATCGATCGATCGCGGTTAGGGCAGATTGCAAGTTATTGACCTTGTGTAGCATTTATTCTATTCTCATGTTTAATTATTGAAGTGCTTGAGTTCTGGAAATGAATCATGAAGTTTGAGAAGACTGGAGGATGATTATAGGAGTGTTTTTTTTAATAGTGATACATGTATAATATTTGAGCTTTATATTGAATGTTTGATTATTGAAGTGCTTGAGTTCTGGAAATAAATTATGGAGTTTGAGAAGCATGGAGGATGAATATTGGAGTGTTTTTGACTTGTTATGTTTGAGTTTATTTTTGGGATATAATGTGTGTACCCTTAGACCCGTTCAAGGGTTAAGACGCGATAAATATGCGTTTATCGCGTAATAACCCTTGAATTGTCCACAATATGGACAGTTTGAGATTGTGTATTCGTGGTTGGACGAGTTCGGTACTTGTGTCCTGTCCAGTCTTGGAGGAAATTCGGTATCATCTACCTTTTGTCTTCTGGGTATACTACTAGCATTGGTGTATGACGTCATACAACTATCGTTGATGACGTTTGCCTCCAACGCTGGTGCGTGTATTTGGGGACTGGGGGGAGATGCTGCCGAATTTTTTCAGGTATGGATGGACACAAGTTGAACTGATGTTCAACTCCAAATGCACAATCTTGAATGGGATAGGACCTATCAGCTGGGCTTAAAGTCAAGTTACAATGATTGGGTGTTTATGAATTACTTAATTCGTGTATTTTTTTAGATTGGTGGCGATGGATAAAAGTTGGGTTTACGAGAAAAATCGGTTTGGTGAAAAGTATGCGGAGGGGGTCCGTGGGTTTGTCGGTATGGCTGCTTGTTGTGTAGACTCTCGGGGTCAGATCAGATGTCCGTGTCGGAAGTGCAGAAATGTAGTGTTTCAAGTGTTGGATAAAATGGAAGATCATATATACATTAATGGGTTTGATGTGAGCTATAAGTCATGGGTGTTTCACGGGGAGGGTATTCAACTTACTTCAAAGTTGAGTCAAGAGTCCGGTGCGAGCTTACCATATAGTGATGATGATTTAGAGGGAGATAACTCTGATAGAATGGAGGAAATGTTAACCGATGTTCGTGCCGGATTAGATGGTGGGGCGGCAAGGGTTGAAACGGAGAACCCTAATATTAAGGAAACCCCCACTTGGGGACCGAAGGCTTCGACACCACTTAATAAATTATGGGAAGAGGCAGAACATGAATTGTATCCTGGATGTACCAAGTTTAGTAAGTTGTCATTTACGGTCCGGTTGTTGCATGTGAAGTCGGAGAATAAGTTGTCGGTTAAGGCATTTGATATGGTATTACAATTGATTAAGGAGGCATTGCCAGAGGGGGAGACGTTACCGGGATCGTATTACGAGGCGAAACAATTGCGAAAGGATCTTGGGTTTAGTTATGATAAAATCCATGCATGTCAGAATGATTGTGTGTTGTTTTGGAAGGAAAACAGTGAGTTAGACAGATGTCCGATATGTGGGGTGTCCGGTGGAAATTCGAAAATGATTTGCGCAATCGAATTCCCAGAAAAGTGTTGCGTCATTTCCCTTTAATCCCTAGACTTAAACGTTTGTTTACCACAAAAGATGTAGCATGATGATGGGGAGAGTTTGAGGCATCCTGCAGATTCATTGGTTTGGAAGAATTTTGATAAGGACCACGATTGGTTTGCTCAAGATGCCCGCAACGTCCGCCTTGGTCTTGCTTCTGACGGGTTTAATCCGTTCGGAAACATGAGCAATGCGTACAGTATTTGGCCGGTCGTTGTGTTTCCATATAATTTACCCCCATGGAGGTGTATGAAGGTCCCATTTTCACTAATGACTCTTCTGATTCCGGGTCGAAAGTCACCGGGAAATGATATAGATGTATATCTTCGACCCTTAGTGGAAGAGTTGAAACAACTATGGGAAGATGGAGTTGAGACACATGACGCTTCAGATGGGACGACATTTAAGATGCATGCAGCTTTGATGTGGACCATAAATGATTTTCCAGCATATGCCAATTTATCTGGATGGAGTACCAAAGGGAAGTTGGCATGTCCAACGTGTAATTTAGACACTGACTATAAGTGGTTGAAGCACGGGAGAAGAATGTGTTATATGGGTCATAGGAGATATTTGACACCGGGGCATGCATGGAGATATGATGTGGATACGTTCGATGGGAAAGAAGAACATAGACTTCCGCCTGAGGAGTTAACTGGTGAGGACATATTGGAACAATTGACGCATGTCGGGGAGACTATCTTTGGTAAAGCGTCAGGGAAGAATAGGGGAAAGAAGAAACAATCGTCGGAACGTTTGAATTGGACGAAGAAGAGCATATTTTTCCAACTGCCGTATTGGAGTACATTAGGGTTACGGCATAACTTGGACGTGATGCACATCGAGAAGAACATATGTGACAACGTGATTGGGACGGTGATGAATATCGAGTTCAAGACCAGAGATTCAGCGGGTGCACGTAGAGATTTAGCTGAAATGGGGGTCAAAAAAGACTTGCACTTGGTGCATGACGGTCGGGTTGAATTGATGCCTCAAGCGGTGTATACTTTAATTCGGGAAGAGCGAAGGAGGGCCTGTGAGTGGTTAAAAGATGTGAGGTTCCCCGATGGTTATGCAGCTGAGATTTCACGTTGTGTGAATCTAGATGAGTTGAAGGTTTCTGGAATGAAAAGTCATGATTGTCATGTGTTCTTGCAGAGGGTTCTTCCAGTGATGATCCGAGGGTTGTTGAAGGAAGACGTGTGTGGCGCAGTGACTGAATTATGTTTGTTTTTTCGAGAGTTGTGTTCTCGTACGTTGAAGATTTCTGTATTGCAGAGGATGTCAGAAGATATCGGGATAATTTTATGCAAGTTGGAAATGATTTTTCCACCCGCTTTTTTTACAATAATGATGCATTTGGCGGTCCACTTACCGCGCGAAGCAATGCTTGCTGGACCAGTACAATACAGATGGATGTATCCAGTTGAACGGTTGATGGGTCGCTCGAAACGGAATGTGAAAAATAAGTCTCGTCCCGAAGGGTCGATTGCAGAAGCGTATATTGAGAATGAGTGTTCGACATTTTGTTCCCAATACCTCCGAGGGGTCGAAACAGTGTTTAATCGCAGAGATCGAAACTACGATTCTGACGGCGATCCCGAGATACCAGAAAGGTCATTGGATGTGTTCACTCAGAGAATTAGATTGCTAGGGGCTGGAAAAGGACATGACATAGACCGAACAGAGTTCAAGAAAGCTCGGTGGTTTGTGCTGAACAATTGCAAAGGCATCAGCAACTACTTAGAGTAAGTAAAATAAAATTTCATAGGTTTTCTATAATATACAGTCGTTGATTAACCTTATCATTACAGTGAACACATGGACGAACTTCGCGCGCAAGGAGTTGGTAACATTTCTCGTATGCATGAGGAACAATTTCCGGATTGGTTCTTAGGGCGAGTAAGTGTTATTGACAAATAATTCAAATTAATTTCGTGTCTTTGTTTTTAATGACCTTCTAATATATTGTTGTAGGTTCAAAAATTACGTTCTCAAAATCCATGTACATCGATCGATGAATTGTATTCATTGGCACGTGGGCCTGATACACGAGTGATGCGTTATTCTGCATGTGTTATGAACGGATGTAGATATCATACAGTACAACGGGAAGAACGTCGGAGAACTCAGAACAGTGGTATTGTAGTACCGGGATCACATGAGGGAAATCCAATAGAATTTTACGGAGGCTTGTAGACATTTATGCCATGCAATACTTGCGGGAAATACTGTATATTTGTTTAAGTGTGATTGGTGGGACGTCGGAGATCACCGTGGAATTCGTATCGACGAGAACTTTAAGAGCATAAACACTTCCCGACTGTGGTACTTAGAAGATCCATTTGTTTTGGCTAATCAAGCAAGTCAAGTGTTTTATCTAGTTGATAATCTGCATGGACCTACATGGCGAGTCGTGCAGAAGTTGTCGTGTAGAAATGCATATGACATTCCCGGCCTGGATCCGGATGGTGAAGTTGATGTAAACATTGAATCGGGAGCAGCCATCGTGAATGAAGCGTATCAAGAGGACGATGCCATTGACTTGTTTATAGACTTCCGACAGTTTAACCTTAATCCACTACGGAGGGATGACGTTACGCCAAACGTTATCCAAGCTTCTGAGGCAATTGATCGGCGGAAAAAAAGACGTATAGATAGTAATGATGTTTCGGAGGGGGATGAAGCAGAAATTGAAGAGAATACCGAAGAAAGTGGGGACGAAGATTCGTTCGAAAGTGATAGCGACTCTACTGAGGATGAGGCATCGGGCGATAACGTGCAAGAATCAGATTCTGATTAATAATTTCTTTCATGTATATTTTCTTTCTAATGTTGATGTTTGCTGAACTATTTTTACTGTTACTGTCTCGTTTACCATATCTTTATCGTTTATTTTGTTATGTCACAGCTTCTACGGTGAAATGAAGCGTGGACGAGAATTTCCTTCAGTTACTTCTGGACAGTTGCATAGTTATGAGTATGAGTCCGATCCCGAGTCCTACCCCGAGCGCTCCTTCTCCGAGAGTGAATGAAGGCATGAGTCAAGGCACGCCAGCTTGTCCTAGTAGTTGTGCATGTAAGAAATTATTCTAAGTTATATTTCAATTTTTTTAAGTTAACCGACCGACTAACTTTGTTAATTTTATTTTATGTAGCGACATCAGCTTCTAAACGTGGGCGAGGTAGGACACGTGGGGTCAGTTTGGAGAAGAGTCTTGGGTCCGGTCCGGAAACTATCGGTGCATATCCCGGAGGGAGAGTGTGGAGGAGTGTCTTCCACTGCTGCCACTCTATCGACGAAGATTGGAATGTTGGTCCGAGGGCTGATTCCGATCTCAGTTAACAAGTGGGTCGATGTTCCTGCAGAAGTGAAGGAGTACATTATGGATCGGGTGTTGGTATGATTAAATTCGTAAACATAGAATTTTTGGTTAAGCATTTCGTTTATCATTGTAATATTGTATGTGTTTGGTACTTATGCAGGACCATAGATAGTAATGATGTTTCGAAGGGGATGAAGCAGAAATTGAAGAAAATAGCGAAGAAAGTGGGGACGAAGATTCGTTCAAAAGTGAAAGCAACTCTACTGAGGATGAGGCATCGGGCGATAACGTGCAAGAATCGATTCTGATTAATAATTTCTTTCAAGTATATTTTCTTTCTAATGTTGATGTTTGCTGAACTATTTTTACTGTTACTGTCTCTTTTACCATATCTTTATCACTTATTTTGTTATGTCACAGCTTCTACGGTGAAATGAAGCGTGGACGAGAATTTCCTTCAGTTACTTCTGGACAGTTGCATAGCACAGTTACTCCGCTTAGTATGAGTCCGATCCCGAGTCCTACCCCGAGCGCTCCTTCTCCGAGAGTGAATGAAGGCATGAGTCAAGACACGCCAGCTTGTCCTAGTAGTTATGCATGTAAGAAATTATTCTAAGTTATATTTCAATTTTTTTAAGTTAACCGACCGACTAACTTTGTTAATTTTATTTTATGTAGCGACATCAGCTTCTAAACGTGGGCGAGGTAGGACACGTGGGGTCAGTTTGGAGAAGAGTCTTGGGTCCAGGTCCAAAACTATCGGTGCATATCCCGGAGGGAGAGTGTGGAGGAGTGTCTTCCACTGCTGCCACTCTATCGACGAAGATTGGAATGTTGGTCCGAGGGCTGATTCCGATCTCCGTTAACAAGTGGGTCGATGTTCCTGCAGAAGTGAAGGAGTACATTATGGATCGGTGTTGGTATGATTAAACTCGTAAACATAGAATTTTTGGTTTAAGCATTTCGTTTATCATTGTAATATTTATGTTTTGGTACTTATGCAGGACCACTTCGACCTTGACTACACCGTCAGGAGGACGTGAGGACGGTGGTCAAGACTATAATGACGGCACGTCAACGCACCGCAACCGAATGCATGCGTATTTTAAGAAGTTCCCGAGTAAAGAGGCGGCGTTGCTGAAGCCGCACCCTGATACCACAGAAGAACAGTGGAAGGAGTTATGCTATTTGTTCACCAGCGAAGCATTTTGGTACGTGATTAAAAAATCCGTTGCTTAAATATTACATTCTTTTAATATTTAATTACTTAAAATATCGCAGAAACGAAGCGAGCAAAATAAGAAGAATAGATCAAAGTTGACTGTGAACCACGCTGCTGGTTCGCGCTCGTTCCAGCGCACACGAGCTTGCATGGTAAGTTAACAACTAAATCTTAGACTTTATTGATATTGTTTGTCAATAACTTTATGCTATTGTCATGTAGAAAAATCAAGAAAGCGGCAATATCAATCCTGCAAAGCTGTATAAAAAGAATTATACTAACAAAAATGGGATTTGGACCTCGAAAGGAGCGAGAGAAATTTATGTAAGTCGCTTTCATTTTAATCTACTTTATGTAATTTATGTATAGTTTATCTACTTTAATGTTTCTGGTAATTATTGTCATTTTTTCAGGAACGGATGGATGCCTTCCAGCATCTGTGTGATTTAGAAGGGAAGACTTACACTGAAATTGATGTATATTCCGAGATATTAGGCAAGAAGTCGGGATATGTTCGGGGATTAGGACGGGCAGGTTAAGCCTCCGCCTTCATCAACTTTGACTACACAGTCTTCTGATCTACAGCACCAGCTAGCAAAGGCAAGGGATGAGATAGAGGCGATGAGAGCTGCTAGAGAAAAGACTTGCAAGAATTTGCGAAGAAGCAAGCTGAGATGGAGGCCACGCTGAGGGACCACCGTGAGGAGCAGTGGGTGGAGCAAGAGCGCATCCGGTTAGGAGCAGGAGGAGTGCATGAAAATAGAGCAAGAGCGCATGCGAGTGAAGCACGAGGAGCGTATGCAAAAGGAACAAGAGCGCATGCGAAAGGAGCAAGAGCACTTACGGGCAGAAATATCGAAGGAGCTGGAGAAGAAAATGTCCTCTGTAATGGAGAAGAAAATGAACGATATGTCAAAGCGACTATTCAGCCAGTTTGGGGGTTCAAAAAGGTAGATGCATCTATGTTGTAATAACTTTGTGATTATGTATTATTAAGATGTTATTTTCGATTTAATTACGGATCACTATTTGTTATTATTGATGTTCATTAATGTGAGTATTGTATTGTTATTATAGTAGTACGTGTTATATAATATTTTCTATTATTATTGTTTTTTCAAAAATCTTGATTCTGTTTCCACCGTTCGATCGTCATATTTAGCGATCGATTGGTTCTTGCTCAATCGATCGATCGTTCAACACCACCGTTCGATCGTCCATATTAAAAGACAAAATAATGATCGATCAGTAACGTAAGCGATCGATCGGTATAGGAATAAACGATCGATCATTAAACAAAACCATCGATCGTCAGATGACACCGATCGATCCGTAATATAGTCAACGTTCCATCGCCGATTTTAACAACCAATCGGTTTTGGAATATCGATGGAACGTGAAACATACGTGATCGATCGCTTATAGATGTGCCGATCAATCACCAATATTTAACCGATCGATCATCCTACAATGACGATCGATCGGTATTGGTACCCATTCGATCATTGCAAACAAATACCGATCGATCCCTGTTCGTACCAATCCATCACTTCGTTTTCACTGACCAATCGTCCAAACTACTGATCGATCAGTACATTTAGTGATGAAAATATTTCGTCACTAAACTACTTTTCGTGACGAAATTCAAGTTTCATCACAAAATACATTTCGTGATGCTCTTTCGCTGATGAAGCTCGTGACGAAAAAATTTCGTCACTAATACTTTTAGTGACGAAATTTTGACTTTTAGTGACAACATTTTTTGTCACTAAAAGTCAATTTTTTTGTAGTGACGATTGTGAGTGTTCATGCTAACAACTGCAATCGTACTACATATGGAGCACGGAGGCTAATACTATAAATTTTAATGGAATTTCTAGAAGACTCATCTATGTTATAGCTGATATAAGTTCAATGGTCATTTTGCTCTTACATAGTTTGTGGTCCAGCAGTAATTACCTCATTGTGAGAGTGATTTTGGTCTTCTTTTTCGTTGAGAGTGGGCTAGGCCTATCTAATTTGTAGATGACTATTGAGGAATTAATACCCTTACCAGTTGACCAAAAAAAAGTTCAGCAGTTAGGACCAAGGAAAATACTTTAAAGGGAAAGAGGAAATCTGCTACCAACCTTGTGCCTTCAGAGGATGTTGTATCTTTCTGATAAAGTTTTTGCAAATGAAAGCTGAGTTTTTTCTAGTTTTTACGTGTGACTATATATTAGCTTCACTATTATGGACTTAACTCTCATGTGGAGGGAGCTAGTGACTTTTTCTTCTTTTCTGGGCTATGCCCATCCTTTGTACAGTTCTTTAGATAATTTATACACTTACCAGTTATCCAAAAAACTTGAATATAAGAGATATACATAACTTAATGAATTGACAATAATATTGTGATTGAATACGAACATTAGCAAAGTGGATCAAAAGGATTATCGTCAATTCATATGTAGAAAATTTTGATTTCCGTTCAATTTGATAAAAAGGTGCAAAGTGTACAAAATTAGTAATTGGAGACTGCAATGTGTCAAATAGAATAGTTTAGGTAATAATGTGTCAAATCTCTTATATATATAGTTGATAGTTAAAAATTTTATTTACCCTTATATGTATATATCAGAACTTGCATATATGCAGCTTGTTTCTCGTTAGTGGTTTATAAGTTCAATGTTAGAAAGGAAAAAAATAGATCGTAGAAAATGACTGGAAAAAGGTAATTCTTTAATGAAGAAAAAAAGAGTGGCTACCCAAAAACTTGATTACAAAAATAAAAATAAGAAATGAGTGCCTGCCCACCATAACTATATCGTAGTACAGTTGTAATGCTAATTCCCTACCTCTCCCTGACCAAGTGTCTATAAAATTACTACTTTCGACATCAGGAACTCGTACAACCATCCGAGTGAAAGTCCTTGATCAACAGAATTAGCTTTTGTCTGAGAAAATGGTGATGATGGAAGTTGATATCATCTCAAGGGAAATTGTTAGACCATCTTCACCAGCAGTTCTACATGATCTTAAACCGTTCAAGCTCACTCTCTTGGACCAACTTACTCCCACAACCTATGTTCCACTTGTACTCTTTTATCCCAAGAGCCATACTCATCAATCCAAAGGTCTCCATATCTTACCAGCTCAACTAAAAAAGTCACTCTCAAAAACCCTGGATCACTACTATCCTTTTTCTGGAAGGACCCAACGTAACCTTTTTGTTGATCATTACGACGAGGGCGTTCCATATAATGAGGCTCGAGTCAAGTGTCGTATGAATGACTTCCTTCAACATCCAGATCAAACTGAGGCACTGAACCAATTTCTTCCTTGTTGTCCATTTCTCAAAGAACCAAACCCAGAGGAAACACCCCAAGTAGCCATACAAGTGAACATATTTGATTGTGGTGGAATGGCAATAGGTATGTGCTTTTCACACAAGATCACTGATGGAATCACCATGAGTGCTTTTCTCAAAAGTTGGGCGGTCAATGCAGCCGGGCATTGTAACAAATTAACTCTCCCTGATTTTTCCGGGGAAGTTCATCAGCACGGTTTCCTCCACAAGATAGTACATTCGTGCCGATTCATTTATCTTTAGTTGAGAGCTTCTGGTTCGGAAAGGGCAAGTATAAGACAAGGAGATTTGTGATGGACAGCAAGTCTATAGAAACTTTAAAGGCGAAAGCAAGGAGTGAACGAGTGGTAAAACCAACCCGAGTTGAATCACTTTCTGGTTTTATTTTTGCACGCGCTGTCGCTGCCTCAAGAGTAATATCGGGTTCTCCAAGGCCAGCTGTCCTGGCCCAAGCAGTAAACATCCGGGGACGAACAAAGCCATGCTTGCCGGACTATTCCCCTGGAAATATCTTTCGGTTGGCATTTTGTGAGTGTAACTCAGTCGAGAATCAGATTGAATTAAGTGGCATAGTAGCTGCTCTAAGGGAAGCCGTGGAGAAAATAAGCGGACAATCATCTCAATATATATCTCAGATGGGATTGTTTTCTAAAGCAGACACTTTCTGTTTCTCCAGTTGGTTGACGTTTGGTTTTGATGAACTAGACTTTGGATGGGGAAGGCCCATTTGGGTTGGAGTCATGTTGGGGGACGTTGGTCAAAGGGAAGTCACTTTTTTCACCAAAACCAATGGTCTCGATGCAATTGAAGCCTGGGTTACCTTGAAGGAAAAAGAAATGGCTGTATTGGAAGATGACCCCGAATTCCTTGCATTTGCTTCTAAAAATCCGAGCATTTTAAGCTAGGGAGATGATATCTACAGTTTTTTCTATATTCAGAAAATACATAAGAATGTGTGTTAATATTTAATCCCATATGGGAAGTAGGCCGTGAAACTAGTTTTTAAGCAGTACTTCTAATTGAAGGTACAATTGCAATTTTATCTAATTCTATATGATCAGTAGGGGTGATCACGTTTGGGCTGAAACCAAGACGACCAAAACCGGACAAAACCGACTTGGCACGGCCAATTATGGGAAGGCCCAATTCGGCAATTGACCTAGGACTTCCCAAAATCGAGGGCCTCAGTTTGGCGATTTTGGGGACCTAACGCGCCAAACCGCACCGAACCAAGGCCCCACGACCATTTCCCTATTTTTTAAAAAAAATCAATAATGACTCTGTCTCACACTCCTAACAGAACCCCCCCCCCCTTGATATTTTTTTTCTCGATCCCCCCCTCACTCAGTTGCTCAAACTCGAGCCCCCCGCCCCCCCCCCCCCCCCCCCCCCCCGGGGTGCCACCTTCACTAACGACATAGCCTCCCTTCCACCTTCACCCTGCCACTGACGTAGCCTTCCCTACCCCCTTCCCAGCGTTGTCTCTCTCACTCTCTCGCCTTCCCTCTCTCTCTCTCTCTCACACACCTTTTCTCTCTCTATCTCTCAGCCTTTCATCTCTCCCTCTCTTTCTATCTGTCAGCCTTTCAACAAACTGAACTGGGCCGACCACGGAATCTAGTCGGCCCAACCAGTTCTCGCAACTGACAGTTCGGTTATCGGTTGAGTGAGAAAACCGAACCGAGGGGGTCAATTTTCATCCCTAATGATCAAAGCGTGACTCAAGTGTACCTAATCACTCAATAGATTGATCGGTCGTAACAAATAGTCATGATAGGCTCTAACCAGAATTTAAGACTCGAATTTAAATAAGAATATATTCTTTTGGAACCATAATTAATTTGGTAGCTATATAGACTAGTACATGTTCCCTACAAACCCTACTAAAACCTAGCCATTGGATATTAATGTAATAACGTTTATTATAGGTAATTAAGTTAAGAGAAAAATATATTTTGCACCCCATCTTTTATTTTTGTCACATTGAGTTCTTGCAGTTTTCATTCCCATCGAATTGCACACTCAGTCTAAATTGGTCATCAAAATGGATGGAAAATTGGATGGAGAGTGGAAATCGACGGTGAGCATCATGCACATGAAATGCACAATCTCATTTTAGTTAGTTTTGACAGGCAATTTGAACAAAAAAGTGTAAATCAAAGAAAATCAAAAGTTGAAGGGCCCAATATCAAGAAAATAATAGATGGCGTATAGAGTATCAGTACCCCAAACTTAAAAGGTGCAAAGTATAATTTTTCTCCTAATTTAATTTGAATAGGTTTGATATACATTTCATATGACTGAAATGCTAGCTAGCTATATATATATACGTATACCCTTAGGTTCGGGGCGCGGCTGTATATACATACAGGGACATGATCAGTATCTTTCCACTGAATGTGTATACGAATGCTTTAGTGGTTGTCTAGCAAGTGTTTGGTTTATAGTTTTTTCAAAACGTTTTTAATCTCAAAATAAATTTTTTGTCCAAACTCACTACAACAAATTTCACTTTTTGGGACCCTTTTCTTGGGACATCCAAAAAACTGTCCCAAAAAGTGATATTTAGGGACGCATTTTAATTTTCATCCCCAAAAAAAATGTAAGTATTGTTTTTGGGGATGGAAATTCAGACCGTCTCAAAAACCCTTTTTTTTCAACAAATTTTTTTATTCGGGACAGATGAATCCGTCCCCAAAAATATGTATGTTTTTTGGGACAAAAAAGAACTGTCATAAAAAAAAAAAAAAAATTTAAGGCATTTTTGGTATGGAATTTTCCCGTCCCTAAAAAAAAAAACTTTTTAGGACATATTCGTCCGTTAAAGTCGTTCCATTCGATATTTAAAACATCTGTTTGAACTATATGTACATGCTTCAGAAGAGCCCAAACGAACATTTACGTTCTAACGGAAATCTCGGAACCCAAAACGACATCATTCTTTCTTAAAAATATACATTTGAACGATAAACACTTTTCGGGACACGTTTGGCATCCCCAAAAAATAGCAACCGTTCTAACGCGTTTGAACCCAGTTTTTTCCACCTACGACAATAAATGCACGTCCCGTCATCACAAATTTTATTATTTTTTACTTCCATCCGAATTTGGTTTCACAACTGTTCTAACGAATATTGAACGTGGGGATTACGAATCGACCGATATCAAACAGTTTATAACTCTTTAAAACGATTGTCCTCAAGCATTCCCAAACCATCCTCACCAAAATTCTCTCAAACTTATTTTCAAGTTTCCTCCATGCAACTCGTATTTCCTAGCCCTTACACACTACAAGTAAGTTTTCTAACACATTTTAATCGATTTTAATCCATATAACGATTGTTTTTTATTTATTTTTTTCCATAGATTTTGTTTTGGGACATTTTGATTTGAAAATGTTTTGAATCTTCAAAAATGAGTGCATGCTATTGAATGTGAATATTTTTAGTTAGTTTAGGATTGTTTAAAAATAATTTGGTACATAAAAATTACATTTTTTAGGGATTTTGGAAATGGCCGAGTCGACTCGGCAGTTTGGGTTTCGTGTTACAGTGTTCAAATGACACTCATTGTTGTCTTTCTAATGTCTCATTTGAAACACACTATTTTAACCATGCATCAAAATGTTGGCTAAAACGGTGCATTTAAGTCTTATCATTCGAACGGTATTGCATTCTAGGTGTATGCCTTCCGTTCAATGTTTAATACTTTTTGTTCAATGATTTCATACATTCTGTTCTATGTTTTAATTAGCTCTATTCGTACAAAATATTTCTGTCTGTTTGATGTCTTATCTTTAATGTGGGAACCTTGTATAGTATGTTCAAACAATTATCCCATTCGAACTTGTTATTTTCCATTCTAACGCTTTTATGTTTTTTTGTAAACTAGGCGATTATGTCGAGCAAAGAAGCTCTGACTACGGAGCAAAGAAGGGCGCTTATGTTTAAGCACCAAGTTATGGTCGAAAGGTCCGTTTACACTATGGACTTCTACGACTTATATTTTAAGGGCTGCACCATCCACCAGATCTTCATCCGCCACGGCTGGGTGTGCATGCTCTCTTGGACCAGCCTATCAAACGTACTCCTGGTCCAGGAGTTTTACGCCACATTGACAGTGATTGATCTCCACGTTGACAAGTGGGAGGTCACCATCTAGGGAGCTCGTATAAGGATTTTCCCTAATATTCTGGCCAATTTCATTGGCATTCAAAGGTGACCAGGGGCTTATCCTGCTGTCCACCCTGTAGTTCTTTTGCCAAATGTAGAGGTCTTCTGATTGATGACGGGAGAGTGTCACTATTTGGCATAGACATCAATGGCACAAAGGTCTCTGCTTGTGTGTTGGCGTATGCTCCACCTGATATTCTGCCATAACATTTACCAGCGTCAATATTACACAAAATGCATCACCCCCTAAGCACAGTTGATGATGATGGTGGAGCGGTTGGAACCGATTGACCTCCCTCTGCTCATTTTCCAGACAATCCAGACCGAGGCACTGTCATCGGCTAGGAAGGGTTTACCATACAGTGTGATGTTGACCCAGCTCATGTTGGATTATGGGGTAAAGGTTAGGCCTCATGACCCAATCGATACCCAGTTCAGCCCTATCAGTGGTCTCACAGCTCAACGCAGCTTGTCACATGGATAGGCATCACCGCATCAAGCTACAACAGCTGCTCCTCCACAGCCCGAGGAGGGAGTTCGGCTGTTGAGGAGCCGGCCGGGTCTCCCACTAAAGCAACCCGTTATCAGCCGTCACCAGCAAATCCTCAAGGGGGTATAAAGCGCCACATTGTAGGCACAACCGAGACACTCATCGCTCCTGTCATCACCAACATCCCAGACATGCAAACTAGGCTCGGTGAGATTGATTAAAGGCAGTCGAAACAGTAAGAGGAGCTGGCGACGAGTCGGGAAAACATCATGAGAAGTATAGATGAAATTTTGGAGGGGTTCAAGGCAAAGCTAGAGAAGAAGAAGCCCAAGTAGTTTAAATGTTAGAACATTTATTTTGTCATGTATTTATTTCTACGTTAGTTTGTCATTTATTTTTTGTTTATTTCAGACTTTGGAACAATTATTTTTGTTTATGTTATCATATTTGTGGTTGATGATCCCATTTTTAGTATGGGACAGAGACTCTGTCATCGGCTAGGTAGGGTCTACCACATAGTGTGATGCTAACCCAGCTCACATTGGATTCTAGGGTAGAGGCTGGGCGTCATGAGCCAACCGGTACCTAGTTCGATCCTATCAGCGATGTGATAGCTCATCGTAACTTGTCACATGGACAAGCGTCACCGTGTCGAGCTGCAGCAGCTGCTCCTCCACAACCCGAGGAGAAAGGTCTGGCTGTTGAAAAGCCGGTTGGGTCTCCCACTGAAGCAACCCATTATCTGCCGCCACTAGCAGATCCTCGGGGGATATAAAGCGCCACATTGTAGGCACAGTCAAGACACACATCGCTCCTATCATCACCAGCATCGCAGACATGCAGACTAGGCTCGGTGAGATTGATTCAAGGCAACGGAAAACAATAGGAGGAGTTGGCAACGAGTTGGGAAAACATCATGAAAATGATAGATGAAATTTTGGAAGGGTTCAAGGCAAAGCTAGAGAAGAAGAAGTCCAAGTAGTTCGGAAGTTCGAACAGTTATTTTGTCATGTATTTATATTTATGTTAGTTTGTCATTTATTTTATGTTTATTTCAGAATTTGGAATAGTTATTTTTTATTATGTTATCATATTTGTGGTTGATGATCCCTTTTTGGGATGGTTTATGTATATTTTTATTTTGTAATTAAAATATGATTAAAAATAAAATAATACTAAATATTAGGAATTATTTTAATAATACGATAAAAATTACAATATAAAATAATGATAAACTGAAGACAAATAATAAAATATTTGTTGTCATAAAAAATTATTATACATATTATGTAATAGTACCTTGTGTATATTATTTAACATATAGTACCTGGTGCATATAATTTAAACATATAGTACCTTATGCATATTATTTAACATATAATACCTTGTGCATATTATTAACATATAGTACCTCGTGCATATAATTTAACATATAGTACCTTATGCATATTATTTAACATATAATACCTTGTGCATATTATTTAACATATAGTGTCTCGTGCATATAATTAACATATAGTACCTCGTGCATATTATTTAATGAAAGTCTAAAAAACAACCCAAGAGGGGAGTGAATTGGGTTTATCAAAAACTTAGTCCTTTTTCAATAAAAAAATCCAGATCTGAAAAATAGCCCTTTTTAACAATTAATAATACAGATCTAATGTGTATAATGCTAAGCAAAATATATGCAATAATGATAAAGCATAAAGCATAAATCTCCACAAGTATGAATATGTACTGAAACGTAAGAGAGATAGAGTTAGAGAGATGACACCGTATTTTTAGGTTCGGCCAACACTTGCCTACGTCCACCCCCAAGGCTATTGACTTCCTTGGGCTTCCTTCACTATTCTCCAAATAGCAAATACACCTTAGCTTCTGGGGTGCTAAGGAACCTTTACAAAGCGTTTTTCGAGCTCACGCTTCAACTCTCTCACAAATCCCAAAACCCAAGGGATTTCTTCTACTCTCACAAGTAGGACAAGTGTTTTCCCAACACTCAAGTGTTTTACAATAGATGGGTACAATGAATAATGGCTCTCTAAGCCGAATATGCAAGTGAAAAGCTCACAACGTGTGGAATGGCTCTCTAAGCCGAATTAGCAAATGAAAAGCTCAATAAAGTGCAAGAAGACAAGATTCTTGAATGAGACCTAAAGTTTGGCAAGTAGGAGCACAAGCTTTCTTGATAGGTGCGGTCTTCCCTCTTCTTCAAAGCACTTTCTCTCTCTAGAAGTTAGGGCACAATTGATTGCAAGTGTGTTGTCTCTTCTTCAAGAAACTTCTCTCTCTTTGGAGGCTAGATCGTCAAGGATAAGCACGAGAAGAAGATTTAACAATGGGAGCTTTGATCTTGAGGAATCAGCAAATGAAATCTTTGGATCTTGCTTTCTCTCTCTATCGGAGGTAGATTTGAATAATGATGCAAGTCCTTACTTTCTCTCTCTATCTCATTCTTCTTATAGCCCCCAAGTCTTCAACGGTCTCAAAGCCCTCAAAAGTGCCATTGGAAGGGCATCTAAGTCATTTGAGACCATTTGGAGACTTTTTGGATGAGTTGGCGTCATTTCCAGGATATTTGCAAATTCGCACCATGTGTCGACACTTTAAACTTAGTCTGAAATTTTGCTCTCGGAGACAATGCAATGTGTTGACACTTGTCTTCAATGTGTCGACACATTGAATACTTAGTCTGAAATTTTGCTCTCGGGAGACAGTGTAATGTGTCGACACTATGGTTCAATATGTCGACACTTCCAACACTTAGTCTGAAAATTTTGTTCTTTGACAGCAACTACATTTCAACATATTTCAAAAACACCTACAATATAAAAATTGACCAATTAACTTGTGTAATGGTGTTCAAGTCCACTTATAAATATTTTAGAGAGATAACCTCAATATTTGAAATAAATCCTTTAGAAAAGAGGATTGACAATGTAAAATCTAAAATCCTTCAAAACTTAAAATTTTTGTTATCATCAAAATCAATTATGGATTGTTTGCAAAACAACCTTGGGCTAGCATTTAACATATAGTAACTTGTACATATTATTTAACATATAGTACCTCATGCATATTATTTAACATAGAGAGTCGTGTATATTATTTAACAAATAGTACATCGTGCATATAATTTAACATTAGTTCCTCGTGCATATTATTTAACATATGTACCTCATGCATATAATTTAACATCTAGTACCTCGTGCATATTATTTAACTTAGTACCTTATGCATATTATTTTGTGTAGTAATAAGAATTTTCTGACTCTCATACACGTGTTATTTAACTTACTTGTATTTGTAATTACTTAGACATTGTGAAGTACAAATAAAATTCCCATACTTAATACTTAACACTTTACACTCACACTTATACATATACCATATATCATACTTACGCATGCATTTATTATACTTATACATAAGTGAGTACAAAAAATATTCATATAGTCCTACACATGTGCTGTAACACATCAATAGTTAATAAAATTATACTTATAATTTAATTACATATTATTAATTTTTATTGAATTTATTCACATAAACGTTTGAACATATAAATAAATGTTCGACCATGAAAAAGCAATCAAACGACGAAGTTTCATTGCCAATAAACTGTTCAAAATTGTTTCCAAAAACCGTTAGAACGTTATGCAAAAACTAACGACGTCGTTCAATTAGAAAACAAACCGTTTGAGCGTGAAAAATGGATTCGAACGATTTTTTAAGGACGTTTTTTTGCTTCCCATTTTTTGCTAACCGTTCTAACGTAAACATACATGTTCGAATAGACTACACAAACTCAAATACCACAGAATCGACTGTGAGACATCATTTCACCCTCTCTCTCAAAACACTACAAATTCGGTGGATTTTTCTTCTTATGTTGAAATCTTATATTTTTTGTCTTATTGTTGTAGGAAAATACACAAATGGAGCTTCTTGATGTTTTGAGGGTAAGATTTCTCAACTTAATCTGTGAATTTCTTAGTTTTTTAGGTACAAATTTTTGTTGTTGTGGTTTGAATTTGTAGACGAAATTGATGCTTAAATGCTCATAGTTAGCTTCATACTTTCTTATGGGTGTTGAATCCATGTTTTAGGAGTAAAAAAACATGTTTTTGGGATTGATTGGGTTTTTTTGGTTCAGTAAATTTCGTGGTTTTCACACAATGTTCAAACACTGTAAAAGTGTTCGATCGAACAAAAGTAAAAATTGTTTATTTATAGGGATGCAGTCATGTTCAAACGATAAATTTGTACCGTTCGAGCATATTATTGTTGTTTGAACATGTTCAAACGTTTTTGATTTGTTAGGAAAATTAGAAGTTTTGCATTATGCACGACAAATCTAATTTTCCTAAGAAATAAAAAGAATGTTAGGACAATTGTTGTACATAATGTAAAACTTCTAATTTTCGTAACAATTAAAAAGAATGTTTTGAACTTATTCGATAGATCACAATACGTATGATTAGTGTAAACATGTTAGATATATATTTCACCTGCATCAGCTCTTGTCTAGAGCCTTAGCTTTTCTTACATTGAAATTGGATCACTTTTATCAAAAACGACATCGAGTAGATATATAGATAAGTTATATATATTTTTCATTCAGTTGACTTTTTTTTAATGATTATTTTGTCAATTATTTAAGACTTATATTGATTAAAATTTCTGATTTAGGAAGATTTGAATGCACACGATGGCCAAGATAGATGTATTTTTTTATTGCATATTGTATTTAATTGTTTCGAATATTGTGATTAATTATTTAATTGTACATTTTGTTAATAAATATTTTATTTAATAATATTCTTTTTAATAATTTTCTAGCAATTTTTTAATTTTTTATAAAAATAAAAAAACGTTTGTTCCAACATTAGATTTAGCATTCGAAATATAGCATGCCACCTCTACATTCAAATCCTATCGAACGTTTATCATTTTTGTTCATAATATGTTCGAACAACTACTTTTTTTATTCCTCAATAGGTATATCAAACGGATTTAACGATATACATTGGAACGACATAAAATGTTCAAACGTTTTTTACTTGTACGTCCGAAAACAATTCGAACATTTGTCGATTGAAAAGTTGTAACTCATTAAAAACAGTTACGGATGTTCCAGTTTACAGCGTTGTAACGATATCCGAAATATTTTCCGTCCGAACCCCATTCAAATGTATTCCTCAACTGGCTCAAAGCTCTCCCATACAATGGTGCTGTTCACTCTGATGCAACATATCATAGCATTGTTGGTTCCCCTCAGAATGTTACTATCATCAGGCCTGACATCTAGCTATACCATCAATCAAGTTTGTCAGTTCATGCACGTTTTCATCATTATGCTTCTCCAAGCTATAAAACACATCTTATTATATCTGAAGGTGACATTACTTCCAGCATTTAAAATTTTCATTTGAACCAAAAATGATTTTTTAATGTACGAAATGACATTTTTGTACTCATAATTTTGTTGACACTTATCGTTCCATGTGGGTAAAATCGTAAGTTTCAAAGCCAAAAAATCAATTAATGGATGGTGCAAATTAAGTGTATCAAATCAATAGTTGGTGGCTGTAATTAATATGATAAAAATAATAAATGAAGTGCAAAGTGTCAAGACCTCCATAGTTTAAGAGTGCTAAATGTATTTATCCCAAACCAAAAAATATAAAAAGTTTCACAAAAACACATACGCAAATCCTTGACAATGAAAACTTTCATATCAAACATATATATTCCATTAATTACTTTCACATTAATCTCTAACAGAATATATTCTGAAATTTTCTTCTTCTAAATGTCTTTTCTACGTATCCATGTCGACATTCGCAAACACAATAAAAAAGCATTTCCACAAATTTTCTTAATCTTTAGAAAAAAAAACAAAAAAAAATATGATTCAAAAAGCATAAGCTAATTGAAAGAGATAGATTTTATTATTTGAATTATATTCTCCAATACTTTTCCTTGCGTGTGAACCAGACTTTCCCTTAATTGGTAGGCCCAACACATGTAATATTAATTAAAATTGAGGTGAGGTGCAAAGTCATGTATCAAACTTAGGACTATGATACCATGTAAATTTATCATATATTCCAAAAGCTTAAGTTGATAGAAAGTGATAGATGTTATCATTTGAATTATATTCTCTTAAAATTAGATTTTATTATTTGAATTATATTCTCTAAGAATTACTTGACCTTGAATGACTGTATATATAATGTCCAAGCTGAGGAATCATCAGGAGCCCTTTCCCTAGCTTGTCTAGAACATGTGTTAATTAAACCTTTTGTTCGAATCGTACGTGATCTAGGCCTAGCTATAGCTTAATTAACCAAAATACGAACCCACTTCAATTGCAATAGTAAGGCTGGCTTAATTTTCCTACCCATTAATTTTACCATTTAGTTTAGAGTTCACACCAGCAAGCTGCCTAGCTACCAATATATATTAAAGCTTTTTAATGGCTATGAATAGAACAGCTTTCACTAAAGTTAGTAGTAGATCACACAAATTTAAAAGAAAAAAAAATCTAGAAGAGATGTATTTATCTCTATTTACTTATCTTGGAGATGTTCCTAGCCGATCGTTGGACAATTAATAGTTACCTTTTCTCT
Source organism: Morella rubra (assembly GCA_003952965.2). Taxonomy (NCBI): domain Eukaryota; kingdom Viridiplantae; phylum Streptophyta; class Magnoliopsida; order Fagales; family Myricaceae; genus Morella; species Morella rubra. The sequence goes on along the minus strand of CM025850.1, from coordinate 31,844,302 downwards.
CTTCATTTGGCCTTTTATGAAGGGCGGCTCCGAAAACTGATTCTGTACACACGCGATCGAGGAAACAAAATATTATATAAATAAACTCAAAATCCTTCCCAAAAAATATATACCGATATCCTCGTCTAAAAAAAAAAATTTGGGTCAGATTGGCGCCGCGGTCGTCTAAACTTATTTTTTTGGGACAGATTATCCCTACTATTCAAACGATACATCCAACAGTTAGAAATAATTTTTTGAAATTTTTTCAACGTCCTTGAATTACCGTTTGAATGGTAAATGTTATATTTCCTCACGAATTAACATTTTCATAAAAACAATAAACATTATCATGATCTAACAGTGGATGAACAGTTACAATATTGAAAAACGAAAAAACCATTCTTCTTGTCCTTCTTCTTTTTCTTCTACTTCTTTTTCTCTCTACAACAGAGTGTATGGTTTGTGGAAAATAAACCAAATTCACTTATTTTCTTATTTTTATTTTTATTGTACATGAAGCATTCAAACAAAATTTAAAAGAGTTCCAACGGAAAAAAAACGAGGGAATTTTGGCGCTTAATTTTTTATTTTCATTCAAAGGTTGTTCTAACGGTATGTGATAAGAGTTTGAATGGTATTAAAAAGCATTCAGACTAAGGAAAAGCAGTGTAATTTTGGGATTTAATTTTATATTTTCATTCAATCCCTGTTTTAATGGTAACCTCCTTTTAACGGTAAGTGATAAGCGTTCGAACGGTTTTAGTGGTGATAAAATTTGTTCCAACGAGTCCGAACAGGTAGTGCTTTTTGGGATGCAACTAGATTTCGTTCCAAAAGATTCTCAACTGTTCTAACAAATTTTTAAGGATGGACAACTTTGTCCCCAAAAAATCTCTTTTTTTGGAAGGAAATTTTCGTCCTTAAAAAAAAATTCATAAAAAAACTTTTTGGGACTTTTTAAATTTCCATCTCAAAAAACACTCTTCCTGTATTTTTTGGAAAAGATTTTATAATTCGTCTATAAATAATACTTTTTAGGATGCATTTTTTGGGTTCCAAAAAGTCAAATTTGTTGTAGTGTAATAGCTTAACCAAACTTGAACAGACGCGAATTGCAATGGTAAGCCTGCAGGCTTAATATTCCTATCCATTAATAATTTTAACCATTTAGTTTATAGTTCACACCAGCAAGCGGCCCATCAATATTAAAGCTGTGTAACGGCTATGAATAGCTTGCACAAAAGTTTGTAGTAGATCAGGACACAAATTAATTGTTTGGCATTTAATTTATGATTGAGGGCCGCGCGGCTCCGAGCACTGATTGTGTAACTTTATTAAAATACCATAATTAATTATAAAGACTCATTATCACTATCATTAAGACTAATCCCTATCGAACAAGATATACAAAGCATCGATCAATCAAAGGTTACTACCGCGATCGAATATTCTCCGAATTGCAATTGGAGTATTACTGGCCGGCGGTGGTTTTGTTAATTAGCTAATAGTTCTCTCAATTTGATTCCAACAAAAGATCAGCTAAACATACTGTTATAATTACACTACAAAAAAAAATGGTCTTGGGTGTCAAAAAATTTTGTCACCGAAAGTGTCTTTTTTGTCACCAAAGGTTTTTGGTGACAAAACCGGTTTGTCACCCGGTTTGTCACCTAAAGCCTGTTAGCAAAGATTTTAGCTGACGATTTTGTGTTTTGTTATTCGAAACCATCCGGATGGGTTACAATACCGTCCGCACGATTTTATGTCATATTGACGAAATTCAAAATTGTCATGCCTAGTATGCTCCATACGTTCGCATGGGGTGTGAGAACAATTGGTCCAATGTGATGAAATACATTTTATCATGGACCATACATGCGCACAGTGATATAAAACCATCCTGACGGTAATATATTACCGTCCGAACGCTAACATAAAGACGTCCGTACCGTTGCTTCATTTATGACGAAATAGTTTTTTGTCACCTTAAAAAACCGTTCGAACACTAAGCACTTAAATTAGTTTTTTGTCACCTTCAAAAATTGTTCGAACACTTAACGTTTATTCTATTGAACATGTTGGAACTTGTTTTCTTACCATTTGAACAGTTTCTAATTAAAAGACTATTTGCAAACAAGAATAACTGTGCAGACGGACGTATTTAATGTGAAGTGTGCGGACAGATAGTTAAGCACGCACACGTTATCATTACACAAAAACCGTTCGAACGACCTTTTTACCGTTCAAACCATTTCTTATGTATTTGAATTAATTTAATTAAAATTTTAAAAATAATTTGCAAATAATATAAACAGAAAGATATTCAATATTCATAATATAATAAAATGTCTACAAATATGCAATCGTCATTAAAAGTAAATAAAATACATAATCAATAAGTAGTGAAAATACATAAATCTACCCAAATTTTTGTTTGGGTGTCATACGGGATTGCAGCTGTCTAATCTGCTCCATCATCTGCTCACACATCTATTGTTCCATTAGTTGCATCCTCTGTTCTTGTTGTTCACTAGGTTCCTTTGCTGCTCCTGCATCATCTTCTGATGCTCTTTGTCTTTCTTCCATTGCTGCTCCGCTATCATCTGCATCACTCTTCTTCTTTCTTCCATGTTGCTCCTCCATCATCTGCTGATGCTCTCGTATCGTCTACTCCATATCTGACGTTTGACCAGAAGTGCTTCATATTCCATCTGTCTAGCCCTCATCTCCTCAATCTCTAATCTGGCCTCCTCCAATCTCCGGGACAAATCAACGGACGATGCTGATGAAGATGATCCAACAGACCGTACTGAACGGCCTAAACCTCGCACGTAACCCGCTTTCGTCCCCAACACCTCAGCAAAATCTCCACTTCGGTATGACTTTCCCTCTGACTCGTGCTGCAACTGCAACGCCTCCATTTTTTTTACAAAATTAGAAAAGAAGATAAAGTTAGCATATATGAAACATAAAAGATAATGAATGCATCATTAAATCTAATATTACAACTTACAAAAAATTTTCGTGCATCTTCTGATGTCCACATGCCATCCTTATTAGTATGCATTTTTTATACAGCAACGCAAGACTAATCTCATCAGATTCTGGATTTTTCTGTACACCAAAAGAAATATAAACGTGCATATTAAAATACCTAAGTCATTTATTTAAATAATAAATAATAAAAATGTAAATTTATTACTTACTAACAACGCTCTCGCATTTGGAAAGACCTCGCTCCCGATGTGTGTACAATCTTCAGCTTAGCTCTATTCTCTTTGTTGATTGCACTCCTCCTCTGCATTGTACATTTACAGTTGTTACCACAATTAATAATAAAATAAAATAAATGTTCAGGATGGAATAAAAATTTTAACCTGAAATTCCTCGCTCACAAATAAATCACAAACACGAGTCCATTCTTCCTTGTTCATATCGGGATACGGGTGCTCTAACGTCCTCTTCTTTGAATTGAACACTAAGTAATGCTGGAACATTCTATTTTTGTGTCCTGTACGCTGTGTTCATCGTAGACGTCACAGTTATGCGATCCTCGGCTCGGTCATAATCTAGTTGGAAGTCATCCTTAACATATATAAAACAGTTAGTACGTATAAAAGTTTCAACAATTAAAATTTAATAAATTATACTTACCAACACTCGGTTCATCACGTATGATTTAACCTCGGGGACCTCCTTCCACTTACTCGTCTCAAATGGGACATGTTGTCGAACGAGCGCACCAATATGACTCGAGAGCATTGAGGACGCCTTCATCACCGCCCATACGTCCATCAGGGATATGGACAGTCAGCTTTCCTCCATACGAGCCTTGAGTAAGCAATCCCACGTACTACCTCGAACGTGTTTGATTCCGGATGTCGCTACAAATGAAGAACAATAAATTTAAAATTTAGTTAAGCATAGAAATTTAAAAGTCATAATATTTAATCAAGATTGACGGGGTAAGATACTTACACGCACAACTACTTTGGGTGCCTACTGGACTGGCTGTGGTAGGGACGGTAATTCATGCCTATCCTAAGTGAAGGACCCGACACTGCTAGTGTACCAGGACTACTATCAGCTCGAACTGATGAATCGCACCGAAGACGTTTCCTCCCGCTGGCATGACGTCGTCCTGTGACCAAATAAATCAATATTAGAGAAAAAAAAAACACAATGAATTATGTTACTCAAAATGAATATAAAATTCCGATGAATCATCGCTTCTTTCTATTTCACGTTGTTGTGGACCACTCTTATCGGTTACCGGCACATAAGCCTCAACGTCATTTCTAGTCAACGGGATCATATCAAATGAGCTAAAGTCCACAAAAAGCTCAATAGACTCATTCTCCTGTATGCTTCACGGTTCGACGGTCCTTCTCCATCTTCACTAGCTTCCTCCTCAATAGTGGAATATCATACATGTTTCTAGGGTAATCTTTTGAACAATCTTCCAATGACCGCCCAACTTCATATCATCGATATAAAACACTTGATTCCCTTGAAAGCTAGCACGAACGGGTCGTCTTTGTACCACTTTCAATATGTGTAATACTAACAAACCGACCACTTTTATCAAGACCTAAGTTTTGAGTACTCAAGTCAAACCAGTCACATTTGAGTAAATAAACTAAATTTCCCGCAAATAACGCAACGCGTAAATATCCACGACCTGGCCGTAAAAATCAACATCTTCCCCATCATGGTCCCCCGGAACAACCACACCACTATTCTGAGTGTTACGAAATTGTTCACGAAAGACCGTGTGAAACCTAACTCCATTTTATGCATTAACCGTGGATGCTAATGCATACAAATCATCCGACACCGAGCCCGATTTTCATTGCGCATAGTTTGAATCTAAAATAATAAACACGTGTTAAATTTAAAAAAAAAGATCAATTAAAATTTAAACATATAATAGAGATAAAATTAAAATAAATACCCGATTTCTAAACCATAACGGAAATCCTTCTTCGTGCCTCCTATCAACATTTATTGGTGATTGCCTCCTCATCTCTTCCAAGTGCTCGCTATAAAGAAATAAGATATTTTATAATAAATTAAAATATAATGAACTGATAAGTGTTTAAATGAGCAAATATTCTTAAAGCGCTTACTCTATATGTTGGTTGATTTCTGAACAGTTGTTGAGTACGTACCACTGCGCTTTTGTAAATTCCTTTCTATTCAAATCTTGACCCCTACCAGCTCCCAGCGGCGAACACTTTGAGTAAACACAGAAAACGACAACTTCGATCATCCATGTCGGCATAATTCTGATCTTTTCTATTAATCTTGTCTCAACCGTACTAAGATACATTGAGCAAAAAGTTAGACATTCATTTAACACATAATTCTCTGCAGCCCTCACACTTGCTCTGTTCTTAACGAAATGCTTCATCTTCCCCATATACCTCTCCATTGGATACATCCACCGAAATTGAACTGGACCCCCAAGTTTCACCTCCCGAGGTAAATGAACAGCTAAATGAACCATAATAGTAAAAAATGATGGAGGAATAAATGTTCCAACTTGCAAAGAATCATTCCGATGTCCTTCTCTAACTGGTCGACAACGTCTAAACGTATTGTTCTTGAGCACAAGTCTCTGAAGAATAAGCTCAACTCAGTCAATGCTGTACATACTTCGTTTCCTAACAACCCGTGTATCATTGCCGGTAACAGTCGCTGCAACAAGACGTGTGAGTCGTGACTCTTCATACCCATTATCTTCCCTTCGTATATCGGAAACTTCATTCAGCTTAACACCCTTCAGTTCATAAAAGTAAATAATGCTGAGGCATCACCTCCTGCTGACCCCGAACTTGCAAATGCAAATCTTTTTTAATGCCCATTAATGTCAAGTCTCTCCGAGCACTAGCATTGTCCTTCGTCTTACCATCGACGTTCATCAAAGTTCCCAACACATTGTCACAAATATTTTTCTCTATGTGCATGACGTTCAAATTATGTCGAAGTTTCAAATCTAACCAGTACGGCAACTTAAAGAATATGTTGCGCTTTGTCCAACTTAACTCATTCTCAGCCCGTTTTCTCTTCTTCTGAGTCTTCCCAAACGAACATAATGGTACCGATTCAAGTTGTTGAAGTATCTCCTCTCCAGTGACTTCTTCAGCGCTGCTCTAAACTCTTTTTCCCATCAAATATGTCGACATCATGCCTCCACCCATGCATTGCGGGCAAATACTGGCGATGTCCCAAAAAATAATGTTTGCCCCTATGTTTCAACCAAAACGACATTGTGTTCGCATTGCAATTAGAGCATGCTAACCGTCCTTTCGTACTCCAACCCGAGAGATTACCATAAGCCAAAAATCATTTATTGTCCAAAGCAAAGTAGCATGTAACTTGAATGGACTTGACACAGCTACGTC
>CM025850.1:31750384-31828554 GCA_003952965.2 Morella rubra | reverse complement strand
ACTATGTGTCATGCGACAGATACTGGAGATCACAATGAAACATGTTTGCCCCATGTTTCACAACAAAAATGACATTATGTGTTTGAATTGCATGTTAGGTATTGCTCAAACATTGTGTTTTGAACCGCCGAGAGATTACCATAAGCCGGGAAGTCATTTATTGTCCAAAGCAAAATAGCGTGTAACTTGAATGGACTTGACACGGCAGCGTCGTACGTCTGCACTCCATTTTCCCAGTTTGTGAGTACAAAGTTCCCTTACTAAAAACTATTACGCGTTCATCTATAATGGGGCTATTCTCTTTGGAAGATGCATGACACCGACTTTGCAATTGCATCGATCAACTCGGACATTTCCACTAACCAACTCAGGTCGTTGGTGCCCTAAGTCCCTGGGTTTCGACCTTGTCAGAATTACTAGTCTGTTTCAGGAGTCTGCTCCTATCGTCTACCTCTAGCTGCTCGAGCGGTATTCAGCATTGGGCATGTTTTAGGTTGTTGGGGGCTTTTAGCTCACAATCAATGGTTTTTGATGATAATAATAGAAGTAATTGAGTTGTGAAGCAAAGCGGATCCAAAGTGAGCACGAAGCAATCAAGTAACATCCCTTCAATGGAAGTGCTCTTAAAGTGAGACTCAAGATGCTAGGGTAATATTTGTGACTCTAAGACTTCATCTTAGACAAGGATTTGAATCATATACATTGCAACTTGTTTTGAAGATTTAAAAATGTTTTCAATGGCTTTAAAACATCCCAATTAAACTCTCAAACCTTTTATATACTTATGAAAGTTAGTCTTTAAAATTGGGTATTTTAAGTTGGTCAAAATCGTGTTTTAAAAACAACCGATCATGTGCCATTTGAGTATGAGAGGAGGTCAGACTGGCTCATGTAGCAGTCGACCGGCCGCATCTTCGACCATGGTATAGCGGTCGACCGTTTAGTTTGAAAAGTTAAGAAAATAGTCATTCTAACCTCTGACATTATGATCGTTGGGTAACGTAAACCTGCAGCGGTTGACCGACTCATGTAACGGTCGACCGGTTCATCATGAGTTTTTAACAGCTCGACTCCCAACGGCTATTTTTCTTATGAGGCCTATATAAAGCCATTCCTACGCCTTTTAAAAGTTGCTGAACAACTAAAAATCATTTTGCCAAAGCTAAGAGTGATCTGAAAACCTTTCAATCCTTGTTCAAACATATCACACATAATCAACACTTTCACATCCTTGTTATTGTGTGAAGCCTAAGAGATAGAAATTTACATTCTAATATCTACTCCATCAAGAGAGTTTTAGTGAGCATTTTTGTTCATTCCCATACACTATTAAGAGAGTGTTTCTCTTGTTTCCTTTTGGTGAGGGTTATTCATCAAAAGAAGGAGTTTGGATAGGTTTATTCTCAAACTCATTCTCGAGGCTTGAAAAGGTGTTTATCAAGCTCAAGTGTAAGGAAAGCTCTCCCTTGGTTGAAGAGAGCATAGTGGAAAAACCTCAAGACTCGGTGAAGAAGCTTGATGGGTGGATGTAGGCGGGTTTGCTGAACCACCTAAAAATCTTGTGTTTGCTTCTCTTCCCTTATCTTCTTACATTGTGCTATTAGTTTCTTGTTCTAAGTTTTATTTCTCTATTTGAGTTGCAATATATATTTTTGTGTTTAATCTTTTGTTGCATTCGCTTCTCTTTGTGAGACTTGTAGCTAGCGAACACTTTTCTAAAGGGTGAGTTTCGAAAAAGTTTTGAAACTCAATTCATCCCCCTCTTGGGTTGCCTTGGATCTAGGATTTACACGGGGTAATGGATTTTAAGATTTTAAGAGTGTCACCTTGTTGATCGACCTAAGTGGAAGCACTTTAGCTCGTCGGCACCCTCAGGTACCAACATGGCGTGTAGGAACTAGGTCAGAAGAACATCGTTGCAAAGAAATTTGAAGATCAGTCTTTAGGGCCTCTACATAGAGACTGAATAGATGTAGTGATGTCATACCAACAAGTTGCCCCCGTAACAACTACCAGGTATAAGAACTCTGCCCGGCCATAAAAAAACTCCGTCGTGTGCCTCAAAAAGGTAGCAGCCTAAGGGGAAATAGGAAGTAGTTGTCCGTGTTGCATGTTACTTCCCTCCAAAATAGTCGTATCGTGGCCCAGTATCGTCTGGAAAACCTCGGCCTCAATAGGCCAGTCCTCATCGGCTCATGGCAGGTTTGGGAATGCTGTCAAATTCCTCTCGTCCCTAAGAATCTCGCTAGCTCGTCAGGGAGAATGTGATCTGAACGTTACGAATGGTGACCTCTATCCTAGGCTCTTCGAGGTTCTTCACCCGAAGTATAGCAAAATAGAATTCTCGCACCATGTTCTTCGAATCGCATAGCTGGTCCTCTAGATGAACGGAAGCCAACCTGCTTCCTCCACCACCTTTGGAAGAGTTCGATCCTCAAATCAAAGATCATAGAAATTTGCCAACTGGATGTGTCGCTAGACAATGATCGAGCGGGACATATTGATCGCCGTATGCTGCTCCAACCCAGCTGCTAGTACACGGACGCTTGCTCATTTTTGGGATATCTGCACAAAAGCGTTCGCGCAGTTAGACAACCGTCCGAACAGATAACGACACCCGTCCGAACGATGTAATAAAAAAAATAAATATGCAAAAATAATATAAAAAAAGCGTCCGAACCTCTTGATAGAGCGTCCGGACACAAGTAAAACGACAACGTATCCCTTTTGGGACACTACAAAGTGTCCAAACAGCTCTGGATAGTCATCCAAACTAAAAACAGATAAGAAAACTATTAAAATTTATTATACAAACGTTCAGACTGTATTGATATAGCGTTCGGACACACTCAAAATGACAACATATCCCTTTTGGGATCCTACCAGACATTCGAACATCGTTTGATAGCCATCTAAATGGACAATAGAGAAGTAAACTATTAAATTTAGTATAAAATACATCTGACCTTCTTTAATATAGCATCCAAATAAAATCAAAACGACAACGTATCACTTTTGGGATATTAAATGGCGTCTGAACCTAGTGACATCAGTGTCCGATTTGGAACCAACAAAGTAATCTATTTAAATTAAATATAAAATACATCCAGACTACTTCGATTTAGCATCCATACACCCTTAAAAGGACAACGTATCACTTTTGGATACTACCAGTGTCTGAACGCCTGAAGACAACGGTCGGACGCGACGGGAAAGACGACTGAGTTAACTCAGCCTTAGCAACGTCCGTCCACCTCCCACACACTCCCAAAAACACCCAAATCACAAACCAATAGACTTAAAAACAATCCTAACACTTAACACAATCAATTTCTGCATAAAAATCAATAAAAAAACACAATGTACTATACAAAAAATAGGATTGAAATTCTATATGTAAAACTATGAAAAAATGAAATTTGTACCGCTAAAATCATGATAAAAATAAACAAAATATACCTGGATGTGATTAGAGCCTCGAAGGAATGAGCTTGCATCAAGATTTGGGAAGAAAACAGTGAAGGTTGAGAGATTTTTTAGTATAAAATATACGGTTTAAATGAAAATATTGAATTATTCGCGTTTTTCACAATTCGTGGATGCCGTCCAGACGGTAAGAACCCATCCAGACGTTTTTCAACACACATGGCCCAATGAGAGTCATTTGCATTAAATGCCAAAATGTAAACAGTTTAAAGCTGTTCAACACATTAAAAGTGTTCAGACGGTGGAGTTCTGTCCGGACAATATTTCCTTGACTTCATGCAACGTGGAAGCACACGTTTGGTTGAATAAACATCACGTGCAGTCTGGATGGTATCCACGTGATTCAGACATTACAACTTTTTCAACCGCTCATATAACGTAAACACATGTAAGCCATGCGACAGTTACACGGACGTCCGGACGGGTTCTCAACTGTGACATCATCTGTTTCATCATCCAGTACTAGCAAGCTTCTCGTTCGAACGCCTACCTCATTAAACACAGGTATTCCAAGCTACTGCGATAAGGGCATCCTGGATGGAGTTTTTCGGATCATTCCAATGTAATCAATTAATGTGATGCTTCTGAGCAGCATGGAACAACGTCCGGACACATGAATGATTTATTTGACATTACTTGCATTGTTTAATTCACTTAATTTAATTTACTTCACTCAATTTAGTTTATTTAAATAATTTAACTAACACAATGTAATTCAGCTCAAATTTTTAACTTAATTTATTTATTTTGAATACATAAAAATATATATATATTGTTAAGCATACTTTTAAATTAAATACCCATTATAACTAATCACCTATTTAATTGTAATTACACTAACCATTACAATTAATTACACTAACCGTTCCGTTAACATAGCACTTGTACTAATCACCCATTTAATTGTACTAATTTTCCGTTTAAATTATAATAAATTTAAACTAATGAAAAAACATAATTAATATCAAATATCAAACATAATCCAAATACAAACGTAAAACACAATCATAATGTCTAGTACAAGCCGGAGACGGTCTTAAAGGATAAGTAAATAATAGCGATAAATAGGAGACTAGTTCATATCATGACCTGACTCGTCCAGATCTTGTCCGAGAGCGTCATAAATATGCGCCAAATGCTCCTCCATATTATCCACCCGTCTGACGAGTGTCTGAGCTGTATCGGAACGGTATGGACAAACTGGGACAACTGAGACAATTGTTCTCTCACAAAGAAGAGTTTCATCCACATAATATTTAGCTCCTCCGTCAGAGCCCTATCTGTTAGAGCAAATTTGTTCTCCAGACTGGTCAAGTGGCATTGGAGTGCCATGCACAACGAATGCGTCGGCTCCACTATCGCCCGAATACTCGTCTTAACTCCACTAAAAAAGCGTCTACCCAAGCTAGTCGCATTTTCTGTGCCCCGATATTGGTGATACTTGTCTCAGAGTGATCCATGGTCAATCTAGCAAAAACCATCCAAATATAAGCACAAACCGTTCGCACGTAATTCAAACGCAAAATTTACATTTAGAAGGCGTCCGATCATGTCCAAGAACGTCTGGACGATACTAAACATGTCCGGATGACTGTAGATAATCGTCCAAATGTAATTCGATGAACATAAACCAAACATCATACTTTGATGAACACAAAGAACACAACAAAATTCAAAAGTATTAAATTGAAATGCATGAAATTGAAAAGCAAATTAACGAATAAGGTTTTATCTGAAGTTGTTTGAGAGATCTCGAAATAAATCTCGAACGAGTAGTGAAAATGTTTGAGAGAAAAGTTTAAGAGAAGAGAGTGAAAGTGTGATTTTGACAAAGTCTGGCTGGTTTAATATGGTAAGAAGGCATCCACACAGTTTTCATAGGCATTTAGACACTTCTCAACGGTTAGATTCACATGTGGCCCAATCAAATTTAACGTCATTAAATATGCCCGATTCGAAAATCTTTTAGAACTTACGTCGTCCGGACGGTCTGTCTAGGTCAGACAATTTCGACATCATGTTGTGAAGTTTCGCAACATGGAACTACACGATTCGCAGAAGAAGCATTCATACCTATGCGGACATGTTTTTAGCATCCAAACGGTTTTATTTTTTTTGCGTTGGAACGCTCATGTGTATGTCCGGACGGGATTGAGTGTTCATGATGATTTTTAATTTGTCACTATGTGCTGATAATTATTATTCGTTAGATAATGTCCGTGTGGACGTTGTAAAAATGACATCCGGACGGTACTGTAAAAAATTGTGACGATTATCATCATCACTCAATTATGACCATTTGGAATTTGTCACCTAGCAAAGCGTCCAAACACTTTGTTTATTGGTCCAACGGATATTAAGTATTTGTGAAGATTTTTATCGTCACTCATTCGCGATGAGGTGTATGTTGTCACACCAGAAATACGTCCAAACGATTTTAGGACCTATCGGACGGTTTTGGCGTTCCTGGATGACTTTTGGGTGACAAAATTAATGTTTTGTCATGGAAAGGCCATGCACTTTAGGTGACAAATTTTGGTTTGACACCCAAAATTTTGTCACCTAAAGCTAAGTTTCTTGTAGTGTTATAATCTAGGAATTAGTTGAAGTGTCCAAGTTGGGCGTTCCTAATTACTATGTACATATATATGTGAAGTTGATTATTTAGATATATGACTAACTTTAAGCTATATTAGCCTATAGGTTAAAGGACGGGCAGGATGGTTCATTAACCTTACGTCGACCTAATTCAACCCATCCTTAGTCTAGAATAGGTTTGGCCCTTTGGTTGGGATAATCTAGACCTAGCCAGTAACTAATTAACAAAACATTAACCTACCCACTACAATTGCAACTCAAACAATTACATTAGCGATATACCTTAATCAATTAAAGTACTAATATAACCTAATCAATTACATGGCCTCTACTTCTCGCCTCTTTCTAGTGAGATAAACTCTCCCTTCTCTCTAGAATCCTCCTCCTTTCGGACCCCCTTTTCCTGCGGTGGAAAGAGCTCCGGCCCCTCCCACCTCCCTCTTCCTTTCCGTTCTACTCTCAAGTGGTCAAGCCTCTCAAAAATCTCCTCCCTCGACACTTTTTTGGGGCTTTTTCTAGCAAAGTTCAAGTTCAAATCTCGGCTATTTTGAAGGTCTCTGGCAGCCAAGACCAGTATGGATGGCTTCACCATTCTCAGGTGCTTTCATCTATCTCAGCCCGGAGCCCAGACAATAGTTGTGTTGGCGGCGCATGGAAACGCATCCCACCTCAGTGGTCAAGCCTCTCACTCCGACACTGGTGGTTCAAGTTGGCTATTTTGCCTTCCAGGCATTTCAAGTAGTGTGTGTTGGCTGCGTCTGCGTCCGGGCATGCACAAGCCGCGGGGTTGGGTTTCCCACATTCTGGCTATTCTTTCTGTGGCAGCTCGGCATTGTCCGACCGGTGAGTGGAGGTCCCACGCGCGTCTTCTAACGCGTGTGCCTCTCACCTGCTTGGGATTTTTCCCTCCTGGCCGGTTCCTCTCCTCCTCTAGTTTGTTCTGTCACCTCATTTCGCCGTCGGCTTTCCTTTTTTATGTTGGTAATTTCAGCTTACTGCCCTTTTTGGGTTTTCTGCCCTTTGTGGGTCTATGTAAGGCCTCTCAACCCCCTTGTTCGTTGGCCCGTCAACTCTTTTCGAGGGTCTGACTAGCCCCTTAGAGCATGTTCTTGAGGTTTTTAAACCTCCTTGATTCTCAATGAAATAGCTGTTTTGATCACAAAAAAAGAATTACAGTGGCCTCTACCTATTACTCTTACGTACACCGCGCAACCTACTAAAGATGCCAAGGTATATCACATTCTTTGGGGACCAAGCCATGTTATGAAATTTTCATTTATAGGTTTGTTAACTATTAAAGGGAGACTAGCAAGTAAGACCCTATCGAGGAACAGGGGAATTAGTACTAGTACTACTGGTTATGTGTTGTGTGAGGGTGCATGGTACTATGGAAGATGTGGATCATCTGTTTTTTAGTTGTCATTACTCCCAACGCATTTGAATCTTGTTGTAATGAGATAGATGTGGATCGGCAAAGAACTTGATTAACTAGAGAAATGTGATCTAGGAAGAGGAAGACTAAAGGCAAAGCTCTCTTGGCAAGAATTGTGAGGGTTCATGCTAACAACCGCAACCGTACTTGGAGTACGGAGGCTAATACTATAATTTTTAATGGAATTTCTAGAAGATTCATCTATGTTATAGCCGACATAAGTTCAATGGTTGTTTTGCTCTTTCCTAGTTTGTGGTCCAGCAGTAATTACGTCATTGTGAGAGTGATTTTGGTCCTTTTTTTTAGTTGTGCGTGGGATAGGCTTACCTAATTTGTACATGACCAATGAGGAATTAATACACTTAATTACCAGTTACCCAGGAAAAGGTTCAGCAGTTATGACCAAGGAAAATACTTTATAGGGAATGAGGAAATCTGCTACCAACCTGGTGCTTTAGAGGAAGTTGTATCTTTCTGATAAAGTTTTTGCAAATGAAAGCTGAGTTTTTTTTTTCTAGTTTTTACGTGTGACTATATATTAGCTTCATTAATATGGACTTAACTCTCATGTGGAGGGAGTGGGGTCCTTTAGTCAATTGCTGCATTTTTTTTAAATGATGGAGTTGAATTATTAGAGGACATGACGTGGAGGGGTTTAACATGTCGTGAGCAACTTTCGTCAGGTTATGAAGGGACATGGATGGGAAACCTATAAAACCACAGGGACATCGGGACAACAAAACATACCCTAGGGGTATTTCCAGGAAAAAGTTAAACCACAGGGACACTCCTTATATTTTAGCCTATGCATAACTTAATGAATTGACAACAATATTGTAATTGAATATGAACATTAGCAAAGTGGGTCAAAAGTATTATCATCATTTTATACGTAGAAAATTTTGATTTCCGTCCAATTTGACGGAAGGTGCAAAGTGTACATAATTAGTAGTTGAAGATTATAATGTCTCAAATAGAATAATTGAGGTAATAATGTGTCAAGCCCCTTATATATATAGTATGATAGTTAAGAATTTTTTTTACCCTTTTGTATATATATATATATATGATTGGTTCAATCCGAACTGACTCGGTGTGCAGAAGGATGACTTTATAGAATCCGATTGACTTGTTGGGATAATACGGGACAAAATGCTATTTGGGTGGCAAATAGGCACGGAACAGTTTACCATGGATGACCTTAACCACAGCTTCTTGGTCCTTTTGACTTGGTGCAACTTCAGAAGTGAGTAGTTGTTGATGGCAGTACTCAATATGGAATAGATTACGAGTCATTTATTCAGATCCACTTCTTCCGTAAGTTCTAGGTCTTCCAGTTCCATTCCACCCATACTAGGAATAGTAAACGAAGAAGAATTCGAAGTAAATGAGGTCACCACCAACCTTCAGGATTGGAATATCCCCAAGGTCCTGAGTAGTGAAATCTAGTCCAAGTCAAGTTTTAACCCTTTGTCTTTCAAAAGTAATTATCATGTCAAAACTGTAAAGCAGGTTTATGCTTTTAGTAAGACCCATGAAAAGTGCCAACTCCTGTCTTCTTTTGTCACTAAGAAACACAAGGAACAAGGTTTTAACTACATCCACATAGGATTAGTTCAAGTTGCAGTAAAACCCCTCACTCGACGAGGAGTCAATGCGTCTGTTCTTCTGTGTCTTAGAGATGCTAGGCTCACAGATTACAGCACAAGTATCTTAGGTATCATTAAGTCTAGCCTTCATAATGGTCCAATCCATTTTGATTGTTTCCCCGATTTTACCTTAAGTTTAAGTGATAAACACCTTCTGAAAGCCTTAACCTTGAACATTAAAACTTCAGGTTATGAAATGTTAGAAGGAAGTCAACCGTTAGCTTTGATCTATAGGATTTACTACAAGTGCATTAGGACCAACCTCCATGTCCATGCTTTAGTAAAAAGTCCCAAAGATCAAACCTTACTCATCCAGAGTCATACAAGTGATGCCAACATTAGGATCCCCAAGTCGATCTGTTGGAACGAAGTAACCTTACCAAGTGACTGGTTTTTAGAAAATGAAAACCCAACCATAAATGTTTCCCAAAACATTAATAAGTTAGATATGATCCAGCAGTATCTAGACGGTACTGTTAGGATTAGTTTTGACGCACCCAGAGGAGGTTTCACACCCCTTAGGATTCAAGAACCAGGTAGTCAGTCCTCCCGTAGGTCTACTTCCAGTCTCCCTGAATCCGTAATGCAAATCCAACGTCAACTCCAGGGCGATCAAGTAAACTCTAGGGTTAGTACACCTTTGTACTCACCAAGTCAAAACTACCAACCCAACCATCTACATCTAGACCTGTAGTCGAAGATGTAGAAGAAGATGATGGTCAAGAGTCACCAACTCAGACTGATTTCGAATCAGTAGATCCCCAGCTCATGACCATAAGTAAACTCTTTACTCCAGACATGAAAACTCTAGAAGATGAGTTTATGTCTCAAGCCAATGAAGTCAAAAGAACTCAGTATCGTGAAATCATACAAAAGCTGAGAAAAAAGTCATCTATGATGCATGGCAAGAATTCATGCATCAATTAGGCAAAACATAGACTTTTTGAGTACCTAGAAAAATACCATTCCATGAATGTCCAGGTACTTACTAAGGTCAAATGGACTACTTCAGACAAGAAGTCCATTAGTTCTAGTCATCCTCCACCCGAGACCATTATAGTCGCCCATAAAGGATCAGAAGTCATAGCTTCACCCTTTTGGAGCGGTCTTCTAGGAAGTACACTCCACCTCCTGAAGATAGTAAACCCAAATTTAGTAAGAAAACGTTTAGGAAACGGTCAAAGCCAAGTCTCCTAAAAACAGAAGTAAAATTCAGTGTTACAAATGTAAAAAATTTGGTCATTACAGTTTTGAGTGTCGAGTTAAGGAAAAGATTAATTCCTTAATGCATTCTATTAATGATACTTAGAAATTGATTACTACTTTCTGGTTCATCTAAAGGGATGACAGGAAGTGGTTCGTCAAGGTTCGGAGTGGTTAGACTCAGAGGATTGACTTTGCTTCTTAAAACTTTAGTTTATTTTAAGAAGGAGAATTTCTTGTTCAAGAGTTTTATTTTGTTCTTTTAACTCTCGAATTTCTTTCTTTACTTGCTGGACTTCAATCTGTAAATCTTGTAGGGTAACAGGTTTAGAAGTTTTCTTAAACTTGTCTAAGATTTTATTAAGACTGATTTGTGGTTCAAAAATTTTTAACTTACTTTCTTGTCGTTGCAAGGTGTGCTTTAATTTGGTAAGATATTGAGCCTTGAGCTCTGGATCTTCAACTTTGTCGATCAAATCGATCAACAATGCTTCTTGTTTACTTATGACGTTAAAAGTTTTACCTGGGTGACAACAGCTATCTTGACAACCTAATTTTTGGTTAGGGGTGTCAGACTCTGTATCAGTACTAGGGTTGGAACTAGAACTGGAAGACAGGATGTCATCGACTTCTAGATCACTATCGTTGGAATCTCTTAACTCTAGAATGGTAAAAAGTTTGATCTTTTTATTTTCTGGGATGTCTAAGGAATTAATCTTTTCCTTAACTCGACATTCAGAACTGTAATGACCAAATTTTTTACATTTGTAACACTGAATTTTACTTCTGTTTTTAGGAGACTGTGGCTTTGACCATTTCCTAAACATTTTCTTACTAAATTTAGGTTTACTATCTTCAGGAGGTGGAGTGTACTTCCTAGAAGACCGCTTGTGGTATCTATGGGACTTTTTGAAGGAGGACCTTTCCTTCTGGTGTTTTCTACGGGATGGTGCTATGGGAGGCAGACCATACTGTTCGCAGAAATTACCCATTTCATACTTAGCTTTCTTTCTATCTTTGCTAAGTTGGTTACTAATTTTCATGTTAATACACATCTTAAGACCTTCTTTGTTGATGGTACTAACATATCACCATATGTCAGGTTTTCATAATCTATGATACCTGAGGGTTGACTTAAGACTTCTCTAATCTTATGAGCAAAAAGATTGGGAAGACCATTAATGAATTTTTCTTTCCAAAAAGGGTTCTTACAATCGTCCCTAAGCATGACATGGAGATGAAGACATCCTTATACCAAAGAAAATCACTAAGGGTTGGACACTTAAGGTTACTTAATTGGTCGTGGATCCTAGAGGCAATGTTACTAGGAATACCAATGAAATGTTTAATAATGGTATATACCAAAGTATTGATACCATCACTAACACCTTGACCTGAATTTTCGTCAAAATTGGTAATCCGTCTTCATCATGCTGGACAGCATAAAGAATAAGATTACGATCTGTTTCAGTGAGATACTTTTCCCACCATTGACGAAGGGAACCTATGAAACCGGAGATGATTAATTCAACGATTTCAGGATGACTTAAGGAATGGTTTACTAAGTAGCTATTTGCTACCATAGTCATATGCTGGAGTGTATTGAGAATTTCCTGTTCAAAAAATCCATCAATATTCCATTCATATAACTTATCGGCTGAGACAGAGAACTGGCTATGGAAATTCCTTTCTTCGAATTGAAGATCAGGAGGAGTGGGTTTCCTATACTAATTCTTGGTTAGAGAGGTTGGATTAGGATGTCAGGAATGAATCCTATTGACCTCTAATTGTTTAAACTGATGTTCTATCTCTTTGACTTGGGGATCTGAATTGGATTCTATACCAGATTCAGTGGTGACTTCAACTTGTTGAAGGGCGCTTACTTGAGGTGAGGAAGAAGGTTTTTTGCCTTCTGCTTTACTAGGTGTTAACTCGATTAGCATCTGGGTGACTTTACTAAGAGCTAACTGGTCCGAGATTTTCAAACCTAGGGGTTTACTAGATAGTTGAAGTAAAGGCTTCTCTATGACGGGAGATTCTTGTTAGTGATTTATAAGTTAAATTTTAGAAAGAAAAAAAATAGATCGTAGAAAATGAATGGAAAAAGGTAATTTTTTAATGAAGAAAAAATGAGTGGCTACCCAAAAACTTGATTACAAAATATATATATATATATATTTTCTACATAACATGAAATCAATCCTCAACAAATACCCTACGGTAAACCGCAGAGTACTCATCACAACTACGAAGATCATTAGGAACATCCTCGGCTTGAGATTCTTGGTCCATGCCCCACCTAGCCAGTTTATGAGCTAGAAAATTGTCTTCCCGAGGAATCCACGAGAATAGCGATAGAGGATTACGAAGCAGAATGGCACGAATAGTGATAACTTCAGCTTCAATACACCAGTCGGGGGTGGAGGTTCTATCCTCTATTTGGTTCACCAGGTGTTTCGCATCCCCCTCTAAACAAAATTCCAAAGCATTAATACCCCCCATAACTATATCGTAGTATAGTTGTAATGCTAATTCCCTACCTCTCCCTGACCAAGTGTCTATAAAAGTACTACCTTCGACATCATGAACTCGTACAACCATCCGAGTGAAAGTCCAACAGAATTAGCTTTTGTACGTCTGAGAAAATGGTGATGATAGAAGTTGATATCATCTCAAGGGAAATCGTTAGACCATCTTCACCAGCAGTTCTACATGTTCTTAAACCCTTCAAGCTCACTCTCTTGGACCAACTTCCTTCCACGACCTATGTTCCACTTGTACTCTTTTATCCCAAGAGCCATACTAATCAATCCAAACGTCTCCATATCTTACCAGCTCAACTAAAAAAGTCACACTCAAAAACTCTGGATCGCTACTATCCTTTTTCTGGAAGGACCCAACGTAACCTTTTTGTTGATTATTACGACGAGGGCGTTCCATATAATGAGGCTCGAGTCAAGTGTCGTATGAATGACTTCCTTCATGATAAGATGTCTGATCCAGTACGGAATAGAAGGAGACCAAGAAATTACGAGGAATAAGGGGCGAGTGAGCTGTGGGCAGAGCTTTTACGAAGAATAAGGGGCAGAGTTGGTCAACTGGTGATTTGAATCTTTGTAGAAGATTTGAATCTTCGTAGAAAATAAAGTATCATAGAATTAGGAGCACGAGTCAATAAGGTTGTTAGTAGCCAAGATTTTCCTTTTTCTGATGCTGCAGTTTAGGAGGTTTTGCGTCATGTTTGTAGGTAGGTTGCTAGTTTCGTAGTTATTTAAATCTTACAGAATTGTCAAATGTATAATAAGAAAAATATTCAACTTTGCCGTACACTCTCACCCGAAGAGAGACCTTAATAGTTTCTGTTCTTATCCGAGTTGCAATCATGTGGCACGGGGAGCACGGTAAATTGTAATGTCGCTAGCAGTGAGTTACCACCAATCTCTGATGATGGCTAGATTGTAGTTAAACCAGAGAAAATTCTGGAAACTTGTTGGTTTAAACGTGGACCAAAGTTTGAGGCCAAGACGTTACGAGGAATAAGGGGCAGAGTGAGCTGTTGGCAGAGCAAGAATAAGGGGCAGAGTTGGTCACCTGGTGATTTGAATCTTTGTAGAAGATTTGAATCTTCTTAGAAAATAAAGGATCATAGAATTAGGAGCATGAGTCCAAGATTTTCCTTTATCTGTTGCTGCAGTTTAGGAGGTTTGGCGTCATGTTTGTAGATAGGTTTTCACACAAGATCATTGATGGAATCACCATGAGTGCTTTTCTCAAAAGTTGGGCGGTCAATGCAGCCGGGCATTGTAACAAATTAACACTCCCCGATTTTTCCGGGGAAAGTTCAACAGCACGGTTTCCTCCACAAGATAGTATATTCGTGCCGATTCATTTATCTTTTGTTGAGAACTTGTGGTTCCGAAAGGGCAAGAACAAGAAAAGGACATTTGTGATGGACAGCAAGTCTATAGAAACTTTGAAGGCGAAAGCAAGGAGTGAACGAGTGGTAAAGCCAACCCGAGTTGAATCACTTAGTTTCGAGGCCCCTCTCCCCCTCCCCTATTTTTCACCGGCAGCGGTCACAGCCCCTCCCCGAAGTTTTTCTCTCTTCTCGTCTCCTCCTCCAAGATCGGCGATCTCCAGGGCGCCTCTACAGCAGATCGCTGTCTTCTCTCTCTGGCCTCTGCATTGCTTGGTATCTCTCTTTTCTCTCTCTGCGTTGATTTGATTTTGAATGCGATTTGGCTTGTAGATTTTGAATGCGATTAGAATTTCATTTGGTTGATTTCGTTTGGGATTTTGTTGAGTTCGATTGGGATTTGCAGATTTGGTAGATTTTTTTGACTCGTTGATTTTGAAGCTATTTCAATTTCGATTGGGATTTACAGATTTTGGATTTTTGGTTGCACTCGTACAAGTACCATCCGATCAGTGAAAGTCCTTCAACAGAATTAGCTTTTGTCTGAGAAAATGTTGATGACGGAAGTTGATATCATCTCAAGGGAAATCGTTAGACCATCTTCACCAGCAGTTCTACATTTTAAACCCTTCAAGCTCACTCTCTTGGACCAACTTACTCCCACAACCTATGTTCCACTTGTACTCTTTTATCCCAAGAGCCATACTCATCAATCCAAAGGTCTCCATATCTTACCAGCTCAACTAAAAAAGTCACTCTCAAAAACCCTGGATCACTACTATCCTTTTTCTGGAAGGACCCAACGTAACCTTTTTGTTGATCATTACGACGAGGGCGTTCCATATAATGAGGCTCGAGTCAAGTGTCGTATGAATGACTTCCTCCAACATCCAGATCAAACTGTGGCACTGAACCAATTTCTTCCTTGTTGGCCATTTATCTTAGAACCAAACCCAGAGGAAACACCCCAAGTAGCCATACAAGTGAACATATTTGATTGTGGTGGAATAGCAATTGGTATGTGCTTTTCACACAAGATCACTGATGGAATCACCATGAGTGCTTTTCTCAAAAGTTGGGCGGTCAATGCAGCCGGGCATTGTAACAAATTAGAACTCCCTGATTTTTCCGGAGCAAGTTCATCAGCACGGTTTCCTCCACAAGATAGTACATTCGTGCCCATTCATTTATCTTTAGTTGAGAGCTTCTGGTTCGGAAAGGGCAAGTATAAGACAAGGAGATTTGTGATGGACAGCAAGTCTATAGAAACTTTAAAGGCGAAAGCAAGGAGTGAACGAGTGGTAAAACCAACCCGAGTTGAATCACTTTCTGGTTTTATTTTTGCACGCGCTGTCGCTGCCTCAAGAGTAATATCGGGTTCTCCAAGGCCAGCTGTCCTGGCCCAAGCAGTAAACATCCGGGGACGAACAAAGCCATGCTTGCCGGACTATTCCCCTGGAAATATCTTTCGGTTGGCATTTTGTGAGTGTAACTCAGTCGAGAATCAGATTGAATTAAGTGGCATAGTAGCTGCTCTAAGGGAAGCCGTGGAGAAAATAAGCGGACAATCATTCAATATAGCTGATCAGATGGGATTGTTTTCTAAAGCAGACACTTTCTGTTTCTCCAGTTGGTTAAAGTTTGGTTTTGATGAACTAGACTTTGGATGGGGAAGGCCCATTTGGGTTGGAGTCATGTTGGGGGACGTTGGTCCAAGGGAAGTCACTTTTTTCACCAAAACCAATGGTCTCGATGCAATTGAAGCCTGGGTTACCTTGAAGGAAAAAGAAATGGCTGTATTGGAAGATGACCCCGAATTCCTTGCATTTGCTTCTAAAAATCCGAGCATTTTAAGCTAGGGAGATGATATCTACAGTTTTTTCTATATTCAGAAAATACATAAGAATGTGTGTTAATATTTAATCCCATATGGGAAGTAGGCCGTGAAACTAGTTTTCAAGCAGCACTTCTAATTTTTTTTTTTTTTTTCTAATTGATGCTACAATTGCAATTTTATCTAATTCTATTTATCAGTACGGAGGATCACGTTCGGAATTTACCTGTGCGTTATGACCTGCCGCACGTTTTTCCTTATTACAAAAAAAAAAAATTATTATATGAATACACTTTTTATAACTCTTTCAAGTACTATTGGTGTTCTACCATGAAACTACCATTTTAGAATGAAAAATAAATTTATCCCAAAAACATAATTTTTGTTTCCTTATAATTGACCATCAATAGAGTTAATTTTATGAAAATAAGAGAACTCACAAGGATTATAGTAATTTAAGGTTATAGATTATCTCTTTTTACACACAAACCTTAGATATAAGAAACAGATCAATTTATTCTTCTTTTTCCTTTAGTGATTTAATATTTACTAGTTGAAAAAAAAAATTACAAGTTGAGTTGAAATATAGCTACCTTTGTTATGAACAAAATACATGCAGTACACACACGCATATATATGCCATAACTATTTACATCTAGGGTGCTTTAAGTTCCTATAAAAGGTGATTTACAAAAAATTTAAAAAAAAAATTCCTATAAAAGGTATCTACAGTTGGAGCGACAGTCCTTTTCTACAGTGACCACAGTGGCGAAGCCATGATTTTCTTATTAGAGGGCAGACTAATAAAATAATATTATTAAAAATAAAATTCAAATATTATAGGACATAAAAAATTTGTAACAGTATTTTGTTATAAGTTAACCTTGATTTATAACTAAATAGATACACAAAAATTTATCTTATTTACTTGATTGTAGATATACTCAAAAAAAAAAAAAGTACACAAAAGACAAAGTGATGTAATATATATGTTCAAGGTAGTTTTTGCAAATTTAAAATATCTTAAACTTTTTGACTCATACAAATTGAACTACTAACACAATTAATTCAAAATTTTAATTAAAAAAATAATAATTTTTTAAAAAAAATTATTCATTTCTACTTTTCAAATCATCTCTTTTTATTATAATAAATATAAAAAATTTGCATACCTAATTTCTCTTCACTTCTTCACTTATTCTCATAAAATTTAACTTTTTATTTTTTAAAAAATTCAATAAAACTTTAACCTACCTCTATTTTCACAATATTTTCAGATTTTCTTTTAAAAAAAATTCATTTACAAACACTAAATTACTAATGATGATGTAAGTGAACGGACGGTAATTACTAATAAGGTTATGCACTAACTTGCTCGTTGAGCTTCCGTCGAGTTTAGTTCTGGTGGCAATCCTTGTAATTATAAACATTTTCTTGAGTTACCCTGAGTGTATGCTGGAACTATCTAGGTTAATGTTTATTTTGTTTTTAGGATTGTTGGATTAAGACGAGATTCTGATTTTAAAAAAAAAAGTGAACGGGCGGTAATTAAGTGTCGCAGTTCTACAGATTCACAGAAACGTATTTTCTCCTCTAATTAAGAAAACTTGAGTTTTTGCAACTTCATCTTAACATGAATAAATAACTCAAAATTTTAAATTATGTTTATTTATTAAAATTTTAAAAGACTAAATTATAATATAATCTTTATCTTTTTATAAATCATTATTTTTTATTATAATAAATATAAAAATTTATTCAAATTATATCTCTTTTTACTGTTTAATCGATTTTAATATTTTAAAAATTTTAACTATCTCAAAATTTTACCATTCAAACACAGATGACCATTTATTTTCTTCTCCCGAAGAAAGTACAAAATACTCTTCAACCTTATTGAAGATTCAAAGGATAAGGTTATACCGAACACTCTCCTTAATTCCGCTCCAAAAATTTGATCACTACGAAGCTCAACGATGGGATTAGCTTCAGTCGTCCAGCCCGGCATGCCTAGTGTTTCGCCGGTTACGAAATGGACTCGGCTTCAACTTCCGCACCATCGTATTATCAGTTTGCGTACAGGTCCCTCCCCCACTTTATGCGTCAATATACGTACGAAATTCACATTGTTCTTAATTCTCACAATGCTTTGACTTTGAATTGGCAGTGGATCACAGTGGTCGAGCTGAATATTTTCCAATTGCGTGCTCCAGAGAAACGGAGCAGCAGGATTATTTATCTAGCTCAGGTGAATTTTGCAATTATTTTCTTTAGTATTTAGCGCTTTCTGTGGAGCAGGAGAGAGAACTAATTGCAATGATTAGTAAAATTAAGCGTTCGAGGAGCCAATGGCATCCTACTATGCTCAATTTTCGATGTTGATATGTAATCCTCTGGCCGATAGTTTTATCTTTCTCATTGGACACTAAAGATTTTTCCAATCGCTGCCGTTGGGGGATTTAAAGGCCGTATGCTATGAAGTTGCTAGCTATAGATTACTTGAGTACTAATGATTAAGTAGAATTTAGATTTGAAGTTGTATAGATACTTGTCCATGTATACACTTATGCTCTGGATTGAAGGGCCTTTATGAATAAACATCTTTGCACTTTCATGACTCGTTTACGCTTCTTCATAATGTGGGCAATTAGTCCTAGAACCTATATTCTCTGCTTTTTCTTTTTGGTCTCCAGTTTTGATTTCAATGGACTCTATTGCTATAATAAAATAGTGTAACTTGTAATATTTTGTTTTAGGTCTAACAACTTTACAATGTGCTGCATCAACAATTACATTTGTTCAGAGCTACCATGTGTTATATTTGCCACGGCAATTTTTCTGATAACTGCACTTTAAAGTGGCATAGCTCATCTGCATAACATATCAAGAGTATGCCATGGTGTAGTTTAATTGAGTTCAAAGGCGCTGGTGGAATGAATCTGCAGAAAGCAAGAGAATATGTTCTGAGTCACACGAGGACATTCCTGGCATTGACCCCTCAAATGCTCCCCATTTGGTCAGTAATCAAGAGAAAACAAAAAAGCATGAAGCTTATGTCACCTCTGTTAGAACCGTTGCTCTGTGGGTGAGCACCTTCTGAGTTTATTTATATTTTTGCACTCGGATCTATTGATTCTGTTGTAATTTAGAGAAATTTTAATATTCTCATTACATCATAGGTTTCCGCCGCAGTGGCATTTGGCATTGGTTTAGGTTTGAAAGAGGGAGTTGGCAAAGCATCAGAGTTTTTTGCTGGGTATGCTGAGTTTGACATTCTGAATGTTTTGCCAATAGCAATTGGATGGTTTAAATATAGTTAATGCTTGTCTAGAATAGGTGTGACATCTCCGATGAATTACAGTCACAATCAGTGACTTCAACAAAGAACCAATATTGCTGCTTCAGAGCTCTCAGGGTGTGCATGAGGACACTATGATGGTTCACATGCTTAAAATCGCTTTCTGAGTGTGATTCTGCTTTGGCAATAATAGTTCCCATCCAGTCATCGACCAATGAGTCTTTGACTTTAATGATACTTGGCATCTGACTCTGTGCTTTGTGGTTTTGGGCAATTATGCATTTTTTAGCTCCTGGTATTAAATTCTAAACGTGAAGGATGAAGTCTAGTATTCAATGTTCTATATTCATTACCTTCTATAATAAAGGAATGTAAGGGAGAAGAGCATGTGCAACTTTTAAGATTCCAATACTTGAGCAAATACGGATCTTTAATGCAATATCTGCTAATGAAGTTAGCTAGGATTTTGGTTTGTTCCATTGGAAACCGCCTGGTCTTTCCCCATTTCCAATTGTTCTAAATCAGATCACACCACTAGGAAAATGGTCAAACTACACAGATTTGGCCAACAATAGTTCATCTGGTCTCTCCTAAGGAGGAATATCTTAAGACACAAGCGGGGTGGAGAAGATGGATAGACATATGGATTGACATCTGCAGTTATCATGAATAATAATTCGTTTACTGTTCATTCTTGACTTTTGTTTCTGACACTTGATTTTTTTTTTTTTTTTTTTACCACTCTGTTTATTTGTGTCTTCTTATTCTGCTGGCTCAAACTCAGTCTAATTCTGTATTTCTGGATTATTTCCTCTTCAGTGACCATTATGAACTATCTGCAGGTATATATTGGAGCAAAGTTTGTCAGTGGACAATCTGTTTGTCTTTGTTCTGATTTTCAAGTACTTCAAAGTGCCCCTTATGTATCAGGTGATTCATGAACCCTCCATGCAATGAATATTATGTAGCCTCAATCCTTAGGTCCTCAAATTTATGTAGAAATTGTTATTTAAAATTTATTTAGAAATCGTTATTTTGATGTTTATGAACCCATAAGTAGTTCCTACTGATGTGAATCTTTTATTTGCTGGAGGTATAGAATCGGGTGCTTTCTTATGGGATTGCTGGGGCAGTCGTCTTTCGCTTGACATTGATTCTTCTTGGGACAGCCACCCTTCAGGTAAGTTTCTGGTGGTGCATGTTTTCTGTGCACACTTGATTGTATTTGAGCTGTTTTTCTGATTTTACATGCTCTTTCTCCAAATTTTCGTGTTGTGTAGAGGTTTGAGGCGGTGAACCTGCTACTGGCTTCAATACTACTATACTCATCATTTAAGGTGAAATTTCTCTTGTTAAATGATATACTGTTATCCATCTTGAAGGTTTGGGAAGTCAGTTTTCTGTGTATACTAGATGTATTTTTAACAGATAAATTTTAATCCATGAGTCAAAAGAACTGGTACAGAATATACTAAGTATGAAGGCTGTTTCTGCTGGAATAACTTTGTAAAGCGGGAATCTTTCCCCCCACCCCACACACACACACACACACACACACAAACAAAAAAGGTTGAAGGGAGTGTCTATGGCTCTCTATTCTGGATTTCATTCTAGTTCATCCTGCTTAATCAGTCCCTCACAAATCTTAGTTTAACACTGACCAAAATAAAGGAGGGAAAGACGGTAAAGTACGTAGACCTGCCGTGTTCCCATACCTGATCAGAAATCACCAATGTTTTTCTCTTGTGATAGTGTCCATGAGGTAACTTTCTGTTAGCGGGCACATCATTGACCTGCTGTCATCGAGCAATTTATGTTTCATGTGGGCGGGGTTTGATATATACAATGTAAACAAATTAATCATTGGGCTTGGAAACTTCATGTACCCCTGTATAACAAGAAGGGGAAGGGATAAAGAAAAAAGAGAATGAGACAGAGCCGCATTACAAATTCTGATTTTTAGCTGCATGGATCTTTCATTTTTTGACTGTCCCTTCTTGTACATATCCTTGACCATTCTCTTTCCTGGTTATGAACTCTTACATATTCTTATGGATTAGATGCCTTGTGACTTATGATTTTTGTCATCTTTTGGTAGCTATTTGCAAGTAATGAAGACGACACTGACTTATCCGACAACTTTGTGGTGAAGACATGCCAAAGATTTATTCCTGTCACAAGTAATCTTATGCTGCATACATAATTTCTTCATTGGAATATTCCTACTTCGTTTTATGTGGGTTTTGCAAAGCCTACACTGTATTGGAATCTTCTAATTTTTGGAGGCTGAGCCCAGGCCACGCCTCAAAATCATGGTCAATGAAAATATGAACCTAGGTCCAATCAATAGCCCTTCTTATAAAATTCATATAGGTTTGGGAATTGAGTTTACATTGCAAAAAATGGATGGATAAGACTCTAATAGTTGAGTTTATACTGTCAGAAAATTATTGAATACATTAGTTCCCTAAAAAAAATTTTTTACCATTAAGTGTTTATGGCCATCTATAAATTAGAGAGTAAACGCCAATGGTAGAAGTGAACAGCATTGCTTCTGTCCTGTTTCAGACACCTTTTACCATGGACGATAGATTTGTACTGGATTGGTACAGTGCAGTGATCTTGCTGATCAACCCTTTTTCATTTGTTTCAGCTAAATACGAGGGCAACCGATTTATTACTGTTCAGGATAATGTATGGAAAGTAAGTTGTCCTTGAGATCTTGTTTAATGGTTAGAATTTTTCAGCCCTTTGAAATACATTGCAACATATTCAAGCAGACCAATATGAATGTGTAAGAAAGCTGCATGTCTCTCTGGTTAAGCATGTGGCGTTTTTTCTCTCAGAGATTTAAAGTTCAGTTACTTCAATAAATAAATCTGTACTTGATTTCTAACAGGTGTCAAACATTTTGGGCAGGCCACACCTTTGCTTCTCACAGTAGTAGTTATTGAGCTCAGTGACATAGCGTTTGCAGTAGGTTTTCCCCATATCTCAACCTATGGGTTTTAAAAGTTGGACTTTACTGGTTTATGTCATGATGGGAATATTGATTAGTGCTTCATTTTCTTTAGGTTGACTCAATACCTGCGGTTTTTGGTGTTACACGGGATCCTTTCATAGTTTTTACTTCTAATCTCTTTGCCATCTTAGGTAATTCTTGTCACTTCTGATAGTCCTTACAAGTGGAGGAAACATCATGCTTTGGTCAGATATTAAATGACCTGTTATCTATTTCTATACCTAACTACTTGGTCATTTTTCTCCCACTGTAGGTTTGAGGTCACTTTACACCCTTGTTTCTGAGGGCATGTCAGATTTGGAGTATTTACAGGTAGAAGTTTACTTGCCTTCATGAAATTTTTTGATATACTCTTATTTCAAATACTTGGAACTGGGCAATAATGTAAGTATATAAATGCAGTATATGTATGCGTTTGTGGGTGTATTTGTGTCTGTGTATTTGTTTTTGATAAGGACAATTCTAGGGGGATGTTCGTTTTATAAAAAATTATAAGATTTTTAGGATTTTTGATAGAATTGTGAATATGTATGTAGATTGGAGTTTTATAAGTTTTTGTATGAAAAGTTGTTGAAGTTTGTGTAAAAAGTATTGGTGTTTATGTAGAATTTTTTGAGATTGTAGATGTTTCTTTTGCAAATTTTGTTGAATATATTGTATTCTAGAATACTTTTCAAAAGAACATGCTCTAGGTGAGGTCATAACTAGAATATTCAAACCAATGTCAAACGGAGTCATCATCCATCCTGTTTTTTTAGTATCTTGTGTAAGGAGACATAACCCATCTTGCTTTTCTCGTGTCTTTGAGTATTCTCACTACCCTTGGAGATGAGCCAGTTTGAAACTTTCTTTGTACATCGTGGGGCAGTTGGTGTATGGGGCATTTAGATAGCCCCTATATATGTTTCCTGCTGGACACCCAGTGATGTTTGATTGTAAAAATTTTGGGGTGGTAAAAATTTTAGGGTGTTCTAGTTGGTGAAAAAGTGAAGAGAGAGATGATTTGAATGAATTTTTTATATTTATTTGAAGTAAAAATTGATGATTTGACGGGGAGAGAGAACTTTGGGAAGTTATTTTATTGGTGTGGAAATTTTGGAGGCCCAAAATTTTTGCAACCAAGCATCTCAGGGGAAGGGTGAGCTGCTTGTTTTTCAGTATTTCTTGGAGCAGTCAGTGTGCTGGGCGTAATTAACACAAAAAAACAATCCTTCCCATTGTGTTGTGCTAGATTTTGGTGTTACACTTCATAGACATTAAATTCTCCCCATTTTCAGTATCTATTTGTAATTTTAGATATCTTCAAGTTTATGTTTTCATCCAAATTATTTACACTGATGGCAATCAACATTTCCCTTTTGCTTTATATCAGCCATCCATCGCTGTCGTACTCGGCTTTATTGGATGTAAGATGATCCTGGACTTTTTCGGTGGGTATCTTTAGTAATGTTGTTACCGTGTTATACATGCAATTGCCTACATTTCTCAGCTCTAACATTTTACTTTTTTGCAAATGTTCCTGCAGGATTCCATATTTCAACTGAGGCATCTCTTGGTTTTGTAGCGACTAGTCTTAGCATTGGAGTGCTATTTAGTTTAATGAAGAAGTCTATTTCTCAGCTCTAGACATTTTACTTTTTTGCAAATGTTCCTGCAGGATTCCATATTTCAACTGAGGCATCTCTTGGTTTTGTAGCGCACTAGTCTTAGCATTGGAGTGCTATTTAGTTTAATGAAGAAGTCTGACTAACTAGCCCAAATACAAGAAAGGTCTACCAAAAGCATTCATGCACAAAGGCTGTTGTAAGTATCACGCAAGCAATGAGACAGTGGTTTTTCCTGCATCTTGTTTCATTTAGTAGAAATATAAGGAAAATTAGTCGTACAGATACTGTGCGATTTTTTGTGAAAAGCTCAGATCTTATAGTTGTTTTAGCGCAACATAAATTGCAGTCAAACTGCTCAAAATCTACCATGGTCTAGCACTGTTAAACTGGCACATAGTCTTGTGGTCATTCGCTAATAAGCTTTTATATTCTAAACGACAACAGTTTTTTCTTTGTTGACTAACCCGATTGAACGACATCAATCTTGGTATACGACATTACAGCAGAAAATTCTCTTTGCCCTGTGTTGGTTTGGCTATTCCTTTCTATTGAAAAGGAGTCAGCTCTCTGTACGATACCTCTTAGCACGGGTCAATAACAAACAGTGAGGATAATTACGAGAAACACAATTGCACGACACGGGGAGACCGAAGGGCGGACTACTGAACAAGTAAATGGGCGAACGGCCCAAGAACAACACCTAGGTCCAAAGACCCAGATCCAAATTTGTAAATGACGCGGGAAGCAGAATCGGTCGCCAGAGAAAATGATGCATGACGCGCTATTCCGGCTAGATCAAGCAATAGGTCGGCACGGTGGTGGTGGTAGTATCATAGGTCCTGGCAGCTGGTCCTTGGATGAGTTCTAATCTTTTCAAGTTAGTAAAACTCTATTAGCAGCCAGTTAGCATTGATTTCCTTAGGGTCACTGAAATTAGAGAAAGCCATTTTAATTCAAGACGCACATAGCAAATAAGTACCTCGAACACTTTTGCGGGCAACATATATTTTTGGATCACATTTTAGAACAACTTACAACCCAGTTGAGTAGTATCGTAGTACTCATGCTACACAAAAAAAGGCCTACATAACATCCTTCCTGTAAGGCGGTACTAACTCGGCCGGGGTTCTTAACATTTAATGAGGCATATGCATGCATAGCCAACGGAATTGAAGAGCCAAAAGCAAAATCTGTGCACCCAATGGGGATCAGGATTGAGATTCATCGGCTAAGAATAAAGTATCGAAATCCAATAACGTCTCTCATGAGCTGAGGTCACCAATTAGCAACTAGCAACTAGCTAGCGGCGCCACTGTAAGTAATTTGTAGCTTGCTTTTAATGGATAATCTTTTTTAGATGCTAAATGACACTTTGAAACATTCCAGATGTCCCTTTTTTGTATGTCTTCAGTTAGCCGTATAGTTAAGGTTAATTAGTTCAATGTAGTTATCTACTTGTACTAGGTATTTGGTTCTTAATCCGATATGGTGTCTTTTGTAGCAATCATATTAATCTTAGGGGTCGGTTTACTTTAATTTGGACATGCATATAATTTGCTCTAATATAAGGAAATCAAGTGTAAGACACCGAGTTATCCACCATTAAGACAAACAATTATTAATTCAATATCCGGCCTCTAGAGTTTTTCTATATATTGTACTTGATTAGAAAATTGAGTGTGGTCCAAAGAATTAATAAGTGATCTCTTTATATGTAATATTTGCTTCCCGTAAACTGAGTTGAAGTTTTTATCTTGGTAGAGTTTGGGACTTGGTGAAGAAGTTATTCCAATACTTCAAAAAAATAATAAAAAAATTATAAAAGATTAGAAGTATATTGGATTCTAGTTCTAGTGGCATTTCCATCATTTTAAATTGTACTGATTTCCTTTTTTATTAATTATTTATTTTACTTCTTTTCAGCTATTTGGCAAAGTAAAGTCAACTCCGAAAGCTAAATTATTTTTTAGAAAACAAGTTAAGCTCAAATTTTCTGTAAACCAAAATACTTTTTGGAAAACATTATAGTACGTTCCATATTTATGGGCAAAAATCAATAAGCCTCTATCAAGTTTCAAAATATTTAATTCTGCCCCATATGTTTCAAAAATAATCAATTCTTACCCTCTGTTTGATTTGGCTGCTAAACTACATGCAAAATGACTGAAATTCCCTTTCAAGGGAAAATTATTAAAAAAATTATATATAAATAAAAAGTAATATTTTTTAAATAAAAATTGAATTTGAAGGTTACATATGATAGTTTTATATTCTTCTCTTTTCAGAATACGTAGGCACTTCATGTTGAAATCAGTACATTAGGGTCTAAAATACTAAAATTTTGAGAAAAAAAATTTCATGCCATAGGACAACCTACTATTAGCATTGAGATGATATTTAAAATCCGTGTAAGCATCATTCCATCTGTTGGCTTATGAAAATTAAAGAGGATCGATTTGTCTAAAAAACTTACCTTAGGAACCCAACGACTGAAATTAATACCCGAGGGACTAAAATGTTAAAAGTGTAAACCATAGGGATATATACGGTAATTATGCCTTTTGTTGTAAATATGTAAATCATTAAGCATGCTATATATCAAAAAATATTTTCTTAAAAATATTTTAAAAGAATAACCAAACACTAAAAAGGAAAATCTTTTCTTGAAAACGTTTCAATGAAAAATTTTCAAGTAAAATAGTTTTTACGAGCAAACAAATAGACTCTAATTTTTGTTGGCGGCCTAATCTGAAAATGGAAGTGTTGTTGTACTCATCAAATAATATTCATTTGTTGTGTTATACCGGTGATGAATCTCCTTCATTTTTTTGCTCCCTTGTTTATGGTCCTACTCGGTGGGGTGAGAAGGAGTATTTTTGGGATGCTATGCAAATTCTTGAAGATAGCTCTGCTGCTCCTAGAGTATGTCTTGGAGATTTCAATGACCTCCTCTGTCAGGAGGAAAAGAAAGGAGGGCGTGCTTTTCGGTCCTCTTCCTCTCGGGGTTTGGAGCATTTTATGCAGATAAATAGCTATGTTGATTTGGGTTTTGCAGGGAGGAATTTCACTTGATTCAATCGGCACCCGGGGCTTGCTAATATTCGGGAGCATATTGACCGTGGTATTGCAAATATTTCTTGGCGAACGGCTTATCCTAGTGCCAATATTATCCACCATGCTATTGCTCCTTCGGATCACACCCCGATTATCCTTAATGTGTTGGGTTCCATTATTAATATCCCAAAATCTTTCAAATTTGAAGGCTTTTGGATCAGAAATAAGTCGTGCTATAGAGTTATTGCCCATGTCTGGAACCAAAAATTCAGAGGCTCCCTGGATGGATTCTGACTCCAAAGTTACAAGCAGCCAAGGTGGCTTTGAAACAATGGAATAAGTCTATCTTCGGTAATTTTTCTACTTCTACTTAGCAAGCTTCTCAGTTATTAAGTACCTGCCAACAAGGGGTGCAGACGTCTGATTCTTTGGAGCTGGAAGGTAGCCTATTGTTGGAACTAGATAAACTATGGAAAAGAGAAGAGCTATTGTGAAGACAAAGATCGAGGGTGGAGTGGTTAACTTTCAGTGAACTGAATACGCGGTTTTTTCATGCTTCAACTGTCATTCGCCGATCTAGGAATCGAATTGAGAGGCTAAAGGATGAGAAGGGTCCTTGGATCACTGGCCGACTACCTTAGGCGAAGAGTTGATTCGTTTTTATGAGCTGTTATATTCTTCAGACCAGCCAGTGTTCCCAAGTACACTTGATCGGGTTATTTCTCCGAAAATTTCAGATTCAGACAACGATTTTCTCACTACTATACCAGATCGAGATGAGATATTTGCTACTCTCCGAAAGATGAGCCATGAAAAATCTTCCGGCCTCAATAGCATGACGGTATTATTCTACAAATATTTTTGGTATATTGTTGGGGATGTTGTGATATCAACAGTCCATGATTTTTTCCTTCATGACCAGCTGAATCCCGAAATAAACCGCACCTACCTTGATCTCATTCCTAAGGTGGATAATGCTTCAAAGGCTGCTCAGTTTGGACTCATAAGTCTATGCAACGTGATTTACAAGCTAATTTCAAAAATCTTGACCGAACGCCTTAAACCACTTATGTCGAGGCTTATATCCCCCTATCAATTAGCTTTTGTGCCGAGACGGGTTATACATGATAATTATGTAATTGCAGCTGAACTCTTTCATGCTATGGGCCATAAGAGCGGCCATGGGGGCAGGATGGTTGTTAAAGCTGACATGGAAAATGCTTATGATAGGGTGGAGTGGTCTATCCGTCTTCAAATCTTGGAAAATTCCGGGTTCAATTCGAAATGGATTTCTTGGATTAAAATATGCTTGAGCACTTCACGTTTCTCCGCTCTATTGAATGAGGCCCCTTCTGGTGACTTTTCTCCCTCCAGAGGTCTTCGCCAAAGTGATCCCATTTCCCCTTTTTTGTTCATCATGTGCTCTGAAGTTTTATCGCGGTTACTCCTCAAATCTAAAAGCGATGGTCAGTTAAGGGGCATTAAGGTGGGCAGAGGTGCTCCTATTATGTCTCATCTCCTATTCGCAGACGATTTGCTTATTTTTGCACGAGCAAAACGGCAGGATGCAACAGCCATTACCGCATGTCTTGACAAATATATGTCTTGGTTCGGTCAAAGCACTTGGTTCAAACTTTCGGGGTCAACAGTTCCTGGCTATTCAAGACTATCTTGGTCTTAAAAAACTTCCAACCAAGGCAAAACACTTGGTTCTTCCGTTACTTACACCCCGGTCCAAAGGATATCCTTTAGAGGAGATTAAAAAGAAATTTTCACTGAAGATAGCTGGCTGGCGTGCGAAACTTCTCTCTCAGGCTGGCAGATCTCCTATGATTCACTCTATTAGTCTATTCCAACCTATCCCCTCAGTTCTCTCCTTATGCCGAAAACTTGGTGCCAAGACTTGGACAGATCCTTATGCATGTTTTGGTGGGGTCTTAGCCCTGATAAAATACATAATCTCTACCTGCATTCGTGGTGATCTATTTGTACACCGAAGGGACAAGGAGGTTTGGGCTTTTGCACTTTTCATGATCTGAATCTTGTTCTTTTAGCTAAACTGGCTTGGCGTTTTTTGACTAATCCCAACAGCATGTGGGTGCGAATCCTCAAGAGCAAGTATCAGCGTACAAGATGGATGTGGCAGTTGGAAAAGGGTTCCAACCCATCTTGGGTTTGGTGTGGCATGGTGAAGACCATTCCCCTCATTTGAAATGGCGCTTGTTATTTGATTGGGGATGTTTCTTCAATAAATGTTTGGAAGGATCCTTGGATTTGAACCCTTACACATTTTTGTCTGCAACCCTGTTTGGAACATTTTCATTCAGAATTACCGGATTTGAGGGTGGCAAATTTACTGCTTACGGACCAACAACGTTGGGATATCCCAAAATTGCAACATCTCTTCACAGCGGAGTCTCGTATTGCTATCCAACTCCTTTCCTCTTCCATCTGTCCCTAGAGCAGACTGTTTGTGTTGGTCTTTAGAAACATCTGGCTGTTTTACTGTTAAATTCATATATATATTTTTAACTGCAGAGCCTACCACTACCTCATCATTCCTTCATCCTGCTTTTTGGAAATCTTTATGGAGTCTTAAAGTGCATGCTAGGCTGAAGTTACTTTTATGGAAGATCGTCTGGGATATAATGCCGACTGGGGGAAGGTTGCTTCTAGGTTGGGAGTTCGGGAAGGGGTGTCTGTTGCCTGTTCTTTGTATTCCTCTGCCCTAGAAACAGTGGCCCATCTCTGGTTGGAATGCGATGTAGCTCAGCAGATTTGGCGATTAGGCCCATGGCCTTTGAATTCTTTCAACCTTGCCCACCTATCCATGTCTGAGTGGTTGGAGGCTCTCTTCAAGCCGCGGGTTCAATGCCTTGGAATCCCCTCAACAGATATATTCATAGATTTCAACTTTATGCTACTAACACGATTGATATGATCTGGTGGTGTCGTAACAAGCTAGTTCATGATGGGACATCAGTAGACGTCTTGGTTCTTGCAAATAGCATAAATAAGTTATCTTTAGCACATTCGGAAGAATGGAAGTCAAAAATCCCTTTTGGTTCTCTAATATGGAGGCCTCCACCTCCCAATGTCATAAAAATAAATTCTGACGTTGCTATACCCGCTGATTTTGCTGTGCTTGCAGTTGTTTTTCGAGATAGCCAAGGAGTTGTGTTGGGTGCTCAAGCTGAGAAGATCAATGTGGGTTCGGTAGTGGAAGGGGAAGCTCTTGCTATTAAAATGGGAGCATCTGAAGCCTCGAAAAGGCAATGACAACGTGTTATACTTGAATGAGACTCATCCCTTGTGGTACAATCTGTTCAAAAGTTCCCTTGGTGTGTTGACTGGCATATTAGCAATACTATCTGGGATATACACTGTGTGACGGCATATGCTTCTGAGTGTTCGGTTTCTCTTGTGAATCGGGGTGCAAACACTGCTGTGCACCTTCTTACTCGATGGGCCGCCTCCAAGATTGAGACTGGAGGCCTCCCCGTTTTTCTCAGTTGTTTTTTTCGTTGATTTGGTTGTATGATGGAACGGATCCCCCATAGCATTGGATCTAGACATTGAGGCCTTGTTTGGAAGGCAGATTCAGACTACGCCTTGGATCCAGTCATAGTTTGGGTCTTATAAGCTCAGTCTGAAACTCAAGACCCGTTTGGCAAGAGCTAAATTCAAGTGGGGCCTTTGACACACGTGACCGCTGGCAGAACTGCTTAGCTGAACAGCGTGGGCCCTGTATCTGCACGACTGCTGTCTTCCTTGACATGAAGGACCCCACTTCTAATATTCTCCCTTAAATCGTGACGATTTTGCCCTCAAGTGAAGTGGAAATGTACTTTTTGTTCGTCTCAAAATGTACTGAATTTTTTGTGTTTTTTGGTCGCTCACTCAGGAACACTCACAGGGTTTTCTATTGTTTTCTGCTCCTCCAAAATGACGAAGAGAACCAATAAGGCTAGTATTGTTGGGAAGTATGGCACCCGATATGGTGTCAGTCTAAGGAAGCAGATTAAGAAGATGGAGGTCAGCCAACATAGCAAATTCTTCTACGAGATTTGCGGGAAGTTTGCAGTGAAGAGAAAGGTTGTGGGAATTTGGGGTTGCAAGGATTGAATTTGTGGAAAAGTGAAAGCAAGACGTGTATACACAGTGACACTGCATGTGCCGTGATTGTTAGGAGCACTATTTGAGAGCTTGAGTTTTACTGCTTGTGTCCATTGTGGGAAGTGGGGTGACCCTGAAGCCACTAGTATTGTTGGTATGGCAAGACGCCAGTGTTCCCAAGTACACTTGATCGGGTTATTTCTCCGAAAATTTCAGATTCAGACAACGATTTTCTCACTACTATACCAGATCGAGATGAGATATTTGCTACTCTCCGAAAGATGAGCCATGAAAAATCTTCCGGCCTCAATAGCATGACGGTATTATTCTACAAATATTTTTGGTATATTGTTGGGGATGTTGTGATATCAACAGTGGATTTTTTCACCAGCTGAATCCCGAAATAAACCGCACCTACCTTGATCTCATTCCTAAGGTGGATAATGCTTCAAAGGTGCTCAGTTTGGACTCATAAGTCTATGCAACGTGATTTACAAGCTAATTTCAAAAATCTTGACCGAACGCCTTAAACCACTTATGTCGAGGCTTATATCCCCCTATCAATTAGCTTTTGTGCCGAGACGGGTTATACATGATAATTATGTAATTGCAGCTGAACTCTTTCATGCTATGGGCCATAAGAGCGGCCATGGGGGCAGGATGGTTGTTAAAGCTGACATGGAAAATGCTTATGATAGGGTGGAGTGGTCTATCCGTCTTCAAATCTTGGAAAATTCCGGGTTCAATTCGAAATGGATTTCTTGGATTAAAATATGCTTGAGCACTTCACGTTTCTCCGCTATATTGAATGAGGCCCCTTCTGGTGACTTTTCTCCCTCCAGAGGTCTTCGCCAAAGTGATCCCATTTCCCCTTTTTTGTTCATCATGTGCTCTGAAGTTTTATCGCGGTTACTCCTCAAATCTAAAAGCGATGGTCAGTTAAGGGGCATTAAGGTGGGCAGAGGTGCTCCTATTATGTCTCATCTCCTATTCGCAGACGATTTGCTTATTTTTGCACGAGCAAAACGGCAGGATGCAACAGCCATTACCGCATGTCTTGACAAATATATGTCTTGGTTCGGTCAAAGCACTTGGTTCAAACTTTCGGGGTCAACAGTTCCTGGCTATTCAAGACTATCTTGGTCTTAAAAAACTTCCAACCAAGGCAAAACACTTGGTTCTTCCGTTACTTACACCCCGGTCCAAAGGATATCCTTTAGAGGAGATTAAAAAGAAATTTTCACTGAAGATAGCTGGCTGGCGTGCGAAACTTCTCTCTCAGGCTGGCAGATCTCCTATGATTCACTCTATTAGTCTATTCCAACCTATCCCCTCAGTTCTCTCCTTATGCCGAAAACTTGGTGCCAAGACTTGGACAGATCCTTATGCATGTTTTGGTGGGGTCTTAGCCCTGATAAAATACATAATCTCTACCTGCATTCGTGGTGATCTATTTGTACACCGAAGGGACAAGGAGGTTTGGGCTTTTGCACTTTTCATGATCTGAATCTTGTTCTTTTAGCTAAACTGGCTTGGCGTTTTTTGACTAATCCCAACAGCATGTGGGTGCGAATCCTCAAGAGCAAGTATCAGCGTACAAGATGGATGTGGCAGTTGGAAAAGGGTTCCAACCCATCTTGGGTTTGGTGTGGCATGGTGAAGACCATTCCCCTCATTTGAAATGGCGCTTGTTATTTGATTGGGGATGTTTCTTCAATAAATGTTTGGAAGGATCCTTGGATTTGAACCCTTACACATTTTTGTCTGCAACCCTGTTTGGAACATTTTCATTCAGAATTACCGGATTTGAGGGTGGCAAATTTACTGCTTACGGACCAACAACGTTGGGATATCCCAAAATTGCAACATCTCTTCACAGCGGAGTCTTGTATTGCTATCCAACTCCTTTCCTCTTCCATCTGTCCCTAGAGCAGACTGTTTGTGTTGGTCTTTAGAAACATCTGGCTGTTTTACTGTTAAATTCATATATAGATTTTTAACTGCAGAGCCTACCACTACCTCATCATTCCTTCATCCTGCTTTTTGGAAATCTTTATGGAGTCTTAAAGTGCATGCTAGGCTGAAGTTACTTTTATGGAAGATCGTCTGGGATATAATGCCGACTGGGGGAAGGTTGCTTCTAGGTTGGGAGTTCGGGAAGGGGTGTCTGTTGCCTGTTCTTTGTATTCCTCTGCCCTAGAAACAGTGGCCCATCTCTGGTTGGAATGCGATGTAGCTCAGCAGATTTGGCGATTAGGCCCATGGCCTTTGAATTCTTTCAACCTTGCCCACCTATCCATGTCTGAGTGGTTGGAGGCTCTCTTCAAGCCGCGGGTTCAATGCCTTGGAATCCCCTCAACAGATATATTCATAGATTTCAACTTTATGCTACTAACACGATTGATATGATCTGGTGGTGTCGTAACAAGCTAGTTCATGATGGGACATCAGTAGACGTCTTGGTTCTTGCAAATAGCATAAATAAGTTATCTTTAGCACATTCGGAAGAATGGAAGTCAAAAATCCCTTTTGGTTCTCTAATATGGAGGCCTCCACCTCCCAATGTCATAAAAATAAATTCTGACGTTGCATACCCGCTGATTTTGCTGTGCTTGCAGTTGTTTTTCGAGATAGCCAAGGAGTTGTGTTGGGTGCTCAAGCTGAGAAGATCAATGTGGGTTCGGTAGTGGAAGGGGAAGCTCTTGCTATTAAAATGGGAGCATCTGAAGCCTCGAAAAGGCAATGACAACGTGTTATACTTGAATGAGACTCATCCCTTGTGGTACAATCTGTTCAAAAGTTCCCTTGGTGTGTTGACTGGCATATTAGCAATACTATCTGGGATATACACTGTGTGACGGCATATGCTTCTGAGTGTCGGTTTCTCTTGTGAATCGGGGTGCAAACACTGCTGTGCACCTTCTTACTCGATGGGCCGCCTCCAAGATTGAGATTGGAGGCCTCCCCGTTTTTCTCAGTTGTTTTTTTCGTTGATTTGGTTGTATGATGGAACGGATCCCCCATAGCATTGGATCTAGACATTGAGGCCTTGTTTGGAAGGCAGATTCAGACTACGCCTTGGATCCAGTCATAGTTTGGGTCTTATAAGCTCAGTCTGAAACTCAAGACCCGTTTGGCAAGAGCCGAATTCAAGTGGGGCCTTTGACACACCTGACCGCTGGCAGAACTGCTTAGCTGAACAGCGTGGGCCCTGTATCTGCACGACTGTTGTCTTCCTTGACATGAAGGACCCCACTTCTAATATTCTCCCTTAAATCGTGACGATTTTGCCCTCAAGTGAAGTGGAAATGTACTTTTTGTTCGTCTCAAAATGTACTGAATTTTTTGTGTTTTTTGGTCGCTCACTCAGGAACACTCACAGGGTTTTCTATTGTTTTCTGCTCCTCCAAAATGACGAAGAGAACCAATAAGGCTAGTATTGTTGGGAAGTATGGCACCCGATATGGTGTCAGTCTAAGGAAGCAGATTAAGAAGATGGAGGTCAGCCAACATAGCAAATTCTTCTACGAGATTTGCGGGAAGTTTGCAGTGAAGAGAAAGGTTGTGGGAATTTGGGGTTGCAAGGATTGAATTTGTGGAAAAGTGAAAGCAAGACGTGTATACACAGTGAACATTGCATGTGCCGTGATTGTTAGGAGCACTATCCGAAGGCTGAAGGAGCAGAATGAGAGCTGAAACTGAGTTTTAATTTTTGTCTTTCAATTTTGACATTATCAGTGTAATTTAGTTATTGGTGGGAGATGTTTAAACAAGTGAAGCATTTTTATTGTATTCCTTCGTTAAAAACTACCTACCTATGTCACACCATGAGCGACTCCATCAGTGATTAGGGTGACAATGAGAGGTATGAAGATTGGAGAATAGCAGTGGGAATTAAATGGGATGACCAGAGTGAAGCCAGAAATTGGATACTAATTTGGCAGTTGCGATTTGGGGGTGATATGCATTTATTTAGCAAAATGGAAAGTGGAAGAAGCTTTATGCGTCTCTGCCTAGGGCATCGTATTGGAGAGGAGGGTGGGAAGCAAGCGTGTCCAATTTCTTCTTTTTTCACTTAAGATAATCGATAAATGAAAGAAGCAACTCTAACTATGTGTGTAAGACAAAACACCAATAAGTCAAGCATTGACAATTAACGTGCTATTTTTGTTGTGGCCCAACTTATAAGTCCAAGGATTAAGGCAACTTAAGAGGGGGGTGAATTGGGTTTCAAATTTTTTCAGTTTAACCCCCAAAAACGTGTTTGCAAAGTAAAGATAATTTAGCACAAGTATTTAAACAAGTATTGATGCGATAAGTAAATAAGTACTAAATATAAAGAGTAGAGTTAGAGAAGCAAACACGAGATTTTTAGGTGGTTCGACAAACCCACCTACATCCTACCCCTCAAGCTCCTTTACCGAGCCTTGAGGTTTTCCCACTATCTTCCAAATAGTGTACACACTAGCTTCTGGGTGCTAGAGAACCTTACAAGTGTTTTCGGCTCAACACTCACAACCCAAGTGATTTTTCGGGCGCACCACTCACAACCTAAGCAAGCTTGAGATATACCCTCTCTAAGCTTCTTCTTTAGTGAACAACCTCACTAAATGAATCACCTCTCTTGAATATGAAGATACAAGAATAAACTCTCTCAAAGAGTGGATATGAAAATGAAAAGCTCTATCTTTTTGATTCACACAATGACAAGGATAAGAAAGTGTAATTTGTGTGAATGATATGAGAAATATGGAATAAGAATGTTTAAGATATTTCTCAAGCTATGTAAAAAGATATGTGGTCGTTCTCTCTGTTTTAGAGACAATAGAAGGTCTTTATATAGGCCACATGAGAAAACTAGCTGTTTCTAGCCATTAGGAATTTTACCGTTGTACTAATCAACCACTTCAGAGTTACCGTTACCCAACGGTCATAATGTCAAAGCTCAACAATCTATTTCAAATCATAGACCGGTCAACCGCTACATCAAGCGGTCGAAGGCCGGTCGACCGCTTACCAACCGGTCAACCTCCTCAACTTAAGCACATGATCCAATTCATTTAAAACCACAATTTTAACCATTTTGAAACACCCAATTTTAAGGACTAACTTCCCATAAGTATATAAAAGGTTTGGGAGTTGATTGGGGTGTTTGAAACCATTTAAAAAATATTTGATCTTTCAAACAAGAGTAAAACGTTTATACACGTTTTGAAAGATATGCAAGTGTGTGATTCAAATCCTTATCAAAAGTGAAACTAAGAGTTACAAGATTATACCCTAAGGTCTTGAATCTTACTTTTGAGCTTTTTGCACCTTCTTGATCTTCAATCTTCTTGTCTTTAACTCTTTGATAAAAATTTCTTTGTCTTTAAAGATGTCATTTTGTAAACTTAATCCGTTTATTGAAATCATCAAAGTATTGATTGTGAACAAAAGCCAACATAACTGAACTTTCAACCACAGCAACGAATTGGAAGGCAGCACGTGGAATGTTGAGTCTGGGTTTGATAATGAGTTTCAAATCTGAGACCTTCCCACACACAGTTTTCGTAATTGGTTCCCAAATCGCATTTTAAGACCACAAACCTGAGACCAACCCAGCTTCCAAACAAGGCCTGAGTGTTTTGTCTTTTCTTGTTTCTTAATAAAGTGGGCTTTGCTGTTGCCCCTTTTTTAAAAAAACAAAACAAAAACGAACGAACGAACGGACTCTAAGTATGGGTTAGTATGGCTTTGGAATAATTATACGTCAATTAATATAAGACAATAACCAATATATGACGTTCCTTTGTCCTTAATTTCGTAAGAACCATTAATTTTTTGCAAATAGACTTGGGAGGTGATGGAAAAATGGTGGTAGGACTTTGCATTCCTGAAGACTGCTCTTGCATCATCTTCAAATTTAGGTAATAGCTTGTCCCTTTCATAATTACTAATTATTTCATGATGTAGTTTAGTTCGAAAAGGATGAGGAAGATCAATCTTCAAATTTGGAAGGTTGATTTATAGTTCTTCTCAAGTTTGCAGCTGGACCCACTAGTTAGTTTGGTCACTCGTGCAGCATGTCTTGTGGTGGTAAAAGATTGCCTATACACAGGAGAAATCGTCACTTCAAATTACAGGGATTGAGGTTTCAAAGGATAGCCTACAATAATAAAGGAACAAGTAGAACAGTGTTGATAAGCTACATCCAAAAGGAGCGCAATAGAATAGTTGTCTGCCTTCTTTCTAGAACTCTAAAATGCACCCGCCTAGCCACCCAAGTCCACCCTTTATCCTCCCTGTTTCCAACAGTAGGAGCTACATTGCCTCCTCCTACCATCCACCCCCATTCAACACTCCCTATAATTTTGGGATCTTGTTCATAACTCCCTCCCCTACTCATTTTCTTGGTTTTTAATCAAAATCTTGGCGGCTAGATTCCGGTGCATATGAGGACCTTCGAAGAACACGACATAGGTAGGTGACATTTACACCTCCAGACCGTCTCTTTGATTCAAGCTCAACAACAAATGGACAATGCATGGTGTTCAACGCACCCGAACAAATTTTCCTCTTTTTGGGCCATTTTCAATGATCTAAGGAGGTGACATAACCCTTGGATGGCTCCAGCAACTTCAAGTGCCCATCCTTTCTCTAAGTCTACTCATTCCAGTAACGCGTGAACCCTACAAATCGCAATGTTTTAGGCATCTTCCGTTCGTTTTTGGTGGCTCTTTGATTTTAGGCTCAAATTTTAGTTTTTAGGATGTGGTTGTATTTGTATGGCCCTTATTGACCTTGTAGTTGTTTATTTGCATTGTACCTATTAAAGATAATATCATAATCAAATCTACAAGATTTGATATAATATTATATTATTATTATATCAAGTTTAAATGTGATATGTTATCAAATCTCATAAATTCAAGTCTAGATATAGAGATTCAAATTTAAACGTCAGAATATTTTCCTTTGTATTGTCTCTATAAACAGAGACATTTAGCTTGTACTTTAAATGGATTTATAACACAAAATATAGCCTAGAGGGCTTTTATAGTAGATGTAGGTCTTTTAGACTAAACCATTTAAGTCTCTGTCTCTCCTTATTATTTTTCATCTCCTCTCTCCACATTATTTTTCTCTTCTGTACCGACCTTAGTGGGTTTTTCGTATACCTTGTAGGCTTATCTTGACCCTTCAGTGGGCTTTACTATGTTTGGGTTGTCGATGTTTCAATTGCTAGCTTATTGGTTCTTGTAGCTAAATCTACTGCTTTCTGTCACGCTCTGTCTCTCTGTAGTATGGATCATTTGTGATTTCGACTCCTTTGTAGGTTCTCGCTAGTCT
This sequence comes from Morella rubra, assembly GCA_003952965.2. Lineage (NCBI taxonomy): Eukaryota > Viridiplantae > Streptophyta > Magnoliopsida > Fagales > Myricaceae > Morella > Morella rubra. The sequence goes on along the minus strand of CM025850.1, from coordinate 31,790,007 downwards.
TCCTTTACAACTTGGTTAAGATTGGGTCCGTTGTCTATACAAGACCTCTTTGCATGGGTTAATTACAAACTGTGAGGATAATTACAGAAAAGACAATTGCACAACATAAAGGGGCCGAATGGCGGACTGCTGAACAATTAAATGGGCGAACAGCCATATACCAACCCATAACTTTTCAACCTTAAATTTCTCTCCGTACAAGTAGAGACGTTCCTCTTTCCGTACTTCCTTGTGGAGTCCCTGTAGGATTTTTTCTTGCCCTTGTTTGCCTTTCTCCTTCTCTGGTCGGCCCCCCTGCGTCCCTCTTTTTAATCTTTTCCTCTCTTTTTCTTCCTTCTATTTCTGAGGCTATTCCCCCGCTATGGATTCTTGTTCTCTTGATGTCAATGTTCTTTCTTCCAAGATTCAGGATCTTGCTTGCAAAGACTTCCATACTCTCATCAACCCTACAAATGTGGATATCGATTCCACCATGGATCCTGCCCTCCTAGGTAAAATTGTTGCTATTCGGTCGTTCTCGACCTCTATTGTGCAAGCATCGTTGAAAGCTACTTGGAGTTTGGTTCGCGAATTCTCCCTTGCTGAGATTGACCCGAACATCTTCCATTTCCAGTTCTTGAAGGTGGAGGACAAGGATTTTATTTTAAAGAATACCCCGTGGAACATCCAGGGACATCTCATTGTTCTTATTCATTGGGAACCCGACCTCATAATAGCTGAAATGGAATTGCATTTGTCAATATATGGGTGCAAGTACATCGTTTGCCATAGAATCGTGTAGATGAGAGTACTGGTAAGTTCATTGGGTTCAAACTGGGTCGACTCTTGGAGATCAATAAGAATGTCTATCGGGATGTATCAAACCAATGTTTTTTGAGGCTCAGTGTTGAACTGGATATTCGTACTCCACTGGTTGGTGGGTTCCCCATCCCACGTAGAGTCTTTTCTCCTCTTTGGGTCCAGTTTTGGTTCGAGAAGCTTGTTGATTTCTGCTATTTGTGTGGATTGATTGGACATTCTCAGAAGCTTTGTCGTGTGGATAGGGGTTCCAAGTCTTCGTTGGGTATTGGTCCTCTTATGAGAGCAGATCCCGCCACTCTTCGAAGAGCAATTATTGTACAAGACATTCCTAGCAAGAGCTAGCCTTTAATTGCTCCTACTCATCAGTCGTCTCCAGGCAAGTCTTCAGAGTCGTCTTCTCTTTAGTGCCCTGCAGACCCTGTGTCTCGGGATCACCTGCTCCTGTGGCCCATGGTTTGGATCTTTCGCCTGTTTGTCCTCTGCCTAGTCGGCGTTTGGGTTCTACGTCACTGCCGGATCCACCTCCTCCCTAGAACAGACCTAACCGGCAATTAGCCGTTGGTGTCTTTGCCCTCTTGTCCTCTTAGCTTCCCCGAGCTCTCCGACAGGTGCTGATAGTCATGAGGGTCTTGTGCCAGCTTTGTCATCATCTCAGAAGGCTGCCTGTGTTCCTTTATTTTCCCCAAAAGCTTCTGCAGCAATGTCTATTTTAATGCAAGAGTCGAAGTCGATCCAGGCTTCCATGTAGACTGGGGTGAAAATCAGTGCTGACATTATGTCTCCTATGTCAGAGGTTATTTTTTCAAGTCAACAGGTGCTCCCAATGGACTTCAAAAAGACAAGACAGGTTCTTCTTTTGTTGGCTTTGTGCACAATCGAGATTTTGATGATTTCAATAAATGGATCAAGTTTATAAAACGGACATCTTCAAAGACAAAGACGTTTTGATGAAAGAGCCAAAGACTTGAAGAAAGAAGATCAAGAACATGCAAGGAGCTCAAAAGTGAATTTTAAAGACCTTAGGGTATAAACCTTGTAACTCTTGTTTCACTTTTGACAAAGATTATGAATCACACTTGCATATTTTTCAAAATGTGCATAAACTTTTTACCTTTTGTTTGAAAGATTAAAATATTTTTAAAGGTTTTAAAACACCCCAATCAAACTCTCAAACCTTTCTTATACTTATGGGAAGTAAGTCTTTAAAATTAGGTGTTTCAAAGAGGTCAAAAACGTGGTTTTAATTGAACCGGATCATGTGCTTAAGTTAAGGAGGTCAACCGGCTGGTGAAGCGGTCGACCGGTCTTCGACCGCTTGGTATAGCAGTCGACTGGTTGATTTGAAATAGATCCGTTGAGCTTCTGACAATATGACCGTTGAGTAACATTAACTTGAAGTGGTCGACCGGTTCATGTAGCGGTCGACCGGCTCGTTTTAACAGACGACTCCTAACGGCTATAAACGGCTAGTTTTCATATGTGGCCTATAAATACACCTTCATAACGTCCAAAATAAATACACAACGACCACATATCATTTAGATCACTTGAGAAATATTCCAAACTTCATATTCTATATTTCTCATATCATTCACACAAAACACACTTTCATATCCTTGTCTTTGTGTGAATCAAGAGATAGAGCTTTTCAATTTCATATCCACTCTTTGAGAGAGTTTATTCTTCAATCTTTCATATCCAAAAGAGGTGATTCCTTTAGTGAGGTTGTTCACTAAAGAAGAAGCTTAGAGAGGGTATATCTCAAGCTTGGTTAGGTTGTGAGTGGTGAGCCCGAAAAATCACTTGGTGGGTTTGAGTGTTAAGCCCGGAAAAACACTTGTACGGTTCTCTAGCACCCGGAAGCTAGTGTGTGCACTATTTGAAGATAGTGGAAAAACCTCAAGGCTAGGTGAAGGAGCTTGAGGGGTGGATGTAGGCGGGTTTACCGAACCACCTAAAAATCACGTGTTTGCTTCTCTATCCCTACTCCTTACATTTAGCACTTATTTACTTGTTGTTTTAATATACTTGTGCTAAATTAGACTTTACTTTGCAAACACAGTTTCGGGGGTTAAAAGCGAAAAAGTTTGAAAACCAATTCACCCCCCTCTTGGGTTGCCTTAATCCTTGGACTCGTAATTTTCTTTCGTTAATTCGGAGGGGCTTCTTTTCTGTGGGCTTCCATGGGCTTTCAAATGGCTGCAACCTAGGCCTTTCTTTGAGTCCGACTTTTGGTTTTAAAGGGCATGGTTTAGTGCAACCTTCTTCAACTGTCTCTGGTCCGACCTCTCAGTTAGCCCACTCCCAAGTAAATTCCACTTAGCTTTTGCCGCTAACTCCAGTTTCTTTTCTGAAGAGACGCCCATTCTGCTTTCTCAATCTAATGGGGTTGACAAAGGGAAACAGAAGGTGTTTGCATTTGATGAAGACAGTGCTCGGAAAAAAAAGCTCAGCTCTTCTGTGGGTATATCCTTCACAGAATCTATGGACTCTAACCACTGCTTAGTTCCACCTTCGTCCCTTTTGATGATGATGTCGTCTTAGCAGATTTGAAGCTCCAACGGAAGAAATTGAATGTGAAAAAACATAGGGTGCTTATAGAGATGCAAAATGAGTTGATGGTCCTTATCCAATCAACTGAATCTGAGCTGGACAAAAATCTTGATAATGGAAATTGGGTTGAGGCGGCAGATCTCTCGTCCCAGCGCCATGATTGGTGTTTATTGGAACTACCGTGGGCTGCGTAGAATCACGGTAGTTCGTTCAATCCAGGGTCCTAAAGACTTCATTCCAAGCCATCAAATGTTCAGTGTACAGGGAGCTGATTTTGGCAAGAAGATCACCAGGATCCAGATGAAGACCATGGTGGAAAATCTGATTCCGAGTATGCTAGATGAAGTAAAGGATAAACTTATGTTCCTCAACCAGTAGCAGCTTGAAGTTGGCCTCTACATGAAGAATGACCTTAATCCACTCAGCAATGCTCCTAGAAGTTAGAGTCTAAATATTAAGAGCCCAGGGCTATTCCATCCAAGCCATACAAGCGATTGGGCACTCAAAAAATAAATGCTTCAAGGATTTGGGGCAAGGTGACACAACGTACAAGACAATTCCTCCTCAGGAGGAAATTTTGACCAATACGTTCTGGTCTTACACAGCAGTATATTCCAAGCAGATTTCCAAAGTAACAATCTTAGACAATCTTACAGCGGCAGAGCCCAGATCATCTTCCAATTGTCCACAGAGAGGGGAAACAGTGTGGGAGCAACCTGTGAATTCAGCACCAAATATGCGGACTTGACCATAAAAACTCCTTGATTATTAGGAGTCCAAATTAATAGATCTAAAGAGTGAGCCGAGAGAGAGCAGTGAGTTAGAATCCATTTTGCATCCGCCGAATCAAACAGGTCGTTAATCAGCCTAGAATTCCATAAGGACGTCGACGGTAAAAGTAAGTCTTCAACTAATGCTTCATATCACAGTGTTGACTAGTCAACCTGGGGGCAGGGGGGTGAGGATGTGGATTTAAAATCCAAGGATCCGACCACAAAGAAATAGAACTACTTGAACCCACCTGAAACCCAGCGCCTGCTTGCAGAAGCAAGGCCATTCGGGAAATGCCCCTCCAAAACCAAGACACCCCCGATTTCAGCTTTTCCTCCCAAATAAACTTTTTTCGCAGGTACTTTGCACGAATGATTTGGACCCAAGGTTTATCCTAGGCAAATTGAATTTGCCAAGCTAATTTAGTGAGCTGAGCACGATTAAGATCCCACATACGTTTGAGTCCAAGGACACCACACGCTTTAGCCTAGCAAATTGAGTCCCAAGATTTGAGAAACAAGTGCCTCTGACCATTATCCCGATACCCCCACCAAAAACGCCTCATCATGCCATCAAGTCGTTCTCAAATGGCTTTGGGAAGCAAAAATTAAGCCATAGAATAGGCCGTAATTGCAGAGGCAACTGACCTAATGAGCACTAAACGCCCTGCTCGAGAAAGGGTGCGCATCTGCCAACCCTCCAAACGATGCTTGACTCTTTCACAAATGACTTTAAACTAGGTACATTTGTTTCTGGAGATAGAGACCAGAAGCCCCAAATTTTTTTTCACATTATCCTTCCGGGGGAGCATCAAAATATCACATATCTCTTGGCCTCGGCGTGGGCAGACATTACGACGAAAAGAAACTGAGGATTTTTGCACATTGAGTTGTTGCCCAGACCAACTGCCATATCTCTGTAAGCATGAAGACAAAACTTGAGCTTCCCGAACATCAACTTTGCAAAAATAAGGAGGTCATTAGCATAAAGGAGATGCGAAATAGGTGGAACGCCTCGACCAATACTAATACCATGGAGATTGCCATGAGACTCTTTTCGGGAAAGTAAACGAGAGAACACCTTTGAACCAATGATGAAGAGGAGCAGGGAAAGGGGGTCCCCTTGTTGAAGACCGTGTGAGGGCTTAAAGAAACCATAAGGAGATCCGTTCAGTAATATAGAATAAGAGACTGAAGACATACACTGATAAATCCAATTAATAAACCGAGCAGGGAAACCGAAGCATTCCAAAGCCCGGACAATTAAGGCCTCTTCCATGCGATCATAGGCTTTTTCAATATCAGCACAAATAGCCATATATTGCTTACCTTTGCGCTTACTTCTGAGCATATGGAAAACCTCATGAGTAAGGATAGAATTCTCTTGAATCACCCTACTGTGACCAAAACCCGATTGGAGAAGTGAAATAATGGAAAGGAGAAATTGCTTGAGCTGATTTGCAAGAAGTTTGAAAATAAATTTATAAGCAACATTGCATAAGCTAATTGGCTGGTAGTGACCAATTTTCGTGGGATGATCATATTTGGGGATCAAAACAATAAAAGAGTGATTGAGGGTAGTAAGCGTATGGCCATGGTAGAAAAAATTTGTCACCATGCCAATCAAATCCCCACCAACAATAGCCCAAAAGTGTTTATAAAAGAGCCTTATCATCCCATCAGGACTGGGGCTCTTATGAGAACCAATGTCCCAAATAGCAGCCCAGATCTCCTCCGAAGTTGGGATTTAACAAATACCTGTGTTCTTTACAAGGGGAGAATAAGGGGAAATCAAGCCTTCCAAATCAGAAGGAATCACAGGAGAGTCAGTTGTGAACAAATTCTGAAAATAAGCAACGATATGCTCACCGACCGAGGCTCTAGAGGATAACCGTTCTCCACGATCATTTTTAAGAAATTCAATGGCATTGCGACGCCAGCGAATCACAGTGGACAGGTGAACAAATTTTGTGTTGAGATCTTTGGTGGTCAACCAGGTCTTTCTAGGTTTAATTTTCCACAATTCCTCCTCAGATTTTTCCTTTTCACGCAAGGAAGCCACCCACATTTTTTCAAGAGCAACATTGTCTGGAAAAAGGAGGAAGGGCCTGCATAGACTGAATGTGGGCCGCAAGGGCTGTGATCCTCTCTTTTACAAGCCCAAAATGATTCCGATTCCAAAGCTTGAAAGCCTGCTTTACTGCTTTGAATTTGGAGTAGAAAATAAATGAAGGAGAGCCACGGCAAGAGAAATGCCAAGAGTCCAAAATCACACGCCCACAAGTCTCATCCTTGATCCACATGGGCTCAAATCTAAACGGCTTCAGATAGGAGAAAGTGTCTCCATCTGATTCAATGAGCAGAGGAGCATGATCAGAAGAGGCTCACAGCAAGTGGGTGATATGACAACATAGAAAAAGAGCCTGCCAATCAGAGTTTGCAATAGCCCAGTCGAGTCGCTCTCGGATATTGGCCCGACCAGTCCTGTTGTTGGACCAAGTAAACGTTGGGCCTTTAAACCCAAGGTCAATTAGCCCAAATGAATCCATAAGGTTTTGTAACGGATTAGAAGTAGAAGAGGAAGAAGCAAGAGGGAGCCCACCTTACTTTTCCCAACTCGCCATAACACAATTAAAATCTCTAAGGCAAAGCCAAGGGCCTCCAAAAGCAGCCCGGTGAATACTTGGAAAATTAACTTTGATGTTGTCATTGGATCTTCTTGTGCATTTGTTGCGGCTGTTTGCCGAAATGCTGAAGGTATTGTGCTCTTTGCTTGGACAAAGAGCTTCCCTCCGTGTGGCCCCTTTGTGGGCAAGGCAAGAGTAGCTTTATTCGCTGTTTAGGAGGTGCCTTTTCTTCCTCAAGCTGAAGTGATTTTTGAAGGTGATTCCAAGCTGGTGATTGACGCGATTTCAAGTGGTGGACAACAATCAGATTGGCGCATCCGTTCCTTGATTGTTGATATTGTTAAATTTTGTTGTGAGCATTGTGGCTGGTCCTTTAAGCATGTTAAGCGCCAAGCTAATTCTGTTGCCCATAATTTGGCTAAATGGGCGTTAGAGGAAAATCTCTCTGGGACTATTCCTACTGCTATAATTCCTGACTCTATTTTTACCAGTGACAACTTAAGGCTTTCGCCTTGAGTTTGGCCTGGTTTACTGAAGTTTATTTAGAAAAAAATAAAAAATAAATAATGGGAGAACAGCCCAAGAACAACACCTAGGTTCAAAGACCCAGATCCAAATTTGTAAATGACGCCGGAAGTAGAGTCAGTCACCAGAGAAAATGATGCATGATGTGCGATTTCAACTAAATCAAGCGATAGGCCAGCACGATGGTGGTGGTGGTGGTATCATAGGTCCTAGCAGCTGGTCCTTGGATGAGTTCTAATCTTTTCAAGTGAGTAAAACTCTATTAGCAACCAATTAGCATTGATTTCTTTAGGGTCACTGAAATTAGAGAAAGCCATTTTAATTCAAGAAGCACAATAATAAATAAATACCTCAAACACTTTTGCAGGCAACATATATTTTTGGGTCACATTTTAATATGACTTACAACCCAGTTGAGTAATATCGTAGTACTCATGCTACAAAGAAAAAACGGCTGCATAACATCCTGCCTGTAAGGAATTGGGTCGGGGTTCTTAACATCTACGGAGGCATATGCATTCATAGCGAACGGAACCTTCATAGCATTTTCCACTAATTGCATGCTGCTTCTCCTTGCAAAACCTGTCGCATTCTGGTGATTTGAAAGGTGAAGAAAACCACCCTCCCCCATGACAACGCTTTCCGGCTAGATGCTTACAGTGTTGGGCTTGGCTTTGCAAGTGCTAGTAGACAAAGAAATCATGATTTACATGGAGATCATAATTGAGGAATGAAACTGATTATCTTGGGTACCTATGCAAGGAAAGTGAGACTTACACACCTGAGTTGAGATGATGATGACGACGACAAATGCAATTGCAACAAATTTAAGAGCCTTAACCATTTTCCAATTGCTTATGCTACATAGAATAGGAATGAGGATATTTATAGCCTAAGAAATTATTTATTATTAGTTCTTTCCATATCTCTGGCCTATGATATTAATCCTTTGATACCTATTGGTGTCCTAATTAAATGTACCCTTTCGAAGTCATGGAGACCATGAAAGGAAGTAGTATATACTCCATGCACCTTCAAAGGGACAATCACACATTTATGGCCCCTCTTTTTTTTTTTCCTTTTTTTTTTTGTAACCAAATGGCATGTATGGCCCCTCTGAGTGCATGGTAGAACACCACAAGAGGGCCGGCTACATAATATGCCTGATCGATCTATTATTGGGTCCATTAGCATGTTTAATTAGGATTTGTGGAAAAGAAAAAACTTCCATTCACTTATTAAGCTGCATGCATTCTCAAGAATTGAAGAGCCAAAAGCAAAATCTATGCACCCAATGGGGATCAACATTGAGCTTCATTGACTAAGAATAAAGTATCAACGTTGAAATCCAGTAGCGTCTCTCATGAGCTAAGGTCACCAATTAGCAACTAGTAACTAGCTAGCGGGGCACTATAAGTAATTTGTAGCTTGTTTTTAATGGATAATCTCTGTTAGATGCTAAATGACACTTTGAAACATTCCAGATGTTCCTTTTTTGTATGTCTTCAGTTAGCTGTATAGTTAAGGTTAATTAGTTTGATGTAGTTATCTACTTGTACTAGGTATTTGGTTCTTAATCCGATATGCATGGTGTCTTTTGTAGCAATCATATTAATCTTAGGGGTTGGTTTACTTTAATTTGCTCTAATATAAGGAAATCAAGTCTAAGACGCCGAAGCGTAAGTTCTAGAGGGAGAGTCTCCTCCCTCTCTCTAGAACTCCCCTCCTCCTTCACCTGAACTAGCCCTCCTTCCATTTTTCCTGGTTTAGGGAGGAGCTCCGGCTCCTTCCCAGAGCTCCTCCCCTCCCTCTCCTCTCCCTCGGCTACCCTCCTGGTGGCCGAAGTTTCTCTTTTCCTTTCTTTTTCAGCCTTTTTGGGCCCTTTTTTGGGTTGTTTTGGAGGTTAGATCCCGGCCTCTCCGGTGGTCTTGGGTATGCACGGCCCCATTGGTGGACTTCGTCTCCTCTCAGCATTTCGTTCTGGCCTTGAGCGGTGGTCCTCGGCCGACGTGTGAGCTCTCACGCGAGCCCACGCACACGCGTGGATCTCACGCACTCGACCTCTTATGCCTCCCTTCTGGTTGTTTTGTGCCTTTTTTGGAGGTCTCGGCCTGCCCAGCCATGCTCAGCCCTCCCTAGCGGTCCCTGTGCTCTCTTTTCGACCTCTCTTTGCTGACGTCTCACCGTCCCGCGCGGCTTTGCACACGCATGATGCTTCGGTGTTCGGTGTTTTTGGTTGTGAGGCCCTTTTGTTGCCGTTGTTTTGTGCCGCTTGTTGTTGCCCCTTCTCCTCCTCTCCAATGTACAGCCAGTCATTGCCTGAAGATCGCCCTAAAGGTGTCGGATCGTTGCTCTGATTGCCCCTCCTCCAGTGGAAGCCGCCATCGCCTTAAGTGGTGGTTTTGTTGTGTCTCGGTCCTTGTGACCGATTTGTGTTTGTATTGTTCTCTAGCTCTTGTGGCCAGTTTGTATTGTGTTCTGGCTCTTATGGCCAGTTTATTTTTGTGACGTGTGCTGGTCCTTGTGGCCAGTTTGTGGTTCTAGTTGTTTTTCGGTCCTTGTGACCCTTGGTGGTTCTGGCATTTGTGTCCGGTTATTATAGGGCCTCTAGGTCCGTTAAGGTTTTTCGTTGGCATTTTGGTCGATTTTCTTTTTTGTACTAGCTGTATGCTTCTGCTTCTCGGTTTTTAATAAATTATCTTTGCCTAGGAAAAAAAAAAGTTTAAGACGCCGAGTTATGCCACCATTAAGACAAACAATTATTAATTAAATATCCAGCCTCTAGAGTTTCTCTATAAATAATACTTGATTAGAAAATTGAGCGTGGTCCAAAGAAATAAGTGATCTCTTCATATATAATATTTGCTTCTCGTGAACTGAGTTGAAGTTTCTATCTTTGTAGAGTTTGGGACTTGGTGAAGAAGTTATTCCAATACTTCAAAAGAAAATAAAAAAATTAAATAAGAGTAGAATTATATTGGATTCTAATTCTAGTGGCATTTCCATCATTTTAAATTGTACTGATTTCCTTTTTCGTTAACTATTTATTTTACTTCTTTTCAGCTATTTGGCACAGCACAGTCAACTACAAAAGCTCAATTATTTTACAGAAAACAAGCTAAGCTTAAATTTTCTGTAAACCAAAATATTTTTTTGGCTTGTTCCTTCATGAGTAATTTCTAAAGTATGCCATATATCTCTAACATTTGAGCATGATGAAATTCTATAAATTCTCCTCTATCTAATGCACAATATAATATATTCATAGCTCTTGCATCTAGAGAGATTTTCTTTTTATCATTTGCATCATATTCATTTTCGTTCTTGGGAGACTCCAACTCTCCAACTTTCTTTGTGGGAATATGTGGACCATTCAATATGCATAACCATAAATCATAATCAATAGATTGAAAATAAATACTCATCCTAACTTTCCAATATGCATAATCACTACCATTAAAGAATGGTGGTCTAAGTGTGGAAAGTCCTTCAACTTGAGTGTTGAAGCTTGAAGTTGTCATTCTAACTCAAGATTGTTAATCTTGTATAACGAGCACCAAGCTCTGATACCAATTGTAAGTCCAAGGATTAAGGCAACCCAAGAGGGGGGTGAATTGGGTTTCCAAACTTTTTTGCTTTTAACCCCAAAATCGTGTTTGCAAAGTAAAGTCTAATTTAGCACAAGTATATTAAAACAACAAGTAAATAAGTGCTAAATGTAAGGAGTAGGGATAGAGAAGCAAACACGTGATTTTTAGGTGGTTCGGCAAACCCGCCTACATCCACCCCTCAAGCTCCTTCACCAAGCCTTGAGGTTTTTCCACTATCTTCAAATAGTGTACACTCTAGCTTCAGGTGCTAGAGAACCGTACAAGTGTTTTCCCGGGCTTAACACTCAAACCCACCCAAGTGGTTTTTCGGGCTCACCACTCACAACCTAACCAAGCTTGAGATATACCCTCTCTAAGCTTCTTCTTTAGTGAACAACCTCACTAAAGGAATCACCTCTTTTGGATATAAGATTGAAAATAAACTCTCTCAAAGAGTGGATATGAAATTGGAAAGCTCTATCTCTTGATTCACACAAAGACAAGGATATGAAAGTGTGTTTTGTGTGAATGATATGAGAAATATAGAATATGAAGGTTTGAATATTTTCTCAAGTGATCTAAATGATATGTGGTCGTTGTGTATTTATTTTGGACATTATGAAGGTGTATTTATAGGCCACATATGAAAACTAGCCGTTTATAGCCGTTGGGAGTCGTCTGTTAAAACGAGCGGTCGACGCTACATGAACCGGTCGACCGCTTCAAGTTACCGTTACTCAACGGTCATATTGTCAGAAGCTCAACGGATCTATTTCAAATCAACCGGTCGACCGCTATACCAAGCGGTCTCGACCGCTTCACCAGCCGGTCGACCTCCTCAACTTAAGCACATGATCCGGTTCAATTAAAACCACATTTTTGACCTCTTTGAAACACCCAATTTTAAAGACTTACTTCCCATAAGTATAAGAAAGGTTTGAGAGTTTGATTGGGGTGTTTTAAAACCTTTAAAAATATTTTAATCTTTCAAACAAAAGGTAAAACGTTTATGCACGTTTTGAAAGATATGCAAGTGTGATTCATAATCCTTGTCAAAAGTGAAACAAGAGTTACAAGGTTTATACCCTAAGGTCTTGAAACTTCACTTTTGAGCTCCTTGCATGTTCTTGATCTTCTTTCTTCAAGTCTTTGGCTCTTTCATCAAAACGTCTTTGTCTTTGAAGATGTCCGTTTTATAAACTTGATCCATTTATTGAAATCATCAAAATCTCGATTGTGCACAAAGCCAACAATTATTTCTCATCTCTTCTCTCCACATTATCTTTTTCTTCTGTACCGACCTCGATGGGTCTTTCGTATATCTTGTAGGCTTATCCCGACCCTTTAGTTGGCTTTACTATGTTTGTGTTATTGGTATTTCAATTACTAGCTTATTGGTTCTTATAGCTAAGTCTATTGCATTTTCGTCATGCTTTCTATGTAGTATGGATCGTTAATAGCGGATGCAAGGGGCGGCCGCCCCCATTGGACCGGCCAAAAAACAAATTTTACATGTAAATTTTTTTTTTTTTCATATGTTGGTCTGGGCCTATGGGAGCCCGATCCCCATAGGCCCAGGCTAACCCTGATTTTTTCCTGAAGGGCCTAGGCCTGTTAGGCCTAGGCCCTTTATTTTTTAATATGCATAAGGTGAAACGGCATCGTTTCACCCTCTGCCTTAAAAAAAAAAAGTTCAAAATGTAAAAACAAAAAACAAAAAAAATATCAAAACAGGGTGAAACTGTGCGTTTCACCCTATTTTAACAAAACACGTTCTCTCTCTCTCTCTCTCTCTCTCTCTTTGAATTTCCCTCTCTCTCTCTTTCTCGCCCACCATCATGCCCACAACCCACGGCCACTGCCCCGTTGTCCACCGGACCACCGCCCACCGCCGCACCACTGCAGCTACCAGCTGCACCGCAGCACCAGCATCCAGCTCCAGCCACTGCGCCGCACCACCAGTCCACCACTGTAGCTGTTGTGGGTCTCTCTCTCTCTCTCTCTCTCTCTTTCTCTCTGCGGCTGCCAGCTCTGCTCTCTCTCTCAACTCTAAACTCGCGATCTCTGCCTCTCTCTCTTGACTCTCACTCTCTCTCAAATTCTCAATCTCATTATTTTAATTTTGATAGTTTCAATTTTTGCAGGATCCTCGAGATTTTACACTTGAAAATTGCTGGCCCTCCGACCATAGTACGTCTCTCTATTCAAGATTCTCTATCTACAATTAAGTAGAAAAATTCATTTATTTATATGCTAAAAATGCTTTAGGGTTTGGAATTTTATGATTTGTGAAATTGTTGGAGGATGGGATTAAATTGGTTTGGATATTTGTGGGTTGTGAAATTGTTGGAGGATGAGATTGAATTGATTTGGATATTTATGGTTTGTGAATTGTTGGAGGATGGGATTGAATTAGTTTGGAATTTAGATATATATATGATTTGTGAAACTGTTTATTTGAATTGGTTTGTGAAATTGTTTTCATTTTTGAATAATATGATTGTAATATCAATTGAATGCAATGTAATTAGATTGAAATTTGGATTTGAATTAGGGATTTTGACCTTTTGTGACATTGGGAATTTTTTTTAATAGTATCATTTTTAATTAATTTGATTGTAATATCAATTAAATGCAATGTAATTAGATTGGAATTTGGACTTGGATTTGAATTTGAATTAATTAGATTGGAATTTGGATTTTTGAGTTGTGATCCAATTGATTGATTGTCTTCACTTTGTTTTATTTTGTTTAGATAATGGATAAGTTTGTGATAAGAAAGCCACACAGCGTGGAGTCATCTAATACTCCTAACGTGGCTACTAATTCTGAAATGGATGGTAGTTCAAAAAGACCTCACATTATGTTTAATCCGGATGATATTATTGCTGACCCAGGGTTACGTAAACCTATTGAAGAATATGATGTTGGGATTAGGGATCAAGTTCGTAGGAAATATTTGATCAAAGGTCTTTTTCAACTCTGTGGCCATGATTTTCCCAAGAAGCAATACGGGCAAGAAATGAGGAGTTTTAGGGAGGTATGGTTTAAAGATTTTAATTGGTTGGAATATAGTGTATCAAAGGATGAAGCATATTGCTTGTGGTGTTATCTGTTTAGGCGACCTAGAGGAGGGAAGTCTGGGAGAGAAAAGTTTACATCTACGAGATTTAGCAATTGGAAAAAGGCAGTGGAAGTTTTTGATGAACATGTTGGTGCACATGATAGTGCTCACAATGAAGCTAGAAGACAATGTGAAAGACTTGAAAATCAGCGACAAAGTGTCGCACATGTTATCCGCACACGAGCACGATCAAGAGAATGCTTATCGCATTCGTTTAACAGCGGTTTTAGATGCATTCGTTATCTTTTGGGGCAAGGATTAGCTTTTCGTGGTCATGACGAGTCTGAGAGTTCAATAAGGAAGGGCAATTTTCTTGAACTTCTGAACGTGTTTTGCCAACATGATGAAAAGGTTGCTAAGACACTTAACACTTAACACTAATGCTCCTGGAAACAACCAAATGACTGCTCTAAATATTCAGAAGGAAATGGGGAGTGTTTGTGCAGCTCAACCACACTTGCCATCATTAAAGAAATTGGAGATGGATTTTATTCTCTTATGGTTGATGAGTCTCGAGATAATTCAGTGAAGGAGCAAATGGCAGTGGTTTTGAGATTTGTGAACATACGTGGACAGGTGATTGAAAGGTTTCTTGGTGTGGAACATGTTTCTGATACTTGCTCTGAATCTTTGAAAAAAAGTATAGACAAATTGTTTGCAAGACATGGGTTGTCAATATCCAGATTGAGAGGTCAAGGGTATGATGGGGCATCAAACATGCGAGGCGAGTTCAATGGGTTGAAGTCACTCATTTTGAGGGACAATCCTTCTGCTACTATATCATTGTTTTGCTCACCAACTTCAATTGGCTGTTGTGGGTATTGCAAAGAATAACTTGCAAGTTGGTGATTTTTTTAATTATACTTCCTCGATTGTGAATATGGTCGGAGCTCATGTAAAAGGAAAGATGCTCTTCGGCAAAGTTGTCATGAGAAGATAGTGAAGCGGTTGGACAAAGGAGAGATTTCTAGTGGAAGGGGCAAAAATCAAGAAACCAGTCTCGCACGACCAGGTGATTATTATATTTCATTATAATATTAATAGACTTTTTTATTTGTTTATAGTTTTATAATTCCTATAATATTGTAGGTAACACTCGTTGGGGTTCATACCACCTTACAATAATCCGTCTCTTCACTATGTGGTCATCAGTATTGGAAGTGCTTGAACATATAAAAGATGATGGTACTCTCCCAGAACAAAGATCCACGGCTATGAGTTTGATGGATAAGATGGAAAATTTTGAGTTTGTATTCACTATGCATCTGTTAAGGAATATAATGGGAATTACAAATGAATTGTCATAAGCCTTACAGCGAAAAGATCAAGATATTGTTAATGCTATGGGTTTGGTTGAAGTTGTGAAGGAACAGTTGCAAGAAATGAGAGAATAGAATGGGATGGATTCTTAGAAGAAGTCAAAACTTTTTGTGTGGATCACTCTATTAATGTGCCGAATATGGAAGACATTATACGAACTTATAGTCGTTTGAGGCGTGGAGGGCAAACATTACTTATTTCCATCATTTTCGTGTGGAAGTGTTTTGCCAAGTTATTGATTTGATCATTCAAGAGATGAATGATCGGTTCACAGAAGCAAATATGGAGTTACTTCTTTGCAAAGCATGTCTTGATCTAAAAAATTCATTCTCAGCATTTGATCATGCCAAGTTACTCGTCTTGCTGAGTTTTATCCAAAAGATTTCACAGTAGATGATCATTTGATACTTAGAAATCAGCTTAATACCTATATTGAGATGTTAGAAGAAATGATGCTTTTTCTAGGCTTCAAGATATTGGAGGTCTTGCTGTGAAGATGGTTGAGACAAAAAAATACTCTATTTCCATTAGTTTATCACTTATTGAGTTGGCATTGGTCTTACCAGTTGCAACTGCACCGTTGAAAGAGTATTTTCTGCGATGAATATTATCAAGAGTGATTTGCGTAATAGGATGAAGATGACTGGATGAATGATTGCATGGTAGTGTACATCGAGCAAGAAGTTTTTAAAAATATTGAGAACGAAGCCATTTTGCAATATTTTCAGAAGATGCAAAAACGTAGGATAATTGTCATTTCTTAGTCGTAGTACATAGTACGGTATGTGTATTCTATTATTTTTAATATTTTAATCTTTAATTTTTGATATTGTAACTCTAAGAAAATTTTTTGCATTACGAAGGAAAAAAAATTTTGCATTTTACGTTTAAAGTTCGACCCCATGAATTTTGATCTGGATCCGCCACTGTGGATCATTTGTGATTTTCAACTCCTTTATGAGTTCCCGCTAGTCTTCCTTTATAACTTGGTTAAGATCGGGTCGTAGGTAGGATTTTTTTGTATCCTTATTTATGGTTCTAACCTTGAAATGCAAGTCTCTCCGTATTATCCAGGGGGGAAAAAAGTAGAAAGATGTTGATTTTCATGTTGTGGACCTGTAGGCTTCAGGAAACGATAAAATGTGGAAAGGTAGCTGCGGAATATGGGGAAGAGGTGGTAGCTGGGAAGATGGGGAAAGGGAGTAACCATAGAGCAAGAGGGGGGAAGGGAGGGACAAATATATCCAGAGCCCAGTCCTAGAGAGAATTATTTTTTTTTCCCCTTTTGATAATAAACACTTACAGCCAAGAAGTAGACGTCTTCTGAAATCTTACTACAATTAGCATCACTCGGCCTCACCAAAATATAAGAGACAAATACACAAATCATACAACTAATCTCGAGATTAGATTCACTCTGGGTCAGTTTCCCGTGTATTTATAAAACACATTCAACATAATCACAAGGGAAAAACCATCCTTTGATCCCAACAATAATCAATTTTAACGTAGCTCTGGGAAGATAATAGATGTTGTTTTATGATAAAATTTAAAAGTATTTTGAAAAATTTTAAGTGATTTAAATTTTAAAATATAATATAAAATTATTTTTAAATTGTTTAAAAAAATATTCGTTTTAAAATTCTAGAACGGAGAAAATCCTAAAATCGAACCAACCGAGCGTCCTCAATGAACCTGCCGTTTGATTTCCCGCTAGAAAAGTCAAACTCTGTACCTCCCACTTACGGCTTACACCTCACGGGTTTCGAGCTAATATAAGGGCTAGCCTAGCGAACAGAGGCGGCATAGCTCCTCTGCTCTGGCAAGTAACAACGAACGTAAAGCTTGGAGCTCACTGGACGACTTCACCATCACCAATGGCTGCAGCGTATGTGTTTCGGACTTCGACAGTGCCCCTGAACTTCTCTCCATGTTCTCAATTGAGTTTTCCATCTGGGATTCTCTGAACTTGTGCATTCTTGTCAAAATTAGTAAGATTCTTCGATATTTTTTTCCCCGTCTCTAAAAGCCTCTCTGGACTGCGCAGGAGCGTGAAAGAGGATCGTCCCCCAGTGTTGGATGCCACTTCCGAACCACCTCCGCTCTTTGATGGAACCACCAGGTTCACTCTGCTCTCTAACTGTTTTTGTTTTTCTTTCTTTCCCATCTCCTAGTTCTTCTTCTGTTTGCTTAATTCTTTTTGTTCTTTCATCAGTCTTCATTTGTTCTATTTTTTTTTAGTTGTTTAGTCCCCCGTGTGCTAAACTTGGACCTTTCTTCTGTTTTCGAAGGTTGTATATCGCCTACTCGTGCCCATTTGCACAGCGTGTATGGATCACCAGGAACTATAAGGTTGTTTTCGTCACATTGTCCGCGTCGTTTTGATTTCCTGATATATCTTTAGAGTTCAGTAGTTTTTTGTGCTCAAGTGTTACAGTCCCTATTTAACAAAACACTTCTCTCTCTCTCTCTCCTCCTCTTTCTCCCTCTCTTCTTTTCTTCTGTACTGACCTCGATGGGTCTTTCGTATATCTTGTAGGCTTATCCCGACCCTTTAGTTGGCTTTACTATGTTTGTGTTATTGGTATTTCAATTACTAGCTTATTGGTTCTTATAGCTAAGTCTATTGCATTTTCGTCATGCTTTCTATGTAGTATGGATCATTAATAGCGGATGCAAGGGGCGGCCGCCCCCTATTGGACCGGCCAAAAAACAAATTTTACATGTAAATTTTTTTTTTTTCATATGTTGGTCTGGGCCTATGGGAGCCCGATCCCCATAGGCCCAGGCCAACCCTGATTTTTTCCTGAAGGCTAGGCCCGTTAGGCCTAGGCCCTTTATTTTTTAATATGCAAAGGGTGAAATGGCGTCGTTTCACCCTCTGCCTTAAAAAAAAAAAAAAAAAAAAAAAAATCAAAACAGGGTGAAACGGTGCGTTTCACCTTGTTTTAAAAAACTCTCTCTCTCTCTTCTTTTTCCCTCTCTCTCTCTTTCTCCCCCCCTGCATCATGCCATCCACTGCCCCGTTGTCCACCGGACCACCGCCCACCGCCGCACCACTGCAGCTGCCAGCTGCACCGCAGCACCAGCATCCAGCTCCAGCTGCGCCGCACCACCAGTCCACCACTGTAGCTGTTGTGGGTCTCTCTCTCTCTCTCTCTCTCTCTCTCTCTCTTCTCTCTCTCTCCAGCTCTGCCAACTCTAACTCTAAACTCTCGGTCTCTGCCTCTCTCTCTTGACTCTCAGCTCTCTCTCTCTTTCAATCTCATTATTTTGATTTTTGACGGTTTCAATTTTTGCAGGATCCCCGAGATTTTACATTTGAAAATTGCTGGCCCTCCGACCCTAGTACGTCTCTCTATTCAAGATTCTCTATCTACAATTAAGTAGAAAAATTCATTTATTTAGTATGCTAAAAATGCTTTAGGGTTTGGAATTTTATGATTTGTGAAATTGTTGGAGGATGAGATTGAATTGGTTTGGATATTTGTGGGTTGTGAAATTGTTGGAGGATGGATTGAATTGATTTGGATATTTATGGTTTGTGAAATTGTTGGAGGATGGGATTGAATTGGTTTGGAATTTGGATATAATGTGATTTGTGAAACTGTTTATTTGAATTGGTTTGTGAAATTGTTTTCATTTTTGAATAATTTGATTGTAATATCAATTGAATGCAATGTAATTAGATTGGAATTTGGATTTGAATTAGGGATTTTGAACTTTTGTGACATTGGGGATTTTTTTAATAGTATCATTTTTAATTAATTTGATTGTAATATCAATTGAATGCAATGTAATTAGATTGAAATTTGGATTTGAATTAGGGATTTTGACATTTTGTGAAATTGGGGATTTTTTTTAATAGTATCATTTTTAATTAATTTGATTGTAATATCAATTAAATGCAATGTAATTAGATTGGAATTTGGATTTGGATTTGAATTTGAATTAATTAGATTGGAATTTGGATTTTTGAGTTGTGATCCAATTGATTGATTGTCTTCACTTTGTTTTATTTTGTTTAGATAATGGATAAGTTTGTGATAAGAAAGCCACGCAGCGTGGAGTCGTCTAATACTCCTAACGTGGCTACTAATTCTGAAATGGATAGTAGTTCAAAAAGACCTCGCATTATGTTTAATCCGGATGATATTATTGCTGACCCAGGGTTACGTAAACCTATTGAAGAATATGATGTTGGGATTAGGGATCAAGTTCGTAGGAAGTACTTGATCAAAGGTCCTTTTCAACCCCGTGGCCATGATTTTCCCAAGAAGCAATACGGGCAAGAAATGAGGAGTTTTAGGGAGGTATGGTTTAAAGATTTTAATTGGTTGGAATATAGTGTATCAAAGGATGAAGCATATTGCTTGTGGTGTTATCTGTTTAGGCGACCTAGAGGAGGGAAGTCTGGGGAGATAAGTTTACATCTACGGATTTAGCAATTGGAAAAAGGCAGTGGAAGTTTTTGTGAACATGTTGGTGCACATGATAGTGCTCACAATGAAGCTAGAAGACAATGTGAAAGACTTGAAAATCAGCGACAAAGTGTCGCACATGTTATCCGCACACGGGCACGATCAAGAGAATGCTTATCGCATTCGTTTAACAGCGGTTTTAGATGCGTTCGTTATCTTTTGGGGCAAGGATTAGCTTTTCGTGGTCATGACGAGTCTGAGAGTTCAATAAGGAAGGACAATTTTCTTGAGCTTCTGAACGTGTTTTGCCAACGTGATGAAAAGGTTGCTAAGACACTTTAACACTAATGCTCCTGGAAACAACCAAATGACTGCTCCAAATATTCAGAAGGAAATGGCGAGTGCTTGTGCAGCTCAGACCACACTTGCCATCATTAAAGAAATTGGAGATGGATTTTATTCTCTTATGGTTGATGAGTCTCGAGATAATTCAGTGAAGGAGCAAATGGCAGTGGTTTTGAGATTTGTGAACATACGTGGACAGGTGATTGAAAGGTTTCTTGGTGTGGAACATGTTTCTGATACTTGCTCTGAATCTTTGAAAAAAAGTATAGACAAATTGTTTGCAAGACATGGGTTGTCAATATCCAGATTGAGAGGTCAAGGGTATGATGGGGCATCAAACATGCGAGGCGAGTTCAATGGGTTGAAGTCACTCATTTTGAGGGACAATCCTTCTGCTATCTATATCCATTGTTTTGCTCACCAACTTCAATTGGCTGTTGTGGGTATTGCAAAGAATAACTTGCAAGTTGGTGATTTTTTTAATTATACTTCCTCGATTGTGAATATGGTCGGAGCGTCATGTAAAAGGAAAGATGCTCTTCGGCAAAGTTGTCATGAGAAGATAGTGGAGCGGTTGGACAAAGGAGAGATTTCTAGTGGAAGGGGCAAAAATCAAGAAACCAGTCTCGCACGACCAGGTGATTATTATATTTCATTATAATATTAATAGACTTTTTTATTTGTTTATAGTTTTATAATTCCTATAATATTGTAGGTGACACTCGTTGGGGTTCATACCACCTTACAATAATCCGTCTCTTCACTATGTGGTCATCAGTATTGGAAGTGCTTGAACATATAAAAGATGATGGTACTCTCCCAGAACAAAGATCCACGGCTATGAGTTTGATGGATAAGATGGAAAATTTTGAGTTTGTATTCACTATGCATCTGTTAAGGAATATAATGGGAATTACAAATGAATTGTCACAAGCCTTACAGCGAAAAGATCAAGATATTGTTAATGCTATGGGTTTGGTTGAAGTTGTGAAGGAACAGTTGCAAGAAATGAGAGAATAGAATGGGATGGATTCTTGGAAGAAGTCAAAACTTTTTGTGTGGATCACTCTATTAGTGTGCCGAATATGGAAGACATTATACCAACTCGTAGTCGTTCGAGGCGTGGAGGGCAACCTATTACTTATTTCCATCATTTTCGTGTGGAAGTGTTTTGCCAAGTTATTGATTTGATCATTCAAGAGATGAATAATCGGTTCACAGAAGCAAATATGGAGTTACTTCTTTGCATAGCATGTCTTGATCTAAAAAATTCATTCTCAGCGTTTGATCATGCCAAGTTACGTCGTCTTGCTGAGCTTTATCCAAAAGATTTCACAGTAGATGATCATTTGATACTTAAAAATCAGCTTAATACCTATATTAGAGATGTTAGAAGAAATGCTGCTTTTTCTAGGCTTCAAGATATTGGAGGTCTTGCTATGAAGATGGTTGAGACAAAAAGAATACTCTATTTCATTAGTTTATCGACTTATTGAGTTGGCATTGGTCTTACCAGTTGCAACTGCGACCGTTGAAAGAGTATTTTCTGCGATGAATATCATCAAGAGTGATTTGCGTAATAGGATGAAGATGACTGGATGAATGATTGCATGGTAGTGTACATCGAGCAAGAAGTTTTTAAAAATATTGAGAACGAAGCCATTTTGCAATATTTTCAGAAGATGCAAAAACGTAGGATAATTGTCATTTCTTAGTCGTAGTACATAGTACGGTATGTGTATTCTATTATTTTTAATACTTTTAAATCTTTAATTTTTGATATTGTAACTCTAAGAAAAATTTTGCATTACGAAAAAAATTCTTGTCATTTTACGTTTAAAGTTCGACCCCATGAATTTTGATCTGGATCCGCCACTGTGGATCATTTGTGATTTTCAACTCCTTTATGAGTTCCCGCTAGTCTTCCTTTATAACTTGGTTAAGATCGGGTCGTAGGTAGGATTTTTTTGTATCCTTATTTATGGTTCTAACCTTGAAATGCAAGTCTCTCCGTATTATCCAGGGGGGAAAAAAGTAGAAAGATGTTGATTTTCATGTTGTGGACCTGTAGGCTTCAGGAAACGATAAAATGTGGAAAGGTAGCTGCGGAATATGGGGAAGAGGTGGTAGCTGGGAAGATGGGGAAAGGGAGTAACCATAGAGCAAGAGGGGGGAAGGGAGGGACAAATATATCCAGAGCCCAGTCCTAGAGAGAATTATTTTTTTTTCCCCTTTTGATAATAAACACTTACAGCCAAGAAGTAGACGTCTTCTGAAATCTTACTACAATTAGCATCACTACCAAAATATAAGAGACAAATACACGCTGGAGCTTGTGGTTCTTTTAATGCAATCATTTTCCACATTATACGGAAGATAATAGATGTTGTTTTGATAAAATGTTGTTAAAAATTTTTAAAATTTAAAATATTTTGAAAATTTTTAAGTGATTTTAAATTTTATTAATATATATATATAGAAATTATTTTTAAATTGTGTTAAAAAAATATTCGTTTTAAAATTCTAGAAACGGAGAAAATCCTAAAATTCGAACCCAACCGAGCGTCCTCAATGAACCTGCCGTTTTGATTTCCACCGTCTAGAAAAGTCAAACTCTGTACCTCCCACCTTACGTCACTGCTTACGACCTCACGGGTTTCGAGCTAATATAAGGGCTAGCCTAGCGAACAGAGGCGGCATAGCTCCTCTGCTCTGGCAAGTAACAACGAACGTAAAGCTTGGAGCTCACTGGACGACTTCACCATCACCAATGGCTGCAGCGTATGTGTTTCGGACTTCGACAGTGCCCCTGAACTTCTCTCCATGTTCTCAATTGAGTTTTCCATCTGGGATTCTCTGAACTTGTGCATTCTTGTCAAAATTAGTAAGATTCTTCGATATTTTTTTCCCCGTCTCTAAAAGCCTCTCTGGACTGCGCAGGAGCGTGAAAGAGGATCGTCCCCCAGTGTTGGATGCCACTTCCGAACCACCTCCGCTCTTTGATGGAACCACCAGGTTCACTCTGCTCTCTAACTGTTTTTGTTTTTCTTTCTTTCCCATCTCCTAGTTCTTCTTCTGTTTGCTTAATTCTTTTTGTTCTTTCATCAGTCTTCATTTGTTCTATTTTTTTTTAGTTGTTTAGTCCCCCGTGTGCTAAACTTGGACCTTTCTTCTGTTTTCGAAGGTTGTATATCGCCTACTCGTGCCCATTTGCACAGCGTGTATGGATCACCAGGAACTATAAGGTTGTTTTCGTCACATTGTCCGCGTCGTTTTGATTTCCTGATATATCTTTAGAGTTCAGTAGTTTTTTGTGCTCAAGTGTTACAGTCCCTTTACACTTATAGGGATATTTGTTGATTTATTTTCTTCGGAAACTTTTTTTTTTTTTTTTTTGGTTTTTGAACTTGACATTTATGTTGCTGAGGTCCAGGGATTACAAGAAAAGATCAAATTGGTCCCAATTAACCTTCAAAACAGGCCCGCTTGGTACAAGGAGAAACTCTACCCCGAAAACAAGGTTCTATTCTGAAGAAGACATGCCTGTGTTGATTTTAGGATTTGATATCTTATAGATACTTGATTGAGCTGCTTGATTTTTATTGATTAATTATCGAGAAGTACTTGTGAACAGGTGCCATCAATGGAACACAATGGCAAAGTAATTGGAGAGAGTCTGGATTTAATTAAGCATGTAGACAGCAACTTTGAGGGGCCTTCTCTTCTACCCAATGTAAGATTTGCATAATTCTGTTGTTACCTTGATTTTCAACGCCTCTCTCTCTCTCTCTCTCTCTCTCGCTAGGTATTTAACTAAAGTAAATGTTGGGAAATGTTGTAGGATCCTGCTAAAAGAGAGTTTGCTGAAGACTTGATAGCCTACGCTGGCACTTTCACCAAGACGGTGTATACATCATTTAAAGGAGACCCAGTAAAAGAAGTTGGTAAGCTTTATAACTTGCTGAAACTTATGGTTCCCATTCCATGCCGAAACAGAGTTCACTAAGACTTTAAAACTTGCATCAGGTCCTGTTTTTGACCATTTAGAACAGGCTCTGCATAAGTTCGATGATGGCCCATTCTTCTTTGGGCAATTCAGTTTGGTGAGTTTGTTTCTCAATCGGATTAGTATGTTTTTGGGTCATTGCTGAGGTGCATGCTTTTTGTATATGTTTGCAAAAATGTACATCCTTATCAAATTCCTTGTAGTGATTCAAAATGTATTTCCAAGTATCAGACTACATGAAATGATTAAGATGTAGAAAGTGAAACGGATTAATGTTTCCAATAGCTGTATTTTCTGTAATTCCAGTGCTCCTCTGGATTTATGATTCACCTATGTGATCTTCAGGTGGACATAGCTTACGTTCCATTTGTTGAAAGATTCCAAATCTTCTTATCAGAGGTGTGGAAGTATGATATCACCGCAGGAAGGCCTAAACTTGCAAAATGGATCGAGGTACAACATAGGCAATTTGGAGTTCCAATTAGGCTTTTTACTCCTTGGGGTTTGTCTTTCATTGAGTTTGCTTGCTGAATCTTCAAGTCAATAACATCTACATTTTACACTAGATCAAATAATTTTTCTACCGATTTACACAAAACTGGATATGAACTGTTAGAGATAATCATAATCAATCTATAAGATTTGATATGATATTATCACGATATCATAGATTCAAGTTTTAATGTGAGATATTGTATTGTCAAAATCTCAAAACTCAAGTTCAAATGCAGGAATATACTTCCTATCGTGTTTTGTATTTTCTCTATAAATAGATACTTTTAACTTGTTTGGACTCATAATACAAGATCCAGCTATAAAAGGCTTTTATAGTGAAGGTAGGTTTTACAGACCAAACCATTTAAATCTCTGTATCTCCTTACTATTTCTCTCCTCTCCATATTATCCTTCAATTATGTACTACGTTTATCTTTTCTTTCATGAACGGTCGGAAGTGGCTTGGTAGTCATGGGGTAAAGTTGCAACATGTGAATGAAAATCCTACCTTAATTTCTGCATTAATGGTAGTGTGTGTGGAACCTAAAGTAGATGAATGTAAATTGGTAACCGGTTGTTAATATCTCCTACTGATTCTGATCATGGACTACTGGTTTATACTTCTTGTTGGAGGTTTTTGCTTGAGTTAATTGAGCCGGATCATGCTGTATGGGCAAGCTTAGATGCAATCACTCTGCCTGCCCACGAGGGGGCGCACATAAGACATCTTTTTACATCTTCTCCTTAATCATGCATGGTTTCAGAAGCAGCAAGAGTTCCTATTATATTGGAGTTGTGGGATCTCGAATGTTGACTATTCTTCTTAACCGTTGTACAGGAGATAAACAAGATTGATGCTTATAAGCAAACAAAGACTAATCCTGAAGAGCTTGTTGAACACTACAAGGCTCGCTTTCTGGTACTATCTGTTTGGTTCATGTTGAAGACCTTTTACTCTTTTTTGCCAACCACTCTTTTAATCAAATGTTCTTTCTCAGGCTCAGCAGTGAACATGCCAGCCAGTCTGTCGTTGGACATGGAAGTGAAATAAGTGGCTTTATGGCTTGAAGGTTTCTTCAAATGTAATGCGAATGTCTTATGTGCTTGTGTAATACTTAGACTGCTAAAATGAACAGCAACCATTTCTGTACTGTGCCATAAAGAGTATCTGTTTTGTTGAAATAAATGAAAATGGGATTGCACAAGAGAGAGAGAAGCAAGAACTAAACGACTTAAGGTAGTTCGGTTTTGCAACTTAAATAGACGGACCTAAGTCTACCATTGGGGAAAGTTTAAGAGAGCTATATGATTTCTCTTATTTAGTATGATTCTGAGTGTATATGTGTTTACAAGAGGTTAGGAAAGTTGTATTAATACTGGAATAGAAGAGACAAATCTCTACAAATTTCTAATTTTATCAGACTCAATCAAGGTTTTTGAGGGCGATCAGTCTCTTTGATTGATGGTCAATCAATCTCTATATACCAAATGTTCTAACATGTTTCATAAATGCATTAGTGAAGTTGACCCTTCTGTCCTTTTTCATTCACTCTTTGCCCACGTCACCATCACATTTAAAAAATATGTGAACTCAGACGCATCTATTAAGGAAGGAATTGAACTCCGGACTCCTTAGTATGGTATCTTCGAAAGCTGAGTTAACTTTATATTAAGCACATATTTTAATGTACCTTTGACTGAACTGCAGAAAAATAACCTAGCCAATGTGAAGGTGTCGAAGTAATTTACTTGTGATGGGCTTATAGACAGGATTAGGACAAGCAAGAATTTGATGGTGTTTGTTAAAATTTTAAATTGGTGTAAATTTTGGAGGATGGAGATAGGTGAAAAAGTAAAGATAATTTATGAAAATTTGTGAAAAAGTGAAGAGGGAGAATATTTAAATGAATATTATAATAAAAAAATTTAATAAAAAAAAAGAGGAAGAGATCAAAATTTTGAGACCCATAACTTTCAAAATATCAATCTTCGCCCCCCGTCTAAATTTTAAATTGAAAAATGACCAAAATGACCAAAATACTGGCCTTAGAGGGCATTTTGGTCATTTTGCACGATTTTTACTTAACAATTTAGACAAGATTGATAGGTTTGAAAGTCCAAACCAAACATAAAAAAAGAAGATTTTTTAAACTACAAAAAATTAAAGAAGATAATTTTTAAAAAATTATTAAAGAAAAAAACAGAATTCCTTCATTGTGGAGCTAGGGAGGCCATGGCCGTCTTTGGACAGGACGAAAGTTGGAAAGGTATTTGGAGAGAACGTGAATACTAGGAAATTGAGAGGAAGAGGAGAAATAAATGGGAGGCCCATCACGCGGTCACAGAGGCGCTGTTCTATAGACAGAACGCACAAACAGACAAACTAATCACTGTATGCTGTGACAAATCTTATCTATTATTCACATACACAAAAAATTAATTAACTATATATTATTTTTAGATTTACGAATTATTAGAACTGCATTAAAAAATTAAAAAAGACTCCACTAAGAATAAAATTATCTTTTCACATAAATAGAAGGTCATGTGTCTATCACGTAAAATAAAAACTATTTGACATAATAATCTCAGTCAATTGAGGGAAGAAATCAGAACAAGAAGTATAATAGTGAATTGTAATGAGTAAAAGTTTATAAAGATATTTAAGAATCGAGTGGTAATTTGAAAAGAAAGATGATAATTAACCCAAAATAAAAACAAACTTAAGTCCGATTAAACTATGTAATTAATCATTTCTCGATTTAGTTCTTAAACTACACGTTTTTTGCGAGAGAGATTCCTAGAATAAGTATCATTTCTCAAGTTAACCCTCCGTCAATCTTATTAAGTCTGCAACTTGCTTAATGATATAAATAAAAAATATAAATAAATTATTAAAATAAATCATAATAATAGTAATTAAATGAGAAATATATAGAGAGAAATACTACAAATAAAAAAAAATCTACAAAAATTACAAAGCTCCATTCCTTGCCATGGAGATTCTTGGAATAGGTACCATTCTCAAGTTAGCCCCCAGATTCTTGGAATAGATTCCATTTCTCAAATTAGCCCCTGTCAATCTTACAAACTCTTACCAACAGAAGTCGCCGACTTGAGTGACACTAAAAAATTAAAATAAATCATAAAAAATATTAATTTAATGTGAAAGATGTGTAGAGAAATAACTACAAATAGATATTAAAAAAAAAATCTAAAAAAAGTACCACGCTCCTCTCCATGAAAAAAAATATAATAAATTAAATAAATAACTTGAAAATATGAAATAAAGAGACAAAAAAATTGAAATAAATCTGAATAAAATATAAAAATTAAAATTAAATGAGGAAAAATACAAAAAAATAAAAAAAAATGTAGGCTCATTGAAAAAAATATGAAACGACGGAAATTTAAATGAATAACTAAAAAGCACAAAAGAAGAGACAAAAAAATTAAAATACACTCCCTGAGAAGACAATAAATAGAAGAAACAAAAAGTCAAAAAAGAAATATTATAAAAAAAAAAAAGGGAGAAAAATACGGAAAATAATTAGAAATGAAGAAGTAAAATTAAAATAAAAAATCTTAAAATATTTAAGTACAAGTAATAACAAATTTTAAATACTAGAATTAAAAGCACCAAGGCAAAATTCTTCCGAGGGTGGTGGTAGTATTTCGCGACCAGCCCTTGTAACAGTGGCGGATCCAGGATCAAAATTCATGAGGGTCGAACTTTAAACGCAAAATGATAAGAATTTTTTTTCTTCATAATACAAAAAATTTCTTAGAGTTACAATATCAAAAATTAAAGACTAAAAAAATTAAAAATAATAGAATACACGTACCGTACTATGTACTACGATTGAGAGATGACAATTACATCCTATGCTACGTGGCTTTCTTATCACAAACTTATCCATTATCTAAACAAAATAAATCAAAGTGAAAGACGATCAATCAATTGGATCACAACTCAAAAATCTAAATTCCAATCTAATTAATTCAAATCAAATCCAAATTCCAATCTAATTACATTGTATTCAATTGATATTACAATCAAATTAATTAAAAATGATACTATTAAAAAAATCCCCAATTTCACAAAATGTCAAAATTCCTAATTCAAATCAAATTCCAATCTACAATTAATTACATTGCATTCAATTGATATTACAATCAAATTAATTAAAAATGATACTATCAAAAAAATTCCCAATTTCACAAAATGTCAAAATCCCTAATTCAAATCCAAATTACAATCTAATTACATTGCATTCAATTGAATATTACAATCAAATTAATTAAAAATGAAAAACAATTCCACAAACCAATTCAAATAAACAGTTTCACAAATCACATATATCCAAATTCAAACCAATTCAATTTCAACAATTTCACAACATAAAATATCCAAACCAATTCAATCCCATCCTCCATCAATTTCACAGCCCACAAATATCCAAAC
Source organism: Morella rubra (assembly GCA_003952965.2). Lineage (NCBI taxonomy): Eukaryota > Viridiplantae > Streptophyta > Magnoliopsida > Fagales > Myricaceae > Morella > Morella rubra. Next base: position 31,760,965 of record CM025850.1, on the reverse strand, counting down.
CAATTCAATCCATCATCACTATCAAAACCAATTCAATCTTCAACAATTTCACAAATCATAAATTTCAAACCCTAAAGCATTTTTAGCATACTAAATAAATGAATTTTTCTACTTAATTGTAGATAGAGAATCTTGAATAGAGAGACGTACTAGGAGTCGGAGGTCCAACAATTTTCAACCGTAAAATCTCGAGAATCCTGCAAAAATTGAAACCGTCAAAAATCAAAATAATGAGATTGAGAATTTGAGAGAGAGTCAGAGTCAAGAGAGAGAGAGAGACCGAGAGTTTAGAGTTGAGAGAGAGAGGCAGAGCCGGTAGCCGTAGAGAGCAAGAGAGAGAGAGAGAAGAGAGAGAGAGAGAGAGAGAGAGAGACTGAGAGAGGTGAGATCAATGTGTCCGTCTGGTTGTCTGGACGTTGGTGCTGCGGTGCAGCTGCAGTGGTGCAACGGTGGACAACGGGGCAGTGAGCACGATGGTGCGGCGGTGAGCGAGAAAGAGAGAGGGAGGGAAAATTTGAAGAGAGAGAGAGGGGTCGACTGCCTATTTTGATTTTTTTTTTTTTTAAGGCAGAGGGTGAAACGACGTCGTTTCACCCTATGCATATTAAAAAATAAAGGGCCTAGGCCTAATGGGCCCAGGCCCTAGGCTGAAAACTAGGGTTGGCCTGGGCCTATGGGGATCGGGCTCCCATAGGCCAAACCAACTTATGAAAAAAAAAAAATTTACATGTAATTTTTTTTTTTTGCTGGTCCAATGGGTGACGGCCGCCCCCCCTGGATTCACCACTGCCTTGCAAGGTGCCGCCAGCTCCACTTCGTCAAGAGGGTGCGTCCTAGGGGAAGAGATTTTTCAGAATATATTTCAATTTCTATCTCCCTTTTTAAAAAACCTTTTACTGTTTTAATACTTTTAAGTTTATGCTTTTGTTTTGTTTCTCTTTCTCTTTTTTTTGTTACTTATTTTATTTCCGTATATGTTATTTCTATTTTAGTTTTATTTATTTCGTGGTTAGGTTTTTAAATTTGAGTTTTTTCCCTTTTGCAAAAGTTGGAGAGCTTGTTTTTTCATCTTTTTTTTTAGTCTCTTTTTTCTAATATTTCTTTTTTTATTTTTCTATTTATTTTCTTCTTGCAGAGTTTAATTTGATTTTTTTTTCTCTTTCTTTTGTATTTTTTAGTTATTAATTTAAATTTTTTAGGTCTCATATTTTTTTTTCCATTAAGGGTCATGCCTTTTTAAATTTTTTTTCTCATTTTTATGTAATTTTTTGCATTTGGTTTTTATTTTATAATTTATTTCAATTTTTCTGTCTCTTTCTTTTATATTTTGCACTTATTTATTTAAATATTTGATTTTTTTTTTTAAGGAGTGGAGGGTCATATTTTTTGTAAAAAAAAAAATTAGTATTTTTCTGTATATCTTCCTCATTTGATTAATATTTTAATTTTTATATTGTCACATCATTATTGTCATTAGGTAAGGTAGACAGATAGACTAATTTGGGAAAGGATCTCTCTACCCCAAATATGTGCATGACAAAAAATCCATTCAAAGGACTAAAATAGAAAAAGTTTAAACAACAATGATTAAGGGAGTAATTTAGTAAAAAAAAAAAAAAAATACAATTCTTCGAACAAGCAAAGAGATAAGGTTAGAAATATCAAAACTTGAACCCAAGGTGGAGAATCATTCTTTTGCAATTTATAAAATAAAGTTGATTCAATTTTCTCTCTCTCTCATTTTCAATCATACTTTTACTATTATTGTATAAAGTTATTAAATTTATCTTTTCTTTGATCTTTGATCTTATGACTTTATTCCCCATTCATAAATCATCAATTAGATCTTATTGATTTGACTATATTAGATTTGAAATTGAACTCAAACTCCCAAATCCTATAACATATTCTCCAACAGGGGATCATTAGTACACGGGTTGACTTCTTGTTGGGCTTTAAGCAATGTCCTCAATTCATCCTTCCTAATAGGGCCGAAGAGGTTTGGACCGAAACCAACCAGACCGATCTAAATTGGCTGAAACAGACTAATTTTTCGTATAACCCGCGGAGCTTATAGCTAAATTCTCACCATCAAAGCATTCGCAACTTTTCATATAAGAAACCATCCCGAAATATAATAAGTACATAAATAATTAATTTTGGAAATCTTTACAACAAATGTCACTACCAACTAATTTTTTTTCATTAACAAGAAAAAGAAAAAGAGAGGTTAGTAGGCTTTCGCGGTCTGGCCTGTCGCTATTTGATTCGTGGAAATTTCTGATTCGGTCTCGCCTGCTCTCTCTCCATCCCACGTAGCTGTCCCGTTTCGTCACTGCTCGCGATTTCGGGGTGTTCGAACTCCTATATAAAGTCTCCCCAATGAACATAGACGGCATTGGGCATCACATTAGAAAGTAAAGGGCTAACCTGAAGCTTGGAGCTCTCTAAAAGACTTCAACATCACCAATGGCTGCCGCGTAAGTGTTTTGGGATTCGAGAGTGCCTCTGAACTTCTCTTCATCTTCTCATTTGGGTTTTTCATTACGGTTTCTCCGAAGTTATCTTTTCTATCCCTCCTCAAATTTTTCTGGGTCGTGAACAGTAGCGTGAAAGATAATGATTCCCAGTCAGAGATAGACACGTTGACACTGGTAGAGCTATATTACATAAGCTCCATTCTGGCTGGAAGCAAGCCAATACAGACAAAGTGAGTTCCGATGCCTTTACATGACTTCTGACTGGCAACTACTCAGCTTACATTCTGCTTATAAAATGTGCAAAAGATAACTGCAATCCACGTTTTATCCTTATCTCTCACGCACTTCCATCCACGTTTTTCTCAACCAACTTGCATGCCGCTGTTCCACTCCTGCACGTACTAACTCCTCAGAGCTGAACTCCTCAGAGCTGATTTGGTATGGGTCTTCACGACATGTACCGCGGATTGGGCCGTTTCTGCTAGGCCTAGCATTCGTATCAGATAATCTTCCCCCACCGTGGATGCCACTCCGTCCTCTCTTTGATGGAACTACCAGGTTGCTCTCCTTGTTTTTCTGGTTGAGCTTTATATTGCTTTGTTTTTGTGCTCTTCGTATTTGCTAGTTTCTTCCTCGTATGCTAAACTTGGAATTTTGTGTTTTCTTTTGGAAGGTTGTACATCTGTTACACCTGCCCATTTGCACAGCGTGTATGGATCACCAGGAATTATAAGGTCTTTTTCATCACTCTGTCCTCGTTTTTTATTTCGTAGTTTGTCTATAGACTACATTTGTTTTTCGTGCTCAAGCTTTACAGACACTATACCCCTACCCTACGGGATCAATTTGTCCTTCCACTTTTCTTGGGCAGTTTTTTTTGTTGTTGGTTCTTCTTTTAACTGGATATTTATATTGCTGAGTTGCAGGGATTACAAGAAAAGATTGAATTGGTACCAATTAACCTTCAAAACAGGCCTGCTTGGTACAAGGAGAAACTCTACCCTGAAAACAAGGTTATAATTTTGAACAAGACATGCCTATGTGTATTACTATTGGATATCCAATAGATATACACGATGAACTGCTTGATTTTGTTGATTGATTATGGGGCCATCCATGTTAACAGGTGCCATCATTGGAACACAATGGCAAAATCATTGGAGAAAGTCTTGACTTAATCAAATACGTTGACAGCAACTTTGAGGGGCCTTCTCTTCTACCCAATGTAAGATTTGAATAATTCTTGCCCCCTTGGTTAACCGCGCTTCTCTCTATGGGTACCCCCCCAGGCCGGGTCCCCCTTCTCTTTCTGTCTCTCCATCACTCTCCCTCTGTTTTTTGGTATTGGACTAGTGTGACGTTGGAAAATGCTGTAGGATCCTGCTAAAAGAGAATTTGCGGAAGAGTTGATAGCTTACACTGACACCTTCATCAAGACAGTGTTCACATCATTCAAAGGAGACCCCGTCAAAGAAGTTGGTAAGCTTTAGAACTTGCTGCGCTTAGGGTTATCATTTCTGGTAGAGACAGGTTGACTAAGACTTTAACTTGCATCAGGTCCTGTATTTGATCACTTAGAAAAGGCTCTTCATAAGTTCGATGATGGGCCATTCTTCCTTGGGCAACTCAGTTTGGTAAATTGATTTTCTATTGTAGTACTGTTTTTTGTTTGCCCGCGGTGCTGCAGTGAGTTTTTTTTTTTTTTTTGTTATATACATTGTCATAAAAAAAAGCATAGAGATTCAAAAAAAAAGTTAAAGAAAGGTATCAGACTCCAGGAAATTATCATGTCGATTCACCTGTGGAAAGCAAAATCGGTCAATGTTTCACACAGCCGTATTTTCTGTGATTCCAGTGTTCACCTCAGATTTATGCTTGAATATGTGATCTTCAGGTGGACATAGCTTATGTTCCATTTCGTTGAAAGATTCCAAATCTTCTTATCAGAGGTGTGGAAGTATGATATCACAGCCGGAAGGCCTAAACTTGCAAAATGGATCGAGGTACAATATATAATCACATCCATAGGCAATTTCAAGTTCCAATTTACCCCTTGGCGTTTATCTTCCGCATTCAGTTAGTGTACTGAATGTAAAGTCAGCAACGACTACGATCTTCAATTACTAGTTCAAGCAAATATTTCTAGCAGTTGCCAATTTGCACAAAATTGGGTTTGAACTGATGGCAGTGGCTTGATCACGGGTTCCAGTCGCACCATGAGGGCTACAGTTTGAGTGAAGTTAATGGTAATCAATCAGGTCTTGTGAGTTGCCACATGTGACTGAAAAGTGCACCTTTTGCAGAATTTATGCTAGTGTGTTTCGAACCTGCTAGAAGTTGAATGTAGATTGATGTGCGGTTGGTCATATCTCCTACTAATTGGCTGGTTTCTTAGGGGTTACTACCTTTTCCTGGAGATTGTGACTTGAGTTAATTGAGCCAGATCAAAACCAATGTAAGCTTAAGTCAGCCTAACTGCTTCGGCAGAGGGCATACATAATATGTCCTTATCCTTAGTCATAGCTTTGAAAGAAGTGCGAGTGCATAATGTAATGGAGAGTTCTGGGTTCATTAATGTTTAACTATTCTGGTTAACCCTTGTGCAGGAGATAAACAAGATCGATGCTTATGAACAGACAAAGACTGATCCCAAAGAGCTTGTTGAATTCTACAAGGCTCGCTTTCTGGTACAATCTGTTAGTTTATGGGTTTCTAAATTTGAAGTGAAGATTTTTTACTCTTGTTTTTGGCAGATATGCTTTTTGCAAAACTCTTCTTTAATTGAATGTTCTTTCTCAGGCACAGCAGTGAACACTCACAAACTCTTTTAGACATGAAGTTAAATAAGCGGCTTTGGGCCTTGATGCAAGGTTTCTGAGCGTTTAATGAATGCTGCAGTAGGTGTGTATTAACTAGGTGAAGATACGGCTATGTCTAGCTCGATATGTATGGATTGCTTTACACTAATAGAAATAATTTCGGTACTGTAATAAAAATTTTCTGCTCATTGAGGATGCATTTGTGATGTTATTCTTGAATTCTCTTTTCTTCCAACGAAACTGGACCCTGGGAATTGAGTTGCAATGTCTCTACTGATCCATAGTTGTGGAATGCTAAAGAGCAAAGACAAATTATGACAAAAAAAAAATGAGAAATTGACAATTTGGTCACTAAGTGTTGACCTTATGACAAAATAGTCAGTAGGATTAATTTTTTTATTTTTAAGTCATTGAGTCTTTCCCTATTTAACGATCTGGTCTTTTTGTTCATATTCTGTCAGTATCCTTACCAACGCACCTTCACTTATCCACGTCAGCAGTCCAGTCAAACAACTAATGTTAAAATGAACCGTTTTGCCAATGTTAAAACGAACTGCTGTAATTAAGTCAATTAAGTCATGAAGAACCGGCTATATAAAGCAAGGCACTGTTCTCCAGTCCAAACCTTGCATAGCAGTCTCACCTGCAACCTCGTGCTACTGCTTCCAGGCAACACATGGCGTTACGCGTACTTCTTGTAATGACGATTTTGCTATTCTGCATTGCCCAGGTAAAGGTTGATTCTGTTGAATCTCATCTTTGAAATAACCGAACTGAAATATGATGCAAATCTCTGTTTTCCGATCGTTTTACTTTATTTTACAGGTTCATCTGACCCCAAGCTAGAGGACCAGCAAACCCGGGTTTATTCATTATAATGCCACCACCTCTAGTATCAACGGCTTATCTTTATCACTGTTTTTTCAGTTTTTGAATTTATGATGCTTTTTTTTTCCCAGGCGGTGAAAGGAGCTAACAGAAGGCTTTTGCCTTTCTCCAGTAAGTTTAAGTTACGCCTTGTGAACAGAAGGGATTTGGGCTTTGGGCATCAGCTGCTTTAGAAGTGTAGGTAGGGATCCTTGATGGTTCAAGTGTTAGATGGATTCATGTTTCTGTAATATTGTTATTGCAGACTGTGGAGGTATATGGTGAGATGCGGTTTGCACTCGAGGCCAAACTTGTGAATCAGAGCGTGTGGAACGTGCTGGGCAAGGTGCAAGTGTGTTCCACCGGGGACCTACATTACCGCAAGGGAAAAATATACTTTTCGCCCTAATTATGGGATACAGACACTTTATACCCTATATTATTGATTTGGTGATATTTAGGCATTTCGTTTTAGTAAAATTTTAAAAATTTTAAGTATGGTATGAATATTTAGGTAATATTAGAGTTTTATTGGTATTTGTGTAAAAGTTGTTAAGTAGTATTGATGTTTGTAAAAAAAAATAATGTTGAATTGTATTGGTATTTGTGTAGAAGTAATGTTGTAATTGTAATTTTAGAAGGTTGAATTTAAATTCTAAAAATTTTATCAAAAAGAACATGTCTAGCTCTCCAACTACCACTGACTGACATTTCGCACCCTGCCGTCTACTTTTCCGTCAATTTGAACGGGAAATCAGTGCAAGTGACACTCATGTGCTGCTGACCCCTTTTTTCTCCCCGTGTTACTCCTCACAGGCCTTACAATCGACCTTGTTTCACTTTCTTTATGCTTCAAATGGCTATCCCAAAATGGGTTTTCTTTGGAATGCCACATTTCATTCTTGGAATGAGCCTAATTGTTCAGTGGCCAAATCGAATGCGCTCTTCTCTTCTTTTCTCTCTCCGGATTTACAGAAGTCGAAAACTGAGGCAGCCCTTGGGCCAAATCGAATGTGCTTCGATTTATTTTTAGAATTCGAATTCTCTTCGTTTAGCAAGGATTGCTCATCCTTTAAGTCAATGACCGACCATTCTTCTTCTGAGTTATCTTTTGGGTCTGTCCGTCTGGCAATAATCACATCTCTTGTCTCAATTTCTGCTCCTTAAACTGCAAGTCTCTGCAACAATGGCCTCTTTGGAGCATGGTAGTCCTTTGCAGAAATGCACTTCGCATAAAGCAGTTCCTAAAAAAATGGGGGAGGAAATCTCTAAATCTTAAGCTCGATAGGAAGCTTAATAGTTGAATTAGGCTCAGAAAAGCGAAAAATTATGCTAACTCAGCTCCTAAGCAATGGATTTGAAACGAAATGTTGCTTCGCATTTTTCTCAACAACCAGAGGAGATGATGAAGAAATTTAACTGCAAGAACAACAGCTTATCTCTCATTACAACTGGTTGCTCGTGGTCTACCGGAGAAGCTATAAGAGTCTCGAGCAAATGAGTCCGGAAGGCTGAAACCTCAATCCCCTCTCTGTGAAGACCCATCAGGTTCAGCATCTGGTGGAAAGAATCTTGCTGTCATTTCAAATTATTGGACTGCAGCTTCGACAGCTTGTGAGGGGGTAGTCCAGTCATTTCAGTGCCCAATATGAGGGGTACAAATGGGAGAAAAAAGTGGTCAGTCGCACGTGCGTGTCACGTGCACTGATTTCCATTCAAATTGATTGAAAAACAGACGACGAAATGCAAAATGTCAGTCATTAATAATTAGAGGGTTAAATGTCATCAAATCAATAAAGGCAAGTACCCATAATTTTGGGGGGGGGGGGGGAGTATAATTTTTCCCTTACGATTATCTGTAAAAGTGCGAGTTTCGAGATTTGTTGTTCGTTTTTTATTTTGCTTACGTAAGTGGAAAAAAAATGGTGTTTCAATTGCAATCGCTGAAGAGGAAGAGCTCCGCTGGGATTTTTGGAGACGTGTTTTACGGTGTGGTGATGCTTCCCAAAGAGCTTGAAATGGAGAGGGAGAGCCAGTTTTCGAGCTGAGATGCCAAGTTCCGGACTTCTGGCCTGTAATCAGAGTGAGCATTTGATCTCCATTGTCTTTTAGTTTCTTTTACTGTGTGTTGCTGGAGATGGAGAGGGAGACGAAGGCTGAAGCATACTGTGTCATTTTGATCGAATGGGGTTTGTTTTAACATTGGTTGCTTGACTCGGCTGCTGACGTGGATAAATGAAGGTGAGTTGGCAAAGATGCTGACGTGTTTATGGATTTCATTAGAGGTGCTAACGAAATATTGATGGAAGGACCAAATCGTTAGTGGTTAAGGACTCAGTGACTTAAAAATAAAATAAAAATTAATCCTAGTGACTATTTTGTACAAGAGTCAAAACCTAGTGACCAAAATATCAATTTTTCAAAAAAATTAATAAAATATAAAATTCTTGAGTAGTATACGGCCTTTTGAATATTTTAATCTCCTTAATTATTAATTAAATTAAAATTAAATTATTCATTTAAAGTAAATAATTGCCTTGGAATACATGGGGGGCTAGGAGTATGCCCACGATGTCTTTGAAAGCCTACATGAGATGGATGGAGTTCTGCATCCATGAGTATATCATTGCCAGCAAGCTCGGCGATCAGAGTTTTTGTCATGGGCCATGGCAATAGATGTTGCGGCTCGGTAGCAAAACCCAATGCCCTCATTTTCTCGTGACACCATCCAACAATTTCACTCACTAAATCCTCCTTTAGCAATTAGCAACCTGTATTCTCTTTTGCCAAAGAATTTTCGGATGTTGGTTTTATCAAAAAATTTTTAATATTTTTAGGTATTTTTAGAGAATTGTGAATATTTATGTGTATTAGAGTTTTATAGGTTTTTGTGTAAAATTGGTGAAAAGTTTTAATGATATTTAATTTTTATTGAAGTTTGTAAAAAAGTGTAAAGATGGATGATTTGGTATAATTTTTTAATAAAAAAAGTATTAGAGTTTGTTGAAAAAATACGGAGAAAGAAGATTTGTTAGAATTTTTTTTTAAAAAAAAAGAATTAGAGTTTGTGTGAAAAGTTGTTGAAATTTGTGTTAAAGGTATTGACGTTTATGTAAGATTTTTTTTATGTTTTGGATATTCTTTTGTGAATTTGTTATATTCATTGTATCTTCGAAATACTTTTGCAAAACAGATATGCCTCTTGTTTACATGCTTAACGTTTAATATCAATTTTGTTATAGACTATTTAGGGGGTATGGAATCCGTCCCATATTAGTAGCACATGATGCCAATATAGGATTTATATGCCTTTTGGAGTGAGTTCTCTCCTAAGGCATATAACAATTTTGCTACAATTAATAGACAAAAGTCCTCCCCACATTAATACAACACTAAGTAAGGACTATAATTTTTTTCAATTCTGTACCCAAATTAGATAGTCCAATTTAAATAAAAAGGAACACATGCAGGATTTATATTGCACGTGAGTAACATTATATTGTAAAACCTATATGTTGTGTCTCTCTTTCTTTCTTCAAATTGGATCATCTACTTCAACCACGAGATATCACTAATGGTGAAAGATACTTAATTGGCCTCTAATGACCAAAATGATCACCATTCGATTAGTGTAAAGGTATAAAAGAAAACCTTGACACCACACAATACCGTGATGGAGCTGATAGCTTCTACTAGTCCATACGCAGATAAGACTTGCTTATTGCAGGGAAAGAAACATTACACCAAGGCTCAAAGCCACTTATTTTACTTTATTTCCCTTAGACCTGCTGGCATGTTCACTTCTGACCCTGAGAAAGAACGTGAGATTACATAGGGGAAGGGTTAGCCCAAAGCACTATTGCCAAAAACAAGGGTTGACAATTATTGCGGGGACAAAAAATTATAAACCCATGTATTAAACAGGTGGTACAAGAAACAGAGCCTTGAGCATCTCAACAATCTCTTTTGGATCAGCCTCTGTTTGCATATAAGCATCAATCCTGTTTATCTCCTGCACAAGGATTAACAAATAAATTGTGCTGCATTAGGAACGAGTCAAGTCTAAGGGCAAGAAGATATCAAGAGATATTTTTTTTGTGTGCTCTCTCGTCTGCTGGTAGGGAGATGGCTTCTAAGCCTGAGTACAGAAGTATGATCAGGCTCACTTGACTGATAACTCCAACAAAAGGTACGAAAACATTGGATATTTTTGAGACACTGCACGAGCTACTTTCAAAATCAGATCAAAGGATATTCATCTTCTTTAATATATTTAATTGAAATTGGAGTAGTAGTAGAGTGCGGAGTCAGGTCTCGAACTCAGGACCTTGACTATGATACCATGTAAATCTATCACTCATCCCAAAAGTTTAAGTTGATAGGAAGAGGAAACTTTATTATTTGAATTATATTTT
>CM025850.1:31730111-31750286 GCA_003952965.2 Morella rubra | reverse complement strand
CTACGCTGGCACTTTCACCAAGACGGTGTATACATCATTTAAAGGAGACCCAGTAAAAGAAGTTGGTAAGCTTTATAACTTGCTGAAACTTATGGTTCCCATTCCATGCCGAAACAGAGTTCACTAAGACTTTAAAACTTGCATCAGGTCCTGTTTTTGACCATTTAGAACAGGCTCTGCATAAGTTCGATGATGGCCCATTCTTCTTTGGGCAATTCAGTTTGGTGAGTTTGTTTCTCAATCGGATTAGTATGTTTTTGGGTCATTGCTGAGGTGCATGCTTTTTGTATATGTTTGCAAAAATGTACATCCTTATCAAATTCCTTGTAGTGATTCAAAATGTATTTCCAAGTATCAGACTACATGAAATGATTAAGATGTAGAAAGTGAAACGGATTAATGTTTCCAATAGCTGTATTTTCTGTAATTCCAGTGCTCCTCTGGATTTATGATTCACCTATGTGATCTTCAGGTGGACATAGCTTACGTTCCATTTGTTGAAAGATTCCAAATCTTCTTATCAGAGGTGTGGAAGTATGATATCACCGCAGGAAGGCCTAAACTTGCAAAATGGATCGAGGTACAACATAGGCAATTTGGAGTTCCAATTAGGCTTTTTACTCCTTGGGGTTTGTCTTTCATTGAGTTTGCTTGCTGAATCTTCAAGTCAATAACATCTACATTTTACACTAGATCAACTAATTTTTCTACCGATTTACACAAAACTGGATATGAACTGTTAGAGATAATCATAATCAATCTATAAGATTTAATATGATATTATCACGATATCATAGATTCAAGTTTTAATGTGAGATATTGTATTGTCAAAATCTCAAAACTCAAGTTCAAATGCAGGAATATACTTCCTATCGTGTTTTGTATTTTCTCTATAAATAGATACTTTTAACTTGTTTGGACTCATAATACAAGATCCAGCCATAAAAGGCTTTTATAGTGAAGGTAGGTTTTACAGACCAAACCATTTAAATCTCTGTATCTCCTTACTATTTCTCTCCTCTCCATATTATCCTTCAATTATGTACTACGTTTATCTTTTCTTTCATGAACGGTCGGAAGTGGCTTGGTAGTCATGGGGTAAAGTTGCAACATGTGAATGAAAATCCTACCTTAATTTCTGCATTAATGGTAGTGTGTGTGGAACCTAAAGTAGATGAATGTAAATTGGTAACCGGTTGTTAATATCTCCTACTGATTCTGATCATGGACTACTGGTTTATACTTCTTGTTGGAGGTTTTTGCTTGAGTTAATTGAGCCGGATCATGCTGTATGGGCAAGCTTAGATGCAATCACTCTGCCTGCCCACGAGGGGGCGCACATAAGACATCTTTTTACATCTTCTCCTTAATCATGCATGGTTTCAGAAGCAGCAAGAGTTCCTATTATATTGGAGTTGTGGGATCTCGAATGTTGACTATTCTTCTTAACCGTTGTACAGGAGATAAACAAGATTGATGCTTATAAGCAAACAAAGACTAATCCTGAAGAGCTTGTTGAACACTACAAGGCTCGCTTTCTGGTACTATCTGTTTGGTTCATGTTGAAGACCTTTTACTCTTTTTTGCCAACCACTCTTTTAATCAAATGTTCTTTCTCAGGCTCAGCAGTGAACATGCCAGCCAGTCTGTCGTTGGACATGGAAGTGAAATAAGTGGCTTTATGGCTTGAAGGTTTCTTCAAATGTAATGCGAATGTCTTATGTGCTTGTGTAATACTTAGACTGCTAAAATGAACAGCAACCATTTCTGTACTGTGCCATAAAGAGTATCTGTTTTGTTGAAATAAATGAAAATGGGATTGCACAAGAGAGAGAGAAGCAAGAACTAAACGACTTAAGGTAGTTCGGTTTTGCAACTTAAATAGACGGACCTAAGTCTACCATTGGGGAAAGTTTAAGAGAGCTATATGATTTCTCTTATTTAGTATGATTCTGAGTGTATATGTGTTTACAAGAGGTTAGGAAAGTTGTATTAATACTGGAATAGAAGAGACAAATCTCTACAAATTTCTAATTTTATCAGACTCAATCAAGGTTTTTGAGGGCGATCAGTCTCTTTGATTGATGGTCAATCAATCTCTATATACCAAATATTCTAACATGTTTCATAAATGCATTAGTGAAGTTGACCCTTCTGTCCTTTTTCATTCACTCTTTGCCCACGTCACCATCACATTTAAAAAATATGTGAACTCAGACGCATCTATTAAGGAAGGAATTGAACTCCGGACTCCTTAGTATGGTATCTTCGAAAGCTGAGTTAACTTTATATTAAGCACATATTTTAATGTACCTTTGACTGAACTGCAGAAAAATAACCTAGCCAATGTGAAGGTGTCGAAGTAATTTACTTGTGATGGGCTTATAGACAGGATTAGGACAAGCAAGAATTTGATGGTGTTTGTTAAAATTTTAAATTGGTGTAAATTTTGGAGGATGGAGATAGGTGAAAAAGTAAAGATAATTTATGAATTTGTGAAAAAGTGAAGAGGGAGAATATTTAAATGAATATTATAATAAAAAAATTATTTAATAAAAAAAAGAGATTATTTTGTAATTTTTTAATTATACTCAAAATTTTGTGTGCCAATATTTTGACAAACAAATACCACCATGTTAGGGACCAAATAAATTTTTTGGGGGCCAAACTACAAAAAATTAAAGAAGATCATTTTTAAAAAAGTATTAAAGAAAAAAACAGAATTCCTTCATTGTGGAGCTAGGGAGGCCATGGCCGTCTTTGGACAGGACGAAAGTTGGAAAGGTATTTGGAGAGAACGTGAATACTAGGAAATTGAGAGGAAGAGGAGAAATAAATGGGAGGCCCATCACGCGGTCACAGAGGCGCTGTTCTATAGACAGAACGCACAAACAGACAAACTAATCACTGTATGCTGTGACAAATCTTATCTATTATTCACATACACAAAAAATTAATTAACTATATATTATTTTTAGATTTACGAATTATTAGAACTGCATTAAAAAATTAAAAAAGACTCCACTAAGAATAAAATTATCTTTTCACATAAATAGAAGGTCATGTGTCTATCACGTAAAATAAAAACTATTTGACATAATAATCTCAGTCAATTGAGGGAAGAAATCAGAACAAGAAGTATAATAGTGAATTGTAATGAGTAAAAGTTTATAAAGATATTTAAGAATCGAGTGGTAATTTGAAAAGAAAGATGATAATTAACCCAAAATAAAAACAAACTTAAGTCCGATTAAACTATGTAATTAATCATTTCTCGATTTAGTTCTTAAACTACACGTTTTTTGCGAGAGAGATTCCTAGAATAAGTATCATTTCTCAAGTTAACCCTCCGTCAATCTTATTAAGTCTGCAACTTGCTTAATGATATAAATAAAAAATATAAATAAATTATTAAAATAAATCATAATAATAGTAATTAAATGAGAAATATATAGAGAGAAATACTACAAATAAAAAAAAATCTACAAAAATTACAAAGCTCCATTCCTTGCCATGGAGATTCTTGGAATAGGTACCATTTCTCAAGTTAGCCCCCAGATTCTTGGAATAGATTCCATTTCTCAAATTAGCCCCTGTCAATCTTACAAACTCTTACCAACAGAAGTCGCCGACTTGAGTGACACTAAAAAATTAAAATAAATCATAAAAATATTAATTTAATGTGAAAGATATGTAGAGAAATAACTACAAATAGATATTAAAAAAAAAATCTAAAAAAAGTACCACGCTCCTCTCCATGAAAAAAAATATAATAAATTAAATAAATAAACTTGAAAATATGAAATAAGAGACAAAAAATTGAAATAAATCTGAATAAAATATAAAAAATTAAAATTAAATGAGAAAAATACAAAAAAATAAAAAAAAATGTAGGCTCATTGAAAAAAATATGAAACGACGGAAATTTAAATGAATAACTAAAAAGCACAAAAGAAGAGACAAAAAATTAAAATACACTCCCTGAGAAGACAATAAATAGAAGAAACAAAAAGTCAAAAAAGAAATATTATAAAAAAAAAAAAAAGGGGAAAGAAAAATACGGAAAATAATTAGAAATGAAGAAGTAAAATTAAAATAAAAAATCTTAAAATATTTAAGTACAAGTAATAACAAATTTTTAAATACTAGAATTAAAAGCACCAAGGCAAAATTCTTCCGAGGGTGGTGGTAGTATTTCGCGACCAGCCCTTGTAACAGTGGCGGATCCAGGATCAAAATTCATGAGGGTCGAACTTTAAACGCAAAATGATAAGAATTTTTTTTCCTTCATAATACAAAAAATTTTCTTAGAGTTACAATATCAAAAATTAAAGACTAAAAATTATTAAAAATAATAATAGAATACACGTACCGTACTATGTACTACGATTGAGAGATGACAATTACATCCTATGCTACGTGGCTTTCTTATCACAAACTTATCCATTATCTAAACAAAATAAATCAAAGTGAAAGACGATCAATCAATTGGATCACAACTCAAAATCTAAATTCCAATCTAATTAATTAAATCCAAATCCAAATCCAAATTCCAATCTAATTACATTGCATTCAATTGATATTACAATCAAATTAATTAAAAATGATACTATTAAAAAAATCCCCAATTTCACAAAATGTCAAAATTTCTAATTCAAATCAAATTCCAATCTAATTACATTGCATTCAATTGATATTACAATCAAATTAATTAAAAATGATACTATCAAAAAAATTCCCAATTTCACAAAATGTCAAAATCCCTAATTCAAATCCAAATTACAATCTAATTACATTGCATTCAATTGATATTACAATCAAATTAATTAAAAAATGAAAAACAATTCCACAAACCAATTCAAATAAACAGTTTCACAAATCACATATAATCCAATTTCCAAACAAATTCAATTCCATCCTCCAACAATTTCACAACCATAAATAAATATCCAAACCAATTCAATCCCATCCTCCATCAATTTCACAGCCCACAAATATCCAAACCAATTCAATCCCATCCTCAAACAATTTCACAAATCATAAAATTTCAAACCCTAAAGCATTTTTAGCATACTAAATAAATGAATTTTTCTACTTAATTGTAGATAGAGAATCTTGAATAGAGAGACGTACTAGGGTCGGAGGTCCAACAATTTTCAACCGTAAAATCTCGAGAATCCTGCAAAAATTGAAACCGTCAAAAATCAAAATAATGAGATTGAGAATTTGAGAGAGAGTCAAGAGAGAGAGGTAGAGATGAGAGACCGAGAGTTTAGAGTTGAGAGAGAGAGGCAGAGCCGGTAGCCGTAGAGAGCAAGAGAGAGAGAGAGAGAGAGAGAGAGAGAGAGAGAGACTGAGAGAGGTGAGATCAATGTGTCCGTCTGGTTGTCTGGACGTTGGTGCTGCGGTGCAGCTGCAGTGGTGCAACGGTGGACAACGGGGCAGTGAGCACGATGGTGCGGCGGTGAGCGAGAAAGAGAGAGGGAGGGACAATTTGAAGAGAGAGAGAGGGGTCGACTGCCTATTTTGATTTTTTTTTTTTTTAAGGCAGAGGGTGAAACGACGTCGTTTCACCCTATGCATATTAAAAAATAAAGGGCCTAGGCCTAATGGGCCCAGGCCCTATAGGCTGAAAACTAGGGTTGGCCTGGGCCTATGGGGATCGGGCTCCCATAGGCCCAAACCAACTTATGAAAAAAAAAAAATTTACATGTAATTTTTTTTTTTGCTGGTCCAATGGGTGACGGCCGCCCCCCCTGGATTCACCACTGCCTTGCAAGGTGCCGCCAGCTCCACTTCGTCAAGAGGGTGCGTCCTAGGGGAAGAGATTTTTCAGAATATATTTCAATTTCTATCTCCCTTTTTAAAAAACCTTTTACTGTTTTAATACTTTTAAGTTTATGCTTTTGTTTTGTTTCTCTTTCTCTTTTTTTTGTTACTTATTTTATTTCCGTATATGTTATTTCTATTTTAGTTTTATTTATTTCGTGGTTAGGTTTTTAAATTTGAGTTTTTTCCCTTTTGCAAAAGTTGGAGAGCTTGTTTTTTCATCTTTTTTTTTAGTCTCTTTTTTCTAATATTTCTTTTTTTATTTTTCTATTTATTTTCTTCTTGCAGAGTTTAATTTGATTTTTTTTTCTCTTTCTTTTGTATTTTTTAGTTATTAATTTAAATTTTTTAGGTCTCATATTTTTTTTTCCATTAAGGGTCATGCCTTTTTAAATTTTTTTTCTCATTTTTATGTAATTTTTTGCATTTGGTTTTTATTTTATAATTTATTTCAATTTTTCTGTCTCTTTCTTTTATATTTTGCACTTATTTATTTAAATATTTGATTTTTTTTTTTAAGGAGTGGAGGGTCATATTTTTTGTAAAAAAAAAAATTAGTATTTTTCTGTATATCTTCCTCATTTGATTAATATTTTAATTTTTATATTGTCACATCATTATTGTCATTAGGTAAGGTAGACAGATAGACTAATTTGGGAAAGGATCTCTCTACCCCAAATATGTGCATGACAAAAAATCCATTCAAAGGACTAAAATAGAAAAAGTTTAAACAACAATGATTAAGGGAGTAATTTAGTAAAAAAAAAAAAAAAATACAATTCTTCGAACAAGCAAAGAGATAAGGTTAGAAATATCAAAACTTGAACCCAAGGTGGAGAATCATTCTTTTGCAATTTATAAAATAAAGTTGATTCAATTTTCTCTCTCTCTCATTTTCAATCATACTTTTACTATTATTGTATAAAGTTATTAAATTTATCTTTTCTTTGATCTTTGATCTTATGACTTTATTCCCCATTCATAAATCATCAATTAGATCTTATTGATTTGACTATATTAGATTTGAAATTGAACTCAAACTCCCAAATCCTATAACATATTCTCCAACAGGGGATCATTAGTACACGGGTTGACTTCTTGTTGGGCTTTAAGCAATGTCCTCAATTCATCCTTCCTAATAGGGCCGAAGAGGTTTGGACCGAAACCAACCAGACCGATCTAAATTGGCTGAAACAGACTAATTTTTCGTATAACCCGCGGAGCTTATAGCTAAATTCTCACCATCAAAGCATTCGCAACTTTTCATATAAGAAACCATCCCGAAATATAATAAGTACATAAATAATTAATTTTGGAAATCTTTACAACAAATGTCACTACCAACTAATTTTTTTTCATTAACAAGAAAAAGAAAAAGAGAGGTTAGTAGGCTTTCGCGGTCTGGCCTGTCGCTATTTGATTCGTGGAAATTTCTGATTCGGTCTCGCCTGCTCTCTCTCCGTCCCACGTAGCTGTCCCGTTTCGTCACTGCTCGCGATTTCGGGGTGTTCGAACTCCTATATAAAGTCTCCCCAATGAACATAGACGGCATTGGGCATCACATTAGAAAGTAAAGGGCTAACCTGAAGCTTGGAGCTCTCTAAAAGACTTCAACATCACCAATGGCTGCCGCGTAAGTGTTTTGGGATTCGAGAGTGCCTCTGAACTTCTCTTCATCTTCTCATTTGGGTTTTTCATTACGGTTTCTCCGAAGTTATCTTTTCTATCCCTCCTCAAATTTTTCTGGGTCGTGAACAGTAGCGTGAAAGATAATGATAAGGTCCCAGTCAGAGATAGACCCCTGGTAGAGCATATTACCTCCATTCTGGCTGGAAGCAAGCCAATACAGACAAAGTGATGATGCCTTTACATGACTTCTGACCAGCTCCTCTCTTTGATGGTGCAAAAGATAACTGCAATCCACGTTTTATCCTTATCTCTCACGCACTTCCATCCACGTTTTTCTCAACCAACTTGCATTGTTCCACTCCTGCACGTACTAACTCCTCAGAGCTGAACTCCTCAGAGCTGATTTGGTATGGGTCTTCACGACATGTACCGCGGATTTTGCGGTTTCTGCTAGGCCTTTCGTATCAGATAATCTTCCCCCACCGTGGATGCGTCCTCTCTTTGATGGAACTACCAGTTCATTCTGGTTTTTCTGGTTGAGCTTTATATTGCTTTGTTTTTGTGCTAGCAGTTTCTTCTTCCTCGTATGCTAAACTTGGAATTTTGTGTTTTCTTTTGGAAGGTTGTACATCTCTTACACCTGCCCATTTGCACAGCGTGTATGGATCACCAGGAATTATAAGGTCTTTTTCATCACTCTGTCCTCGTTTTTTATTTCGTAGTTTGTCTATAGACTACATTTGTTTTTCGTGCTCAAGCTTTACAGACACTATACCCCTACCCCTACGGGATCAATTGTCCTTCCACTTTTCTTGGGCAGTTTTTTTTGTTGTTGGTTCTTCTTTTAACTGGATATTTATATTGCTGAGTTGCAGGGATTACAAGAAAAGATTGAATTGGTACCAATTAACCTTCAAAACAGGCCTGCTTGGTACAAGGAGAAACTCTACCCTGAAAACAAGGTTATAATTTTGAACAAGACATGCCTATGTGTATTACTATTGGATATCCAATAGATATACACGATGAACTGCTTGATTTTGTTGATTGATTATGGGGCCATCCATGTTAACAGGTGCCATCATTGGAACACAATGGCAAAATCATTGGAGAAAGTCTTGACTTAATCAAATACGTTGACAGCAACTTTGAGGGGCCTTCTCTTCTACCCAATGTAAGATTTGAATAATTCTTGCCCCCTTGGTTAACCGCGCTTCTCTCTATGGGTACCCCCCCAGGCCGGGTCCCCCTTCTCTTTCTGTCTCTCCATCACTCTCCCTCTGTTTTTTGGTATTGGACTAGTGTGACGTTGGAAAATGCTGTAGGATCCTGCTAAAAGAGAATTTGCGGAAGAGTTGATAGCTTACACTGACACCTTCATCAAGACAGTGTTCACATCATTCAAAGGAGACCCCGTCAAAGAAGTTGGTAAGCTTTAGAACTTGCTGCGCTTAGGGTTATCATTTCTGGTAGAGACAGGTTGACTAAGACTTTAACTTGCATCAGGTCCTGTATTTGATCACTTAGAAAAGGCTCTTCATAAGTTCGATGATGGGCCATTCTTCCTTGGGCAACTCAGTTTGGTAAATTGATTTTCTATTGCAGTACTGTTTTTTGTTTGCCCGCGGTGCTGCAGTGAGTTTTTTTTTTTTTTTTGTTATATACATTGTCATAAAAAAAAGCATAGAGATTCAAGTTAAAAAAAGGTATAGAAGAAAGGATATCAGCACTCCAGGAAATGTATCAGATTTATGCTTCACCTGTGGAAAGCAAAATCGGTCAATGTTTCACACAGCCGTATTTTCTGTGATTCCAGTGTTCACCTCAGATTTATGCTTGAATATGTGATCTTCAGGTGGACATAGCTTATGTTCCATTTCGTTGAAAGATTCCAAATCTTCTTATCAGAGGTGTGGAAGTATGATATCACAGCCGGAAGGCCTAAACTTGCAAAATGGATCGAGGTACAATATATAATCACATCCATAGGCAATTTCAAGTTCCAATTTACCCCTTGGCATTTATCTTCCGCATTCAGTTAGTTACTGAATGTAAAGTCAGCAACGACTACGATCTTCAATTACTAGTTCAAGCAAATATTTCTAGCAGTTGCCAATTTGCACAAAATTGGGTTTGAACTGATGGCAGTGGCTTGATCACGGGTTCCAGTCGCACCATGAGGGCTACAGTTTGAGTGAAGTTAATGGTAATCAATCAGGTCTTGTGAGTTGCCACATGTGACTGAAAAGTGCACCTTTTGCAGAATTTATGCTAGTGTGTTTCGAACCTGCTAGAAGTTGAATGTAGATTGATGTGCGGTTGGTCATATCTCCTACTAATTGGCTGGTTTCTTAGGGGTTACTACCTTTTCCTGGAGATTGTGACTTGAGTTAATTGAGCCAGATCAAAACCAATGTACAAGCTTAAGTCAGTCTAACTGCTTCGGCAGAGGGCATACATAATATGTCCTTATCCTTAGTCATAGCTTTGAAAGAAGTGCGAGTGCATAATGTAATGGAGAGTTCTGGGTTCATTAATGTTTAACTATTCTGGTTAACCCTTGTGCAGGAGATAAACAAGATCGATGCTTATGAACAGACAAAAAAGACTGATCCCAAAGAGCTTGTTGAATTCTACAAGGCTCGCTTTCTGGTACAATCTGTTAGTTTATGGGTTTCTAAATTTGAAGTGAAGATTTTTTACTCTTGTTTTTGGCAGATATGCTTTTTGCAAAACTCTTCTTTAATTGAATGTTCTTTCTCAGGCACAGCAGTGAACACTCACAAACTCTTTTAGACATGAAGTTAAATAAGCGGCTTTGGGCCTTGATGCAAGGTTTCTGAGCGTTTAATGAATGCTGCAGTAGGTGTGTATTAACTAGGTGAAGATACGGCTATGTCTAGCTCGATATGTATGGATTGCTTTACACTAATAGAAATAATTTCGGTACTGTAATAAAAATTTTCTGCTCATTGAGGATGCATTTGTGATGTTATTCTTGAATTCTCTTTTCTTCCAACGAAACTGGACCCTGGGAATTGAGTTGCAATGTCTCTACTGATCCATAGTTGTGGAATGCTAAAGAGCAAAGACAAATTATGACAAAAAAAAAATGAGAAATTGACAATTTGGTCACTAAGTGTTGACCTTATGACAAAATAGTCAGTAGGATTAATTTTTTTATTTTTAAGTCATTGAGTCTTTCCCTATTTAACGATCTGGTCTTTTTGTTCATATTCTGTCAGTATCCTTACCAACGCACCTTCACTTATCCACGTCAGCAGTCCAGTCAAACAACTAATGTTAAAATGAACCGTTTTGCCAATGTTAAAACGAACTGCTGTAATTAAGTCAATTAAGTCATGAAGAACCGGCTATATAAAGCAAGGCACTGTTCTCCAGTCCAAACCTTGCATAGCAGTCTCACCTGCAACCTCGTGCTACTGCTTCCAGGCAACACATGGCGTTACGCGTACTTCTTGTAATGACGATTTTGCTATTCTGCATTGCCCAGGTAAAGGTTGATTCTGTTGAATCTCATCTTTGAAATAACCGAACTGAAATATGATGCAAATCTCTGTTTTCCGATCGTTTTACTTTATTTTACAGGTTCATCTGACCCCAAGCTAGAGGACCAGCAAACCCGGGTTTATTCATTATAATGCCACCACCTCTAGTATCAACGGCTTATCTTTATCACTGTTTTTTCAGTTTTTGAATTTATGATGCTTTTTTTTTCCCAGGCGGTGAAAGGAGCTAACAGAAGGCTTTTGCCTTTCTCCAGTAAGTTTAAGTTACGCCTTGTGAACAGAAGGGATTTGGGCTTTGGGCATCAGCTGCTTTAGAAGTGTAGGTAGGGATCCTTGATGGTTCAAGTGTTAGATGGATTCATGTTTCTGTAATATTGTTATTGCAGACTGTGGAGGTATATGGTGAGATGCGGTTTGCACTCGAGGCCAAACTTGTGAATCAGAGCGTGTGGAACGTGCTGGGCAAGGTGCAAGTGTGTTCCACCGGGGACCTACATTACCGCAAGGGAAAAATATACTTTTCGCCCTAATTATGGGATACAGACACTTTATACCCTATATTATTGATTTGGTGATATTTAGGCATTTCGTTTTAGTAAAATTTTAAAAATTTTAAGTATGGTATGAATATTTAGGTAATATTAGAGTTTTATTGGTATTTGTGTAAAAGTTGTTAAGTAGTATTGATGTTTGTAAAAAAAAATAATGTTGAATTGTATTGGTATTTGTGTAGAAGTAATGTTGTAATTGTAATTTTAGAAGGTTGAATTTAAATTCTAAAAATTTTATCAAAAAGAACATGTCTAGCTCTCCAACTACCACTGACTGACATTTCGCACCCTGCCGTCTACTTTTCCGTCAATTTGAACGGGAAATCAGTGCAAGTGACACTCATGTGCTGCTGACCCCTTTTTTCTCCCCGTGTTACTCCTCACAGGCCTTACAATCGACCTTGTTTCACTTTCTTTATGCTTCAAATGGCTATCCCAAAATGGGTTTTCTTTGGAATGCCACATTTCATTCTTGGAATGAGCCTAATTGTTCAGTGGCCAAATCGAATGCGCTCTTCTCTTCTTTTCTCTCTCCGGATTTACAGAAGTCGAAAACTGAGGCAGCCCTTGGGCCAAATCGAATGTGCTTCGATTTATTTTTAGAATTCGAATTCTCTTCGTTTAGCAAGGATTGCTCATCCTTTAAGTCAATGACCGACCATTCTTCTTCTGAGTTATCTTTTGGGTCTGTCCGTCTGGCAATAATCACATCTCTTGTCTCAATTTCTGCTCCTTAAACTGCAAGTCTCTGCAACAATGGCCTCTTTGGAGCATGGTAGTCCTTTGCAGAAATGCACTTCGCATAAAGCAGTTCCTAAAAAAATGGGGGAGGAAATCTCTAAATCTTAAGCTCGATAGGAAGCTTAATAGTTGAATTAGGCTCAGAAAAGCGAAAAATTATGCTAACTCAGCTCCTAAGCAATGGATTTGAAACGAAATGTTGCTTCGCATTTTTCTCAACAACCAGAGGAGATGATGAAGAAATTTAACTGCAAGAACAACAGCTTATCTCTCATTACAACTGGTTGCTCGTGGTCTACCGGAGAAGCTATAAGAGTCTCGAGCAAATGAGTCCGGAAGGCTGAAACCTCAATCCCCTCTCTGTGAAGACCCATCAGGTTCAGCATCTGGTGGAAAGAATCTTGCTGTCATTTCAAATTATTGGACTGCAGCTTCGACAGCTTGTGAGGGGGTAGTCCAGTCATTTCAGTGCCCAATATGAGGGGTACAAATGGGAGAAAAAAGTGGTCAGTCGCACGTGCGTGTCACGTGCACTGATTTCCATTCAAATTGATTGAAAAACAGACGACGAAATGCAAAATGTCAGTCATTAATAATTAGAGGGTTAAATGTCATCAAATCAATAAAGGCAAGTACCCATAATTTTGGGGGGGGGGGGGGAGTATAATTTTTCCCTTACGATTATCTGTAAAAGTGCGAGTTTCGAGATTTGTTGTTCGTTTTTTATTTTGCTTACGTAAGTGGAAAAAAAATGGTGTTTCAATTGCAATCGCTGAAGAGGAAGAGCTCCGCTGGGATTTTTGGAGACGTGTTTTACGGTGTGGTGATGCTTCCCAAAGAGCTTGAAATGGAGAGGGAGAGCCAGTTTTCGAGCTGAGATGCCAAGTTCCGGACTTCTGGCCTGTAATCAGAGTGAGCATTTGATCTCCATTGTCTTTTAGTTTCTTTTACTGTGTGTTGCTGGAGATGGAGAGGGAGACGAAGGCTGAAGCATACTGTGTCATTTTGATCGAATGGGGTTTGTTTTAACATTGGTTGCTTGACTCGGCTGCTGACGTGGATAAATGAAGGTGAGTTGGCAAAGATGCTGACGTGTTTATGGATTTCATTAGAGGTGCTAACGAAATATTGATGGAAGGACCAAATCGTTAGTGGTTAAGGACTCAGTGACTTAAAAATAAAATAAAAATTAATCCTAGTGACTATTTTGTACAAGAGTCAAAACCTAGTGACCAAAATATCAATTTTTCAAAAAAATTAATAAAATATAAAATTCTTGAGTAGTATACGGCCTTTTGAATATTTTAATCTCCTTAATTATTAATTAAATTAAAATTAAATTATTCATTTAAAGTAAATAATTGCCTTGGAATACATGGGGGGCTAGGAGTATGCCCACGATGTCTTTGAAAGCCTACATGAGATGGATGGAGTTCTGCATCCATGAGTATATCATTGCCAGCAAGCTCGGCGATCAGAGTTTTTGTCATGGGCCATGGCAATAGATGTTGCGGCTCGGTAGCAAAACCCAATGCCCTCATTTTCTCGTGACACCATCCAACAATTTCACTCACTAAATCCTCCTTTAGCAATTAGCAACCTGTATTCTCTTTTGCCAAAGAATTTTCGGATGTTGGTTTTATCAAAAAATTTTTAATATTTTTAGGTATTTTTAGAGAATTGTGAATATTTATGTGTATTAGAGTTTTATAGGTTTTTGTGTAAAATTGGTGAAAAGTTTTAATGATATTTAATTTTTATTGAAGTTTGTAAAAAAGTGTAAAGATGGATGATTTGGTATAATTTTTTAATAAAAAAAGTATTAGAGTTTGTTGAAAAAATACGGAGAAAGAAGATTTGTTAGAATTTTTTTTTAAAAAAAAAGAATTAGAGTTTGTGTGAAAAGTTGTTGAAATTTGTGTTAAAGGTATTGACGTTTATGTAAGATTTTTTTTATGTTTTGGATATTCTTTTGTGAATTTGTTATATTCATTGTATCTTCGAAATACTTTTGCAAAACAGATATGCCTCTTGTTTACATGCTTAACGTTTAATATCAATTTTGTTATAGACTATTTAGGGGGTATGGAATCCGTCCCATATTAGTAGCACATGATGCCAATATAGGATTTATATGCCTTTTGGAGTGAGTTCTCTCCTAAGGCATATAACAATTTTGCTACAATTAATAGACAAAAGTCCTCCCCACATTAATACAACACTAAGTAAGGACTATAATTTTTTTCAATTCTGTACCCAAATTAGATAGTCCAATTTAAATAAAAAGGAACACATGCAGGATTTATATTGCACGTGAGTAACATTATATTGTAAAACCTATATGTTGTGTCTCTCTTTCTTTCTTCAAATTGGATCATCTACTTCAACCACGAGATATCACTAATGGTGAAAGATACTTAATTGGCCTCTAATGACCAAAATGATCACCATTCGATTAGTGTAAAGGTATAAAAGAAAACCTTGACACCACACAATACCGTGATGGAGCTGATAGCTTCTACTAGTCCATACGCAGATAAGACTTGCTTATTGCAGGGAAAGAAACATTACACCAAGGCTCAAAGCCACTTATTTTACTTTATTTCCCTTAGACCTGCTGGCATGTTCACTTCTGACCCTGAGAAAGAACGTGAGATTACATAGGGGAAGGGTTAGCCCAAAGCACTATTGCCAAAAACAAGGGTTGACAATTATTGCGGGGACAAAAAATTATAAACCCATGTATTAAACAGGTGGTACAAGAAACAGAGCCTTGAGCATCTCAACAATCTCTTTTGGATCAGCCTCTGTTTGCATATAAGCATCAATCCTGTTTATCTCCTGCACAAGGATTAACAAATAAATTGTGCTGCATTAGGAACGAGTCAAGTCTAAGGGCAAGAAGATATCAAGAGATATTTTTTTTGTGTGCTCTCTCGTCTGCTGGTAGGGAGATGGCTTCTAAGCCTGAGTACAGAAGTATGATCAGGCTCACTTGACTGATAACTCCAACAAAAGGTACGAAAACATTGGATATTTTTGAGACACTGCACGAGCTACTTTCAAAATCAGATCAAAGGATATTCATCTTCTTTAATATATTTAATTGAAATTGGAGTAGTAGTAGAGTGCGGAGTCAGGTCTCGAACTCAGGACCTTGACTATGATACCATGTAAATCTATCACTCATCCCAAAAGTTTAAGTTGATAGGAAGAGGAAACTTTATTATTTGAATTATATTTTCTAACAGATTCGCATAGTATTAGAGTCAATATTTTAAATTCGAGACATGACTAAATCTATCTCTTTCTATCAGCTTAACATAGCGTTTGGATATAAAATTTTAGTAAAATTTTGTTAAATTTTATGTTGGTGTTAAAAAAGAGGTGTATTGGAATTGATGAATGAGTGATAAAAGTAAAAGTAAAATTTTGAAGTATGTTTGTAAAATAAAATTTTGTTAAGCCAAACACTATGTAAGTTTTTGGAGAGACAGATACCAAGAATTAAAGCCTAATTGGAATTTGAAATTGCTTAGTGCTAGTATTTATTGTACCTCAATCCATTTTGCAAGTTTAGGCCTTCTTTCCGTGATGTCATACTTTCATATCTCGTTCATGAAGATTTTGAATCTTTCAACAAATGGAATGAAAGCTATGTCACCTTGAAGATCACATAGTTCAACCATAAATCCATGAAAAAATTTAACAATCACAGAATATTAATCGCAAGGCCGTCACTAAGATAAATGGGGCCTTAGGCAAAACCATAAAAAGAGGCTTTTATAATAAATTATTATATTAAAATATAAAATATCAATATTGAGATACAAAATTATTCATTATTGGTATTTTCTATTAGACATATTAGATATCTCAAAATTATTCGAAATTTAAAATAAAACTATACAGTACTCAACTTAATCTCAATTTTCTCTAGATAAAAAAGTAATACCTACAACAGATATAAAATAAAAGTATAAAACTAATTTAAAAGTTAAAATGTTAGAATAATAGCACTTGTGAGAAAGAAGAGGGCTAGGGCCGGCTTTGAGATTTTGAAATTGAATCAAACTTGAAAGTTAGCTAGAAAGAAGGAAGGATATGGCTTCACAATAGAAAAATAAGGAAAAATAGAAAAAGTAGGATATCAATTGAGAATGAGCTATAAATAAGGATAGACGTTTAGAGTAGAAAATACGGGAAAAGGAGAATAATAAAAGTAGGGATAAAGTAAGAAAAGGCTGGTAGTCTGATATTTTTTTTTTTTCAATTGTAAAATTAGAAGTACAATAGTCTTTTTTGAATTTTAAAGTTGGAAGTCATCTCTTTTGAAATTTTGAATTATTTTTTTCTTTGCATTAAATGAGGATTTCAAAAAGTTTAACGGATATTTTGAGACTTATTTTTTCTTTTGTTAAGTTAAAATATTAAATTAAAATATTTAAATTGGGGCTTATAACCTATTAAATATTAATAAAATAGAAAGTTTGGAGCCTTCCTATTTTGGGGCCTTAGGCAACCGCCTAGGCTGCCTATGCTCAAAGATGCCCCTGCAAGTTGTTCGAACCATATATTGTTTCCACTGTTCACATCAATGTTATCACTTCTCTAGTCTAATACTTTGAAATCAATTTGAATCCTTGCAATTATTATGTGTTTGATGGGAATGCCCTATTCTATAAACATCACCAAAAAGCATGCAACACACAAAACTTTAGAAAAAAAAAAGGAAAAAGTCACTTTGAGCCCTTGAACTACTAAAGCAATATCAAACATGGATTTCAAATATCACCTTTGACACATTGAATCCAAAAACTATCAAATTTCATCTATGTGCCCTTCAAAAAGATCAACTATCAAACTCGTGCCAAGTTTGTTATAAATGAGTCATGTGGCACGGTTTTGACCATTAGATTTTATTTTAAGGCGCAGTTTGATTAATTATGGAAGTTAGAAGGCTCAAAGTAACTTTTCTTAAAAAAAAAAAAAACAAAACAAAAACCAAAAGATTACACAATCAAGAAATCAGCATACCGAACTGAATTGCCCAAGGAAGAATGGTCCATCATCATGCTTATGAAGAGCCTTTTCTAGATCGAAAACAGGACCTGATAGAAGTTTAAGGTCTTAACACTACAAAAAAATTGACTTTTAGTGACAAATTTTTTGTCACTAAAAGTCAATATTTCGTCACTAAAAGTATTAGTGACGAAATATTTTCGTCACGAGCTCCGTCAGCGAATGAGCGTCACGAAATGTATTTCGTGACGAAACCCGAATTTCGTCACGAAAATTTTTTAGTGACGGATATTTTTCGTCACTAAATATACTGATCGATCGGTAATTTTCACGATCGGTCGTTGAAAACGAAGTGATGGATCGATTGGAAAGCCGATCGATCGATACGTATTGACGATCGATCGGTTACGTACTGGTGATTGATCGACACATTTAAACGATCGCACAGTAAGAAATAGACGATCGATCGCTTCAGCAACGACGATCGGACGCTTTATATAAGCGATCGATCACTAAAGTATCACGATCGATCGTTATGCCATGGACGATCGGTCGTTTAATTCAGCGATGTAACATTGATTTATGAACCGATCGATCGGTATATTGGACGATCGATTGGTTGAACAACAACGATCGATCGCTGAATATGCCGATCGATCAGTGGTGAGAGAATGTTTTTTTTTTTTTAAACAATAATAATGGAAAATATTATATAACACGTACATTTTATAATAATAATACAATACTCACATTAATAAATATCAATAATAACATATAGTGATCCATAATTAAATCGAAAATAATATCGTAATAATACATAATTAAAAAGTTATTACAATATACATGCATCTACCTTTTTGAACCCCCAAACTGGCTGAATAGTCGCTTTGACATGTCGCTCATTTTCTTCTCCATTACAGAGGACATTTTCTTCTCTAGTTCCTTCGATATTTCTGCCCGTAAGCGCTCTTGCTCCTTTCGCATGCGCTCTTGTTCCAGTTGTATGCGCTCCTCGTGCTCTATTCGCATGCGCTCCTCCTGCTCCAACCGGATGCGCTCCTGCTCCACCCGCTGCTCCTCACGGTGGTCCCTCAGCGTGGCCTCCATCTCAGCTTGCTTCTTTGCAAATTCTTGCAAGTCTTTTTCTCTAGCAGCTCTCATCGCCTCTATCTCATCCCTTGCCTTTGCTAGCTGGTGCTGTAGATCAGAAGACTGTGTAGTCAAAGTTGATGAAGGCGGAGGCTTAACCGCCCGTCCTAATCCCCGAACATATCCCGACTTCTTGCCCAATATCTCGGAATATACTTCAATTTCGGTATAAGTCTTCCCTTCTAAATCACACTTACGCTGGAAGGCATCCATCCGTTCCTGAAAAAATGACAATAATTACCAGAAACATTAATGTAGATAAACTATACATAAATTACATAAAGTAGATTAAAATGAAAGCGACTTACATAAATTTCTCTCGCTCCTTCCGAGGTCCAAATCCATCTTTGTTTGTATAATTCTTTTTATACAGCTCTGCAGGATTGATATTGCCGCTTTCTTGATTTTTCTACATGACAATAGCATAAAGTTATTGACAAACAATATCAATAAAGTCTAAGATTTAGTTGTTAACTTACCATGCAAGCTCGTGTGCGCTGGAACGAGCGCGAACCAGCAGCGTGGTTCACAGTCAACTTTGATCTATTCTTCTTATTTTGCTCGCTTCGTTTCTGCGATATTTTAAGTAATTAAATATTAAAAGAATGTAATATTTAAGCAACAAGTTTTTGTAATCACGTACCATAAATGCTTCGCTGGTGAACAGATCGCATAACTCCTTCCACTGTTCTTGGTATCAGGGTGCGGCTTCAGCAACGCCGCCTCTTTACTCGGGAACTTCTTAAAATACGCATGCATTCGGTTGCGGTGCGTTCGACGTGCCGTCATCATTGTCTCGACCACCGTCCTCACGTCCTCATGACGGGTGTAGTCAAGGTCGAACTGGTCCTGCATAAGTACCAAAACATACAATATTACAATGATAAACGAAATGCGTCCACCAAAAATTTATGTTTACGAATTTAATCATACCAACACCCGGTCCATAATGTACTCCTTCACTTCTGTAGGAACATCGACCCACTTGTTAACTGAGATCGGAATCAACCCTCGGACCAACATTCCAATCTTCGTCGATAGAATGGCAGCAGTGGAAGAAACTCCTCCACACTCTCCCTCCGGGATATGCACCGATAGTTTCGCGGACCCGGACCCAAGACTCTTCTCCAAACTGACTCCACGTGTCCTACCTCGCCCACGTTTAGAAGCTGATGTCGCTACATAAAATAAAATTAACAAAGTTAGTCGGTCGGTTAACTTAAGGAAATTGAAATATAACTTAGAATAATTTCTTACATGCACAACTACTAGGACAAGCTGGCGTGCCTTGACTCATGCCTTCATTCACTCTCGGAGAAGGAGTGCTCAGTGTAGGACTCGGGATCGGACTCATACTATGCAACTGTCCAGAAGTAACTGAAGGAAATTCTCGTCCACGCTTCATTTCACCGTAGAAGCTGTGACATAACAAAATAAACGATAAAGATATGGTAAACGAGACAGTAACAGTAAAAATAGTTCAGCAAACATCAACATTAGAAAGAAAAATATACATGAAAGAAATTATTAATCAGAATCTGATTCTTGCACGTTATCGCCCGATGCCTCATCTCAGTAGAGTTGCTATCACTTTCGAACGAATCTTCGTCCCCACTTTCTTCGGTATTCTCTTCAATTTCTGCTTCATCCCCCTCTGAAACATCATTACTATCTATACGTCTTTTTTTCCGCCGATCAATTGCCTCAGAAGCTTGGATAACGTT